>LR738714.1:28334610-28432104 GCA_902687465.1 Secale cereale
CATATGGCAAGGGGGCACCACTTCCTTATGGGCCCTTGTGGCCCATATTCCTTCCACCTCTTGGCCTTTTAAGACCCATTGATATTTGAATTATATATGAAATGTTCTAAATACCTCTAGACCATTTATATATTGTTTAACATCCCCGGAAATATTTTCCACCAATATATAATTTATCGGTAATGCCCGTTGACGGTGTCCTGTTCTAAGGGGTGCTAACCGAGTCGTCCAGTAGTCCTCGGGCCGGGCCTGTGGGCCTCATTCTCTGTCGAAGGGACTCCGGAAGCTGCACACCTATAGACGTGATCAAGAGTACCTCTGCCACATGATCTCACAACTTTGCGTCACATACACCTTATGTGATGAACCCTTTTATTTGAAAGTTGCATATGAACACTTATTTACATGTATTCCAATGACAACCACTATGTTGTTTTTCCAAACTATTATGAGTTAACACTTGACACATGATCTCATAACACAATGACAACACTAAGACCATGCACTGCACTTGTTGTATGTTTGATTTGCTTTGAATGGTTGTTTACAAGTACTCCTTGCTTACGATAGATCATTTGGAGAGCGAAGAGTAGTCTATTCAAGATTGTGTATGTGAAGAACTTCATCAAATACCAAGATATGGTTATGCGAAGAACATCAACGATTACTAGGCACGTTGCATTTTGATAAAAAAAAATCCATGTTTCATTTTGCTGCAATACTGTGCTGGACCTGGAATACGTTACCCACATGTTAACCCCGCGTTGAGTCTACGATGTAAAGGGACTTGACAACATGTGAATGTGTCAATGGTAGATGCACTTTGGAGTCCCCATCGAAAACACCTATGATAGAGTGCACACTTGTATTTCGGGACATTTCCTTTTCGAGTGATATGCGTCGACGGTAAATGCGCTCTGGAGTCCCAGTGTTGCACTATTGACATAGCGCGCTCAAAAAACAAAACTCTTGTCATCTCTGGGAATCGGGATAGTTCTCATCAATAGCTAGAAATGGTAAACATGTCTTCTTCGCCCTAGCTTGACAAAACAGTTGGATTTGATTTAGAAACGGCTTTGATGGAAAAGGTTTTGTTACAAAACAAGTGGGAAACTCTTTTACTCATTCGTTCAATGGGAGGACATGTTGTTATTAGGTGTAGCTTGCTAATACATTCAATGTATTGACCCTTGTGGCTGCAACGTATCATGATGCAGGATTTTCCGTATCGAAGGAGAGATACGAAGTAGGGTTAATATAATATACTCAACTGGTGCAAGTGAGTAGATGGACGCCACAAGATATTATTGCATTTTCCGTTGCATGATGTATCAAGCTAGGCTTGGGCTTGGAGGTATGTAATGTATTAAAGACTGGATCTGTTATGTAATACTTTCACATGTGTTTGAATAAATCCGTGACGCATTGTCGATCATCCGAGGACCAAGAAATCACACGAGCATGACACCGAGATTTGTTAACGATGTTCACCAACATGGCTACATCCCCGTTGCCTGACTACGGGCACTTCTCCCCATGACAGCGTCACAATACCACACACCGGCCACCCGGGAGCCGGGGTACACGCCGGCGGCTCCCCCTTGCGCGCCTGTGCCATTATGTTGGCATATGTTACATCGTGTGCCTACCCTCGCTATATATGAGGAGCCTACGATACAGAGAATCAAAGCCTATTTCAGCGCGGGGGGGAGGGGCTATTTCAGCGGGGGGAAAGCTAGTGACGCGTAGTTCGGTGATGATTGATGGTACTCTGCAGTGGGGGTTGAGTGGTGTGGGCTCGCGACCCTTGAGACTCGACCGGGATAGCAAAGGCTCGACGCGGTAATAGCGGCGAGGCGTGCGGTATGCATGGTACATGCAGACGGGCCAGGGCTCCGGTGGTCATACATATGGTGAGACAACTACGGATTTGATTCGGGATGACTAAAAGCAATGATGAAATTCCTTCAATTTTCAGACATGCGGTCAAGAAAGGAGCGGCGATGTTGATTTTAGGCAACTCTTATGTGTGACACCCAATATGTCAGTTGTTCATTTTCATGCAGGTCAGTGATCAGTGTGTGATGGTGTTGAACAGATACTCTGGAAGTTGGGAGCACAGACTAGAGTAAAGAGGAACTTAATTTTGCTCGTGTGTTGACAGTGATCAAGAAAAGAAGGGAGTACAAGTTGTAGGTCGAGTCATGTGGAGTCTTTGAAATAGCAACGGTACTCATCGGGTAAACTTAACTCCAAAGTACATGGAAGTTTGACGCATGAACGAATTCAAGGTGGTGGAGAATATTCGTCAAGGTGGAGTTTATTAGAGTTGTGTCAAATATTGTGTACAAGATAAGTTACAGCTGGACTATGTGTTGTATTGTGTTTAGATAGAATATGGAGTCGTGTCCTAATAGGACATTTCTATCCTAGGCCTCTCATATATAGTAAGGATAGACACACGATGTCACATATACCAACATAATAGCACATGTGTGCAAGGGGGAACCGACGCCTGGGTGGCCGGTGTGCGGTATTGTGTTGGCGTCACGGGAAGGAGCGTCCGTAGTCAGGCCCCGAAGATGTAGCCATGTCGGTGAACCTCGTTAACAAATCTTGGTGTCATGGTCGTGTGATTGCTTGATTCTCGGATAATCGACGATACGTCTCGAATTTATTCAAACAACTTGTGTTACTTTCTAGTATTTCATCGTGAACTGTAGATGCCAGCAATTGATCCAGGGGCTGACACATGAAGCGCGGAGAATCGGGGCCCCTATCGGGACCGGGTCGTCACAGCGGTGCGGACGTATGTTTTCCTACAAACTGAAACCAAACAAGAGGGGCTCACGCACCCTTCTTTCTCCGTCCAAATGGCGGATGGATGGCAATTAGCATTGGCCACTAATTAGCATTGCATTTGGAGGGAGGTTTGCCCTAGCAAGCATGCATTTGGGGAAAGGTTCACTAATTTGGCCGGCCCACTTAATCAAAACATATAGTTGAAGGAAGCTTCTAATTAGATGCCCACTAATTAGCATGCACCCTAATTAGCATTGCATGCCGGAAGCTACAAATTAGCATGCATTGTTTCATTTTTGTTTTCTTTGTAGTCATGGAAGTATTTGGCGGAAGCAAACTTCAATCCACGCAAGTGTTTGGCGGAAGCAAACTTCAATCCACGCATACAAGTATTTGGCCTTTGGCGGAAGCTATGCAGTAATCACACATGTTTTGGGACATGTTTCGGGCGAAGCCTTTCTTCGTGCTTGGCGGAAGCTACTTAGTGTACATAGTGAGTCCTGTATATTTCACGAAAGACATTTGCGGCGACGGTTCCTTGGCCCGCTCCCGCATCAGTGTGTGGTCTGGTCCTCTTGTCCGTGAACAAATGCGATGTCCGGTTTGCGTTGGAGATGCCCTACCGCTCCCATGGTCACGCTCTAGGCAGAGGCCAGAGGGGCACTGGGCATCGTCGTCGATCAGCTGTGCCTGCCCTCGTCGACCGTTGCACCCGTAGACACCGGATCGTGCCGACGCCGATCGCCACGGCATGAGAAGCGTGGCCACAGTGCCCCACCCATTACGTACGCTAGCTGCACGTCGTGCTCGGATTTAATCGCCTGGTGTGGTGCGTCCACACACCATAAACACGCGCCTGATGTGCACAGTGCACACCCGTACTGTCTCCCACGGAAAAGTCTAGTCTAGAGATAGAGGAAGAAGAAGAGGCATGGAAAGTTCAAAGGGTGGCTAACTAGTTACGCAAGACGTTGATGCTGATGCTGATGCTGAAGCACGCGCACATACGTCCTCTCATTTTGCTTCGTTTTTGTACGGAGAAAGCTCCGCGTAACCACCGCCGGCGGCTAAGCTGCGTTCCATGGCCGCAGCTTGTCTTTCTCAGGCTTGCTGTTGGCTGTGCTGTGTGCAGACGACCTGGGAGAGGAAGCGCCTGAATGCAGCCACGATTGGTTGTACCCGTGTATGAAGTAGTCATTTGGTGTCAAAAGCGAAGAGGATAAGCTCATGGATGGTGCGATGGCTCATCATTCACGTCAGTTGGTTGAAGAGAAGAAGGAGAAGTTACAAAAACATTTGTGCACCATGTTTGGGCCGAGGAGGTTGATGTTTCACCTGCTACATAGTTCTGCTAGAGTGCATTTTTGGCTGAAATTGTCTTTTTTTAACGCAGTACAGAGGTAGACGCTCATACACTCACCCCCGGTGATTCTCAAAAAAAAAAAAAAATCTCATCCCTATAAATCCACACATAGTCCTGGCCATGGGCAGCACGGACCGACCCGGCCCAACCCGACGGTGCACCCGGCCAGGGCCCGGGCCTAGATTTTGAGCCCGAAGGCTGGGCCGGGCCCGGACCCATAGTTTTCCATAATTTACTAAAGGGGCCCGGCCCAAGGCCCGACGGGCTTTATCACTTTTGGGCCGGGCTTGGGCCCAAAAAACAGGCCCAACAGCCGGGCCAGGCCAGGCTCGGGCCTAGGTTTTCTGCCTTGGGCTTTGATAGGCCCGGCCCGACAGAAGGCCAGGTATGTCACACACAGACTGAGTCGACACACCATCTTGAAATTGACAAAGGTATCAAAGGCGCCGCCGTAGTCAACGAGAACGTCTCCTCCCACTGAACAAACATCGTCACAAATCCTGAATAAATCCAGAAAAAATGCAAGCACAAACGTCAAGTTTAGGACTTGAACCCTCATGGACAGATTCCGTCACAAAGAACCTAACCATCTGAGTTAGGCTCGGCTAACAGTCAAAATTGTCATAATAGCAGTTATTATGGCGATTGGGCTGATATGACGATTCTAATAGAGTTGTTCTAAGAGCCTCTTTGATTCATAAGATTGTAAAAATGCATAAATAGGGAAAAAAAAACATCATTGAATTGTCATGCCATTGGAATTCTATATAGGATTTTAATTTGTTGTATTGCATCACATGAAAAACAAATGATTGTTTCCATGAGGTTTCAGTGGACGCGTAATTCCTATGAAATGTAATGCAAACAGATATTTAGAAGAAGAAATCACTATAGGATTTGATTCTACAAACCAAATTCCATAGTGAAAGTCCATAAGGATTCCTATCCTGAAAATTGTGTTCTCTAGTACACTAGTATGGAATGGTAAAACTTTTGGATTCTAAATTTTAGATATGCATTATGCAAGTAGTGTGTCATCCCATTGTTTGATGTTTTATTATTTGACATGTGGACCAGCCTTATCAAGACGGTGACTAATGATTACACATGAGACATATGAGTTTAGGTGCTAAATCATTAAATAAAGTAAGCTTAGCAACAACAAGTTAAGCACCTATGCATTGGGGAGTTGAGTTGCTAAGCTATTTAATGCACTTAGCACCTCTTCTAAGCATCTTTACATTGGACGAGATCTCATGCAAGAGCTTAGGTATATGCGAATTCCTATGCCGATTTTATTTAGTCTGTGTATTAGCTTTGGTCAAAGTCAAGCTTTTTAAACTTTGAAAAAAATTGTAAACAAAAATATAAACATACACCATAACAAATCAATGTCGTTAAATTTATTATTGAATGTACTTTCACATCATATAGATTAGTTATGATAAATATTTATATTGTTTTCTATAAACTTGGTCAAACTTTACGAAATTTGACTTTAGTCAACTCTAATATGTAGAGTAAATAAAAATGGAGGGAGTACTCTTATAGTCAACCTTATAGCTAATTCTATTGTAAAAGTGAGTATAAATGACGGCTATATATGACTTGACAACACCGTATAACCAGCAGTTGGCTATATTATTAACCATGCTCTCAAGACCTGCCACTTTGATCTCACCAAGGTGCATAGTAGTAATTGTGTGTGAGACAGTGAGAGTGCAAATGTCCGCATTTATATTGTGCTTTAAAAAACATGTATCCATTGTTTTACCAATGAACTTCGGTGAGCTAGACAAGAATTGGAGAGAGAGGGTATGGGCGAGTTTGGTTACCTGCACCGTTTTTCCTCATTTGCATGCTTGACCCAATTGGGCCTGGCTGAGCATATGCAGGCAAAAAACCAACATTTGCATGTTGATTAGTTTTCTGCATTGCATCAAGGCCCAACTGGATGCATGTTGTTTGGTTGCCCGTGTTTGTGCTTCGGGTGTGACCAAATGCAAAGCACAACTGTTTGGTCGTGTGTAGGTACTTGATCTAGTCACCCCTTTCAAATGTGGTGGACTTATCATCCATTTATCAGCACACAACACAAACTGATCATTAGTAGCAAGAACACAACAAGAACAAACCAAGAACAGGTAGTAAGTACTACTAGGCATACATTTTAAATAGCAGGGCATCACATGCCCCTGCTGGACCCCAGGGTGCTGCTCCCAGGAAAAAATATAGACAAGTTCACAACAAAAGAGACGATTGGGCTTCAGTTCAAACCTACACTACTTCAGTTCAGACTACGAGGAACAAACTATATATCATGAGAGATGTCGCCGACGCAGCTATGCTTGGAGCACCGGACCGTGCAGATATTGGAGGCTGGAGAACTTGAAGACTACAATATCATCGGGGACAATCTTGTGCCGACAGCAAAAGTACTCCCAGTCGCGCCCCAGCACCATGTGCCCCCTGAACATATGCACCTCGACCCAGAACTCACGTCACTTGTTGGCGGAGAGGCTGACAACGCGAGGAGGGCTGTTGACCAGCCATTGCTTCATCACCGACCTGACTTTATGCGGGATGATAAGCATGGCGATGTCCTTCTAGTCACCGATCTGCATGTAGAACCTCATAGGTTCCCGTGCATCCTCCTTGTGTCCGGTCCTCGGCCTCCTACCAGCGCCCAGCGGCATCCTCTTTGTAACACCCCAATATTTAAGCTACAGTAAATCTCTATTAATGATGCCAGGTCATCATAATTAAAAAAATGATGGACCCCACTTGTTTCAAACTTATTTCATATACAAATATAAATAACAATTCAAATTATAGTTTCTTAAAACGGTGAATTAGAAATGTTCAAAAGGTTACAAATATTCACTGACTAACTAAGAAACATCATCCAACATTTAATAAAAATGTTTAATGGCCCTAAAACAATTACAACAGTGACTAAAACAACCCCATTAATCCATTTTCATTTATGCAAAGTTCAAATGAATTCAAATATCTCTCAAACTTTCTGTGATAGTACAAATAATTGTAGTGTAAATATTTGGACAATATCCATATTCTACAAAAGCCATTTGGTTGCCTAACTAAATGCAAAACAATAGCATAAAAAGAAAAACAGAAAAGAATATAAGAGAAAGAAGAAAAGGCCTAAGTGCACTGTGCACTTAGGCATGCTCGCTACATGAGCCGGCCCAGCCCACCCCAACTCCCCCTACGACCTCTGTTCATCGCGGTGCGTGGACATCCGTGCGCCGTCCACGGCGCGGATGGACCATGGGACGGCCATCCGGTGACTCCCCGGTGACCTCAAGACACCAACCACCCTCCCTGGCGCAACCCTAACCCTAGGCTCCTCCCAATTCCCCGTTCCCTCGCCAGATCCACATGCCCGAACACCTCCTGAGGTCGACACCGGCGCGCACCACCACGGCGACAGCCACCCCCGCTTCCCTCCGCCATGTCCGGAGGCCTCGCCGTGCTCGTCCTCATCTTCTTCATCTAGCCATTGGAGATGTATAACCCTACAGCGCCGGATCGACGTGTTCCCCTTTCACCTTGCCGCCGTCGATCACCGTCGATTCCGCCTCGCCTTTGCGCTCCCGTTCCCCCACAGGCCTTTCATGAGCCGCTCGAAGAGCTCCACTCCCTTCCTCTCCCCGTCTTGCTATGTTTTCACGCTGTAGTTAGACATGCGCGACGCGCCGCCATTGCCGTGCTCTGGCTCCCCTGTCGAGCTTGCTGTTGTCGTGGCAGTGCCTGTCATGGTCCGCCGAGCTCACCAACGCGTTTGTGGCATCGAGTAGACACCGTAGAAGTTGTGCACCGTCCATTCTGCCTCTGCGTTCATCGCGCGCGAGCTCGCCGTGCTTCGGGTCCCCGCAAATCTCGTCATCGGTGACGTTCCAGCCATCCTCAAGTCCAACCGGTAGCACCATCATGCGCGCGACGTCGAGCTGCGTCGAACGCGCCTAACCACGGGTCCGGAGACCCACCGTAGCGAGAATCTGAGGCTTGTCGGCGTTCGGCCGCCGCAAAAGGCCTCGCCGGAGCAGTTCCGGCGCCGGCACCGATGTCGCGCCCACGTAGCCGCGTCTAGGTCAATGGCAGCTAGGTCTCGCGGGCCTAGTTGACTAGTTGACCGGTCAACTTTGCTGACTGTGCACGGTTGACCCCGAAAAGTGGGGCCCCCCTCTATTAATTAGTCTAAATATGTTTTTATAAAATAACTTAATTTGTTATACTAAATAGTCACTGACATGTGGGGCCCATTTCCCTAATTAACTCTAGTTTAGTTTGAATTAGATTATGTTAACCCACTGTGATTGACAGGTGGGTCCCACTGATCAGGTGTGACCTGGACCAGCTGAGTTTGATTGCTGACCTCATGCTGACGTAATAATCCTTTTCTATCTAATTTAATAGTTATAATAATTCCATAAAATGATTAAAACTTTGGAAAATCATATATATTAATCCGTAACTCGAACACAAATAATTTATATATGAAAATTGCTCACAAAAATCCAACGAAATTGAATACGCAGTCCGTTCGTCCGCCACATGTCCCTAGCATAGCGAACATGCAACAATCCACTTCCGTTTCATTTGCCCGAAAACGTCAAACACCGGGAGTACTTTCTCGGATGTTTTCCCCCTTCACCAGCATCGCCTAGTACTGCGTTAGGTCACACCTAGCACCGCATATTGCCTTGTTATGCTTTGATTGCTCTGTTATTTATTGTGTTCCCCCTCCGTTACTTCTTTCCGGTAGACCCCGAGACCGCTGTTGATACCCCTGTGATCACCTACATCGACGATGACCCGTCCTTCTCGCCACAGCAACCAGGTAAGCCAGCCCCCCTTGATCAACCAGATATCGCCCACTCTCTTCTCTCTTGTTCTTGCATTAGGCTGCGACGTGTTGATCTTCCGAGGCTAGGCATGACCCAGGAAAGTGTGTCCGGCCAGAGGGGATCCAGCGTGTTGGGTAATGTGGTGCACCCCTACAGGGAAGTTTATCTATTCGAATAGTCCATGTCCCTCGGTAAAAGGACGACCCGGAGTTGTACTCTGACCTCATGACAACCAAAATCGGATACTTAATAAAACATGCCCTTTCAAGTGCCAGATACAACCCGGTGATCACTTTCCCACAAGGCGACGAGGTGAGGATCGTCGGGTAGGATTATGCTATACAATGTTACTAGTGAACTTACCATCTATTATCTTCTACTGCTGCAAGACGGCAGTTGCCAGAAGCGAGGATACTTGTTACTTTCCAGCTACTCTCTTCTATTCCTGGAAGATGGAGGCTGTCAGAAGCGTAGTCTTCGATAGGACTAGCTATCCCCCTCTTATTCTGACATTCTGTAGTTTAGCCCACAAATATTACCCCTTTACATAGATACCATTGCATATGTAGTGTAGATCCTTGCTTGCGAGTACTTTGGATGAGTACTCACGGTTGCTTTGCTCCCCTTTCCCCCCTTTTTTCCTTTCCTCTCGGATGATGCAACCAGATGATGGAGTTTAGGAGCCAGAGGATCCCGAGGATGTTTCTATGTGGAGTTCGGCTTTGAGGAGTAGTTAGGAGGTCCCAGGCAGGAGGCCTTGCCTTTTCGATCGTTGCTACTTTTGTGCTAGCCATCTTATGGCACCTTGTTTAACTTATTTATGTACCCAGATATTTTTGGTTTAGCTGACTCTTGTGTTTTCAGGTTTATGTATTCGAGCCCTCGAAGGCCCTTGCTTGTAATATAAAGCTTCTATTATTTTAATTTGTGTCTACAGTTGTGTTGTGATATCTTCCCGTGAGTTCTTGATCTTGGTCGTACACATTTGCGTGCATGATTAGTGTACGGTCAAATCGGGGGCGTCACAAGTTGGTATTAGAGTCAACTGCGTGTAGGAATCTCCTTTCCAACTCCTTGGATGAAGTCGAGTCTAGTCATTGCAAAACTTTTACTAACATGGTTGTGTGGCTTACAGGCCCACGTCTCCATTGGGTGGCATTAGGATCTTTTATTCCACGTCTATACACTGGGATTCTGATCTCTCTTCTATTCAGGTTATATGATTTTGCTAATTCTAACTCTAGGTTCTCGTAACCATTTCCTGCCGGAGAGTCCAGATGATCGACTACTTCACCACAAGATTTTGAAGATACTCTTCGATGCTTCCCGAGACTCTTGTGCCCTCTGCCTTTTCAATTCCCTACTACCGATATATCCATACGAATAACGACATACACTTATCGTTCATACAATTACTCCCAATTGCTCTTGTTATTACAAGATACCCTGAAATACTTTCTGATATTCCAAGAATCCCTTGTGCCTACTACCTTGCCGCTCTTTGTCGCAGAAATACCCGTACAGATAATTCCTCGCACTTATCGAGTATCCGCTCATTCCCAGTTGTTCATTTGTTTCACAAAAGTCTTCGAAATACCATTCGGTCTTACGAAAATCCCGAGCAGCCTATTGCACTTGAAATTCTTGCTTGCTTGCATATGGATAATCCCATAAGTCTGGTAATCTTATTGACATCCTTTGTCATTATTATTTTGAGTCCGCTGGTTCGTTATGTTGCGAATGCTCGCAATCCTCAATCAAGTCCTAGAATTCATCTGGCTCAGACGTCATTTTAAGGATGAGCTGGATCTCGACCAATCAAATTGTCGTCGATTGTACCCCTAAGCTTACTCAAATTATCCATCCTTAATCAGAGCATTCGTTCATGATCCCTTGATTTTGAAATCATAATTCTTTTACATTTGAGCTTTGATTAGTGATACGTCTCCAACGTATCTACTTTTCCAAACCCTTTTGCCCTTGTTTTGGACTCTAACTTGCATGATTTGAATGGAACTAACCCGGACTGACACTATTTTCAGTAGAACTGCCATGGTGTTGTTTTTGTGCAGAATAAAAAGTTCTCGGAATCGCCTGAAAATCAACGGAGAATTATTTCGGAAAATATAAAAAATATCTGCAAGAAGATCCACACCATGGGGCCCAGGGCCTGTCCACGAGGGTGGGGGCGCGCCCCCTGCCCAGGGCGCGCCCCCTGCCTCGTGGGCCCCCTGGTGACTTACCGATGTACCCCCCAGATCCTATATCTTCACTTTCGGGGAGAAAAAAATCAGGGAGAAGGAATTATCGCGTTTCACGAGACGGAGCCGCCGCCAAGCCCTAATATCTCTCGGGAGGGTTGATCTGGAGTCCGTTCGGGGCTCCGGAGAGTGGAGATCGTCGCCATCGTCATCATCAACCTTCCTCCATCACCAATTCCATGATGCTCACCGCCGTACGTGAGTAATTCCATCGTAGGCTTGCTGGACGGTGATGGGTTGGATGGGATCTATCATGTAATCGAGTTAGTTTTGCTAGGGTTCGATCCCTAGTATCCACTATGTTCTGAGATTGATGTTGCTATGACTTTGCTATGCTTAATGCTTGTCACTAGGGCCCGAGTGCCATGATTTCAGATCTGAACCTATTATGTTTTCATGAATATATGTGTGTTCTTGATCCTATCTTGCAAGTCTATAGTCACCTACTATGTGTTATAATCTGGCAACCCCGAAGTGACAATAATCGGGACCACTCTCGGTGATGACCATAGTTTGAGGAGTTCATGTATTCACTATGTGTTAATGCTTTGGTCCAGTACTCTATTAAAAGGAGGCCTTAATATCCCTTAGTTTCCAATAGGACCCCACTGCCACGGGAGGGTAGGACAAAAGATGCCATGCAAGTTATTTTCCATAAGCATGTATGACTATATTCGGAATACATGCCTACATTGCATTGATGAACTGGAGCTAGTTCTATGTCGCCCTAGGTTATAACTTCTACATGATGCATTGCATCCGACATAATTTCCCGTCACCGATCCAATGCCTACGAGCTTTTCCTATATTGTTTTTTGCTTATTTACTTTTCCGTTGCTACTATTACAAAAACTACAAAAACACTATCATTACTTTTATTGCTGCGACCGCCACTATCATATTACTTTGCTACTAAACTATCTTGCTGCAGATACTAAGTTTCCAGGTGTGGTTGAATTGACAACTCAGTTGCTAATACTTAAGAGTATTCTATGGCTCCCCTTGTGTCGAATCAACAAATTTGGGTTGAATACTTTACCCTCGGAAACTGTTGCGATCCCCTACACTTGTGGGTTATCAGGACTATTTTCTGGCGCCGTTGCCGGGGAGCATAGCTCTATTCTTGAAGTCACTTGGGATTTATATCTGCTGATCACTATGAAGAATTTGAAGGACTCAAAAACCAAGATCTTACCCTCAACTACGAGGGGAGGTAAGGAACTGTCATCTAGCTTTGCACTTGATTCTCCTTCTGTTATGAATAAACTTACGACGCCTACTCCTGCTATTGAATCTGATATGTCGTATGTTCTTGATGATGCTACTTCTACTATGTATGAAGAAACTACCTCTATGCCTGATACTGTGCCACTAGGTGAATTTTTAGATGAACAAATTGCTAAGGTTAGGGAGAGTGCAAATGTTGAAACTGATGATATTTATGAAAGTGATGATGAAACTACTCCCAATAGATATGAATTGCATGTTGTGCCTGAGGGTTATGTTATGGATGACGAAACTACTAGAGACTTTCTTGCTTGCAATAATAGATGTGATCTTAAGAAATTATTAGCTAAGCTGAAAGAAAAGTCCTTGAATGCTAGAATGAAACATGACCCTGCTTTTGCCACTTCACCTATCTGTGTTACTGATAAGGATTATGAATTCTCTGTTGATCATGAGTTAATTACTTTGGTTGAATCTGATCCTTTCCATGGCTATGAGTCTGAAACTGTTGTGGCACATCTTACTAAGTTGAATGATATAGCCACCCTGTTTACCAATGATTAAAAGATTTGTTACTACTATATCCTTAAGCTATTTCCGTTCTCGTTAAAGGGTGATGCTAAGACTTGGTTTAATTCTCTTGATCCTGGTTGTGTGCGTAGTCCCCAGGATATGATGTATTATTTCTCTGCTAAATATTTTACCGCTCATAAGAAACAAGCTGCCTTACGGGAAATATATAACTTTGTGCAAATTGAAGAAGAGAGTCTCCCACAAGCTTGGGGGAGGCTTCTCCAATTATTTAATGCTTTGCATGATCATCCTCTTGAGATGCGTTATATACTTGATGTCCTTTATAATGGACTAACCGATGCTTCCAGAGACCACCTGGATAGTTGTGATGGTTGTGCTTTCAGGGAAAGAACAGTTAAACAAGCTGAATTACTATTGAATAATATGATGGCCAATGAAAATAATTGGACACTTCCTGAACCAGCCCCTAAGCCAACTCCGAAGAAAAGATGTGTTCTATTTCTCAGTCCTGAACATATGCAAGAGGCAAAGAAATCTATGAAAGAAAAAGGTATTAAAGCTGAAGATGTTAAGAATTTACCACCTATTGAAGAAATACATGGTCTTGATAACCCGACACAGGTAGTAAAGGTAAATTCTCTTTATAGATTTGATGAAGGTGATATTCCTCGTTATAAGTCTGCTAGCCAATGCTTAGATGAGTTTGACAATTTCATTGTGAAACAAGAAAACTTCAATGCTTATGTTGGTAGACAATTGCAACACAATGCCTATATGATTGAACGCTTGAGTGATTATCTGTCTAGAGCTAAAGGTGAACTGAAACTTATTAGTATACATGCTTCTATGGTCACCACTCAAGTAAAACAAGTACTTAAGGCTCAGAACGATTTGCTCAATGAATTAAATAGTAAGAATAATGACTATGTTGTTAAGTTGCAACTAGAGGTGATAAAATGACTCGGGAACCTCTGCATCCTGAGGGCCACCCTAAGAGAATTGAGCAAGATTCTCGGAGAGCTAATTTAGATGCACCTAGTTCTTCTAAAAAGAAGAAAAAGAAAAATGATAGGACTTTGCATGCTTCTAGTGAACCTGTAGCTGACACACCTGAGAATCCCAATGATATATTTGTTTGTGATGCTGAGACACAATCTGGTAATGAACATGAACCTAGTGATAATATTAATGATGATGTTCATGATGATGCTCAACCTAGCAATGATAATGATGTAGAGATTGAACCTGCTGTTGATCTTGATAACCCACAATCAAAGAATCAACGTTATGATAAGAGAGACTTTGTTGCTAGGAAGCATGGTAAGGAAAGAGAACCATGGGTTTAGAAACCCATGTCTTTTCCTCTCAAACCATCCAAGAAAAAGGATGACGAGGACTTTGAGCGCTTTGCTGAAATGATTAAACCTATATTTTTGCGTAAGCGTTTGACTGATGTGCTTAAAACAAATCCTTATGCTAAGTATATGAAAGATATTATTACCAACAAAAGAAAGATTCCTGAAGTAGAAATTTTCACCATGCTTGCTAATTACACTTTTGAGGGTGGAATGCCTAAGAAATTAGGAGATCAAGGAGTACCTACTATACGTTGCTCCATTAAGAGAAACTATGTTAAAACTGCTTTGTGTGATCTTGGAGCTGGTGTTAGTGTTATGCCTCTCTCTTTATATCGTAGACTTGACTTGAGTAAGTTGACACCTACTAAAATATCTTTGCAAATGGCCGATAAATCAACTGCTATACCTGTCGATATTTGTGAGGATGTAGCTATTGTAGTTGCAAATGTTACTATTCTAACGGACTTTGTTATACTTGATATTCCCGAGGACGATAGTATGTCTATTATTCTTGGAAGACCCTTTTTGAATACTGCAGGGGCTGATTGCAACAAAGGCCATGTCACTTTTCATGTCAATGGTAATGAGCATACGGTACACTTTCCGAGGAAACTACCTCGGGTCCACAGTATCAATTATATTGGAAAAATTTCAACTATTACTGTTGGTGGTTTTGAGTTTCCTATTCCTACTATAAAGAAGACATATGACATCCTTATTGTTGGGGACATACATATCCCCATTGAGGTAACCTAGTGTTATTAAAAAATTCTCCGGTTTCATGTTACTCGGAAAGAGTTTGTTAACAAGACCTGATCAACCTTGTTAATGGATCCTTTTGATGAGCATGGGATAGGTGAATCTAGATAGCACCACCTTCTGTGCCCTCCTTTTACTTTCTGTTAATTAGGATAAATAAAAGCAAAAATTGTATTTTCTGTCTGATTCCAGACTTATCTGTGCAATAAAAAATATCCCGAAAATAAAAGTTCTCCAAATGCCATGAAAATGAAATATGATTTTTTTCTAGAATATTTGAGGAAATATGGCACTAAACACACAGCGAGGGGAGCCAGCACGTGGCCATGAGGGTCCAGGGCGCGCCCCCCTGCCCAGAGCACACCCCCTGCCTCGTGGGCCCCACGTGCCCCCCTCCACTTATCCTTGCACCCATGCTCTTCTTCTTCCTCCCCAAAAAAATCACTAACCAGCTCAAACCCGAGTTCTAGCTCATCTTGCGGCCATTTTCGATCTCCTTGCTCAAAGCACCATTCACCAAACTGTTTGGGGAGATTGTTCCTTGGTATGTGACTCCTCCATTGGTCTAATTAGTTTTTGTTCTAGTGCTTTATTTGTTGCAAATTTTTGCTGCTGTGGTGACCTTGTTCTTGAGCTTGCATGTCAAATTTTCTTGGTCCCAAGTAGTTCTAATGCATGATATAGTCTCTAGGCACTAGTAGGAGTTGTTGCTATCAATCTTATTGAGTTTGGTTAACTTTTCTCTTGAAGTTACTAAAAATTTCAGAAAAATGTCTAGGAGAAACTGCCAAGGTGGTTCTTCAAGGAAGCAAGAGCCGAGGCTCGCGTTCCGTGAGCCGCACGATGAACTACCAAGGGATGCTGATGTACGTCCTTGTGAATGGCCGTCAGATGAGTTCATGGGTCAAGCTGGCATCAAGGATGAATTTTACGCATATGTGCGCAACGCTGACCTCGAGGGCTTCATACAAGATAAGTGCACTCAATACTTTGGCTTAACTGATAGCTTTGTGAGAAGGTTTAAATTTTCATCTTCGCGTAATTCTCACACTGTCCTGTTTGACCTTTATGATAAATCTTATACCATGGACTTAGAGGATTTTAATGATGCATGTAAGCTCCCACAGTGGGGCAGTGTGGCTGACCCTCGTAAATCTGAACTTAGAGAATTCCTCGCTAGTATTACAGTGGGGGAGTCTAGGGAAGTCACGAGGCTACCATGGGGAGCATACATTTTCCTGCTATTCATTAATTTGCTCTCTTTATCGGTACATGCATAAACGATAAGGATGAGGCTTGCCATATGTGCGTCCCTGATCTTAGTGTTCTCAGGAGTGCCGTACTAGGTGATAGGCAATATAACTTGGGAGCCATTGTTGCACGAAGACTACACCATAATGGGTTGCATGGAGATTTATTTGGTGGGATCTATGCTACCCGCATAGCCCGCTTTCTTGGTGTTTCTGTGCACGTGAATGATGAACCTTTACATCCTGCTTATTTAGAGTGCCATGCTATGACTAGTCACAGGTTTATAGAGTGGGATGATCAGACCCTCAAATATTGACTAATCTTTAACAGACAGCATGCCATCCCTATTGTTCTTCCTGCCCCTACTTTGTTCAACTTTCAGGAAAAAGGGCGATACACTATAACTATGGAGGAGGCAAATGCTTATTATAACATGACCGAGGCAGCCCGCCTTCGAGATGCAGCTCAGCATGCAGTATCTGCTGCATCCCAGTACAACCCCAACTATGACTTTGGATATCCGTCAGGCTAATACTAGCCATAGACCAACTTAGGCCAAAAGCCTAAGCTTGGGGGAGTACGTGTTTCTCACCGACTTACATTCATGTTCACACACTTATTCTAGTTGTCGGTGCTCACACTCTTTCACTGTATCATCCATGCTTAGTTTCAATTTCTTTTTCTTAGTCTTTTTCTTGTGTGCTAGAAAAAACCCAAAAAAACAAAAAAAATATTAGGTGTAGCTTCTAGCTAGTTTACTTTCTTTTCTTGTAGTAGTAGTTAAAAATGAAAACCCAAAAAGATTTCCCGTTCTTCTTTTGCTTGTTGGGAGCTTTCCTGTGTAAATAGTTTACTTTCTTTTCTTTGGGGGTTAAGAGTAGAAGACCATGATTAAATTGCTTCGTGGCTCTCATATGCTTTGTTGTTGATTTAACCTTGAGCCATATTACCTTGTCTTCTCTCTTGTATTAAATGTCTGCAGATTCCAGCTTAGTCCAATGCACGTGCACTATTATTATTGTGACGCCCGAAGACCGACGTCCCATAAGATTCCAGAAGATTCCAGATGTTCCGGGTTCTCCCGTGTGTTCTTTTGTGCTTGTGCTATTTTATTTTGCATTGCATCATATCATCATGCCATCATGTCATATTTATTTTTGCATCTCAATCTAAATAAATTGTGTGGACCTTCGGTCCATTTAAATCGAGGGAAGAATGTCTTCTCTTTAAAACATATAAAAGCCTCTCAATATTTAGGGAGCTATATTAATAAATATTCCATTTGTTTGGAACTAACCCAAACACACTTGCAAATTTCCCCATGTCTTTTTCACTTCGAGTTTCTCCTTCAAAAACCTTCCCTATATTCTTTTTCGTTGTTTCGAGGTTCCTCCAAAAATTCGAACATTTTTGGACACTTCACAAATCAAGTCTTAGTTCAAACCCATTTGATTAAATTCAAATATGTTTGAATTATATTTTTCGATCATGCATTTTATATTTTTCTCGGACCGTGCTCATTTTTATGAGCCCGAGAAAATAACCTCATGTGCAATTCTTGCCTAGCCTCCCTTTCTTTTCTTCTCTCCTTTTCTTTCTTTCTCTGTTTTTTTCCTTTTCACTCTTAAAAGAGTAGAAGAGCAGCCTAGTTCCTTGGCCCAAACCTCTCAGCCAGGCTCCCAGCCTCTTGGGCCTCCTCTTCCCACCAGCCAGCTAGGGCCTCCACCAGTCCCTGGACCGCAGCCCGATTACTTCTCCTAACCCTAGCGTCCCAGACACCCGCATCGTTCCTCCTCGCTCTCTCCCGAGCCACCGCAAGGGCTCGACCCTCATCCTCCGTTCCCCATCGATCCCGCAACGCCCGACCCGATCCCCCGTTTCCCTCTCGTCCCCTCAGCGCCGCTCGACCCTCATCACCATCTCCCCCCCCATTGCCTCGCCCTGCTGCCTCCTCCTACCGCGCCACCGGCCCTCAGGCCCTCCGCCGCCAGGTACTGCGTGCCTCCAAAGTCGAGGAGCGCCGCACCCCACGCCAGGGTGCCCGCTGAGCGTCCGCATCGCCAGCACCGAGAGCCCCCATTGCTCCTCCCGACGCCAGGTCGCAGCGCCTCTTCGTCCCTTCCAACGCCATGGAGCCGCCTGCCTCGTCTCTGGCTCCCGAGGCCCGAGCGCCTCGTCCGACCGGCCAGGCCCCGCTGGCCGTTCCCTCCCGCTGCGGCCACCGCTGCTCCTCCCTGCGTGCCTCCCTCTGCGGCTCCCTCCTCTCCGCATCGCGAAGGCCGAAGCCCGGCGCCCGCACCCTCGAGCCGCGCCCTCCATCTTCCATCGCCAGCAGCCAGTCCGCACCCTCCATCGCCAAGACTCCGCCCTGCTCCGTCCTCTTCCTCGCCGGCCCCTTCGGTGCTGCCGCTGCATGGCCTCATCGCTCCGTCGTGCTGCCGTTTTGTTTTTTTTGTTGTGTTGCCTTGTGCTGTTGGGAGTGTCCAGGAACCGTTTCTTTTGCCAAGTGGAGACCGGAGATCTCGGATGCATCAAGTTCCTCTCCGTTACGACCAAGTACCACGACGACTGAACGGCTACGAGCTCCGTGAACGACTACGAACGTGTACCACTACTTCAACTACCGTCGCTCGACGCCCGAACGTCTACCGTCGCCCCGTGTACGACTACGAACGTGTTCCTCGACTCACGAGAACGTATACTTCCACTACTTCCTCTCCGATCGCGAGAACGACTTCTTCCTCTACGACCTCGAACCGCCCCGTGAACGTTTTGTTCCGAAGGTATACCCCGAGACGATGACCCGAGAACGTTTGCTTGTTGTGTTGTATGAGATGTTTCCTTGTGTGCACCGTGCCGTTTCATCTTTTGACATGTTCCTCGGTTGCCTCGCCGCCGACTCGTGGGAACCCGGAGACGGGATCAACCCACCTTTCATCTCGTTTGTCTCGCTCACGTCTCCGTCACCTTTTGCACCGGTCTCTCACTGAGTACCGGAACCGAGATGTTGCATTGCATCATTTTCGGATCGTTGTCGTGGCACCTTTTCCTTCCACCACGGTGACAAATACTTCATATCTCTCTTGTCAACTTTTAATAAACTTGCATAAAACTTAATCATGTCATCCGCATCATGATAACAACATGAGAATGTTTAATTGTTGTTTGCTTATAATTACTAAACATGCTCATGGGGATTTTTCCGGATATGTTGTTGTTATTTTCCGGCCTCATTTAAAATGTCTAAATAGTGTAGTTTTATTATGCTTCACCTCTTGCCATGTTAACCAACATTGAATCTTGTCTTGTAAATAAACGAGAGTCAATTAAATAATTAATGTGGTGTTTCGTCAATATGCAACTCGTTGCATATTGAGCTCCACTTAACTTGTAGTCTTGTTTGTGCACTTTGCCATGACTTGCATATTTAAACCGGACATGCATCATACTTGGATGTGCATCGTATGCCATGTTTATGATGGTGTGTTTACCGTGTTGTTTGCTTCTTTCCGGTTGCTTCTCTTGTTAGCTTCGGTTTCGTTCCGGAGTTGTGAGGATTCGCTTGGCTGTGTTGCTTCGTCCTCTTCATGGATCCGTTCTTCTCCCTTGCGGAGTCCCAGGCAAGATGACCATACCCTTGGATACCTTTACTACCATTGTCATGCTTAGTTGTCTCGATGCTATCGTTACATGTCGCGCTACCCATCTTTTATGTCAGCCTCTCCTTGTTGCCATGAAACCTCTAACTTTGAAACCTTCCTAGCAAAACCACTGTTTGGCTATGTTACCCGCTTGCTCAGCCCCTCTTATAGCGTTGTTAGTTGCAGGTGAAGATGAAGTTTGTTCCAGGAGGGAACTTGTTGTTGTTATATCACAATATCTATAATTATTATTAACACACCTATATACTGGGCATGGGTGGAAGGCTTGGCCTTTTGCTCGGTGTTTTGTTCCACTCATGCCACCTTAGGCGCCGATAAACCGGCATTATGTTCCTTGATTTTGCGTTCCTTACACGATGGGTGGATGGGGACCCCTTGACAGCTCGACTTTGAATAAAACTCCTCCAGCAAGGCCCAACATTGGTTTTAATTTGCTCATAATAACAACTTAATTAATTAATTAAATTTGCATAGGGAGTTAGCGCTACCCGAGGATTCTTAATTCTACATAGCAGGGGGGCCAGTGCTGATGGTGTTGGTCCCAAACGGGGAGTATGCGGGGCCACCACGGGGAAACTCGAGGATTGGCTCCCGTATAATCGCCCATCCGGTCGTGTCCTGAGACGAGATACGCGCGGCTACTATCAGGGTGTCGACACACCGGGAGGTCTTGCTGGACTTGTTTTACCATTGTCGAAATGTCTTGTGCTACCGGGATGCCGAGCCTGATCGGATTTCCCTAAGATAAGGAGTGATGATATTATATTTATCGCTTCAGCTAATCGTGAGAGCTTGTGATGGGCTAAGTTGGAACACCCCTGCAGGGTTATGATCTTTCGAAAGCCGTGCCCGCGGTTATGTGGCAGATTGGAATTTGTTAATTTCCGGTTATAGAAAACTTGACAGAGGATCCAAAGTAAAACACACAACTGTGTGAGTAACCGTGACTGTCTCTTTTCATTTTGAGAAGAGAACACGGTGGGGTTATGTTTGATTCGTATGTAGTTCAGGATCTTTAGCGATCACTACTTTTGCGACCGTTTGCGTAGCTGCTCTTCTTATTCTGGTACTCGTAAGTTAGCCACCATATTTTGCTTAGCCGCTGCTGCAACCTCACCACCTTACCTCTTCCTACCCGCAAAGCTTTGCTAGTCTTGTTACCCATGGTTATGGGATTGCTGAGTCCTCGTGGCTCACAGATACTACAACACCAGATACAGGTTCAGCCGAGTATGATGCAGGAGTTGGTTCAAGTTCTTCACTCGGAGCTCGATGAAGAGAGTGCCCGTATGCTTGTGACGTTTTCGACGATCAGTAGTGGTTTCTACTAGGATTCGATCCTGACCTGTGGCTTTATGTTGTTTTGGTATCTTGTCTTTTGGATTTTCTCCCGTAGTCGGGTTGTGATGTTTTGAATGATGTTTTGCTTATGTACTGTATTGTGTGAAGTGGCGAGTGTAAGCCAACTATCTCCTTTTGTAATTTAATCCCTCTTTTACATGAGTCGTGCAAAGATACCAAACTTGAGACCATTCTAGGATGGGCTTATACCTTTAAGTCGTGCCTCGACACATAGGAGGTATAGTCCCATCCTGGGCATTACAATTATTTTCCACACCGTTCGGTCGTGCGAGTGAAAGGCAATAAGGATGATATATGGTGAACTAATTGAGATGAGAAAAGCTGGTATGAACTCGACCTCTCTTGTTTTTGTAAATATGATGGCTCATCGTTCCTGATTCAACTTGTTATGAATGAAACATGCTTGCAATGACAATTAGAGATTATAGCTGCTTATGCCATGCTTAATTAGCTGAGAGTTTATAATGGTCTATCTTGCGTGCCAACATGATATTAAAATGGTTGTGTTGTGGTATAATGGGTGCTATCCTCCTTTGAACGATTTAAGTGATCTGACTTGACACATGTTCATGCATGTAGTTGAAACAAATCAACATAGCCTTCACAATATATATGTTCATGGTGATTTATATCCTACTCATGCTTGCATTCATTGTTGATTAATTTTAATGCATGTTCATGACCGTTGTTGCTCTCTAGCTGGTCGCTTCCCAATCTCTTTCTAGCCTTCACCTGTACTAAGTGGGAATACTGCTTGTGCATCCACTTCCATAAACCCCAAAGTTATTCCACATGAGTCCACTATACCTTCCTATCTGCGGTATTTACCTGCCGTTCCAAGTTAATTTGTATGTGCCAAACTCTAAACCTTCAAATGAAATTATGTTTTGTATGCTCGAACAGCTCATGTATCAACTAGGGTTGTCTATATCTTCCATGCTAGGTGGGTTATTCTCACGATGAGTGGACTCCGCTCATCATTCATGAGAAAATGGCTGGTAATCGGGAGGCCCAGTCCCATGCTCAAAATCATAATAATTAAACAAAACTCCCCCAGGGATGCTGCTGGTCTGGATGGTACCCGTTGTTTCGGGCTAGCCGTGGAGTGTGCTTGTTGGTGGTTGGGGGAATATAAATTTTACCATTCTATTTGGGAACCGTCTATAATGTGTGTAGCATGGGAGATATTGAGATTCTTGGTTGTTATGTTGACAATGAAAGTATACCGCTCAAAATGTTATTCATCTCTATTTAAAAATCGAGCTCTGGCACCTCTACAAATCCATGCTTCCCTCTGCGAAGGGCCTATCTATTTACTTTTATGTAGAGTCATCATCCTCTTATCAAAGAGCACCAGTAGGAGAGCACCTCTGTCGTTGCATGTATTACTATTAATTTGCATTGAGTATGATCATGACTGGATCTCTTTTACCATGAATTACAATGTCTAGTCAGTCCTTGATCCTTAAAGGTGCTCTGCATTTATGTTTTGCGGTCTCAGAAAGGGCTAGCGAGATACCATCTTGTTATATCATATCATGATTGTTTTGAGAAAGTGTTGTCATCCGAGGTTTATTATTATTGCTCGCTAGTTGATTATGCCATTGATGTGAGTAGTCTTAAGACCTGAAAGTTATTGTGAATGTGGTTAGTTCATGATCTTGTTGAAAACCTGAATGCTAGCTTACATATTTACAACAACAAGAGCAAACAGAGTTTGTCAAAGTTTTTCTTTATCACTTTCAGTTTATCAACTGAATTGCTTGAGGACAAGCAAAGGTTTAAGCTTGGGGGAGTTGATACGTCTCCAACGTATCTACTTTTCCAAACCCTTTTGCCCTTGATTTGGACTCTAACTTGCATGATTTGAATGGAACTAACCCGGACTGACGCTGTTTTTAGCAGAACTGCCATGGTGTTGTTTTTGTGCAGAATAAAAAGTTCTCGGAATCGCCTGAAAATCAACGGAGAATTATTTCGGAAAATATAAAAAATATCTGCAAGCAGATCCACACCAGGGGGCCAGGGCCTGTCCACGAGGGTGGGGGCGCGCCCCCTGCCCAGGGCACGCCCCCTGCCTCGTGGGCCCCCTGGTGACTTACCGACGTACCCCCAGATCCTATATCTTCACTTTCGGGGAGAAAAAAATCAAGGAGAAGGAATTATCACGTTTCACGTGACGGAGCCACCGCCAAGCCCTAATCTCTCTCGGGAGGGCTGATCTGGAGTCTGTTCGGGGCTCCGGAGAGTGGAGATCGTCGCCATTGTCATCATCAACCTTCCTCCATCACCAATTCCATGATGCTCACTGCCATGCGTGAGTAATTCCATCGTAGGCTTGCTGGACGGTGATGAGTTAGATGGGATCTATCATATAATCGATTTAGTTTTGTTAGGGTTTGATCCCTAGTATGCACTATGTTCTGAGATTGATGTTGCTATGACTTTGCTATGCTTAATGCTTGTCACTAGGGCCCGAGTGCCATGATTTCAGATCTGAACGTATTATGTTTTCATGAATATATGTGTGTTCTTGATCCTATCTTGCAAGTATATAATCACCTACTATGTGTTATGATCCGGCAACCCCGAAGTGACAATAATCGGGACCACTCCCGGTGATGACCATAGTTTGAGGAGTTCATGTATTCACTATGTGTTAATGCTTTGGTCCGGTACTCTATTAAAAGGAGGCCTTAATATCCCTTAGTTTCCAATAGGACCCCGCTCCCACGGGAGGGTAGGACAAAAGATGGCATGCAAGTTCTTTTCCATAAGCACGTATGACTATATTCGGAATACATGCCTACATTGCATTGATAAACTGGAGCTAGTTCTGTGTCACCCTAGGTTATAACTTCTACATGATGAATTGCATCCGACATAATTTCCCATCACCGATCCAATGCCTACGAGCTTTTTCTATATTGCTTGTTGCTTATTTACTTTTCCGTTGCTACTATTACAAAAACACTATCGTTACTTTTATTGCTGCTACCGCCACTATCATATTACTTTGCTACTAAACTATCTTGCTGCAGATACTAAGTTTCTAGGTGTGGTGGAATTGAGAACTCAGCTGCTAATACTTAAGAGTATTCTTTGGCTCCCCTTGTGTCGAATCAACAAATTTGGGTTGCATACTTTACCCTCGAAAACTGTTGCGATCCCCTACACTTGTGGGTTATCAATTAGACAGTTGTTTCTATGATCCAATGCCCTTGCATTCTTTCTTCCTTTGGTTCTGTGTCGATGCTCACATCAGCTCCATTATGGACTGTCAGATCCTTTGTTGAATTATCATCCGACAGTGGCTTTCATATACAAAAACCTCGAGAAGCTCTTTCCCTGATACATAATGCCTTTGCTAAATTGTATCCTCTACTTTGACAACCATGCTCTACTTTTGAGCTTGTGTTAATTACTCCTAAAAAATTGTGGTATATGTTCCTAAGACGCCCGGATGGGTTGAACCTATGCCTTCCCTAACCTGTGTGAACCCAATAGATTTCACGGGTTGTACTCATCTGGTATTTCACCAGGTAAAACTTTCAACACTAATGTCATTCTCAAAACGAGAAGTGAATTTAAGGTTGTGATTTGGAGAAATGGGAGTCGACCTTGAACTTTGTGTTCATGCCCATGGACCCGATGTGGAACTTATCATGAAAGCTTTTGGTAATATTAATAATCCCCTTGGTGTAAGTTCGTCTTATATCCGAGATTTGGTCTTTTGCAATCGTGGTTCCGACCATATTGATATTCTTTGATTCTTTTTCTCGGACAAGTTACAGTACTTGTCTTCTACAGATCAATACACCAGTACAATGTTTATTCTGCCCTACTTTTGAGTATTGCCCTCTGGTATCTCAATAATATCACCGAACCATATTTCTTATAATGAGCCTTCATCAAGTATTATTTCTTGCCGATTCCAAGTTTTCTTGTGTTCTGAGTGGTTAGTCACTCGAGAACCCTGATAACCGAATCAAGTCTGCACTCCGATTCAACAAGTATTAGAAATCTTCATTGCTTACAAATTTAATACTCGATCAAGTCATTCCTAGCCTGATTGGCTATATCATTATCATGATAATATTTAACTATGCCACCCGGTCCTTATTCCCGGAGTACAACTTTCAACGAAGAGCTAAGCTTACGTCGATTTCCTCGTCTTATCGTTTCACCTTGAACAACAAGCTTGATTTCGAGTTTGTGTCGTACCCTTCGTTCCAATAACTCTTTGCTTCATCATTCCTTTGACTTGATGTCGTCGCCGACCGATTACATCTTCATGAAATCTCTCGACAAATGTGTCGTAATCATCATCAACACTCTAAGATTTTCCAGGATATCAATCAAATTCATGATGGGAAATACCATCCTTGCCCCTCGATGATTTGTGTTATCGTCGACAACATTCTTGCCTTCCCCCAACACAAACTTGTTCATGTTTTGTTTTGTACCTTGTTTTCCTTGCTATCTAGCTTAGGTTATGTTCTACCTTGTAGTATTACTGTCTTCTATATTAAGAATGTTGTGAGGATTGCTCAGCTTCTTAAGAATTCTTGGTATAGTGATACTTCTCACCATCACCATTATTTCTTGGTCCCCGTGTTGATTCTAACCAGGATACCAACAAGTGAACGGTGCTGCTTGGATTCTATACTTCTAGCAACCCTATTGCTTTGGAGTTAATGGTTGCCAGTTCATTCTTAGACTATTGGTTATCGAATCACCATTCCAACATTGGTCATGCTACCTAAGCCCATATCTTGGGTGCACCTTTCCACCATTGCTTAATTGTGTATGATTTCCTCAAGCATACATCATTACATCATTTGATCCGACAAATGTTATCTCCATGTTCACATAATTGTAGAAATCTCGATGGGTTGTCGCTGAGTCCAGCAGCCACCCCCTCATCCTCTCCTTGGTTTAATGATGATGAACTCTTTTTTCAGAATTCGCTTCCATAGTAATTTCCCGAGAATCTTACATTGGCATCTCGTCAGCTGGTGTTGCACCTTTTCTTCTCAAGCATCCTGAGTTTGAGGTATCCTGACACCAATCAGATCTGAACCTCGGTCAGATAAGATGGTTGTAGCATCTTCCCAAGAGTTTTAACATTGCTCTTGATATGACCCGGTAAGGTGATGTCATGTCTAGTACACCTGGCCGGAGGACCTATTACTATAGTTTCCTTTTTAGAAGGTTAGCCATTCTTCCAAAGGAAATTGTAAGACTTATTCTATAAGTTGTTCTTGATGGATCCTTTGTGTATCCATAGTCTGACCTTGCTTGAAGACCATTCCAATGTTGTCTCGAAGCATGTCTGTGGTACTCCGATCTTTAAAATGCTAAACTTTCTTTATCAATTATCCAAACACCGTTGTATGGGTAATGCTATGAATTTCCTCTCCCCTTTTCTAAATGGTTTCTCTACTTTCTATCCTGTCATGGATATCATGATCTTCTTGTCCATGGGAAGGATATACCCCTGAAATATGTGTTTAAACACATTTTCCTTTCCATTGTTATGTTTAATATGATAATCACATTTTCCCTTCCATTGTTTTGTTTAACCTTTGTGGTCTATATGATCTAAGCAGTAACATTCTCCTGCTTATGTAAACACCCTAGTGTACGACCTTGTCAGTAAGACCTCGTTACTACTATTGATGACATTCCGGTAACCGCCGATGGACAGCAACTTTACCTATTAGTCCGCCTCGTTCAACGAGTAGGAAAATGGTTCTCTTTGTCCCTCGCCCTTGGTACCGATGTTGTTGCCAACATAACTGACAGGCTATCCTCTAACCTGCCTTGCTGTCATGTCCGTGCAAGATGTCGGTGCCCTTCCCACGCACATGGTGGGCCCATAACCCACAGTTTCACGGGATCGAAACCTGACTCTCCTGTACACTCCTCCGGTTTCAAAAGTTATTCCTCGTGCTTGACTTTGTATGTAATTCACGGGCCACTTGCCTAGTGATCAATTCTGGTATCAAACACACCATTGCACTGAACCCCTTCCCCCCTCCTCTATTTCAGGCAACAAATGTTTACCTATTAGCTTCAAGCTTCCTATTGCACCTTCGTACCTTGCTCTCGATGACTTTCTTGAATTTCAACTCGAGATCTGACTGTATGCCACGTTCACTGAGATAGCCCCGGGGTACCTAACATGTATTGAGCTCCGTCCTTCCTGAGCCATCACCCTTATCTTTTTCGTAAGTACGATGGAGGTCCTGAAGAAAGGATGTCGGCTTCATCATGTTGACCTGAAGCAGAGAAATTAATACATCAATGTAATGGATCAACCTCTTCAAGAAGGGCAACCAAAACCGAGAAGACCTGTTAGAATTTCGTAACCAAATCCCTTCCCCTTACTCCCCTCCTAAATCTCGGGACGAGATTTCTTGTAGTGGAGGAGATTTGTAACACCCCGGTATTTAAGATACAGTAAACCCCTATTAATGATGCCAGGTTATCATAATTAAAAAATTGCTAGACCTTAATTGTTTCAAACTTATTTCTTATACAAATTCAAATAACAATTAAAATTATCGTTTCTTAAATAGTGAATTAGAAATGTTCAAAAGGTTACAAATATTCACGGCCTAATTAACAAACCAACATTTAATAAAATGTTTAATGACCCTAAAACAATTACAACAGGGACTAAAATAGCCCCATTAATCCATACTCACTTATGCAAAGTTCAAATGAATTCAAATATCTAACAAACTTTCTGTGACAATACCAATAATTGCAGCGTAAATATTTGGACAATTTCCATATTCTGCAAAAGCCATTTGGTTGCCTAACTAAATGCAAAACAATAGCATAAAAAGAAAAATAGAAAAGAATATAAGAGAAAGGAGAAAAGGCCTAAGTGCACTGTGCACTTAGGCCTGCTCGCTACAGGAGCCGACCCAGCCCAGCCCAGCTCCTCCTTCCACCTCTGTTCATCGCAGCACATGGACATCCGTGCGCTGTCCATGGCGTGGATGGACCACGGGGCGGCCATCCAGCGACTCCCCGGTTACCTCAAGACGCCGACCACCCTCTCTGGCGCAACCCTAACCCTAGGCTCCTCCCAGTTCCCCCCACCCTCGCCAGATCCACGCGCCCGAACGCCTCCCAAGGACACTAGCGCACCTCCACGGCAACAGCCACCCGCGCTTCCCTCCGCCGTGTCCGGAGACCTCGTCGTGCTTGTCCTCATCTTCTTCGTGTAGCCGTTGGAGTTGTAGAACCCCGCAGTACCGGATCGATGTGTTCCCCTTTCACCTTGCCGCCGTCAATCACCATCGATTCCGCCTCGCCTCTGCACTCCCATTCCACCACGGGCCTTTCGTGAGACGCTTGGTGAGCTCCACTCCCTTCCTCTCCCAGTCTTGCTCTTCTTCCATGCCGTAGCTAGACATGCGCGATGCGCCGCCGTCGCCGTGTTGTGGCTCCGCTGTCAAGCTTGCTGCTGTCGCGGCAGTGCCTGTCACGGTCCGCCGAGCGCACCAACGCGGTTGTGGCGTCGAGTAGACACTGTAAAAGTTGTGTGGCGTCCGTTTTGCCGCCGCGTTCATCGCGCGCAAGCTTGCCATGCTTCGGGTCCCCGCAACTCTCGTCGCCAACGACATTCCGGCCATCCCCGAGTCCACCTGGTAGCACCATCATATGTGCGACGTCGAGCCGCGTCGAACGTGCCTAGCCACGGGTCCAGTCGGGGATATACCCCGCAGTATAAACCACCGGATGTATGACCCAGCTGGAGTTTGGCGATTCACAGGCAACCCGTTTTGACCTGGCGGTTTACGATTCATTGGTAATCCAGCAGGCGGGTTAGAGGAGCGACAAGACCCGGTGTCCCAACGGGCGGTTCATGAAAGGCCGGCTCATGTTATGGTGGGCCGGTTTAAGAGGAAGACATAAGGAATATTCTCCTACAAAGGAAGCAAGACTAGGACTCCAGTTCTAATAGAGTAGTCCTAATCCAACTAGGACTAGTCATGTAAACCGCCCCTTCAACATATATAAGGAGGGGCGGGGCTCCCCAAAGAGGGACAAGCAACAACAAACAAACTCTAGGTCTAGACACCAAGCGCCGGTTTACCGGCGACTCCATGAGGGTCATAATGAGATCTAGCCTCAAACAGCATGTAGGGCTATTACCAGATGATGTTTCCCGGGGCCCGAAGATGTATAAATTCATGTCTTGCGTGTTGCGTCTCTCGATTCCGCTCAACCCCTCTCAAGCTACCACATAGATGCACAGCCTCACGACTAAGTCCTTATGCTAGGACATCTGCCATGACAATTCCACGATAGTTGGCGCCCACCGTGGGGCTCGCGCACGATGGTGTTGATATCTTGGAGGGCACACTTTTAGGATCAAGAAGCTCGCGATTGATCGGATGAAGAAGAATTGGAGGGAAGTTAAGATTGCGTCGCGTGTCGCCGCATGCACCAGAGATCCGGCGAGTTGAAGCCAGATCAATTTTTGAAGCATGTTCCTAAGACGACGGAGTTCACGGCAGATTTGGTCCACACCATGACTTGTGTTTGAATCAGAAGGACTTACCGATTCGGAAACAAGAAGCGACCTATTCCGTGCATCATTGAGTATTAAAAAACACGCCAAGGCGGATTCATTCGTATGACCACAAGACGAACTCCTCTATCACCCGCGTCCCTCTGCTCTGAGCCGCCCTGGAGGATTCCGCGTTGATGACCCGGAAAAGACGGCCACGACCTGCGGCTGGTCTGGATTCCGCCCCCCGTCCGAGTCGCTACCGCGCCTCGTCTCCTGTCCAAGTTGCTGTTGCGCCTCGCCTCGCCTCCACTGGGTTGCCTTCTCCGACCCGTTCTCGTCTGCTTCCAAGCCACCTACGACGGCCGCCTCTGCCACTGTGGTGGGCTCACCTCGATCCGCACCTGCTATGGCCGCGGGGACACTTTGGGCCGCGTCAGCTGTTGCCGCGTCTACTGCCGCCTTCGCCGTCGCGCCATAAACCGCCCGACCACTTCACCAGGAGCTGCTCTGAATCGTTGTCGAGTCTCGCCCCTCTTGAACCACCTCCGCGGATGTCGCCGCCACGCTGCACCTTGGCTGAGTCACCGCCGAGATGCTCCGGCCAAACCACCGTCGGCCTCGGGCCTCCTCATCCGATGTTATTGCCTCGCCTCCGGCTCGAGCCGCCGTGGCCCGCGCCTGTGAGCCGCTGTTGCGCCTTGCCTTCACCACATGTATCTGAGTAAAGCTTGGCTTCAATCGCATCAGGCTCCAGTGAGTATACCTTTTAAACATGTGCCCGAGAAGGTTGTTTTTGAGCCTGTTGGAAGTGAAACAATGGCGGTGTGAAGTCAAGATGGATACCAGAAATTGTCACTGAGGGTCATTGCTCTTTCTCGACACATGTGAAGTGCAAAAGCTCATCAGACACGGTCATCTACTATTAACTACTATCATGAACAGTATGCACATCTATACTGCTGATGGACCACTGGATGTCCAAATTAATCTATGATCCATGCAAAGATCGTCTGTCGTTCCAACATATCTGGTGAAATCCATCTGATCTATTTTTTTATTGAAACCTATTGTTTTCATCAAAGAACAGTTACTTTGGTCTGTGATATTTTTTCGCAGGACCATTATTCATTACAAAGGTGTCGCAAAGGAACGTTGATACGTCCAAAATGTATCTATAATTTATGCTTGCTCCATGCTTCTTTTGTGTGATATTGCTATGATATTTATGCACTTCCATACACTTTTGATCATATTTGGACTAACCTATTAACTCAGTGCACCCCAGTGCCAGTTTCTGTTTTCTGCTGTTTTTGTATTTCAGGTTTTCCCATTACTTAAATTGCCAGAAAAATTCCGGGAAAATATATAAAAAATCAGCGCTCCAGAAGCTTCCACGTGCCAGAAGTGGGGCCAGAGGGGAGCCAGGGGCAGCCCAGGCGGCCCCACCCCTGGCCGCCTAGGGAGGGCGCCTGGGCCCCCCTCTCCGCTTCTGGTGACCCCCTTTGGCATATATTTACCTCCCGTCGCGGAAACCCTGATTCCAGAACCCTTTTCTCCAGAAGCAATTCCGATCTCCGCCGCATCGCCACCAAGTTTCGGGGGACCAGAATTCCTGTGCCGGCATCCTGCCGGGACGGGGAAGTGCCCCCGGATTCATCTCCATCGACGTTGCTTCCTCCCTCCATGATGCGGGAGTAGTTCCTCCTCGGGGCTGAGGTTTCTACCAGTAGCTATGTGGTCAATTCTCTCTCCCATGATGTGATCTTCGTTGTGATCATAGGCTATGTTAATCTAGGGTGATCCCATGATATTTCCCCTTCCTCTATGTATTGGATTGATGTACTCACTTGTCTTTATCTAGTATAATCCCCGAGACCTAGGTGACAGCGGTCTATTGGACATGGATTAGAAGAATATTTTCATGAGTGATTTCCTCTTTTGTGTGTTGATTGAAGATTGAGAGTCTCTTGGTGCTTGTCTTTGACTATCCTTGAGATCTGTTGTGGTGATTGTGGTACTCTCTTTGGATGGCCGCGGTGACATTAGGAAATCCATAGATTGAGAACTACGAACTTAGAGGTGTGCTTTTGTAGCCCTACATAATTCTCGTCCTCTCTTGACCACAAAGGAATGACCTCCGAGTGCGTCTCCATTATGGGAAATATCATGTGATTCGATTATGTTAATGTTGTTGGGAGTTGCCACTAGTGAAAGTATGAAGCATAGGCCTTGTTTCCACCATTGCAATACCATTTGTGCTCACGTTTACCACTTGTTTGCTTGCTGCACTTTTTATTACAGATTTATATTACTTTGCTTTGCCACTCCTATCATCCATATTTAACATCTCTTCGCCGAACTAGTGCACCTATACATCTGACAAGTGTATTAGGTGTGTTGGGGACACAAGAGACTTCTTGTATCTTGATTGCAGGGTTGCTTGAAAGGGGTACGTTCAACCTCCACTTCCCTGAGTTCGATAAACCTTGGGTTGCTCACTAGGGAAATTTGCTGCTGTCCTACAAACCTCTGCTCTTGGAGGCCCAACACTGTCTACAGGAATAGAAGCGTGTAGTAGACATCAAGCTATTTCTGGCACCGTTGCCGGGGAAGTGAGGTAAGTGAAGGTACCTTCTCTAGATCTTGCAATTAAATCTTTTTGTTTCTTGTTTTTATTTTCACTAGTTTTGCTTAATGGAAAACAACAAAAATATGAGAGAGCTTTATAAGCTCTACCTTGCTTTGGGACATGATGTGTTTGAAGAGAAAATTAAAAAACCTATGGAACTTTTTTATTTGCATAACAATCATGATGGTGGTGATGTTATTAGTATGCTTTCTTTGAATATCAATATTGCTAATGACATGGAAAGCTCTAAGCTTGGGGATGACACGTTTGATGAACATGATATTTTTAGTCCCCCAACTTTTGAAGAGAAAATTTACTTTGATGATACTTTGCTTCCTATATATGATGATTACAATGATAAATGTGAGCTTTTCAGTCCACCTACTATTGAGTATAAAATTTATTATGATTATGATATGCCTCCTAAATACGATGATTACCATGATGGTTATGATAGTCTTACTCTCACTATTCCTAATAAGAAAGATTTTGCTTATATGAAGAGTAATGATACTTTTATGCTTTTGGATCATGGAAATAATGCCTTATGTGATAGTTATATTGTTGAGTTTATTCGTGATCCCACTGAAAATTATTATGAGAAGGGAACATATGCTTATAGATATTTCAATAATATCAAGTTACCTCTCTTTATGTTGAAGGTTTTGAAGCTGCACTTGTTTTGTCTTCCTATGCTTATTGCTTTGTGCTTCAATGAATTATTCTATTGCAATATTCCTATGCATAGGAAGCATGTTAGGCTTAAATGTGTTTGGTATTTGCTTCTTGATGCTCTCTTTTGTTCTTCAACTCTTATTCCTACGAGAGCATCATTAAAGTCTTAAGCCTATCTTTATGGCTATAAAGAAAGAGCTCTAGGGAGACAACCCTTGTTATCTTTGCTTTCAGTTTGTTCTTTCAGTTTTTAGTGGTCTTGATGTTTGTTACTACTGTAGCAACATCATTGTATCTTTATTTTTCAGCTTTGTGCCAAGTTTAGCCTCCGATTGCAAGAAAGTTCAAAAGTTGTGACGTGATGTCGAGAAAACAGATTCTGTCCTTGGACAGAAAATTTCGTATAAAATCACCAGATCATCTTTTTGATCTGAATTTTTTTGACAGCGTGCTCTATACAATTGGCTTTCGAGCGTCTGTTCTGAGTTTTTTTATTTGAGTTGCAGAAGTGCCCCGAAAAAATTATTTACTACCTGCTGGTCTGTTTTTCACAGATTCTGTCCTGTTTTGCCTTTTCTTCATTTTGCAAACCTTGAGCTTGCTTTTTCTTTGCAAAAACCTTTTGGCAATCTTGAGAAACAATAGCTCTTCAAGATTATATTTATTTCCAGCAAGGAAAAATTATTTTATTATGGGTACTAACCTCGCTAATCAGATTATGATGAGTTATGTATGAAGGGAGTTTTCAAGTGTGCGAGGGAAGATGATAAAAAGATTCAGGAGGGTCAAACGCTCAAGCTTGGGGATGCCCCCGTGCACCCCCAAGAAATATTCAAGAAGACTCAAGCGTCTAAGCTTGGGGATGCCCCCGTGCATCCCCTTCTCCATCAACAATTATCAGTTCGTCTTTCATTCCACTATATTTTAATCACTTCATGCGTTATGTGCTATGCTTGGAGCGTCTTGCTTTTAGTTTCCTTTTTAGTTTTCTTTAGCTTTGCTTGCTGTTCATAACGAGTTAGAACCCAGCTTTCTCTGTGTGGGAGAGAAACACACTCCACTTCAACCTAGAACACAACATAGGATTTTCATGCTTATCTTTGATGTGTGTGTTCTTTGTCTTTCCATAGCTACTGTCATGTTTAGCTCTTAGTTTTCATGCCTTTCTTTTTAAAGAGCTTTTGTTTAGTTGGTTGTTGAACTCTCTTGAGTTTTAATGTTTATCTTGTTAAGAGAGTTTGCATGTTGCACTGAGTTGTGTGTCTTAACTTAAAGTAGGTAAATGAGGTTGCTATTTCATTTTAGTAGTAACTTGCAATAGTTTTGAGGTATTGCCATGAGTAATGTCAGAACTTTTGGTGTCAAGAGTTTTAGCCTATTAGTGATAGATGTCGTATTTTGGGCAATCCGTGTTTATTTTCGAAAACCTACAAAATAGTTGAGAACTTTAGCTACTAAATGGATCACTAATCTTTGGAGGGATCGAATATTAGAGTACACTCACGTACCATGGGTCGAGGATGCGCAAGGGTAACCAAACCCCCATACACTCCTCCTCGGGGTACTTGTCTCTTTGTGAACCTCCTAATTAGATTGAGAGTTACCGATAATAAGTGCATGAGTTCTTCGGACTAATGTGAGTATTCGAAAGTTGACACTTCCACCTATCCATATTTTTCTAGCCTCTTCGGTACCGTGCATTGCCCTTTCTCACCTCGAGAGTTGGCGCATACTTCGCCGGTGCATCCAAATCCTTGGCACGATACACTGTGTCATCATAAGCCTCATTATATCCTTCCTCAAAACAGCCACCATACCTACCTATCAAGGCATTTCCATAGCCTTTCCGAGATACATTGCCATGCAACATCCATCTTCTCATGACTTGATCTTCATGTCATACATGCTTTTTGCTTGATCGATGAGCCGCATGCTAGTTGGGCCGTGCCCTAATCATTGCTACATGACGCGCTAGTATCATTGCATATCCTGCTACACTGGCAGAGGCATACATTTGCATACATCATGATAGTTTCATTTTCTTTATGTTGAGTACTTTTGTAAAGTGTGAAAGATCTTCTATACTTCTTGTAATACATAGAGTGTTGCCCCTAAAGTGAGGGAAAGATCCCAAAGAGGACAAAATCAAAAGATCCCAAAGAGGACAAATGAGAGATAAATAGAAAGAGCCATTGAGGCCACAAAAAATAAAAAAAAGAGAAAAAAGAGAAAAAGAAATAAAAAGAGAGAAGGGGGCACACTACTATTTCTTTTGAGAGATCCACACTCGTACTCCATCTTATACCTTGTGCTCCATAGAGATTATCATTCATGCATATAGCTATGTGGGGACCTTCACACTATAGAACTTGGCTTGTATGTTCCAATGATGAGCCTCCTCAAAAGAGATCTAGGTCTTCTTGAGCAAGCAAGTTGGATGCACCCCCACTAGTTCCATTGGAGAGCTTACCTTAGCTCATATGTGCATCCGTTGCATGGCAATCCCTACTCCTCACATCATATCTATCATTTGGCTTTCTCTCGCCGATGATTGTCCTCATTGATGTGAGCCCTTCACACCTTTTTTGTCTTCCCCCTCTATAATTTTTCTCTCTTTGCCATCCTAAGTGTCGACTTTCTTTCTTACGCTCATCCATTGCATGAGTGCTCAAAACATGGAAAGGGAATGGATCATTTTGACTTGTACCTGGCTGACGGTCTGGGGATGAGTCAAGATAAGATTCCAAAGAAGACCAAGTGTGAAACTTTAGTAGATTAAGTTCTCAACAATACAAAAACTATGTTTTACTCTCTCATATATCCCTATCCCCTTTCTTGCACGCAAACACCATTTGGAGACATTCGAGTCACGGACAGCGAGAGCTCTTACACCTTTATGTTCTTATGTTGCTTGTTACAATGCTAATATAGACTCTTGCTTGTTATGACTTGAATTGAACTACATGCCTTGATTGCTTTACTTAAAAGTTCTTATATGATTGATAGCATGTCACCACAGAAATTATGCTTGTTATCATTTACCTACTTGAGGACGAGCAGGAATTAAGCTTGGGGATGTTGATACGTCCAAAACGTATCTATAATTTCTGCTTGCTCCATGCTTCTTTTGTGTGATATTGCTATGATATTTATGCACTTCCATACACTTTTGATCATATTTGGACTAACCTATTAACTCAGTGCACCCCAGTGCTAGTTTCTGTTTTCTGTTGTTTTTGTATTTCAGGTTTTCCCATTACTTAAATTGCCAGAAAAATTCTCGGAAAAATATATAAAAAATCAGCGCTCCAGAAGCTTCCACGCGCCAGAAGTGGGGCCAGAGGGGAGCGAGGGGCAGCCCAGGCGGCCCCACCCCTGGCCGCCTAGGGAGGGCGCCTGGGCCCCGCTCTCCACTTCTGGTGACCCCCTTTGGCATATATTTACCTCCCGTCGCGGAAACCCTGATTCCAGAACCCTTTTCTCCAGAAGCAATTCCGATCTCCGCCGCCATTGCCACCAAGTTTCGGGGGACCAGAATTCCTGTGCCGGCATCCTCCCGGGACGGGGAAGTGCCCCCGGATTCATCTCCATCGACGTTGCTTCCTCCCTCCATGATGCGGGAGTAGTTCCTCCTCGGGGCTGAGGTTTCTACCAGTAGCTATGTGGTCAATTCTCTCTCCCATGATGTGATCTTCGTTGTGATCATTGGCTATGTTAATCTAGGGTGATCCCATGATATTTCCCCTTCCTCTATGTATTGGATTGATGTACTCACTTGTCTTTATCTAGTATAATCCCCGAGACCTAGGTGACAGCGGTCTATTGGACATGGATTAGAAGAATATTTTCATGAGTGATTTCCTCTTTTGTGTGTTGATTGAAGATTGAGAGTCTCTTGGTGCTTGTCTTTGACTATCCTTGAGATCTGTTGTGGTGATTGTGGTACTCTCTTTGGATGGCCGCGGTGACATTGGGAAATCCATAGATTGAGAACTACGAACTTAGAGGTGTGCTTTTGTAGCCCTACATAATTCTCGTCCTCTCTTGACCACAAAGGAATGACCTCCGAGTGCGTCTCCATTATGGGAAATATCATGTGATTCGATTATGTTAATGTTGTTGGGAGTTGCCACTAGTGAAAGTATGAAGCCTAGGCCTTGTTTCCATCATTGCAATACCATTTGTGCTCACGTTTACCACTTGTTTGCTTGCTGCACTTTTTATTACAGATTTATATTACTTTGCTTTGCCACTCCTATCATCCATATTTAACATCTCTTCGCCGAACTAGTGCACCTATACATCTGACAAGTGTATTAGGTGTGTTGGGGACACAAGAGACTTCTTGTATCTTGATTGCAGGGTTGCTTGAAAGGGGTACGTTCAACCTCCACTTCTCTGAGTTCGATAAACCTTGGGTTACTCACTTAAGGGAAATTTGCTGCTGTCCTACAAACCTCTGCTCTTGGAGGCCCAACACTGTCTACAGGAATAGAAGCGTGTAGTAGACATCAAACGTGCGCCAATATTATTTTTTGCACTAGCACTTATCCATGCTGTGCTATTGGACGGATACGTGCGCAAGTCGCCGCCCCCTCTACATCAACACACGTGACTAACTCATCGTCCACGCCCATGGACGATTCGCCCGAGTCCGAGCCGTTTCCAAAGTAGTGGCTGAACTCTTTCGTCTGCACCGGTTTACAACACGGAGGACAACTTGCTCATCTGCGTCGGCTTACAATACTGCGGCCGACTCGTGTGTGCTGCCTCTGATGTTGCGGTCGTTTTACTGTCCGTCCTGCGGTCCGGCCTACTCAACATGCCGGGTTGGCTAAAGGGACACCGATGAGGATCATAAGGTCCAAATACATCAGGTGATATCTTTCTTTTGGATTTCATTAACATGTTAATCCGTGTGAGAACAACTACTTGGGCATGTAATATTGTTTTGCAGGACAATTATTCATTATAAATGAAGCATTGTACTACGGGTACAAAGCATATACATTGGCAATGTTCTGCACCGATCTTTCATCCGTGCCACACTACCATAAGAGCGGATGTACATAAGTCGCCGCCCTGGTGGCCCGGTCTACATCAATTTTGCGGTTTTGCCCGTATACGAGGCTGACTGCACCTGTGATTGGCTCGACTGTCCGCGCGGTTTACCGCGCCCACGATTAACGCGCCCGTCCGCACCGGCTTACAATGCCGCAGCCGACTCATCTATTATCCGGACGAATCAGGTGATGTCCCTCTAAGTATATATTTGGCACATATTCCTTTTTATCAAAGAACAATCACTTTGGTTTGTATATATTTGTATGCAGGACAATTGTTCACTACAAGAGTAAAGGGTCATGGATATATAGCTTGTGCCACTATTATGATACACCAGCATTTGACCATACCATAATGCTCAATGAATATATGTGCAAGCCGTGGTTTCTGTGGTCCGCTCTACATCAACATGATGCGGCTAACTCACCCATCCGCCCCCGCGGCCGGTTCACCAGACTACACCGGCTTACAACGCCGTGGCCGACTCATTTATCAAATCACCTCTGATGTAGCGGTTGTCTTTACTGTCCGGCTCTCGCGGCCCGGTCTACATCAACACACCGAGCCGCACCTGTCTACATGAGCTGTTTATTCAGTATGTACAAGTCACAGCTTGGGTAGCCCGGTTTTCTTTCAACAAAATGGAGGTAAATTATCATATACTATCAACCGCCATCTGCACTGGGTGGTTCAATGGGCAGGCGCATAAGTCGCTGCCACTACAGTTTGGTTAAACTTCAAACGCCAGTTGGAAGGAACCATTGGCCGAGTTGCTGACACGGCTCATACGGGATCATTGATAACCCGCCGCAGTCACCTCAATTTTCTATGGATTCATATCGCATTGTCAACAACAATGATGGACACCTTATGCTATGATCAAATATGGAGAGTCTCAAGCCAACTCCTCGAGTAGTCTCAAGACTCAGGGGCTACGATGACATGACTCAAATAATCCGGTTTAAAATCCGGCTCAAAAGGACACCAGACTTACTGAATCTCTCAAATATCCGGTTCACAATCCGGTTCAAGGGAAATATGTCTCCCACAAGGCTCTAAAGCTCTCAGATCCGGTTTAAGAATTTCCGGTTCAAAAAGAAGTAATCTCTCGCAAGTTCGAGTTTAAAGGCCATCAGAAAAATTCCGGCTGAAAATGAAGATTCCGGTTTAAGATCCGGTTCAAGGGAAATATGTCTCCCACAAAGCTTTGAAGCTCTCAATATCCGGTTTAAGAATTTCCGGTTCAAAAGAATAATCTCTCGCAAATTCGAGTTCTCAGGGGAAATTAAAGGGAGCAAATAGAGTTTGTTGCACATCACAACTCAAACATAGGCACCCGGCGAGCACACCTCGAAATATATTACTTGGGGCCTGCTATTTATAAAGCGGAGTTCTAACTACCTTATTGATCCGGCTATCAAGCCAATATTATCCTAAGAGCACAGCTCTGGTTGCTTCGGTAATCCGGCTATCAAGCCAACATGATGGTAACGGGCAAAAGAGAGTTTGATGCACAGCACAACTCAAACATAGGCACCCGACGAGCACAGCTCACAATGCTACCTGGGGGCTCCTGTCGCACAGCGGCAACGAGTTTTTAAGACCCTTGTAGTAGGCTATCAAGCCACGGCTTGGAAGCCTAGTGTATACACCTAAAACCCCGGGTTAACCTGCCTGCATCAAGTAAGTCACTCCGCCCAGGTAAACCTGGTATGACCCGTCGAACGATTGACAAGTCAATCTTATTACAGACCCTGAACTTGTCGACGTTAAATTGACAATTGGTTAAGGATTGAGGACCATCTTAACAGGCTTTGTGAAATGGTTTAACTCAGTGACCTGGCAGCCCAAGAAAAGCCTCAAATTTGGAGCTTGGCGTCTCGTAAAAAGCCTCGACTACAAGTTTTTATTTGCTTTGTTTGCCAAGTTTTTACTTCTCAATGAGATTGTTGGTATTCGTCCGATATCTATTGATCCGGCCGAGTGGTTGACTTCAAGTCGTCACCATTAATAAACTGGCGTTCATAGAATCCGGTCTGGTTTGACTATAAGTCGCCAGTATGAGATAAGATAATGACCGGTGTTTATTAACCCGGCCTGGCTTTTGACTATAAGTCGCCAGTATGAGATAAGATAATGACTGGTGTTTATTAACCCGTCCTGGCTTTTGACTATAAGTCGCCAGTATGAGATAAGATAAGACCGGTGTTTATTAACCCGGCCTAGTTTTGTTTGTAAACCGGCAATCTATGATAATTACCAATGTTCAACTTTTGGGTTATCACCCTTACTACACTGGCTTGGTAAAACCAACAGTGTGATCAAATATCACTGGAACCGGTTTTCAAACCGGGTTATATTATTCAAATCTTTAAATAGCCAACATGGCTGGATTTTTATTATGGTTATAAATAACCAATATTATGATTGACGTTTTCAAAGTCGCTTCAGCGCAATGGATATTATTTTATCAATGGGTATGATTGATTCTACAACTGAAGGAATAGTCCCGAGTTGCTATAGGCTTACGACCCGGCACTTGGGGGCTACATTATTCAAGTTGAGATTATATCAAATATGCAAGTCCCATGTCACTACCAGCATGCACCATGGCACTTGGGGGCTAATGCAAAGTCAATTTTTGCTCACCTTATTGAAGACCCGACTCATCACATTGTAATGAGCCGGCCCTTGGGGGCTACCAATTGCTCCTATCAACAATTCAAGGTACACAAGTATTAATCCATTATATTGAAGGGTCCACTGCTCAGTTGGTAAAGCACAAAGCTCTTAACCTTGTGGACGTGGGTTCAAGCCCCATGATGGGAGTTACATTATATAATGTTATTTTCAATCAAGTATATATAAAGTCCCAGCGTAGTACTCTTACTGAGACGGCCCTTGGGGGCTACACGTTGCTGTTCAAGTCAACATGATTATATCTACAAAGTCCCTGCTCATTATTGCATAATGACCCGGCCCTTGGGGACTACACCGGTTGAAGTTTTTGAGTATCAGGCAATTACAAGTCCCAGGTTGCTGCAAGCATGACAACCCGGCACTTGGGGGCTACATAATATGGAGTATTCAGTTTTTACTAATGACTCGGATGAACAATCTGGATTTCTTCAAGGTTGCAACATTTGTATTGAAGCAAGTCTTAAGCTATCACTATGTTCTCCTCTTAAGACTTGGGGGCTACAGGTAATATGCATATAAAGGAGGAACATCTTCAAATTCTCAGTTTTGGGCAAATTAGGAAGATTAATTGTGTGACCCGGCGTTGGCAACAATCATAACACGACATTTATAAACAGTCATGACCCGGGATCATCAGTTTTTATAACCCGACAATTTTGGCAATCATAAACTGGCAAGTTCTACATTTTCAAACCGGTTGAGTATCAGTTGAAATATTTGAAGACCAATATTTTTGTCAAATCGGAGCATTGAAGGCCGAGTAAAATGAATTATTTATTTACAATATTTGTTCTACAAGCAAATTGATTATGAAGCTGGTCTACTGACCCGGGTTTTCAGAAGGAAGAAATGGCAAGGACTTAAGGATGATCAAGTACCGGTTTATAAGAATATTTAACCCGGAGCGCAACCTGTCAAATTCTTCTTGTGTTTATGTTGCAGAACAGTTTAACATGGATAAATCCAAATTAAACTGGGGGTTAATATCGGGGATATACCCCGCGGTATAAACCGTCGGATGTATGACCCGGCTGGAGTTTGGCGATTCACAGGCGACCCATTTTGACCTGGCGGTTTACGATTCATTGGTAATCCAGCAGGCGGGTGAGAGGAGCGACAAGACCCGGTGGCCCAACGGGCGGTTCATGAAAGGCTGGCTCATGTTATGGTGGGCCGGTTTAAGAGGAAGACATAAGGAATATTCTCCTACAAAGGAAGCAAGACTAGGACTCCAGTTCTAATAGAGTAGTCCTAATCCAACTAGGACTACTCATGTAAACCGCCCCTTCAACATATATAAGGAGGGACGGGGCTCCCCAAAGAGGGACAAGCAACAACAAACAATCTCTAGGGCTAGACACCAAGCGCCGGTTTACCGGCGACTCCATGAGGGTCATAATGAGATCTAGCCTCAAACAGCATGTAGGGCTATTACCGGATGATGTTTCCCGGGGCCCGAAGCTGTATAAATCCGTGTCTTGCGTGTTGCGTCTCTCGATTCCGCTCAACACCTCTCAAGCTACCACATAGATGCGCGTCCTCACGACTAAGTCCTTATGCTAGGACATCTGCCATGACAATTCCAAGACAGGTCCAGAGACTCACCATAGCGAGAATCCGAGGCTCGCCGGTGTTCAACCACTGCAAAAGGCCTCGCCGGAGCAGAACTGGCGCCAGCTGATGTGGCGCCCACGTGACCGCGTCTGGGTCATTGGCAGCTGGGTCCCGCGGGCCCAGTTGACTAGTTGACCGGTCAACTGTGCTGATTATGCACGGTTGACCCTGACAAGTGCCCCCCTTAGTTAATTAGTCTAAATATTTTTTATATAAAATAACCATTTGTTATACTAAATAGTTACTAACATGTGGGGCCCATTTCCCTAATTAACTCTAGTTTAGTTTAAAGTAGATTCTGTTAACCCATTGTGATTCACAGGTGGGTCCCACTGGTCAGGTCTGACCTGGACCAGATGGGTTTGACTACTGACATCACTCTAACCTCATGCTGACGTCATATTCATTTTCTATCTAATTTAATAGTTATAATAATTCCAGAAAATGATTAAAACTTTGGAAAATCATATAAATTAATTTGTAACTTGAACGAAAATAATTTATATATGAAAATTGCTCAAAAAAATTCAATGAATCCGAATACGCACTCTGTTCGTCCGCCACACGTCCCTAGAATAGCGAACATGCAACAATCCACCTCCGTTTCATCTGTCAAAAAATGTCAAACACTGGGAGTACTTTCCCGGATGTTTCCCCCCTTCGTCAGTATCACCTACTACTGCGTTAGGTCACACCTAGCACTGCATATTGCCTTGTTATGCTTTGAGTGCTCTATTATTTATTGTGTTCCCCCTCCGTTACTTCTTTCCGGTAGACCCCGAGACCGCTGTCGATACCCATGTGATCGACTACATCGACGATGACCCGTCCTTCTTGCCAGAGCAACCAGGCAAGCCACCCCCTTGATCAACCAGATATCGCCCACTCTCTTCTCTCTTGTTCTTGCATTAGGTTTGCTATTGTTGATGATTCGACAGCTCCTATTCTGTTGTATAGCCTATCATTGTTGCTACAACTGTTGATACCTTTACCTGCTATCCTAAATGCTTAGTATAGGATGCTAGTATTCCATCAGTGGCCCTACATTCTTGTCCGACTGCCATGCTATACTATCGGGCCGTGATCACGTCGGGATGTGATCACGGGTATATACTATACACATACTTTACATGATACATGATGTGATAAAGTCGGGTCGGCTCGTAGAGTACCCACAAGTGATTCACGGATTGGGGGCTGAAAGGAGAGGTGGTTCCATCCAAGTAGTGGTGGGCTTGGGTTCCCAACGGCCCATGAGTGATTCTTTGTGGTGGAGTGATAGGGTGGGTTGAGACACCCAGTTGAGAGGTGGCCTGGTCCCTGGTCGTTGTCCGCGGTTATTTCATAATAACACGGTTAACGAGTTTGGATATTTGATCTCAGTCTGGCCACTAGCCTATACGCACTAACCAACTACGCGGGAACATATATGGGCACTCGACATCGTGGTATCAGCCGAAGCCTTCTTGACGTTAGCGACTAAGCGGCGCGCGCCGGGCTAGACCACGTAACACAACTTCCTTTGAAATGGAGGTTGCTAGGTCTGCTCACCGGTCGCGTATGCAATGTGTAGGTGTGCAATGGGCGATGGGCCCAAACCCCTGGGCGCTTAGGATTTCGACCGGCGTGCTGACCTCTCTATTATGCCTAGGTAGGGGTGCAACGTGTTGATCTTCTGAGGCCAGGCATGACCCAGGAAAGTGTGTCCGGCCAGAGGGGATCGAGCGTGTTGGGTAATGTGGTGCACCCCTATAGGGAAGTTTATCTATTCGAATAGTCGTGTCCCTCGGTAAAAGGACGACACAGGGTTGTACTCTGACCTCATGACAACTAGAACTGGATATTTAATAAAACATACCCTTCTAAGTTCTAGATACAACCCGGTGATCGCTTTCCCATAGGGCGACGAGGGGAGGATCGTCGAGTAGGATTATGCTATACGATGCTACTTGGTGAACTTACCATCTACTCTCTTCTACTGCTGCAAGACGGAGGCTGCCAGGAGCGGGGATACTTGTTACTTTCCAGCTACTCTCTTCTACTCCTGCAAGATGGAGGCTGCCAGAAGCGTAGTCTTCGATAGGACTAACTATCCCCCTCTTATTCTTGTTGGAAATATAAGCAATTTACCAAGTGATTTTATTAACAAAAATAGTAGATAAAACATGACTAATATAGAAGAGATAAAGCAAGTCATGTGATCTAGCAGAGAGAAGGTAAATAGAATCTTCATATATGAACTAGAACCGAACATATGCAAAACCATCCACGTATATGAACTCGAACCGAACATATGCAGAGCACAGACTAGAAGAAGAAACTGTAGCAGGACCTCAAGCAAAAGAAACATAAACTCGTACTATGCAGTAGCAGAAGCACTGCTCTTGGGGTCGACATCCTCGCCAGCCATGTCGTCGAAGATGTTGTCGACATCGGGGAAGAAGTCGTCGTTGGGGAAGTAGTCGTCGGCGACCGGATCGCCCGTGATGAATCAACCAGTAGTCGCGCCGAGCGCTCCCCAAAAACCTTATCACCCTTCTCCCGTACAGGACTCAAAGTGGTGCGGTTTCGGAGGTGTCACACCCTGCATCTTGTAACATGTCATTTGCATTAATAAAGCATGAAAATTTGGACCAACAAATTTTTTTGGCATCATTTGGCTTTTATTTGGAATTAAGTTTTTCTCTCTGTGATTTTCAAGTGTTCTTTAAAGTAACCTATTCCCTCTTATATATTTCATCTCCTTACCCCAAACTTCTGCCCAATGATCATACCAAGTGTATATAACAACATAGTATTTTCTTACAAAAATAATTTGGCCAAAAAGTATTTTCAAAAATTAGTTTTCCAAAAACCCATGAATTGAGGTTTGCACTGCAAGTGCTTGATTTAGGGTGAGAAAAATATTTCAAAGAGTATATTTGAAACCTAGTAGATATAGGACTCCCATAAACCACAAAACTATAATTTTAAAAGATATTTTCCTATTTTATTTAAAAGCTTTTTCTTAAGGCCAGAAATGGTCTTTAATAGGGAAAAATTATTTAACTATTTCAAAAATATTTGCCAAAATTCAGGGAGACTCTTAGGACATATATTGTCCATATATAAGAGTTTCAACACTTGGTCATGTTCAAAACATTGGACAAATCCCTCAGAAACCCTTTCTGGATATTTCAAGCTTTTGAAATATTTACAAAGGAAATATTCTCTAAAAATTCCAGGGAAATTCTACCATGTCATATATGACATACTTGATGATCTAGCCAAGCCCCATGCCTTGGGAAGCAAGAAAACATCATCAAAACCCCTCAAAACAATTATGTCCATTTTTGAAGTTTGAGCAACTTTACATTGCCAAACTTGTCCAAAGGCTCTCAAACTTGGTACACATTTTAGAATGTTCTAATAATGCATCTAGACCAAATGGCACAAGTTTTGGAGAAGGGTAACTTGATCAGAGTACCCCAAAACCATTTCTGTTCAGATTCAAATTTGAACAACTTTACATTACCAACTTTTTACTTCTGACCTCAAACTTTGTGGGCATGATCACAACCCCAAATTATGACACTACACCAAGTGGTGCATCAAGGAGGGATGATTTGCTTAACTTAAACTTGGTAAATCCATTTCTGTTGATTTCTACGGTTCACCAAAGTTACATTGGCAAGTTTCTTCAAATGAGCCCAAACTTGGTGGAACACCCTATTTCTATATACCATTTGATCCTGTTAAGTCTCATGTCTAGTGGAAATCATTTTATTGCTCAAAACCACATCAAACACCTTCTGGTGATTTTCCAAAATTACCACTTTCACCTCTTTCCTAGTTCTCCTTGAGCTAGACTTTTTACCACAGCTTCCCCAAGTCCCCTTGCACCTCCAGTAACTCTTCCCTGGCCTCAGCTCAATGATTGAGAGGGGGTAAAACCCCATTTTACATTCTGGACAACAACTTTCACTTTTCTCTCTCAGCCCTCTCTCCTTCTAGAAGCTCTCCCTGCATCCAACGTCTCTCCTACATTGTTTACTCCCCCCTAGAGCCAATGGACATGGTGGTCGCGCCCAGAGCGCGTGGGACACGGCCATGCCGGCCATATGGGCGCTCTGGAGCGCGCTACAGTGCGCTCCCGCACTGTAGCCGCGACCTGCCCGAGGCGCCCGACCACCTAGGGCGTCGGGATGGTGTCTCCCGAGGCCGCCTCGACGTCCACGACACGGCAGCCGGTCGGCCCCCTCCTCCTTCTCCCTCCTCTCACCCCAGCTCGCACGTGCGACGGCCGCCCGAGAGCTCCAATGGGCATGCACACACGCGCGATGCCCTGGCCTCCCCCTGCTCTCTCTCCTCTCTCCCGTGGCTCTGGACCGCATCCAGGAACACCCTAGACACAGCGCCAGCTCCTCCCGAGCCCTGTGGCAACGAGCAGAAGCTCGCCGGCGCACGGGTCCACGGCACCCCACCGTTCGCCTATAAAAGGACACCCCCGCGCCTCCCTCTCCTCACCAGCCGCTCTCTCACACACCCAATCATCCCCCTACAACACCCACTCCTCTCCAGACGGGCCCGAGCTCGAGATCGAGCTCGAGCTCCGCCACCTCGGGTCGCCGTCGATTCGGAGGTATAAGCCCTCCCCGCCGCTCCTCTCACTCGATCTAGAACCGCAAGATCTCACTGATCATTTCCCCCTTGTTTCCCCTCTCTGTAGCTGTCGGAAACAGCCGGAACCACCACCACCCGAAGCAACTCCGCCGTGCCTCCTCATCGCCGGCGAACCAGGCCACCCCGGTAACCAACTCCACCTCCATCCGAACGGCGGCTCCTCCCTGAGCACGACGGTACCACCCACGCCCCCTCTCGTGCCCTATATCGCCGCCGGCGAGCTCGTCGTCACCTCTGGACGAAGGTAGACGACGATGGCTGTGGGCCCTGTCCGTCAGCCTCACGCCCTGACGAGTGGGACCCCCCGTCAGGTTTAAAAACGCACGCGCCTGCAACGGTTCGCTGCCAGGTTGATGGCGTACTCCTTCTTTACGCCTTCGACGTGGCAGCCTTGCGCGGACTATTTTCCCTCTGGGCCTGCTGCACTGTGGCCTTTCTGGCCCAGTGGCACAGTGCCACTTTTCCTTTTTCTTTTCTGTCCGTCTTATAAAAATTCCTCTGTATTAAATATTAATCCAAATCAAATAATTCCAGTTCCTAAAATCTTGTAATATTCCAACCTATTTAATAATATAACTTTCACCTATATTCATGAACCTTTTATGTACTGTTCAAATTTAAATCTAAATTTGAACACTAAAACCTCTGTTCAAAAATCCGTGTACCCTATTCTGTCACTCCAAAATCCCAAACTAAGAATTTTTGCCATCTTAGTTTTCCCTCTAGTATTTTATAAAAATAAGTTGACATTTTCTGAGCACTTTGATTTTTCTGTTTTTATTATTATCTTATTTTCCCGTTATTTATTGCAACGATTAGATACCGTGTTTGACGAAGTTGCTGAAGAAGAAGGAGGGGAAGGATTTGAAGACCTTGAAGACCAAGCCAATCCAGGCAAGCAACCCTTTGACCATGATACCCCTTTGTTCCTCGGAACCCTTTTATTTCCGAATGCATGATGATAAAGAGTGACGGTGGTAAACTTGTTGAGAGCCACCACATGATGCATACCCCTACTTATGAACTTTACCATGTGCATAGATGCAATGACAAAGGATTAGTTGTTGATACATGATGATGCATATGTACCATAAATCCTTCGTGGTTGCATTCTTTTCAAAAAACCCATCGGGTGCCCCTAATGCCCGAGGGTAATGTTGAGTTAAGGTCACCACTTGAGGAAGAAGTGGTGCACCAAAGAAAGTTCTCTTGTGTGGGTAAAATGATGGATTAGATTTATGTGTGGGTAATATGAAGAAGAGTTCTATGGAGACAAACATGCGAACTAGGACGTTTTCCAAGTCAGAATGCATGTAGGGTTAAGGCAGATGGCATGGGTTCTATTTATCTACGAAGACTTTCGCTATTCGAGTTTATTTGCTATTCAGCCCATGAGGCTTTATCTATGTAAGACTTGGCCATAATGGTCCTAATTTGTGTAAGACGGTATGTATGGATGTAAGACTCTTGTTATTCAGCTTTTGTGTGTTCAGTGAGCATTTATCTCTGGGATCACTGTACACGTGCATTCGGTGATCTTGACTCTTAAGTCGGGGTCCCCATAGAGCTGGTATCAGAGCCATCCTGACTGTAGGAAGCCTTAGTTAGCATGGGCGTTAGATAGGATGAGACCCTTTTCATAAACCTTCTGAACCTCTCTTCTTTTCTAAACCTTACCAAACCTGAGATACCATCAGCTTATTAACCTCTCCTATTCAACCTTTGTAGATGGCCGCTGTACCTGAAGAGCACCTGACCACTGGGTTCCCCTTGCTTCTCGAGGATAGCCTCCAGGAGTGCTAGTTCCACCGAGCACCCATCCTTACCTACCATGAGCATTGGGTTAGCGACACTGAGGTGGAGTACCATGTGGAAGTACTCGTGAAGGCAAACCATCCACCCACGAGTTGGTTCTTCGAGGGACCCCAGATGGCAACACTACCCCTCGCTGTCGAAGCTGCTGCACTCAAGGCACTAACCCGCCTCCGAGAACTTCTTCCGGAGATGGCAGCCAAGATGACAACCCGCTTCTTGCCTTACCGGAAGGAAGGTGAAGATGAAAGCAGCGCGCAAGCCCCCCCACTGAAGGAAGGACTTCCACTTCGATTCTAGACCTACTTCAGCCTATGTGCCGATAGCTTGGCACAAGATCTGGCCTCGGAATCGATGAAGCTCCGAGAAGAACTCCACAAGACCAAGTCACTTCTTCGTCGAGCACAAGAGAAGACGGATAGGATCAAGAAGGAAGGTGCGCCTCCCGGGCAACCCGCTATCGCATATCAAGGCGAAAGGCCCTCAGGAGATGTATCTTCCAAGGATAAAGAGACACCCCAGCGATGCCGTATGACGGCAAGGGAATATCGCAAGCTTTTCCCTGCACCACCGGCAAAACACCGCCGTATCCAACTCCTCCACTCCCCCACACCCTCAAGTGATAAGGGGGCCCAGACAGATGAAGACAAGGAGGAAGACCCAGAAGAGCTAGAATACGCGATCGAGCATTCCGCCGCTTAGGCATTATTCGCAACTCGGATATGCCAGCTAGTGACCTCTATGGTAGGATAGGTCGTGTAACCCCAATGCGAAGTTGAGTCCTTATATGGTTCATATGAAGCCATCTAGTGTTTGCTTTTGTTGTGTTTGATGTACGTCGTATCTTCCCTTCGGGAATGTGTAAATGACTGCATCACCCATTTGGATTTTTAATGAATGTGTTTGGCCCTTTTGGCCCTTGCATGAAAATAATTAGTGTCACACCCACCCCCTTACTAGGCACCCATCTTTATTGCTTTCCCTCTTCATTCCAAATCATGAGACCTTTACCGCTCCAACAGGATGCCTGTTGTAACTCGTACTAGTACCTCTACCCAGCAGCCCGAAGCCGGAGCATCCGCCCAAGCAGAGGTCGGCCAAGACCAAACCCACGACCAAGTTCCACCACCACCTCCCCCGAACATGGACATGGCTCAGCTTCTCCAAGCCTTCCGAGAGGAACGCCAAGCCAACACCGCAGCCCTCCAGATGATTGCTCAAGTTGTCACCAACAACTGCCAGCCGGTGGGGAATGGCAATGGACGTTCCACGTTGGCAGGGTTCAAGAAGCATGCACCGCCAACCTTCATCGAGACCGCTGAACCCCTGGATGCAGACGACTGGGTCCGCACCATTGAGGACTTGCTGGAACTAGTCGGTTGCACCAAAGACCGCGAGAAGGTGGCTTATGCTGCCCACTGCCTCGGGGGGACTGCTAGAGCTTGGTGGGATGGATTCAAGGTCATGCATGCTGGGCAAGACATCACTTGGAACAACTTCAAGGCAGAATTCCGCAAGGCCCATATTCCTTCCGGAATCATGGCTATCAAGAAGCGTGAGTTTCGAGCCCTGAAACAATGAAGTGGCACTGTCAAGGAGTACATGCAGTAGTTCGGTGTTCTGTCAAGGTATGCCCCTGAAGATGTCAGCACTGATGCTGCAAAAAGGGAGCACTTCATGGAAGGCCTCAATCAGACTCTGTAGTACTCGCTTGTCGTGTGTGACTGTCCAACCTTTCCAGACCTGGTGAACAAAGCACTCATGCTTGAAGACAAGCGGCGTGCTCTGGAAGACACTCGCAAGCGCAAGATGATGAGCAAGGGAAGTTCCAGCAACCAGAAACCTCGCCCGTGGCAGCCAGCCCCGGTCAAGCCAACCAATCAGCAGCCAAGAGCTCCTGCACCTCGCACCAACTATCAGCCTTAGCAATATGCCAACCCAAGGCCAGCATTCAACCCCAATAACAGTGGTGGCAACAAGATCAGTAACCCAAACCAAGTCACTTGCTTTGGATGTGGTCAGTCAGGACACATCTCAAGGGTGTGCCCCAACAAGAAGCCCGATGCCCCGCGCCCCAATGCGCAGAACCCAGGACAAGGCCGCGGGATGCCACCAAGGAACCAAGCTCCTCGCAACCCGCCCAACCATGGGAAAGGGCGTGTGAATCACGTCACTGCTGAAGAAGCTCAGGAAGACCCGGACGTCGTGCTGGGTACGTTCCTTGTCAACTCAGCACCTGCAACTGTCTTGTTTGATTCTGGAGCCACGCATTCATTTGTCACTCAAAGATTTGCATTAAAGAGTGGCATGACCCCTACACCCCTGAATAACCCCATGGTGGTACAAACCCCCAGAGCAGAGATGAGAGCCAAGATAGGCTGTAAGGAAGTCGGTATTATCATTAACGGTGTAGACTTCCTAGCAGACCTTATCATCTTAAGATCGCAAGGCTTGGATGTGATCCTAGGCATGGATTGGCTCAACAAGCACCAAGGCTTATTAGACTGTGCCAATCGGACTGTCACTGTGACCAATGACCAAGGAGTCGAAGTTAAGTTTGCTTCCAACTCCTCTTCTGCTCAAACCACTCAAGTCAACTGTCTGTCTGAAGTTGGACTGGAGCAAGTGCCGGTAGTATGCGAGTATCCTGATGTCTTTCCGGATGAGCTACCGGGAATGCTTCCTGACCGTGGCATTGAGTTCATCATCGAGCTCATGCCCGGGGCAGGACCCATCTATAAGAAGCCTTATAGAATGGGGACGGAAGAATTAGCCGACTTGAAGAAGCAACTGGAAGAGCAGCTGAGGAAGGGATTTATCCGCCCAAGTGCCTCCCCTTGGGGATCACCTGTTCTGTTTGTGGCAAAAAGGGACGGTACCATCCGCTTATGCATTGACTACCATTCCCTCAGTGAGGTTACAATCAAGAACAAGTATCCACTTCCCAAGATTGAAGATCTGTTTGATCAACTCAGCGGAGCCAAGGTGTTCTCCAAGATCGACCTCAGATCTGGGTACTACCAGCTGAAGATCAGACCCCAAGATATTCCAAAGACGGCATTTGTAACAAGATATGGCCTGTATGAGTGCACGGTCATGTCCTTTGGATTAACCAATGCCCCAGCTTACTTCATGTATCTCATGAATAAAGTCTACATGGAATATTTGGACAAGTTTGTTGTCGTCTTCATTGATGACATTATTGTCTCCTCGAAGACGGAGGAAGAGCACGAGCAACATTTGAGGATGGTCCTAGACAAGCTTCGAGAGCACCAACTATACGTCAAATTCAGCAAATGTGAGTTTTGGCCGCATAAAGTTGGATTCTTAGGTCATGTCTTGACCTAGGAAGGATTGTCGGTCGACCCCGCGAAGATCGAAGCTGTGACCCAATGGCAATCCCAAACGACCGTCAAGGAAGTCAGAAGCTTCCTCAGACTTGCGGGTTATTATCGCAAATTCGTGGAAGGATTCTCTAGCATTGCCCGGCCAATGACTCAACTCCTGAAGAAGGACAAGAAGTTCGAATGGACGCCAAAATGCGAAGAAAGCTTCCAAGAGCTCAAGAAGAGATTGACCACCGCCCTAGTTCTGGCAACACCTGATATTCACAAAGAGTTCGTGATATATTGTGATGCCTCTCGAACCGGATTGGGAAGCGTTCTGATGCAAGAAGGTCGAGTCATAGCTTACCTCTCAAGGCAGCTACGACCTCATGAAGAGAACTACGCTGCTCACGATCATGAGTTAGCAGCAGTGGTTCATGCCTTGAAGACATGGCGACATTACCTCCTAGGGAAGCGGTGTGATATATACACGGACCACAAAAGTCTGAAGTATATTTTCACCCACAAGGAATTGAACATCAGGCAACGAAGATCGTTGGAATTAATCAAGGATTATGACCTCAGTGTTCAATATCACCCCGGGAAGGCTAACGTGGTAGCCGATGCCTTAAGTAGAAAGGCTTGCTCCCTGAATGCCATAATTCAAAGAAGGCAGTCGGCCCTGTTTGAAGAGCTGGAACAATTCAGTTTGGAATTGGTCACCCATGGATTTCTAGACCATCTGGAAGTTAAACCAACCCTGATGGACGAAGTCAAGAAAGCACAAGGTGGGAACGCAAGCATTGAAGGCATCAAGAAGAAGATGAAGCTAGGCAAGGCCCTAGGATTCTCCGAGGATGACCATGAGATTGTTTGGTACAAAGGCCGCATCTGCGTACCGAACAAGATGGAGCTGAAGAACTTGATCCTGCAGGAAGCCCAATGCGACGCTCGGATAATTAAGCTACAGTAATCTCCTACTAACGATGATAGGTCATCACTCTTACTGTTGCTAATCCTCATATGATCCAAGGCATAAGTCGAATTCTAATTAAAATTAAAGTCCAATTTTAAAATGTGTCAAACATGGAAACAAAAATGTTCGAAGTGTGGCAAATAATACCTGGGTATTTGTCATAGTGAACCAGCATGGTTGTAAGGTGTTTAATTGCTCCTAACTATTTAAAGAAGTGGCTGAAAACATTTTAAATGCTCAGAAAATAAAAAAAGTGAAGACCCTCCATGCTGGGCCGTGGCCCAGCTCGCCTCTGGATCACCAGGCCGGCCCAGCCGCACCCCCTGCTCCCCTCGAAACCCTAGCCCATCACCACTCCTCCCGCACGAACCCCACTGCCCCCGACCGAGATCCTTCCCACTCCCTCGTCCTCCAACATCGCCGCCACCACACGACACATATGCGGCAGAGGAACTCCCTCGTGCTCGACGCCGCGCCGGCGACCCCCCTCTGACCGCCTCGTCGCCCTTCCCTGTAACTGGTCATCTCTCCGTTCGTACGCCCCAGCAGCTCGCCGCGCCCATCTTCCTCCTCCCTCGGTCGAGCGCAGCCACCACCTCGTCGCGACCATGACCAACGGCCTTCCCGAGCTGCGTCGTGCTTCCCTACGGCTTCCTCAACGTCGTCCACAACTTCCACGTGCCCGAGACCGACTGGAGCGGCCCCAAGTCGACAACATCGACCGGTTCCCCGTTGCGGCCACCGGAGCTCCTACACGTCGATCCCCGCGACTCCGACCTCCTCGCGTCACCTCGAGCACGGCAACACCCTCGATGTGAGCAATCGTGCCGTTTTCCCCTTAGCATGAACTCGATTCTGAACTCCGGCGTCGTTTTTCGTTCTTGGTTGCTCCGGCCGTTGTAGTTGTCCCGTTGTCGCCCGTTCGCTCCCGCTCCGTCCCGCTCCTAGCCGTGTGCAACCCGCACCCAACGCCTCGCCCCGTTGAGGCCTTTCTGCCTCACCCGCCCCTGCTCACTGTTCCGCGCGGTCTCGCCGCCACCGCTCCGACGTGCTGCCCCGCCTCCAGCCCCACGGGCCACTGCTGCGTCGGCGGCCATTTCCGGCGCCCGCGCCCACTCGGGCTTGGTCCGGGTCGGGCGACCGCGCGCCCATGTGCCCGCTTAGGCCCCATGGCCAATGACGGTTGGGTCCCGCCCCCTGTACCATTGACAAATGGGGCCCACGCCCCTGAGAAAAAAAGAGAGAAGAAAAATAATTAATATATATAATTAATAATTAAATTAATTAAGTAAATTAACTTAAACTAATTAATTTGTTAATTAAGCTAATTAACTTGGATAGGTAGTTAACAGTGAATGACATGTGGGACCCAGTGGTCCGTTGACTAGTCAAAGTCTATAGTTGACCGCTGATGTCATGGTAACATCATGCTGACGTCATAATTGTCTTTTTATTTAATTAATTATGTTAATTCTAAAAATGTTTCAAACTTTGAAAAATCATATAAAATAATCTGTAACTCGGATGAAAAAGTTTTATATATGAACATCGCTCAGAACGACGAGACGAATCCGAATACGTGGTCTATTTGTCAACCACACATCTCTATCATACTGAACCTGCAACTTTCCCCCTTCGTTTCATCAGTCCGAAAACACGAAACACCGGGGATACGTTCCCGGATGTTATTCTCCTTCGCCGGTACAGTGTAGCACCGCGTTAGGGCACCCTAGCACTAAGCATGTTGACGTGTCATGCTTCTTTGTTACATCTGTATGCTTGGTATTTATTGTTTCTTCCCCCTCTTCTCTCCGGTAGACCGCGAGACTGATGGCCCGGTGAACGACTACGATGTTGACGACCCCTCCTCCTTGCCAGAGCAACCAAGCAAGCCAACCACCCTTGATCATTCCGATATCGTCCACTCTCTTCTCTCTTATGCTTGCATTAGAACTGCTACTGCTTTTTGTATGATCCTATTCTGATGCATAGCCTGTTGTTGATACCGCTTTCATACCTTACCTGTTTATACTAAACTGCTTAGTATAGGCTGGTTAGAGATCCATCAGTGACCCCCACATTGTCCCGACTGTCCCGCTGGATTATCAGAAGACCCGTTCAACGGGATCGAAGACCAGGACCCGGCACCGCACATCACTTTCCCCTTAGTTGCTCGACACTACTGGGTTACTATCGAGTGCCGAGGGTGAGACCTCATCAGCACTTCTGATGTTAACCTTGTAGGTTAGTTCATCGGTTGTGGTCATCGAGGGTGATTCCTCTTTCTTCACTCTCGATAACGACACTGTCGTGCAACTCCTCAAGAGTGGACCTCGAGGGTGACTCCTCTTCCGTTCACCTTGACGATAAACATCAGGTGGAATTCCATCGAGGGTGATTTCCTCAGGTTTCCCTTTGGTGTCAGACACACAGTTACTATGGTTACTATGACTTTACACTGAACCTGGTTACTAAAGACGGGTCGACCCTGAGGGGTACCCGCGCGAGCTTAATTGTGAGTGATGTGTAGTCGGGTTGACCTGGAAGGTGCCCGTGAGATAAATACGAGGCGTGGCCGGGCACTCGCCTTTGCCGCAAGTCATCGAGACGGTGCGATGGGGTCACATGTTCGTGAGTCTCTTCTCGTTACCGCGCGTTCCCAAGACACTAAATGGTTTGGATATTTGATCCGAGGGGCCTCTGGCCTGATAGCACTAACCATCACATGGGCATACTATGGGCGTTCTGCGTCGTATGCATCAGCCGAAGCTTAACTGACGTCATTGCGACTGAGCGGCGCGCGCCGGGTTGGACTGGTTAGGCTCCTACCTTTTTAAAGGAGGTTGCTAGGTCTGCTCACCGGCCGCCCACGCAACGTGCAGGAGTTCCCGGGGCAATTGGCCTATGACCCCTGGGGGCCTAGGGTTTAGTCCGGCGTGCATGACCTCTCTATTAAGCCTAAGTCGGGTTGCGGCGTATTGTTTGGCCGAGGGCGGGCATGACCTGATGGTGTGTCCGGCCGGAGTTAAGCAAGCATGTTGGGTAAGTTGGTGCACCCCTGCAGGGAAGAAAACATATATCGATAGCCTGGCCTATGGTAACAGACACTTGGAGTTGTATCCCGATCGCTACAACTAGAACTGGATGCTGAGGCATTGTTTGGATATGTTGCTTCGGGAGTCGAGAAAAGATCCCGGAGCGTTGGAACAACAACATAAATATGACTTATGATATACTACTATACTTCCCCTTGTTGCTGCAAGACGGTGGTTTCCAGAAGATGCTAGTCTTCGATAGGACTAGCTTCTCCCCCTCTTATTCTGGCATTCTGCAGCTTAGTCCACAGATACTACCCTTTTCATTGATACCGATGCATATGTAGTGTAGATCCTTGCTTGCGAGTACTTTGGATGAGTACTCACGGTTGCTTTGCTCCCCCTTTTCCCCCTTCTTTCTTCTTGCTGGTTGATGCAACCAGATGGTGGAGTCCAGGAGCCAGATGCCACACTTGACGACTGCTACTACCCCGACGAAGCCTACTACTACGTGGAGACAGCTGACGACCAGGAGTAGTTAGGAGGTCCGAGGCAGGAGGCCTTGCCTTTTCGATCAATGATGTTTTGTGCTAGCCTTCTTAAGGCAATCTTGTTTAACTTATGTCTGTACTCAGATATTATTGCTTCCGCTGACTCTTGTGTATTCGAGCCCTCGAGGCCCCTGGCTTGTAATATAAAGCTTGTATTATTTTATTTGTGTCTAGAGTTGTGTTGTGATATCTTCTCGTGAGTCCCTGATCTTGGTCGTACACATTTGCGTGCATGATTAGTGTACGGTCAAATCGTGGGCTCACAAGTTGGTATGAGAGCCGATTGCCTGTAGGAACCCCCCTTTGCAACTCCTTGGCCCAAGTTGAGTCTAGTATTTGAAAAACGTTTTTACTAACTTGGGTGTGTGGCTTACGGGCAAACGTCGCCATTGGATGGTATTAGGGTCTTTTACTCCTCATCTATACTCTGGGATTCTGATCTCTCTCCTATTCGGGTTAAATGATTATGCTAAAATCTAACTTTAGGTTCTCGAAAATACTTCTCCCGGAGAGCCCCTTCAGTCAAGATGGTCGCATGCTTCATCAGAAGATTCTGGACATAATATTCGATGTTTTCCGAGATTCTTCTGGCCTCCACCTTTGCAATTCCTTACCATCGTTATATCCTTTTGGATAACGAATTACACTTGTCTTCATCCAATCAATTCTCCATTGCTCTTGTTATTACAAGATACCCCGAAACATCTTCCGGTATTCCGTATATCGATTGTGCCACTGCTTTGCAGTTCATTGCCACATGAACACCCTTATGGATAATTCCTCCCATTTACCGAGTATCCGCTCATCCCCATTCATGTGTTTCACAAGTCTCAGAAATATCATTCGACCTTCGGAAAATCCTGAGAAACCTATTGCTCTTGAAATTCTTGCTTGCTTACATTATGGTTAACCCCATAAGTCTAGTAATCCTATTGACATCCTTTGTCATTATCATTTTGAGTCTGTATTCAACATGTTGCGAATGCTCGCAATCCTAGATCCTAGAATTAATCCTTACGGCTCAGACATCTTGTTGAACATGAGCTAGTTCTCAACCAATCTGTTTATCGTCGATGGTACCCCTAATTCTATTCAACTTATACATCCTTTATCAGAACATTTGCTTCTGATCCCTTGATTGGGAAATCATAATTCCTTTGCATCCGAGCTTGAATTAGTCACTTGTTTCTATAATCTGATCCCCCTGCATTCTTTATTCTTCTGGTTGAGTATCGATGCTCACATCAGATCCCATGTGGACTGCCATATCCTTGGTTGGATTATTATCCGACAATGTCCTCCATATTCAATAACCTTGTGAGTTCTTTCCCTGATACATAATGCCTTCGGTAAATTGTATCCTTTGCCTTGACGAACATACTCTGCTTTCGAGCTTGGGTTATTTACTCCTGAAGTTTGCATAGTATGAGTCTAAGATGCCCCGATTGGTTGAACTTATGCCTTCCTTAATCTGTGCAAACCCGAAAGTTTTCCAAGGTTCATACTCCTCTGGTAATTCACCAGGCAAGTCTTTGCAATCAATTCATTTTTAATAGAGCAGTGAATGAAAGCTTATGCATTGAAGAAGTGGGAGTCAACCTTGAACTTTCTGTTCATGCCCATAGACATGGTGTAATTCTTATTATTAAGGCTTCTCTTAAAAATTAATTATCCCCTTGATATAAGTTCATCTTATATCAAGGATCTGGCCTTTTGCAATTGTGGTTCCGCCATGCTCTCCTTCAAATACCATTTCTCGGACAAGTTAAACCACTTGTCCTCTGCAGGTCAAGCACATGTCCAACCTCTATTATGATCTACCTTCGAGTATTACCCCCTGGTATCTCAATAATGGCATAGAACCATATTACTTCTTATAAGTTTATCTTCTAGTATTACTTCTCATCGATTCCAATTCCCACGGGTTCTGAGTTGTTAGACACTCAAGGACACCGATAAGTGAATCAATTCCGCACTCCGATTCAATAACCCTAAATAATCTCCATTTCTTATGAGTTTATTAATTCTTCAAGTCATATCTAGCCTGATCGGCTATATCATTATCATGCATATTTTAACTGTGCTACCTGGTCCTTCCCGAAGCACAATTTTGGCAATGAGCTAAGCTTACGCCGATCTTCCTCGGCATACCATTTTGCCTTGAAAAACTAGCTTGATTTCAAGTTTGTATTGTACCAGTGGTTTCAATAACCTTTCGCTCCATCATTCATTTGACTTGATGTCATCGTCGGTCGATTACATCTTAATGAAATCTCTCGACAAATGTGTCGTGATCATCATCAACAATGATTTGCCTCCTTCCAAGTTGTGAATCAGATTCACCATTAGAAATATCATCCTTACCCCCTCGATGATTTGAGATATCATCGACAACATTATTGCCTTCCCTCCAACACAAACTTGTTCATGTTTCGTGTTATACCTTAAGATCCTTGCTATCCAGCATTTGTTCTTTACCTTGGAGTATTACCACCTGTTATGTCAAGAAGGTCGTGAGAATTTCACCACCTCTTAAGAATTCTTGATACATGTGATACTTCTTGCCATACCCATTCACTCATTGGTCCCCGTGTTGTTTCTAACCAGAAACCCAACAATTGAAGTGTGACGTGCGAATTCAAAACTTCTAGCAAACCGAATGCTTTGAAGTGAATGGTCGATAGTTTCATTCCAACCCTTCTGGTTATTAAACCTCCAAGCTAACATCGATCTTGCTACTTGGTACATATTTCCAGGTGCATTTCCTCAGTGCTTAATTGTGGACGTTCTCCACGAACATACTTCATTACATACCCTGGTGTGTCCAATGCTATCGCCCTGTTCACTTAATTGTAAAATTCATGTCTATGGAAATCTCGAGGAATTGTTGTTGAGCCCGTCGGCCACGTCCTCATCTGCCCTTGCTGAAATTGTATGACTTATTTTATAAGTTGTTCCCGACGGATCCTTTGTGTATCCAAGGTCTGACCTTTGCTTGAAGACCATGCCAATGCTATCTCGAAGCATGTCTGTGGTACTCCGAAGATCTACAAGAACATTGTAAGCGCAAGGCTAAATGTTTCTTGATCAGCTATCCAACATTGTTGTGTGGGTATATATCATAATTCTTCTTACCCTTTCATCTATATGGTCATGACTTTGATCTCCTGACACATATATCATGTCCTGCTTAATCCTAGGGATGATTTACTCCTATTCATTGTGTTTAAACCCATTTTCCTTTCCATTTGTTTGTTTAACTTTTCTTTGATTTACATATAATCTAAGCAGTAATAATTTCTTGCTTAAGTGAACACCTTGGTGTACAACTCTGTCAGTAATAACCTGTTACTTTTGTTGATAACATTTCGGTAACCACCGATGGACGAGAACTTTGCCTATTGGTCCGCCTCGTTCAACGAGCAGGAAAATGGTTCTCTTCGTCCCTCGCCCTTGGTACAGATGTTGTTGCCGACATAACTGACTTTCTATCCTATGACATACCTTGCTTACGAGATCGTGCAAGACGTCACCACCCTTCCTACTGTTAACCCACATGGTGGGCCCATAACCCACAGTTCCACAGGATCAAAACCTGACTCTCATGTACACCCCCGTTTCCAAGGTTATTCCTCACGCTTGGCTTCATGTACAATTCGCGAGCCACCTTCCTAGTGATCTATTCTGGTATCAGACGCAATACTTATTTTCGTTGCTCTGGACCCCTTTCACACCTTGTCTTAGGCAACGAAGATTGCCTACACGCTTGAAACTTCTATTTTGCACCTTCTTACTTTGCTATTGATATATTATTAAGTTTCAATTTGAGAGTTACTTTCTGCCACCTTCCTGGTGTTATCTACCAGATAAGCAACATTGTAGCGGTTCGTTCTTCCGAAGTTGCGCGCTGGTCCTTCGTACATACGATGTAGTTCTCGAAGAAGGGACGACAACTTCATCAGGAAGCATTGGAATAAAGATTTGAAGACATCAACAAAAGGGATTAACTTCTTAGAGAAGGTCCGTTAGGATATCGTAACTCGACCTTCCCCCTACTCTACCTCTTAAATCTCGGGACGAGATTTCTTGTAGTGGAGGAGAATTGTGACGCCCGGATAATTAAGCTACAGTAATCTCCTACTAACGATGATAGGTCATCACTCTTACTGTTGCTAATCCTCATATGATCCAAGGCATAAGTCGAATTCCAATTCAAATTAAAGTCCAATTTTCAAATGTGTCAAACATGCAAACAAAAATGTTCGAAGTGTGGCAAATAATCCCTGGGTATTTGTCATAGTGAACCAGCATGGTTGTAAGGTGTTTAATTGCTCCTCACTATTTAAAGAAGTGGCTGAAAACATTTTAAATGCTCAGAAAATAAAAAAAAAGTGAAGACCCTCCATGCTGGGCCGTGGCCCAGCTGGCCTCTGGACCGCCAGGCCGGCCCAGCCGCACCCCTTGCTCCCCTCGAAACCCTAGCCCATCACCACTCCTCCCGCACGAACCCCAATTCCCCCGACCGAGACCCTTCCCACTCCCTCGTCCTCCCACATCGCCGCCACCACACGACACATATGCGGGAGAGGAACTCCCTCGTGCTCAACGCCGCGCCGGCGACCCCCCTCTGACCGCCTCGTCGCCCTTCCCTGTAACTGGTCATCTCTTCCTTCGTATGCCCCAGTAGCTCGCCGCGCCCCTCTTCCTCCTCCCTCGGCCGAGCGCAGCCACCACCTTGTCGCGACCATGACCAACGGCCTTCTCGAGCAGCGTCGTGCTGCCCTACGGCTTCCTCAACGTCGTCCACAACCTCCACGTGCCAGAGACCGACTGGAGCGGCCCCAACTCGACAACATCGACCGGTTCCCCTTTGCGGCCACCGGAGCTCCTACACGTCGATCCCCGCGACTCCGACCTCCTCGCGTCACCTCGAGCACGGCAACACCCTCGATGTCAGCAATCGTGCCATTTTCCCCTTAGCTTGAACTCAATTTTGAACTTCGGCATCGTTTTTCGTTCTTGGTTGCTCCGGCCGTCGTAGTTGTCCCGTTGTCGCCCGTTCGCTCCCGCTCCGTCCCGCTCCTGGCCGCGTGCAACCCGCACCCAACGCCTCGCCCCGCTGAGGCCTTTCTGCCTCGCCCGCCCCTGCTCAGTGTCCCGCGCGGTCTCGCCGCCACCGCTCCGACGTGCTGCCCCGCCTCCAGCCCAACGGGCCACTGCTGCGTCGGCGGCCATTTCCGGCGCCCGCACCCACTCGGGCTTGGTCCGGGTCGCGCGACCGCGCGCCCATGCGCCCGCTTAGGCCCCATGGCCAATGACGGTTGGGTCCCGCCCCCTGTACCAATGACAAATGGGGCCCACGCCCGTGAGAAAAAAAGAGAGAAGAAAAATAATAAATATATATATAATTAATAATTAAATTAATTAAGTAAATTAACTTAAACTAATTAATCTGTTAATTAAGCTAATTAACTTGGATAGGTAGTTAACAGTGAATAACATGTGGGACCCAGTGGTCCGTTGACTGGTCAAAGTCTACAGTTGACCGCTGATGTCATGGTAACATCATGCTGACATCATAATTGTCTTCTTAATTTAATTAATTATGTTAATTTTGAAAATGTTTAAAACTTTGAAAAATCATATAAAATAATCTGTAACTCGGATGAAAAAGTTTTATATATGAAAATCGCTCAGAATGACGAGACTAATCCGAATACGTGGTCCGTTCGTCTGCCACACATCTCTATCATACTGAACCTGCAACTTTCCCCCTTCGTTTCATCTGTCCGAAAACACGAAACACCGGGGATACGTTCCCGGATGTTATTCTCCTTCGCCGGTACCATGTAGCACCGCGTTAGAGCACCCTTAGCACTAAGCATGTTGAAGTGTCGTGCTTCTTTGTTACATCTATATGCTTGGTATTTATTGTTTCTTCCCCCTCTTCTCTCCGGTAGACCGCGAGACTGATGCCTCGGTGATCGACTACGGTGTTGACGACCCCTCCTCCTTGCCAGAGCAACCAGGCAAGCCAACCCCCTTGATCATTCCGATATCGCCCACTCTCTTCTCTCTTATGCTTGCATTAGAACTGCTACTGATTTTTGTATGATCCTATTCTGATGCATAGCCTGTTGCTGATACCACTTTCATACCTTACCTGTTTATACTAAACTGCTTAGTATAGGCTGGTTAGAGATCCATGAGTGACCCCCACATTGTCCCGACTGCCCCGCTGGATTATCAGAAGACTCGTTCAACGGGATCGAAGACCAGGACCCGGCACCGCACATCACTTTCCCCTTAGTTGCTCGACACTAATGGGTCTGCTCACCGGCCGCCCACGCAACGTGCAGGAGTTCCTTGGGCAATTGGCCCATGACCCCTGGGGGCATAGGGTTTAGTCTGGCGTGCATGACCTCTCTATTAAGCCTAGGTCGGGTTGCGGCGTATTGTTTGGCCGAGGGCGGGCATGACCTGATGGTGTGTCCGGCCGGAGTTAAGCAAGCGTGTTGGGTAAGTTGGTGCACCCCTGCAGGGAAGAAAACATCTATCCATAGCCTGTCCTACGGTAACGGACACTTGGAGTTGTATCCCGATCGCTACAACTAGAACTGGATGCTGAGGCATTGTTTGGATATGTTGCTTCGGGAGTCGTGAAAGGATCCCGGAGCGTTGGAACAACAACATAAATATGACTTATGATATACTACTCTACTTCCCCCTGTTGCTGCAAGACGATGGTTTCCAGAAGATGCTAGTCTTCGATAGGACTAGCTTCTCCCCCTCTTATTCTGGCATTCTGCAGCTTAGTCCACAGATACTACCCTTTTCATTGATATTGATGCACATGTAGTGTAGATCCTTGCTTGCGAGTACTTTGGATGAGTACTCACGGTTGCTTTGCTCCCCCTTTTCCCCCTTCTTTCTTTTTGCTGGTTGATGCAACCAGATGGTGGAGTCCAGGAGCCAAATGCCACACTTGACGACTGCTACTACCCCGACGGAGCCTACTACTACGTGGAGACAGTTGACGACCAGGAGTAGTTAGGAGGTCCCAGGCAGGAGGCCTTGCCTTTTCGATCAATGATGTTTTGTGCTAGCCTTCTTAAGGCAATCTTGTTTAACTTATGTCTGTACGCAGATATTATTGCTTCCGCTGACTCTTGTGTATTCGAGCTTATGTATTCGAGCCCTCGAGGCCCCTGGCTTGTAATATAAAGCTTGTATTATTTTATTTGTGTCTAGAGTTGTGTTGTGATATCTTCCCGTGAGTCCCTGATCTTGGTCGTACACATTTGCGTGCATGATTAGTGTACGGTCAGATCGGGGGCGTCACACCCAAGACACTCCGTATTCCATCCACCCCGGAGGAACCAAGATGTATCAAGACTTGAAGGAAAGATTCTGGTGGCACGGGATGAAAAGAGAGATTGCAACCTATGTTGCAAAGTGTGATGTGTGCCAAAGGGTCAAGGCTGAATATCAGCGACCCGCTGGATTGCTCCAACCACTCAAGGTTCCTGAGTGGAAGTGGGATAAAGTCGGAATGGACTTCATCACTGGATTACCAAGGTCGAATAAAGGACATGACTCCATCTGGGTCATAGTCGACCATTTGACCCAGGTAGCCCATTTCATTCCTGTCAAGACTACCTATGATGCCAACCAGCTCGCAACTCTCTACATCGACAGAATCGTAAGCCTTCATGGTGTTCCTAAGGAGATTGTGTCAGATCGAGGAACCCAGTTTACTTCAAGGTTCTGGAAGAAGTTCCAAGAAGCCTTGGGAACCAAGTTGTCTTTCAGCACGGCTTTCCACCCGCAGACCGGAGGTCAGACAGAGCGAGTAAATCAAATTCTCGAAGAAATGCTACGAGCCTGTGTCTTGGCATATGGATCCAAGTGGGAAGATTGCCTCCCTTTTGTCAAGTTCTCCTATAACAACAGTTATCAGTCGAGCTTTCAGATGGCACCATTTGAGGTGTTGTACGGGAACAAGTGTCGCACACCCCTCAACTGGTCAGAGACTAGAGAAGGGCTAGTCTTTGGACCAAATATTCTTCGCGAAGCAGAAGAGCAAGTCCAACTAGTCAGAGAACGTTTGAAGGTCGCCAAATCAAGGCAGAAGAGCTATGCTGACACTCGTCGCCGAGATATGAGTTTCCGTGTTGGAGACCATGTGTACCTGCGAGTAACTCCTCTGAAGGGAACCAAGCATTTCCACGTTAAAGGGAAGCTCGCACCAAGGTTCATTGGTCCCTTTGAGATCACTGCACGACAAGGAGAACTGGCTTACCAGTTGGAACTACCACCTGAGCTATCCAATGTGCACAACGTATTCCACATGTCACAACTCCGGAAGTGTCTCCAAGTTCCGGACAAGCCCGATCTCTACAAGGATGTCGATCACCAAGCCATTGATCTTCAGCTTGATTTGACCTACCGAGAGAGGCCCATTCGCATTCTGGATGAAGCAGAGTGACGGACGTGAAGCCGCACCATCAAGTACTTCAAGGTCCAGTGGAGCAACCACACAGAAGCAGAAGCAACCTGGGAACGTGAAGACTATCTTAGATCTGAGTATCCCGATCTTCTCTAAGACATAGTTTAGGAATCTCGGGGACGAGATTCTTGTAAGGGGGTAGGTCTGTCACACCCTGCATCTTGTAACATGTCATTTTCATTAATAAAGCATGAAAATTTGGACCAACAATTTTTTTTTGCATCATTTGGCTTTTATTTGGAATTAAGTTTTTCTCTCTGTGATTTTCAAGTGCTCTTTAAAGTCAACTATTCCCTCTTATATATTTCATCTCCTTACCCCAAACTTCTGCCCAATGATCATACCAAGTATATATAACAGTATAGTGTTTTCTTACAAAAATAATTTGGCCAAAAAGTATTTTTTTTTTAAAATTAGTTTTCCAAAAACCCCTAAATTGAGGTTTGCACTACAAGTGCTTGATTTAGGGTGAGAAAAATATTTCAAAGAGTATATTTGAAACCTAGTAGATATAGGACTCCCATAAACCACAAAAATATAATTTTAAAAGATATTTTCCTATTTTATTTAAAAGCTTTTTCTTAAGGCCAGAAATGGTCTTTAATAGGGAAAAATTATTTAACTATTTCAACAATATTTGCCAAAATTCAGGGAGACTCTTAGGACATATATTGTCCATATATAAGAGTTTCAACACTTGGTCATGTTCAAAATATTGGACAAATCCCTCAGAAACCCTTTCTGGATATTTCAAGCTTTTGAAATATTTACAAAGGAAATATTCTCTAAAAATTCTAGGGAAATTCTATCATGTCATATATGACATATTTGATGATCTTGCCAAGCCCCATGCCTTGGGAAGCAAGAAAACATCATCAAAACCCCTCAAAACCATTCTGTCCATTTTTGAAGTTTGAGCAACTTTACATTGCCAAACTTGTCCAATACTCTCAAACTTGGTACACATGCTAGAATGGTCTAATATTGCATCTAGACCAAATGGCACAAGTTTTGGAGAAGGGTAACTTGATCAGAGTACCCCAAAACCATTTCTGTTCAGATTCAAATTTGAACAACTTTACATTACCAACTTTTTACTTGTGACCTCAAACTTTGTGGGCATGATCACAACCCCAAATGATGACACTACACCAAGTGGTGCATCGAGAAGGGATGATTTGCTTAACTTAAACTTGGTAAATCCATTTCTATTGATTTCTAGGGTTCACCAAAGTTACATTGGCAAGTTTCTTCAAATGAGCCCAAACTTGGTGGAACATCCTATTTCTATATACCATTTGATCATGTTAAGTCTCATGTCTAGTGGAAATCATTTGTTTACCGCGCCCACGATTAACGCGCCCGTCCGCACCGGCTTACAATGCCGCAGCCGACTCATCTATTATCCGGACGAATCAAGTGATGTCCCTCTAAGTATATATTTGGCACATATTCCTTTTTATCAAAGAACAATCACTTTGGTTTGTATATATTTGTATGCAGGACAATTGTTCACTACAAGAGTAAAGGGTCATGGATATATAGCTTGTGCCACTATTATGATACACCAGCATTTGACCATACCATAATGCTCAATGAATATATGTGCAAGCCGTGGTTTCTGTGGTCCGCTCTACATCAACATGATGCGGCTAACTCACCCGTCCGCCCCCGCGGCCGGTTCACCAGACTACACCGGCTTACAACGCCGTGGCCGACTCATTTATCAAATCACCTCTGATGTAGCGGTTGTCTTTACTGTCCGGCTCTCGCGGCCCGGTCTACATCAACACACCGAGCCGCACCTGTCTACATGAGCTGTTTATTCAGTATGTACAAGTCACAGCTTGGGTAGCCCGGTTTTCTTTCAACAAAATGGAGGTAAATTATCATATACTATCAACCGCCATCTGCACTGGGTGGTTCAATGGGCAGGCGCATAAGTCGCTGCCACTACAGTTTGGTTAAACTTCAAACGCCAGTTGGAAGGAACCATTGGCCGAGTTGCTGACACGGCTCATACGGGATCATTGATAACCCGCCGCAGTCACCTCAATTTTCTATGGATTCATATCGCATTGTCAACAACAATGATGGACACCTTATGATATGATCAAATATGGAGAGTCTCAAGCCAACTCCTCGAGTAGTCTCAAGACTCAGGGGCTACGATGACATGACTCAAATAATCCGGTTTAAAATCCGGCTCAAAAGGACACCAGACTTACTGAATCTCTCAAATATCCGGTTCACAATCCGGTTCAAGGGAAATATGTCTCCCACAAGGCTCTAAAGCTCTCAGATCCGGTTTAAGAATTTCCGGTTCAAAAAGAAGTAATCTCTCGCAAGTTCGAGTTTAAAGGCCATCAGAAAAATTCCGGCTGAAAATGAAGATTCCGGTTTAAGATCCGGTTCAAGGGAAATATGTCTCCCACAAAGCTTTGAAGCTCTCAATATCCGGTTTAAGAATTTCCGGTTCAAAAGAATAATCTCTCGCAAATTCGAGTTCTCAGGGGAAATTAAAGGGAGCAAATAGAGTTTGTTGCACATCACAACTCAAACATAGGCACCCGGCGAGCACACCTCGAAATATATTACTTGGGGCCTGCTATTTATAAAGCGGAGTTCTAACTACCTTATTGATCCGGCTATCAAGCCAATATTATCCTAAGAGCACAGCTCTGGTTGCTTCGGTAATCCGGCTATCAAGCCAACATGATGGTAACGGGCAAAAGAGAGTTTGATGCACAGCACAACTCAAACATAGGCACCCGACGAGCACAGCTCACAATGCTACCTGGGGGCTCCTGTCGCACAGCGGCAACGAGTTTTTAAGACCCTTGTAGTAGGCTATCAAGCCACGGCTTGGAAGCCTAGTGTATACACCTAAAACCCCGGGTTAACCTGCCTGCATCAAGTAAGTCACTCCGCCCAGGTAAACCTGGTATGACCCGTCGAACGATTGACAAGTCAATCTTATTACAGACCCTGAACTTGTCGACGTTAAATTGACAATTGGTTAAGGATTGAGGACCATCTTAACAGGCTTTGTGAAATGGTTTAACTCAGTGACCTGGCAGCCCAAGAAAAGCCTCAAATTTGGAGCTTGGCGTCTCGTAAAAAGCCTCGACTACAAGTTTTTATTTGCTTTGTTTGCCAAGTTTTTACTTCTCAATGAGATTGTTGGTATTCGTCCGATATCTATTGATCCGGCCGAGTGGTTGACTTCAAGTCGTCACCATTAATAAACTGGCGTTCATAGAATCCGGTCTGGTTTGACTATAAGTCGCCAGTATGAGATAAGATAATGACCGGTGTTTATTAACCCGGCCTGGCTTTTGACTATAAGTCGCCAGTATGAGATAAGATAATGACTGGTGTTTATTAACCCGTCCTGGCTTTTGACTATAAGTCGCCAGTATGAGATAAGATAATGACCGGTGTTTATTAACCCGGCCTAGTTTTGTTTGTAAACCGGCAATCTATGATAATTACCAATGTTCAACTTTTGGGTTATCACCCTTACTACACTTGCTTGGTAAAACCAACAGTGTGATCAAATATCACTGGAACCGGTTTTCAAACCGGGTTATATTATTCAAATCTTTAAATAGCCAACATGGCTGGATTTTTATTATGGTTATAAATAACCAATATTATGATTGACGTTTTCAAAGTCGCTTCAGCGCAATGGATATTATTTTATCAATGGGTATGATTGATTCTACAACTGAAGGAATAGTCCCGAGTTGCTGTAGGCTTACGACCCGGCACTTGGGGGCTACATTATTCAAGTTGAGATTATATCAAATATGCAAGTCCCATGTCACTACCAGCATGCACCATGGCACTTGGGGGCTAATGCAAAGTCAATTTTTGCTCACCTTATTGAAGACCCGACTCATCACATTGTAATGAGCCGGCCCTTGGGGGCTACCAATTGCTCCTATCAAAAATTCAAGGTACACAAGTATTAATCCATTATATTGAAGGGTCCACTGCTCAGTTGGTAAAGCACAAAGCTCTTAACCTTGTGGGCGTGGGTTCAAGCCCCATGATGGGAGTTACATTATATAATGTTATTTTCAATCAAGTATATATAAAGTCCCAGCGTAGTACTCTTACTGAGACGGCCCTTGGGGGCTACACGTTGCTGTTCAAGTCAACATGATTATATCTACAAAGTCCCTGCTCATTATTGCATAATGACCCGGCCCTTGGGGACTACACCGGTTGAAGTTTTTGAGTATCAGGCAATTACAAGTCCCAGGTTGCTGCAAGCATGACAACCCGGCACTTGGGGGCTACATAATATGGAGTATTCAGTTTTTACTAATGACTCGGATGAACAATCTGGATTTCTTCAAGGTTGCAACATTTGTATTGAAGCAAGTCTTAAGCTATCACTATGTTCTCCTCTTAAGACTTGGGGGCTACAGGTAATATGCATATAAAGGAGGAACATCTTCAAATTCTCAGTTTTGGGCAAATTAGGAAGATTAATTGTGTGACCCGGCGTTGGCAACAATCATAACACGACATTTATAAACAGTCATGACCCGGGATCATCAGTTTTTATAACCCGGCAATTTTGGCAATCATAAACCGGCAAGTTCTACATTTTCAAACCGGTTGAGTATCAGTTGAAATATTTGAAGACCAATATTTTTGTCAAATCGGAGCATTGAAGGCCGAGTAAAATGAATTCTTTATTTACAATATTTGTTCTACAAGCAAATTGATTATGAAGTTGGTCTACTGACCCGGGTTTTCAGAAGGAAGAAATGGCAAGGACTTAAGGATGATCAAGTACCGGTTTATAAGAATATTTAACCCGGAGCGCAACCTGTCAAATTCTTCTTGTGTTTATGTTGCAGAACAGTTTAACATGGATAAATCCAAATTAAACTGGGGGTTAATATCGGGGATATACCCCGCGGTATAAACCGTCGGATGTATGACCCGGCTGGAGTTTGGCGATTCACAGGCGACCCATTTTGACCTGGCGGTTTACGATTCATTGGTAATCCAGCAGGCGGGTGAGAGGAGCGACAAGACCCGGTGGCCCAACGGGCGGTTCATGAAAGGCTGGCTCATGTTATGGTGGGCCGGTTTAAGAGGAAGACATAAGGAATATTCTCCTACAAAGGAAGCAAGACTAGGACTCCAGTTCTACTAGAGTAGTCCTAATCCAACTAGGACTACTCATGTAAACCGCCCCTTCAACATATATAATGAGGGACGGGGCTCCCCAAAGAGGGACAAGCAACAACAAACAATCTCTAGGGCTAGACACCAAGCGCCGGTTTACCGGCGACTCCATGAGGGTCATAATGAGATCTAGCCTCAAACAGCATGTAGGGCTATTACCGGATGATGTTTCCCGGGGCCCGAAGCTGTATAAATCCGTGTCTTGCGTGTTGCGTCTCTCGATTCCGCTCAACACCTATCAAGCTACCACATAGATGCGCGTCCTCACGACTAAGTCCTTATGCTAGGACATCTGCCATGACAATTCCAAGACAGGTCCAGAGACTCACCATAGCGAGAATCCGAGGCTCGCCGGTGTTCAACCACTGCAAAAGGCCTCGCCGGAGCAGAACTGGCGCCAGCTGATGTGGCGCCCACGTGACCGCGTCTGGGTCATTGGCAGCTGGGTCCCGCGGGCCCAGTTGACTAGTTGACCGGTCAACTGTGCTGATTATGCACGGTTGACCCTGACAAGTGCCCCCCTTAGTTAATTAGTCTAAATATTTTTTATATAAAATAACCATTTGTTATACTAAATAGTTACTAACATGTGGGGCCCATTTCCCTAATTAACTCTAGTTTAGTTTAAAGTAGATTCTGTTAACCCATTGTGATTCACAGGTGGGTCCCACTGGTCAGGTCTGACCTGGACCAGATGGGTTTGACTACTGACATCACTCTAACCTCATGCTGACGTCATATTCATTTTCTATCTAATTTAATAGTTATAATAATTCCAGAAAATGATTAAAACTTTGGAAAATCATATAAATTAATTTGTAACTTGAACGAAAATAATTTATATATGAAAATTGCTCAAAAAAATTCAATGAATCCGAATACGCACTCTGTTCGTCCGCCACACGTCCCTAGAATAGCGAACATGCAACAATCCACCTCCGTTTCATCTGTCAAAAAATGTCAAACACTGGGAGTACTTTCCCGGATGTTTCCCCCCTTCGTCAGTATCACCTACTACTGCGTTAGGTCACACCTAGCACTGCATATTGCCTTGTTATGCTTTGAGTGCTCTGTTATTTATTGTGTTCCCCCTCCGTTACTTCTTTCCGGTAGACCCCGAGACCGCTGTCGATACCCATGTGATCGACTACATCGACGATGACCCGTCCTTCTTGCCAGAGCAACCAGGCAAGCCACCCCCTTGATCAACCAGATATCGCCCACTCTCTTCTCTCTTGTTCTTGCATTAGGTTTGCTATTGTTGATGATTCGACAGCTCCTATTCTGTTGTATAGCCTATCATTGTTGCTACAACTGTTGATACCTTTACCTGCTATCCTAAATGCTTAGTATAGGATGCTAGTATTCCATCAGTGGCCCTACATTCTTGTCCGACTGCCATGCTATACTATCGGGCCGTGATCACGTCGGGATGTGATCACGGGTATATACTATACACATACTTTACATGATACATGATGTGATAAAGTCGGGTCGGCTCGTAGAGTACCCACAAGTGATTCACGGATTGGGGGCTGAAAGGAGAGGTGGTTCCATCCAAGTAGTGGTGGGCCTGGGTTCCCAACGGCCCATGAGTGATTCTTTGTGGTGGAGTGATAGGGTGGGTTGAGACACCCAGTTGAGAGGTGGCCTGGTCCCTGGTCGTTGTCCGCGGTTATTTCATAATAACACGGTTAACGAGTTTGGATATTTGATCTCAGTCTGGCCACTAGCCTATACGCACTAACCAACTACGCGGGAACATATATGGGCACTCGACATCGTGGTATCAGCCGAAGCCTTCTTGACGTTAGCGACTAAGCGGCGCGCGCCGGGCTAGACCACGTAACACAACTTCCTTTGAAATGGAGGTTGCTAGGTCTGCTCACCGGTCGCGTATGCAATGTGTAGGTGTGCAATGGGCGATGGGCCCAAACCCCTGGGCGCTTAGGATTTCGACCGGCGTGCTGACCTCTCTATTATGCCTAGGTAGGGGTGCAACGTGTTGATCTTCTGAGGCCAGGCATGACCCAGGAAAGTGTGTCCGGCCAGAGGGGATCGAGCGTGTTGGGTAATGTGGTGCACCCCTATAGGGAAGTTTATCTATTCGAATAGTCGTGTCCCTCGGTAAAAGGACGACACAGGGTTGTACTCTGACCTCATGACAACTAGAACTGGATATTTAATAAAACATACCCTTCTAAGTTCTAGATACAACCCGGTGATCGCTTTCCCATAGGGCGACGAGGGGAGGATCGTCGAGTAGGATTATGCTATACGATGCTACTTGGTGAACTTACCATCTACTCTCTTCTACTGCTGCAAGACGGAGGCTGCCAGGAGCGGGGATACTTGTTACTTTCCAGCTACTCTCTTCTACTCCTGCAAGATGGAGGCTGCCAGAAGCGTAGTCTTCGATAGGACTAACTATCCCCCTCTTATTCTTGTTGGAAATATAAGCAATTTACCAAGTGATTTTATTAACAAAAATAGTAGATAAAACATGACTAATATAGAAGAGATAAAGCAAGTCATGTGATCTAGCAGAGAGAAGGTAAATAGAATCTTCATATATGAACTAGAACCGAACATATGCAAAACCATCCACGTATATGAACTCGAACCGAACATATGCAGAGCACAGACTAGAAGAAGAAACTGTAGCAGGACCTCAAGCAAAAGAAACATAAACTCGTACTATGCAGTAGCAGAAGCACTGCTCTTGGGGTCGACATCCTCGCCAGCCATGTCGTCGAAGATGTTGTCGACATCGGGGAAGAAGTCGTCGTTGGGGAAGTAGTCGTCGGCGACCGGATCGCCCGTGATGAATCAACCAGTAGTCGCGCCGAGCGCTCCCCAAAAACCTTATCACCCTTCTCCCGTACAGGACTCAAAGTGGTGCGGTTTCGGAGGTGTCACACCCTGCATCTTGTAACATGTCATTTGCATTAATAAAGCATGAAAATTTGGACCAACAAATTTTTTTGGCATCATTTGGCTTTTATTTGGAACTAAGTTTTTCTCTCTGTGATTTTCAAGTGTTCTTTAAAGTAACCTATTTCCTCTTATATATTTCATCTCCTTACCCCAAACTTCTGCCCAATGATCATACCAAGTGTATATAACAACATAGTATTTTCTTACAAAAATAATTTGGCCAAAAAGTATTTTCAAAAATTAGTTTTCCAAAAACCCATGAATTGAGGTTTGCACTGCAAGTGCTTGATTTAGGGTGAGAAAAATATTTCAAAGAGTATATTTGAAACCTAGTAGATATAGGACTCCCATAAACCACAAAACTATAATTTTAAAAGATACTTTCCTATTTTATTTAAAAGCTTTTTCTTAAGGCCAGAAATGGTCTTTAATAGGGAAAAATTATTTAACTATTTCAAAAATATTTGCCAAAATTCAGGGAGACTCTTAGGACATATATTGTCCATATATAAGAGTTTCAACACTTGGTCATGTTCAAAACATTGGACAAATCCCTCAGAAACCCTTTCTGGATATTTCAAGCTTTTGAAATATTTACAAAGGAAATATTCTCTAAAAATTCCAGGGAAATTCTACCATGTCATATATGACATACTTGATGATCTAGCCAAGCCCCATGCCTTGGGAAGCAAGAAAACATCATCAAAACCCCTCAAAACAATTATGTCCATTTTTGAAGTTTGAGCAACTTTACATTGCCAAACTTGTCCAAAGGCTCTCAAACTTGGTACACATGCTAGAATGTTCTAATAATGCATCTAGACCAAATGGCACAAGTTTTGGAGAAGGGTAACTTGATCAGAGTACCCCAAAACCATTTCTGTTCAGATTCAAATTTGAACAACTTTACATTACCAACTTTTTACTTCTGACCTCAAACTTTGTGGGCATGATCACAACCCCAAATTATGACACTACACCAAGTGGTGCATCAAGGAGGGATGATTTGCTTAACTTAAACTTGGTAAATCCATTTCTGTTGATTTCTACGGTTCACCAAAGTTACATTGGCAAGTTTCTTCAAATGAGCCCAAACTTGGTGGAACACCCTATTTCTATATACCATTTGATCCTGTTAAGTCTCATGTCTAGTGGAAATCATTTTATTGCTCAAAACCACATCAAACACCTTCTGGTGATTTTCCAAAATTACCACTTTCACCTCTTTCCTAGTTCTCCTTGAGCTAGACTTTTTACCACAGCTTCCCCAAGTCCCCTTGCACCTCAAGTAACTCTTCCCTGGCCTCAGCTCAATGATTGAGAGGGGGTAAAACCCCATTTTACATTCTGGACAACAACTTTCACTTTTCTCTCTCAGCCCTCTCTCCTTCTAGAAGCTCTCCCTGCATCCAACGTCTCTCCTACATTGTTTACTCCCCCCTAGAGCCAATGGACATGGTGGTCGCGCCCAGAGCGCGTGGGACACGGCCATGCCGGCCATATGGGCGCTCTGGAGCGCGCTACAGTGCGCTCCCGCACTGTAGCCGCGACCTGCCCGAGGCGCCCGACCACCTAGGGCGTCGGGATGGTGTCTCCCGAGGCCGCCTCGACGTCCACGACACGGCAGCCGGTCGGCCCCCTCCTCCTTCTCCCTCCTCTCACCCCAGCTCGCACGCGCGACGGCCGCCCGAGAGCTCCAATGGGCATGCACACATGCGCGATGCCCTGGCCTCCCCCTACTCTCTCTCCTCTCTCCCGTGGCTCTGGACCGCATCCAGGAACACCCTAGACACAGCGCCAGCTCCTCCCGAGCCCTGTGGCAACGAGCAGAAGCTCGCCGGCGCACGGGTCCACGGCACCCCACCGTTCGCCTATAAAAGGACACCCCCGCGCCTCCCTCTCCTCACCAGCCGCTCTCTCACACACCCAATCATCCCCCTACAACACCCACTCCTCTCCAGACGGGCCCGAGCTCGAGATCGAGCTCGAGCTCCGCCGCCTCGGGTCGCCGTCGATTCGGAGGTATAAGCCCTCCCCGCCGCTCCTCTCACTCGATCTAGAACCGCAAGATCTCACTGATCATTTCCCCCTTGTTTCCCCTCTTTGTAGCTGCCGGAAACGGCTGGAACCACCACCACCCGAAGCAACTCCGTCGTGCCTCCTCATCGCCGGCAAACCAGGCCACCCCGGCGACCCACTCCACCTCTATCCGAACGGCGGCTCCTCCCTGAGCACGACGGTACCAGCCACGCCCCCTCTCGTGCCCTATTTCGCCGCCGGCGAGCTCGTCGTCGCCTCTGGATGGAGGTAGACAACGACGGTCGTGGGCCCTGTCCGTCAGCCTCACGCCCTGACGGGTGGGACCCTCCGTCTGGTTTAAAAACGCACGCGCGCACGCAACGGTTCGTCGTCACGTCGATGGCGTACTCCGCCTTTACGCCTTTGACGTGGCAGCCTCGCGCGTGCTGTTTTCCCTCTGGACCTGCTGCACTGTGGCCTTTCTGGCCCAGTGGCACAGTGCCACTTTTCCTTTTTCTTTTCTGTCTGTCTTATAAAAATTCCTCTGGATTAAATATTAATCCGAATCAAATAATTCCAATTCCTAAAATCTTGTAATATTCCAACCTATTTAATGATATAACTTTCACCTATATTCATGAACCTTTTATGTACTGTTCAAATTTAAATCTAAATTTGAACACTAAAATCTCTGTTCAAAAATCCATGTACCCTATTCTGTCACTCCAAAATCCCAAACTAAGAATTTTTGCCATCTTAGTTTTCCCTCTAGTATTTTATAAAAATAAGTTGACATTTTTCTGAGCACTTTGATTTTTCTGTTTTTATTATTATCTTATTTTCCCGTTATTTATTGCGACGATTAGATACCTTGTTTGACGAAGTTGCTGAAGAAGAAGGAGGGGAAGGATTTGAAGACCTTGAAGACCAAGCCAATCCAGGCAAGCAGCCCTTTGACCATGATACCCCTTTGTTCCTCGGAACCCTTTTATTTCTAAATGCATGATGATAAAGAGTGACGGTGGTAAACTTGTTGAGAGCCATCACATGATGCATACCCCTACTCATGATCTTCACCATGTGCATAGATGCAATGGCAAAGGATTAGTTGTTGATACATGATGATGCATATGTACCATGAATCATGCGTGGTTGCATTCTTTTCAAAAAAACATCGGGTGCCCCTAATGCCCGAGGGTGATGTTGAGTTAAGGTCACCACTTGAGGAAGAAGTGGTGCACCAAAGAAAGTTCTCATCTGTGGGTAAAATGATGGATTAGATTTATGTGTGATTACCGTCCCAACCAAACATGTGCAACCACTCTACCCCTTATGCGATGGGGCATTATTGATTACTTAGGCTGATACTAGCATGGTGCCCACATCACTAGTGATGGGGGAGACTTGAGGTCACTCCCGGGACGGGGTCGTGCTTGGATAGGTGACCATGACTGTTTTCACAGGGCACCGGACACACCGTTGGTCCCTTCGTGCATGCGTGACATTGTAAAAAGGGCAAGTCCCATGATTTATTGTTTGTACACGAGGGATGTGCACCAACGAGTGGACCCTATGTTAGTGTCGTCTAGGGAAAAGTAATGACCGGGTGCTTCCCCCGAGTACTTGAGGTACTGCGGGATCGTGGGTGACACGAAAGCTTCCCGGATCTTGTGGGTAAAGTGCGCAACCTCTGCAGAGTGTAAAACTATTCGAATAGCCATGTCCACGGTCATGGACAGTTGGGAGGTGCTACTTAAACTATGTCCAGAATTTTACAATCTCGGTGGAAGTGTGTGTGTGTTGGGTCAAGGTGGTGACTTGACTCGTTGAAAGAACCCGAAATGAATTGAACCTTATTTATGTTGATATCTGTAACCTGTCCTCAAGGTTACCCAAGTACATTGATGCATGTTTCACAAATGGTGGAATATTTTATCTAGCTTGTAGCTAGGTTGCTCATTGTTGTACAACTTGCATTGTTACCTTGAACCAATTCATGGGTTGCTTGCGAGTACATTCAAAGTACTCATTGGCTTGCCACTGGTTATTTAATTGGCCAGGCATGGAGGAGCAGGAATATGAAGAAGAGTTCCATGGAGACAAACATGCGAACTAGGACGCTTTCCCAGTCAGAATGCCTGTAGGGTTAAGGTAGATGGCATGGGTTCTATTTATCTACGAAGACTTCCGCCATTCGAGTTTATTTGCTATTCAGCCCATGAGGCTTTATCTATGTAAGACTTGGCCATAATGGTCATAATTTGTGTAAGACGGTATGTATGGATGTAAGACTCTTGTTATTTAGCTTCTGTGTTCTAGTGAGCATTGATCTCTGGGATCACTGTACACGTGCATTCGGTGATCTCGACTCTTAAGTCGGGGTCCCCACAGGAGGCCTACTGTCCCGACCTGCGGTGCACGCCGCAAGCCCGGATGAGGAAGACAACAGCAGCTCAGAGATGGAACCGAGGGCGAGAGGAGGAAGTAGTTCTGGTGCGTCTCTCTAGAGGAGTGACCTCCCTTTTATAGGCGCAAGAGAAGGAGGCGATAGGCTGCGCCGGGAGCTGAAGAGAGCGAGGGAGATGAAACAAACAGGCACGCCGTTCGGATTCAGTGTCCACTACAGAAAAACATTTTAGCTTCTGACTGGCATTTCGTATACCCATCATGCATGGCAAAAATTAGACATCGGCTCGGCTCATTCCCGCGGCGCGACGCGTCATGACGAGGCGCGGCGTGGCGAGGTGGGCGGCGGAGGAGGAGCGCGTGTGGATGTCCCTCTTGTTCTCATGCTCGTACAAGTGGAGAAATATCCTCCCTTGTAAAGAGGTCCAACTCCCTGTAAACTAGCAATGTGGGACTAAACTTTAGTTGTGCCCCTTGCGTTGCACGAATGGGCTAAGTGGGCCTCTAGGATTTATTAGGAATTTTTGAAATTAATATTGGGCTGGGTAGCCCATAAGACAAAATTCCAGCAATCCCCCACCAGATCTCAGAGGCACACAAAATTTGCCTTTGGTTTCAAAACACTGTTTTATATACCGGTACTGCAGTGGAGACTGTTAAGTTGAACTTCCACCTAGAACTCTATGTTACACTAGTAAGCAACTTGAACAGTGGACTGGGCCTTGAACTGCAAGTTTTCTGCGAATGAAGCTTCACACAAAGCCTTGACTGATACTTGGCTACCGTGGGTCTTCCCCGCGGGTGGAGCTTATGTGTCATATTCCGTGACCTTTCATGAGTTTACTAAAGAGAACCCTACTCTCATAGATTGCAACGTTTGACAATCAGACTCATATAGGTGTGTTCTTCAAAAGATGTTCTGCAGGACAACATCTCTGCTTACATGAGCTACTTAGAACACATTAAGATATACATCAACATGCCATGTAGATTAGGAGAGTATTGCATCTTCATGGAGTGGTATTGTTAATATAAGGATACTCTCATCTCAGTTGACCAACAGCTTGTCTTCCACATCTAATTCACGGGATCTCCGATCACATAGACTAGGTTGCCACTGTGAACAACTCATATTGTGGGTCTCATACCCATCTCCCTCGATGCATTATCTATCACATTTCGTGATAGACCCTTAGTAAAAGAATCTGCCAGATTTTTAGACGTTTGTATATAATCCAATGCAATTACTCCGTAGTTTTCCATTTTTCTGGCAGACTCTAACCTTCTTTGAACGTGTCTTGATGACTTCATGTTATCCTTTGAGCTGCTCACTATCATGATCATAGTTTGATTTTCGCAGTTCATAAGGATACCCGGTACAGGTTTCTCAACTACCGGCAAGTCATTCAAGAGCCGACGAAGCCAATCCGCTTCGACCGTAGCTGTATCTAGTGATGTGAGCTTTGCTTCCATTGTTGACCTCGTTAAGATGGTCTGCTTGCAAAGACTTCCAAGAAACAGCGCCACCTCCATGAGTGAATACATATCCGCTCGTGGCCTTTATGTCATCAGCATCTGAGATCCAGTTTGAGTCACTATACCCTTCAAGCACCTTTGGGTGCCCGGTGTAGTGAATTCCATAATTTGCAGTGCCTTTCAAATAACGTAAAACTCTCTAGAGCTTTCCAATGCACATCTCCTGGTTTTGAGACAAACCGACTCAGTTTGCTAACAGCAAAAGAGATGTCAGGTCTTGTAGCACTTGCTAAGTACATAAGCGAGCCAATAATCTGAGAATATTTCAATTGATCTCTATCAATTCTTTGATTCTTTTGAAGTAGCACGATGGCATCATATGGTGTTGGAGAGGGCTTGCAGTCACTATAGCCAAAGCGACTCAAGATCTTTTCCACATAGTGAGATTGAAGCAAAGTAATCCCACCATCATCATCTCTCAACAACTTGATGTTCAGAATGACATCAGCCACTCCTAAATCCTTCATCTCAAAACAATGAGATAGGAAATCCTTGACCTCCTTAATAACATTCAAATTTGTTCCGAAAATCAGTAGGTCATCAACATACAAGGAAAGGATAACTCCCTCGCCCCCACCATGGCGATAGTACAGACATTTGTCAGCTTTGTTCACAACAAAGCCTGCAGTTGTTAAAGTTCTTTCAAACTTCTCATGCCACTGCTTTGGTGCTTGCTTGAGTCGATACAAAGACTTCAGCAACTTGCACACTTTTTCTTCCTGACCATCTATTACAAACCCATCTGGTTGTTCCATATAAATTTCCTCATCCAACTCTCCATTTAGGAAAGCAGTCTTAACATCCATTTGATGAACGAGAAGACCATGTGAGGCGGCTAGTGAAAGTAGAACTCGAATAGTGGCCAATCGCGCCACAGGTGAGTAAGTATCAAAGAAGTCTTCACCTTCCTTTTGGGTATAACCCTTAGCCACGAGCCGTGCCTTGTACTTTTCAATAGTACCATCAGGCCTAAGCTTCTTCTTGAATACCCATTTGCATAGCCTTGTTCTTCACATCAAACTTTGCTTTACCATCAAACTTTCCCTTCTTCTTCAACTTGTGGGACTGGAAGTTTTTCTTCTGTACTAAATTGGCACTAGATCCTCCCTCAATAGCTCGAGCACGTGTGTCCTTTGCTCTCGCCTTTTCTTCCACATCAAGAGTACCAATGAGATCCGGAATGGAAAACTCATGTCTCTTATGCTACAGTAAGGTAGCAAAGTTCCTTCGCGAAGGAGGAAGTTTAGTGATGATACCCCTGGCAACAAACTTGTCCGGCAGCATGCAATTGAAGTGCTCAAGTTCTCTAACAAATGACTGTATCTCATGAGCTTGCTCAACCACGGAGTGCTCTTCAGTCATCCTGTAATCATAGAATTGCTCCATGATGTACAGCTCAGTGCCGGCATCCGAGACCCCAAACTTGGCCTCGAGTGCATCCCACATATCTTTTCCATTATCAATTGACGCATAAGCATCAACAATGTTCTCACCAAGAACACTCAAGAGAGCAGCCCGAAACAGGGTATCCATTTTCAGAAAAGCTTGTTCCTGTTGAGCATCATAATCTCCTTCAGGTTTGCCAAGAGTAGCGTCATAGCAACTCATGGTTTGAAAACATAAGACTGCTCTCACGCGCCACCTCTTATAGTGGATACCCTCGAACCCAGGAGGTCTCATGGAAGCAGCAAAACCACTTGGGGTAAATTGCCTATTATAAGGTTTTTGGATTGTTGGAAATATGAGCAATTTACCAAGCGATTTTATTAACAGAAATAGTAGATAAAACATGACTAATATAGAAGAGATAAAACAAGTCATGCGATCTAACAGAGAGAAGGTAAATAGTATCTTCATATATGAATTAGAACCAAACATATGCAAAAGCATCCGCATATATGAACTAGAACCGAACATATGCATAGCACACACTAGAACAATAAACTGTAGCAGGACCTCAAGCAAAAGAAACATAAACACGTATTGTGCAGTAGCAGAAGCACTGCTCTTGGGGTCGACATCCTCGCCAGCCATGTCGTCGAAGATGTTGTCGACGCCGGGGAAGAAATCGTTGTTGGGGAAGTAGTCGTCGGTGACCGGATCGTCCGTGATGAATCAGCCAGTAGTCGCTCCGAGCGCTCCCCAAAAACCTTATCACCCTTCTCCCGTACAAGACTCAAAGTGGTGCGGTTTCGAAGGCCTACTGTCCCGACCTGCGGTGCACGCCACAAGCCGGGATGAGGAAGACTACAGCAGCTCAGAGATGGAACCGAGGGCGAGAGGAGGAAGTAGTTCTGGTGCGTCTCTCTGGGAGGAGCGACCTCCCTTTTATAGGCGCAAGAGAAGGACGCGAGAGGCTGCGCCGGGAGCTGAAGAGAGCGAGGGAGATGAAATGAACATGCAGCAGCCGAAGAGGCGCGCCGTTCGGATTCAGTGTCCACTACAGAAAAACATTTCAGCTTCTGACTGACCTTTCGTATACCCGTCGTGCGTGGCAAAAATTAGACATCGGCTCGGCTCATTCCCGCAACCTGCGGCGCATTGTGACGAGGCGGGCGGCGGAGGAGGAGCGCGCGTGGATGTCCCTCTTGTTCTCATGCTCGTACAGGTGGAGAAAGAGCCTCCCTTATAAAGAGGTCCAACTCCTTGTAAACTAGCAATGTGGGACTAAACTTTAGTTGTGCCCCTTGCCTTGCACGAATGGGCTAAGTGGGCCTCTAGGATTTATTAGGAATTTCTGAAATTAATATTGGGCTAGGTAGCCCATAAGACAAAATTCCAGCAATTCTGGCATTCTGCAGTTTAGCCCACAAATATTACCCCTTTGCACAGATATCATTGCATAAGTAGTGTATATCCTTGCTTGCGAGTACTTTGGATGAGTACTCACTATTTCTTTGCTCCCCTTTTTTCTTTTCTTCTTGGATGATGCAACCAGATGATGGAGTTCAGGAGCTAGAGAATCCCGAGGATGTTTCTATGTGGAGTTCGGCTTCGAGGAGTAGTTAAAAGGTCCCAGGTAGGAGGCCTTGCCTTTTCGATCATTGCTACATTTGTGCTAGCCATCTTATGGCACTTTGTTTAACTTATGTATGTACCCAGATATTTTTGGTTCCCCTAACTCTTGTGTTTTCGAGCTTATGTATTCGAGCCCTCGAGGGCCCTGGCTTGTAATATAAAGCTTGTATTATTTTAATTTGTGTCTATAGTTGTGTTGTGATATCTTCCCGTGAATTCCTGATCTTGGTCGTACACATTTGCGTGCATGATTAGTGTACGATCAAATCGGGGGCGTCACACTCTTGTAGTCCGCCCTGCCAGGGAGCACCACCCTCTTCAGCTACCGGTTGATGGGGATGAGGTCTTCCGCCCTCTCTGCACCGACGACGACCTGCGCACCACCGTCGGCTCTGTCCCACTCCGTCTTTGTTATCTTGTCGGCAAGATGGACATTAGTTAGCAAAATATGACACGTGATCAAAGCTAACAAGTAGGACATCATCTATATTCACTGAACACGGCTTACAATGATCACTAGTAACACATGATCAGTACTACTTTGATCAGTGCTTACAGTTATCAGTGCTAACACTGATCAGATCAAGCTACCACTCACATGTCCTACTCTGATCATGTATGTCCTACTTGCACCTACTACTTTTGGCATTCGGGTATGTCCTACTTGCATGCCACATGCACTCACATACCCTGGCAACAAGAGCAAGAGGAGCACTAAGAACTAACAACAGCAACAAGAACAGTAGCATATACACTAGTAACAACGCTAAGAACTAACAATGTGGCAGTACAAAGTAACAATGTGGCACTAAAACGATGCAAACTAACATTGCATTATGAACAATCTAGCCATGTGGGATGAACAAAGTACGCATGCAATCTGGTTCATCCCCAAAACAGTGGATTCTGATCGGATCCAGTTGAATCGAATCGAATCGGGTCCGATGTATTGTCCATAATCTAATCTACTCCCTCCATTCACTTTTATAAGTCACTTCAGACAAGTGAAATTGAGCTATTTTGCACAGTGTCCGAAACATCTACAAAACCTTATAAAAGTGAACAGAGGGAATAACACACTTAGAACTACCCTAAAAACCCTAAGTACGAAGCAAAGGAAGATTTGAGAGCTTACAGTGGGGGTTGCCGGTGTAGCGTACGCTGGCCGTGGAGAAAACCCCAGTGGGAAGACGGGTGTTGGCGCCGCCGATGAAGAGGACATGACCAGTCCAAGGGTCGCGGCCGTGGACCTCGTCCTACGCCGGCTCGAAGATGACGCCGGCGTCCTGGAGCTCCCCTCCCCTAGCACCGGATGCATTGGAGAAAACCCTCGTATGGGGTTAAAAATACCCCCATAAGAGGGGCCTGCAAAGGACGGCACCGATGGGTATTGTATCCTCGTCAGGTTTGAGCCGAATGAGTAGACCACCGGCTCCGGTGGCGGAGCTGGAGCGACCGACACTGCATTGGCCCGGGGCGGCGGCATGGTGCGGAAAGGGGAAGGAGCTCGCAGTGTCGCTGCTAGATCTACTTCGGCGGAGGAGAAGGCCGGCAACCCACCTCTCTTGGATAGGATTGCTACCGGCGATGAACGGAATGGGTGGGGCGTGGCGAGATGGCGGCGTTGCCATCGGAGAAACCGAACGGGCGGTGAGGTAAGAAAGAAGGAGTGTGTGTGAACTGGCGAGATAGGTGACGGGAGGGGCATGGGGAATTATGAGTTGTCGCGTTGTCTCTCACGCTTCCCCACGCGTGCAGGTACTTGCCACGCGTGGCTCGAGTGAGCCTGCCTCGCAAAAAACGGCCGACTCGGCCGTTCCTCCAGAGCCAGGCTCAGACCTACTTTAAGGTTTATGCAAGCCATGAATCGCATACAAGCCAGGCAACTAAACGGATCAAATTCTAACGTGTGGGCCTAACCCGATCTATACAGCCTACCAAACACATCCTATTTGATTACGGTGGACATGGAAACGTACCATGGTCGCACTACAGGGAGTGAGAGACTGGGCATCCTCGTCGACAAGCTGTACCTGCCTAGTAGACCTGGCCAAACCTCGGGCCGGGCCGGGCTTCGGGCTGGGCCGACCCAAGCCCGGTGCAAAAAACCCAGGCCCGAGCCCGGCCCGGCCCGGTCGTCGGGCCTAAAAATCGAGCCCGAGCCCGACCCAAATTTGCAAAAGCCCGACGGGCATCGGGCCTCGGGCCGGGCTCTTTCGCTAATGTGCAAAAATGACGGGCCTGGGCCTGGCCCGGCACGGCCACTGGGCCTGAAATCTAGGCCCGAGCCCGGCCCATGAACAAGGTCGGGCCAGGTCGGGTCGGGCTTTTTCGGGCCGGGCCGGGCTGCCCATGGCCAGGTCTACTGCCTAGCTCTCGTCGACCGTTGTAATCGGGCGCACCCGTACGTCCCCCGTGGAAAAGTCGGACGAGGAAGAGGCAAAGGGTGATGGTGCTGATTCTGAAACACGCGCACGTACGGCCGCACATTTGCTATGTGATTTTTCTTTTCGGAGGAAAAGGCTCCGGACAACCAACATCGGCAGCTGCATTCCATGGCCGCAACTTTGCCATCTTTTATACTACCTCGGTTCCAAAACAAATCTTTCAATTTTAGTATTCCCTCGATTTCCAAATATAAGAATTTTTAGAGATTTCAATACGAACTACATTTATATAGACATAATTTGAATCTAGATTCATTCATTTTGCTCTGTATATAGTCTGACGTTGGAATCTCAATACGAACTACATTTATGTAGACATATTTTGAATCGTAGATTCACTCGTTTTGCTCTGTATATAGTCTGATGTTGGAATCTCTAAAAGGCGTATATTTAAGAATGGAGGGAGTACAACTTTAATGTCACGCCTTTGCCTTTGTCCGAAGTGGACCGCCAGGTTTGGGGCTCGTCGCCGGTGAGATTAAAGGCAGGTCAGCAGGTGAGAGAGATGCGGAAGGCAACGAGAGGAAGAAGATAAGAGATAGCTCGGTAGTACAAAGTTGCACTTATTTTGGAATGAAGGGAGTAAAACATTACCACTTTTGCTCTATTTTTTAGCAAAAACTACCACATTGACTTAATGACTGATTAGTTAAAATAAGTGTCTCCACTTTAGTATAACTTTAATACAACGACATCAAAAAATCATCATAAAACGTCAAAACACAGTCAGAGACGCTAAGACTCCTCTGGGTCAGAGATGCAAATAATTTTTTCAAGTGGTCGGTGAAATACTTAAGTGTAAATAAAGGTCATTTAGTATAAATAACTATGTTGTTGGTTTTCCAGAGGAAGCGACTAAATTTTAGTTACACCATTGGGGATTTATATTGACTCATGTGTTCGCAACATTCTCCCCATGTCTACCAAAAAAAAAAAACATTCTCCTCATGTCTGAAGTAGGCGTTTAGCGTCCATGGCAAAAAGATAAGCACATGGATGGTGTCATGGGCTGGATGTGGAGTTTATAAGCTCGAGCTCAAATGCTACTACATAAACAGTAAATTTGAAAGAAAAAAACCTGAATTGGCGTGGTAAAAAAATCAATACTCTAAAAATGTTACTTTCAAGCGCATTTTGGAGCTCTGTTTTTCTTTTCTTTTTTTTGCACGACTTGCTCCATTGTGATTTCGTGATAAATATTTGCATGCACATCAAACATTTCTTAAAGTTTGCTATAAAAGATCAATAAAAAATAGTTTTGATTTTACTGTTCATGGCAGGAGCATTTGAGCTCGAGATTAGAAGGATACTTTCGTCGTGGACTATCTTTTTTAACATAGACATCCATCCCGCCTCATCACAAAACAAAAGATTATGAAAAATGATGAGATGACGTGCTTGACTCTGTTAGAGCAACTCTAGCAAACCCCGCAAAACGCCGGCCCGCAAAACGTCTTTGCAGGTCGCGCAAAACCGCTTTTGCGGGCCGGCGAGGGCTAGCACAGATGCAGACCCCTCAAACGGACCCGTAAAAAAGTATATTCGCGGAATATGCTTTTTTACGGGTCGGCTATGCGGGTTTTGCTCGGGCAACAGCGCAACGACCCGCGAACAGAAAAACTGCAATCTGAAATTTGTCATAGGGTTTTACAAACAAGTTCAAATTCAAATGATATAAACAGTTCGCGCGCAAATAAAAGCGAAGTTCATTACGCAAAAGAGGGCATGTAAAGGTATGCGCCCATGTCCGGCAGCATTTTGTGGTCGATCTTCACTCCGTGACAGGGAGTCCATCTTGAAGTTCATCGGCGCCACCGTAGCCACCTCCGTCGCTTGTTCCAACTCCCGCACCGAAGTCATCCACATTGCCACCATATGGAGGAGAGAAAACATCACCAGAACTGGCAGACGGACCGGCCGAGGCGACCATTCTCCTCCTCAAGATCTCTCTCGCCATATCATGCCATGTTTTGGTGACATCGTCCATCTCATTGCGGTTCATTGGCATGATCTTGTTCTCTTCGGCGATCAACAATGACAGCGATTTGTTTTCAGAGGCCCGTAGTTTTCTCTCCTCAATGGCAGCTTTGCGCAGCCCCTCTTCCTTGAGCATTTGCCATTTTTCTTGCTTCTCTTTTGCCTTCTTCTCGGCCAACTCATTCTTGATCTCCAAGGACTTCAACAACATCAACTCGTTTGATTGCACCATGGCATCAATCTTCTCCCTCAAACTCGATGCTTCTTGCTCTCTCTTTATCTTCTCTCTAGTCTTCTTGTCGCCATCGGGCTTGTTCAAATTTCTTGGGCCATCATCATCTTCATATTCATCCATGTTTGTAAGTGAGCCTCTCTTTGGTGGGGATTCTTTGTCGATCAACTTCCACTTGTCGCACTTTTGGAGCAACTCCCAATAATGCTCTAATTTGAAGAATCTGCCTTCCGAAGCTTCCATGTCCTTGTATCTATGTTGAGCAATCTTGTCCTACACAATGTGAACAAAGTGATGCAATCATTTCTCATGATACATTATGATGATGCACAACTTGAACAAAGGCAAAGCAAACTCACATAGTCGGACTCCACGGTGCCACTTGGAGTTGCATTGCGTACTTGCTCGAAGCAAGCTGCCCAACGCTGCACATAGGCTTGATGTTCTCCCAACGACCTTGAAGCGACCAAAATGTGCGTGGAGTCTTATTGGGGTAGTTTTTCATAATGCGGAAGTATTGATCTTCAATCCTTTGCCAATATCTCTTGGAGGTTTGATTAGTACCCGTGCATGCATCAAGAGATACCGCACTCCATGCTTTGATCAAAGCTTGATTTTCCAAGATCGTGTAGTTCTTCGATCCTTGGATTTTCCCAGTTTTTGCTTGTGAATGCTCAAACGCTTCCGCTTCGATCTCCTCCAACTCGTCCGCACAACCATGATCGTCCACGCCGCCCTCTGTTTCATTGTAGTCGAAAGGTTCGAAAGGGGCTTGATCAATGTCAACCGCGTTCGTGTCCAACAAGTTCACGAACTCGGTTGTTGCATTGTTCGAACCACCACTATAGCGAACGATAAAAAGTCACGAGCTATCGAAAACAACGGCGAAAAATGAAAGAGAATCGCCAAAGGCCGAAGAGATATACCTTCCGGCCATTTCGTCGAACACCTCGCTCGCGGGGGGAGCCGCACCATTGAACGGCATCGCCGGAGCACCTCCTTGCGGGGGGATGGAGTGAGAGGTTGAAGAAGATGGCTTCCTTGAAGTCGGAACCTTCCTCCGCTTTGCGCCCGCGGCCTTGCCGGCCTTCTCCGCCACCGGCCCGGATCCTACTGTGGCCTTGGTGCCCGGAGCGCGGGCCATCGCGGCGGGGGCAGCCGGATTCCCGCCCTGCACAACCACGTTGCCCTGCCGCTTGCGGGCAGGCGCGGCATGTGCTTGGGCGACGCCGGCGGGGCCAACATGGCCGGCGACGAGATTCGCCCGAGGGGAAGGGGCGTGCGCGACCTCGACGGTGACGAGGGACAGCATGGGGTCGTCCATGGCGGCGAGGGACGGCCGGGGAGGAGTAGCCGGAGCTTTCTGAGGGGGGCAATGGTGGCGGCGGGTGCGGGGAGCGGGAAAGGGCATGCGAAAATGTCCCTCCCGCCAAATCTCACGCCGGATGGGGGTTGAGCTCGGGTCGGCCTCCCAGCCCGTGAAGATAGAGGTTGGGGGAGAAGATTTGTCGCGCCGCGTAAAAAAAATTGCGGGCCGGTGCCGGATGCGAGGTCTGGTCGTGCAGATTTTCTGGACCCGACCCGCAATTTGGCGGTTATTTTGCGGGCCGGGACGTTTTGCGGGGTCTGCTAGAGTTGTTCTTATGTGCTTCCTTCACTCTAGTTGGTTGAACAGAAGGCGAGGTTTCTAAAAGATTTCTACACCTAGGCTCGGCTCTGAGAGGGGGAGGGGGACGAGCGGGGCGGCTGTCCCGGTCCCCCCAAAGCATAGGGCCCCACGAGGGTGCTCTACTTCTGTACTACTACCTACGTCCTGATTTATTGATCCCCTTTGTAATTTATGTTAAATTTTGACCAAAAATTTAACTAACAAAATGTTAATACATGTCAACAAAAATTATATCGTTGGATTCGTATTTGAACATAGTTTTCAATGATATAGTTTTTTTACATGCATGAATATTTTGTTAGTTAGATCTTTGATCAAAATTTTGCATAAAATACAATGGAGACCAATAAATCAAGACGGGGTAGTAGCTAATGAGCGTATACACATGCGCAAGAAAAAAATTGAAACAAGGCCTGGCCCAAGTAGTAGCACACACGCGCGCACTACTATAGTTCATCGTTACGCACATACTCATCGTCCATGAATAAGTGCACATATAAGAAAATTAGTGCATATTATGGAGTAGAGTAAAAAATGTATTGGAAATGTGTAAGCCATCATCTTTCTTTACTTTAATTACCCACATCCAATGAGATAAATGCATGTAGAAAGTAAGTAAATCATGTCATAAATAGTATTGGTCTTGATTATCATGTAACGAGAGAGAAACACTTTTTCTACTTTAAAATGCATTGGAAAGGTAGAAGTATATTCTTTTATTAGAAAATCAATACCAAACGTAGTATGCGTCGCCGGATGCCGATCCCTTCACCTTCAGACTGGCCGCCACGGCGCCACCGCCACCGCCACCGAAAAGAGTCATCCATCGCCACTTGCCTCCTCTCTAAAATTGATTATTCTTCTACAACTCCGATCTTTATGAAACCGATCCAGCCAATCCATCCATCTAAGAGCATCTCTAGCAGAACCCTCAAACCCCCAAACCCTTTGAAATAACCGCTTTTTTACAGATTTCGTCCGAAAAACCACGTAGACTAGAACCCTTAAACCCTTAAAACTGTAAAAAAAATTAGAGGTCCAACCCTCAAACTAGATTTCAGCCTGTAGAAGTGAGGGTTGGGAGGAGAAACTCCTCCCAACCCGCACTTCATTTCCGATCCAGCGCGGGAACTCCTCCCGCTCGCAACCGGCCGACCCATGGAGCTCCCCGCCGCCACCTCGCCTCCGCCGGCCGCCGCGCCGGCCGCCGCCCCCGCCCCGGCCGCCCCCGCCCCCGCCGCCGCGCCCGCCGCGCCCGACTCCGCCGTCGCGCCCGCCCCCGCGCCGGCCCCCGCCCCCGCCCCCGCCCCCGCCCCCGGCCCCGCGCCCTCCCCGGCCCCAGGCCCCGCGCCTCCGCCGGCCACCCTCGGGGCGAAGCGGCGGCGGGCCAGACTGCCAGCGCCCCCGCCGGCCCCGGCCGCGCCCGCCCCGGCCGCCCCCGCCCTCGCTCCCGCCCCGGCCATCGCCCCGGACGCCGCTCCGGCCCTCAAGAAGAGCCGGCCGAAGGCGGCCTCCCGTGGGCCACGAGGGGCTGCCTCCAAGGCCGCCGGCGAGTCCTCCGCCGTGGCCAAGCCGCGGAAGAAGACCGTGACAAGGAAGAAGCCCGCTTCCACGCCCGCGGAACCTCCTCCCGTCGCGCACGAGGTGTTCGAGGAAATGGCAACCCCATCCTCATTCATGAACCTCCTCCAAGACGCGGAGGTGGACCTCGGGGCTCCGCCTCTAGAACCCTTTAGGGTTGGTGATGACTTGGAGGAAGATGAGGAGGATGAAGAGGATGACGAGGAGGAGGTGGCCGAGATAGGGGAGGAGGCATTCACCGCCGCTTCCCGCCCGCACGTGCGGTCTACAAACTACACCGAGGCGGAAGATATCCTCTTGGTTCGTGCTTGGGCAGCTGTGGGGATGGATGCAACCACCGGCACCGACCAAACCGGTAAACGTTATTGGCAAAGGATCGAGGACACATATTGTAGGATCAAGCCGAAGAATAGTGGGTTCATCTCTCGCACTTACCGGTCGCTTCAAGGCCGGTGGGAGTTGATGAAGCCCGCTTGTGGTGGCGATGGCGGTGTGGAAGACTCCACCACCGATGGAGGTGCTTGATGGACGTGGAAGTGGTCTAGGAAATGGCGCCAAGTGTAATTTTTTGGTGATGGTGCCTAGTAGATGGGGAAGATGATGATTGTGTGATGTAAAAACTATTAAACCATGCATCAATGATCTTTATTTCCGTGTTTGTTTGGAGGTTTATTGTGTTTTTCTAGTGAAAATTATGCAATGCCAAATGACAGGTTTAAGGGTTGGGGTTGGGGCAAAGAGTAGAACCCTCAAACCCAACCCGTATAACCGAATATTCGGTTATACGGGTTGGGTTTGAGGGTTCTACTCTTTGCCCCTGTTTTTCAACCCGTAAAAGTGTCAAAATTGGGCAATTCTCAACCCTTAAAACTGGTTTTACATTTAAGGATTTGAGGGTTCTACTAGAGATGCTCTAATGGATCTGAAGGAGTGATATGTAAGTACGTTTCATATCATAATTCTCTTATTATTATGTAAAGGGTTAGAGATGTTTCAGTTTTTTTATTGACCGAAGGATTAGATCGGCGATTGCATGGACTACAGAATTATGGCTAGTGGGTTCATGTCACCCCCATCACAATGCAAACAAGTAGTACAATTATATCAGTATAGCATAATTTCTCTTCTAATTTCGTATGTATTACTGTATTACTATTTTCTTGAAGTACTACAGTCCTAAATCCTAATGAATTCTGGCTGTTTTGGCAGGGAATAACAGTATAACGCAGCACAAAATTTCGGCTCAATTCCGTGTAAAGATTTGAGATGTCACTTTCCTGGATGAATGAGCTGCCAAAAAAATTACAGAGCTATTCACTTTTGTGAATATGATTTTTTTGTGATAGATCGGTAATTGAGATGTTTAATTATTATGAGTTTATAAAAAATGCATTAGACATAATATTCAGAAAGTATGCATCAAATACATGTTAGTAAACACGAGCTAGTACAACCAAAGTAGTAGTGCACAGTGTTGCTGCTCATGCTACTCATATCGGGGAGTATCATATAGCAGTATCATACTTATGATACTAGTGTATGATACAACGAAAATAATCATATACGACCGGGTCGCAAGCCTTTGATCGTGAGACCCTTTTCCGAGTCCCAGTTCTGTATCTTTCTCTTCTCCAATGCTAACGCTCCAGCCGCCTCACTCCTCTACTCGTTGCGTCGTGGACAACTGCTGCTCCATCCAGCCACACGCCTCGAGGGATGATGCTATTTACGGATTCGAGTTCTAGATGTGGCTCTGATTTGTGATTTTGCGATTTGCTTCAACACTCTGGAGGATAAATTGTGTCGATTTTATGTCAATTTGTCTTTGTCAAATCAATCAACCAAAGAATACCGGAGAACAATTCAGGCCTACAATCAAACCAGTATGGGTGTGTGGCCGTTGCTGAGGAAGAACCCACTGCCGGCGGCAGGGCAAGAGAGTGGCCATGGACGCAAGTACGCAACGAGCAGAGAGAGGCTGGGCCGTCAGGGGTGAGCTTCCCAAGAGCACGGCTTTGCGCAATGGGGGATAGCAGCGGAGATGGGGCGCCGGTGGTTCCAGAATACGGGAGGCCGGAGTTGTGACGCCATCGATGAGGGAGCACTGCTGGCAGGACCATGGGGCGCTGGAGAAGAAGGAGACGGGATGGGGAACCGGATAAGTAGCAGGTTGCTTCGAGATCTGTTTTGCCACGCGTCAGACTCGGCGAAGGGTCTCACAAGCGAGAGCATACGACCCGGTCGTATAGGATTATTTCCCATGATACAACCCTCATAGTGCACGGTATTATAGATTAGTATCATATTATCTTATTTGTTATCATGCATGACACATAGTAGCATAACATTTATTGTTACTTCAATCCTCTTTTTCTTTAATTGTCTGTCACATCAACGTGTTCGCTAATCCCGAGTGCATAATACCGATCAAGATACCACCACTATGGCCAGACTTAAGGGAAGAGTAACATGACGCAACATGAGACCACACATGCACGCATGACGATATCGTATTGCCTCATGTGATGCTCCAACTACTCTCTGACTTACTTAAGTGTAACCCTCATGACTTTGATCTTCAGATGGCCACAACCTCACCAAGAGGCGAGGGGCCAAGTCATCGATCCAAAGTCATCAAGAAATTAATATATAAAAAAGAATTACTTTTATGTTTATATTATATAAGGGCTCCGTGTTCTAGTTTTGTCCCCGACCCTGAAATCTCAGGGCCGGCCCTCTCAACACCATGTTTTGAATGAGAGGTCGGTATGTTTTCACGGACGTGACGTGTACACCCACCCCAAATTTGTGCCTGAGTAGTGCATCCAAACACACATGACGTGTACACCCAACTCGCGTGGAAAATAAGAGGAAGAAGAGGCATAGAAAACACGAAAGGACGGCTAACTAGTTATGGAAGATGTTGATGCATGACGGCGCTGATGCTGAAACACGTACACGTACGTCCTCAAATTTGCTTTGGCTTTTGTCGATAAGGCACCCGCGACTCTGATCCGCAAATTTGTTCCAAGTTCGCAGGCAGGGGATCAGTCCGCGAACACTAATGCCAGAAGCTGACATCTAATTTTGCCCGCATACATTTCAACAACTTTTTAAAAATAACCGGATAAAATTCGTGCAAATACGACGGATTTCATATAAGCCGGACGACATTCATTACATTTGGACAATTTTTAACTACAAACTACACCGACTAAGGTAAAAACCAGTCTACGGATATCCGTGGATATCCATTCTCACGACAAGGATACCCTTGACTAGTCTACGGCCAGCCGTGCCGGATCTCCATTGTCATCCCCATGTTCGGCAGCCCGCTCATCGGACTATCGTGAGCCACGAAGATATATGCTTCAGCGCAAAGGAAGGCTCGCTTCCCCATGTTTGGCAGCGCCGCTCATCGGAGTGAGCCCCCTCGGACTGTGAGGGTGCTTCAGCAGGAGGGGAAGGGAACGGCGGTGGCCTGTGACCGGGCAAGACACCGGCTGTGTACGCCGGCGTCGCCTCGATAATAGCCTTCATGGGACTCAAGCAGCGGTGGCCTCCCGTGCTCTACTTCTCCATGATGATGCTGGCGGGCGCGACCATGCTGGACGCCGCATCGCTGATCTCCACGAAGCCGGCTTCTTTCTCCGCTGGCAGGGCGCCATCACGAAAACGTTGACGGCGGATGGCACGATTGCAGGCACGGAAGGAGCGGTGCGACACAACGTCATCCATGGAAGCCACGATGCATGTGCCGCCATGGTATCCCGTGTGCCAGCCTGGAGCAACTCGCCACTCCTCGGCGAGCTGGCTTGGAGCGGCGAGTTGCTAAATGACGCGCCGGCTTGGAGTTTCTGCCCACGCGAGCTGGCCTGTAGCGAGAGAGGTGGAGTAGAGAGTTGTCTGGCTCGTATCCGGCGGGCTTGACGGACCCAGGCGACTTTTATGTCGGAGAACTTGTCTTCCTGCTCGCCAGATGCCATGGAGATTGTGGATAAAATGATGTCCAAGGAGGAGATGGGAGTGAAGTGTGGTGCGATTTTTGCCAGACGTCTGGCATCGTTTAAATAGTAGGGGACGGCCGAAGCCAACCCGACTTGTGTTTAGTGACGGATGGCTCGCAAGTTGTGAGCGAACGTGTGTCCGGAGTAGGTTTCTCGGCACACATGTGGGTTTAATCAAGGAATGTGCTCTGGCTGTATGAATAAATCGAGTAGGCGTGTTCAGCCGGACGTGCAGCGGGCGGCGCTCTCTCGGCCGCCGCTTCAATGCAGCCAGTGAGAGCTCGCGTTCGCTCTGGGCTGGCGTCAATGTGGAGCAACCGTTCTACATCGGCATGAATGCGGGCAGCTGACGCCGGATGGGAAACGCGCACGAGCGAGGGAGGTTTTTTTGATGAGCCAAGGAGATTGAGAGTGGGCGTGGCAATGATCCGGGCGCCTGCAAAGCCCCCCTCCCCTCTTATTTGTCTTCGAAAGAAGCTGCATTCGGACCACTCGGCAGATCAATGCAAGCTCACTTTGGATACATGTCTGGAACGTGCGGTCTGAATGTATACATGCTCATATTGGATGCACAACACATCCTACGTCCGAACCCGTAGTCCAGACATATGCAGGCTCACTTTGAAAGGCACAACATGCCCGACGTCCGAACCGCGTTGTTTGCACAGTCTGAACATATACGAGCGGTTTAAGGGTCGGAGATTTGTGCCTGAGTAGTGCATACAAACACACATGACGTGTAAACCCATCTCGCGAGGAAAATAAGAGGAAGAGGCGTAGAAAACACATAAAGACGGTTAACTAGTTATTGAAGACGTTGATGCATGATGGTGCTGATGTGAAACAGGCACACGTGCGTCCTCAAATCTGCCTAGTTCTTTTGTACGGAGAAAGCTCCAGCTAAGACCATTTATAGTCGGGTGTCTCAAATCCTCTTCAAACGCTCGAGCAGCTAGTCTGATCATTGACTTAGACGGATGTTTTAAATGAGACTCAAACACCTGAGCTAACCGGCACCCTTCATATACAATTCAAATATGGGGCGGTTATATGGGTACCCAGATGCGTCCATCACGTTGGACCCGGCTCACACTGGCCCATCCGATCCCACATATATTCATTCTCATTCGTTCGTCGGACCAAACCCTAACCACTTCAGACTCCTCTCCCCTCCACTCCCTACGCCACCCCGAGCTCACCTTCGGCGATTTCCGGCCGTCTCCGGCATGGCGGGCAGCGGATCTGACTCCGGTCGATCCGAATCCGTGGACTGGGGTGCCATCCCGTGTGGGTTGGAGGAGGCAATGGCGGTCCGCATTGCACTCCGCTGCTCACGGGAGGACAACGCCCAGCCGACGGATGGATCTGTCCGGTGTGACTCCATAGCGCCGGCTCAATGGGCGCTCGGGTCCTCTGAGGCTGGATCATCGCGGTCCCGGCAGCCGGAAAATCTCTCCTCCCCCGTCACCGGTCGGGTAGACTACGAGTCCCACCGGGAACGGGCAGCCCACCGTGGGAAGGAGATGATAAGGGTCGCCGAGGCTCGTATCGCAGCGGAAATAGCGGTGACGGAGGCGGCTGATGCGACTACGCGTGCGGGCGCAGAGGAGAAAGCCATTCGCACCCACCTTATGAAGAAACGGCAACGGAGGAACGCGCGCGCCCTCGCCGAAGGAGGACAACTGCCACCGAAGGAGGACAACTCCAGCGACTTGCTGATCCGGCTCGATCCCTACTGCTTCTTCCACGGGTACTTCCGTGAAAAGTACGGCAAGGGTGCCGGGAAGGGCAATGGTGGCCGTGGATGATCTTCATCATAGTCAAACATGCCAAATTTTGATAGTCCGATGATATGTTTAATTAGTAGTGATGGAATAGCCGGACGATGTGTGTGCATCGACGCAGTTGCATGTTTATTGCATTATTTAAGACATAACCGGCAAGTGTCCACGGACGCGTCCGGATGCGTTCGCTAGCGTTTGAGAGGTTGGATTTATCCATCACGTTTGTAGATGCTTTAACGTGACCAACACCAGCTAGGCTGCGTTCCATGGCCGCGGCTTGTCTTTCCTTTTCAGGCTTGCTGTTGTCTTTGCAGACAAGCTGGAAGAGAAAAGCATGGGCATTCTGCTTCAAAGCATATGAAGGTAATGAGATGTCGTGTTCGTCTCTGGTAAATGCTCCTGTCACTCTATCCAGTTGGAGACAAGAAGTTTCTGATAGAGGTCGCTACTACTTCCTTTGTCCGAAAATACTTGTCATCAAAATAAATATAAGAGGATGTACTTGTCATCAAAATAAATATAAGAGGATGTATCACATCCTCTTATATTTATTTTGATGACAAGTATTTTCGGACGGAGGGAGTACATGATCAGGATCAGGTCAGTGCTTGGCAGGTTACACAGCGACTTTTGGTCCAGAAATATGGGGAGTCTACTTGCAGAATGCTCACCGAAGAAGCATTAGCCAACTTTTTAACGAAAAAAAACACAAGAAAGCTCCAGGCAACCACCATCAGCACCAGCGTTCCATTTCCATGGCCTTTCCTTTTCAGGTTCCTGTTTGTTTTCGCGGGCAACCCGAAGTAAGATGAATCACCGGAGTTTTTGTTATTTGATTTGACTGGGGATCTCCCTTGAGGCCCGTATCGCGCGGCGCGAATGACTGATTGCAAAGCGAAAGGGAATTGTTCCTGGCCGGGGCGTCGCCAGATTCGACCGGTCGTGAGCCACGCTGGCTTGTGTCGCTTACCCACATGAGACTTATTTTTTTATTCGGCCCCATGTGGATCATCCCTCCTTATTTTTTTTTTAGCCACACGTCTTCATCTCCTACCTTCAGCTTCATCCTTTCCGTGCGTCATGTTTCTTCTTCCTTTCCCCCTCCTCCTTCCTTATGCGCCTTCATCCCCT
>LR738714.1:28432163-28450642 GCA_902687465.1 Secale cereale
GAGCCCCATCGTCGGCGGCCAGGCGCTCCCTCGCCGGCCGTCATGTCTGCCTGCTGCCATGCCCCGATCCATCCGCGTATACAAGTGTTGCAACCGTCACCTAGGAAAATCTTCAACAGTTGTTGAAAAAAGATTCAACCATAGACATAGAAAGCTTCAATGGCACTACATAATAAGGGGAAGCTGCAATCATAGTTGGATTTTGCTACTACCGGCGAAGCTTTTTGCTACATCCAGCATGGGGAGCTGCGACCTCGCGACGACGACAACGATGATTTGCTGCAATCGTAGTAGGATTTTGCTACTACCGTTAGAGTTTTTTGCTACATCCATGTAAGGCAGAGCTGTGACCTCGCAAAGGTGGCGACGACGTTTTGCTACACCCGTAGTTTGATTTTGCTACTACCGGTGAAGTTTTTTGCTACATCCATTCAAATGGCGTTGATTGACTGGCGGCCGTCGTCGATGTAATTCCATGCAGCGAGCATCGATGGCGAGGGGCGGCGGCGAAGCTACAACCGTGGTTGTCAAGAGATACAACCCGCAGGTGGAGCTGTTGCATGGGTCGAGGCGACAACGAGGCCAGGAGGGTGAGGACCGGTGACGAGAACGGTCGGCGAGGGCGGGGTCCGGCGGGCGACGAGGAAGACCGGCGAGGGTGGGGATTGACGACGGAGACGGCCACCGGAGGGGATAGGAGGCGCGGCGCCGCGGTCCCCGAGCGAGACATGCGGATCCAGCCCGAACTGTCAGAGGAAGAAAAAGCTAGAAGCGATCTTTTTCTTTTCTTTTGCCTGGATCCAACTGCTGCGCGGGTCGCATCCAATGGTCTGGGCTCGACTGGCCGAAACTTTCGGCCGGTACGCCGGCGCCTATAAGTGCCCAAAGCGAAAAGGATCACGTCACCGGAGAACAAAAAGCTTCTAGAAACAATAAGATGTGTTCGGCTCCGTTCGATGCTTCTTTTAACTCTACTAGTGGGTTCAAGAGAAGGAGAACTTTCATAAAGGCTTTCTACAGCATGATCTTTTGCTTGAGAAGTAGGAGTACATGCATTAAAGCCAACTTGCAACATGTGCTCCAACTACATTTCACCAAAGTTTATAGAAATATGTGCTCATATCTACAGCATGATCTTTTGCTTGAGAAGTAGGAATACAGCCGGAAAATCTCTCCTTCCCCATCACCGGTCGGGTAGACTACGAGTCCCACCAGGAACGGGCAGCCCACCGTGGGAAGGAGATGATAAGGGTCATCGAGGCCCGTATCGCATCGAAAATAGCGGTGACGGAGGCGGGCGCAGAGGAGAAAGCCATTCGCACCCACCTTATGAAGAAACGGAAACAAAGGAACACACGCGCCCTCGCTCGAGAGCGGAATCGGGCGGTCCGTGTCATGGCCGGACTGCCACTGAAGGAGGACAGCTCCAGCGACTTGCAGATCCGGCTCGATCCCTACTGCTTCTTCCATAGGTACTTCCGTGAGAAAGACGGCAAGGGTGCCGGGAAGGGCAATGGCAGCTATGAATGATCTCCACCATTGTCAAACATGCCAAATTTTGGTAGTCCGATGACATGTTTAACTAGTAGTGATGGAGTAGCCGGACGATGTGTGTGCATAGACGCAGTTGCATGACTATGATAATTGAGGTATTCGGATGTTTATTGCATTATTTAAGACGTGACCGGTCAGTGTCCACGGACGCGTCCGCTGACGTTTGAGGAGCCGGATTTGCCCATCACGATTGTAGATGCTTTAACGTGACCAACACCAGCTAGGCTGCGTTCCATGGCCGCGGCTTATCTTTCCTTTTCAGCCTTGCTGTTGGCTTTGCAGACAAGCTGGACGAGAAAGCATGGAGTCTGCTTCAAAGCATATGAAGATAATGAGATGTCGTGTTCGTCTCTAGTAAATGCTTCTTTCGCTCTATCCAGTTGGAGAGAAGAAGTTTCTGACAGGGGTCGCTACTCCATGGTCAGGATTAGGTCAGTGCTTGGCAGGTTACACAGCGACTTTTGGTCCAGAAATATGGGGTGTCAACTTGCAGAATGCTCAACGAAGAAGCATTAGCACCTGCGTTCCATTTCCATGGCCGCGTGCAGCTTGCCTTTCCTTTTCAGGTTCCTGTTTGTTTTCGCGGACAACCCGAAGAAGACGAATCACCAGAATTTTGGTTATTTGATTTGACTGGGGATCTCCCTTGACTGAGCCGTATCGCTTTGGTTCCGTTCCGTTCGATGCTTCTTTTAACTCTGGTGGGCTCAAGAGAAGGAGAAGTTTCTAAAAGCTTTCTACAGCATGACCTTCTGCTTGAGAAGTACTACATGCATTAAAGCCAACTTGCAACATGTGCTCCAACTACATTTCACCAGAGTTTATAGAAATATGTGCTCATATCTACAATATCGAATACTCCCTTCGTCCGGAATTACTTGTCGCAAAAATGAATAAAAATGGATGTATCTAGAACTAAGATACGTCTATAGATACATCCATTTCTCCGACTAGTATTTCCGGATAGAGGGAGTATAATATAGTACAAAAACTATACTCCGTATTATAGACTTAGGGCAATGCTAGAACTTTAAATGATTTGGAACAGGATGAATATTGTAGACCGAATGATCAAACACACATTCCGGGCCATAGATGGAACACACATTCATGTGACCTTTGCCTGAGCAGTGTGGATTCAGGCTCTCGTCTCCCGTGAAAAACAAAGGCATAGAACACAGCAAGGGTGGTTACCTAGTCATCGAAGACGTTGATGATGCTGAAACACACACTGGCAGACCCTCGGCCTCTCCATTGTATGCTATAAGCTGTGTTCCTTGGCCGCAGCTTGTTCTCTTTGAGTCTTCCTGTCAGTTTTGCAGCCAACTAGAGGAAGCACGAGAATTTTGGTTCCTTCCCTTGACTACCGCAGGAATCCCCGCAAAAAAAAATGCGTCCGAAGTACGCATTTAGCGACCAAAGCAAAATGCTTTGAAGTTGCCGTGTTTGAATCCGTGCTATGCTTCTTTCAGTACATAATAAATTGAAACTGTCTGCGGTTCTCTACAGCTACTGTACTCGTCCAGAGGAGATACTTACAAATCACCCAGCTTCTTTACAAGTCTGGTAGAAAAGAAAAACAGAGCCTCAAAAGGCTGTTGTGGGTATTTACAGGACAAAAAGGGGAGGCGCGCGCCTCGGTCTAGATATTCAGCAGTCTTCTCCTAACCCACCGTGCTACGAGTTGCCAAAGGCAGTTACGTACGAGACCACGACGGTGATGTCGTCCAGCTTCCCGCCGTAGTACCGGTACCCGGCGTCTTGGGCCGCGGTCGAAAACGGCGTCTGCCTGTTCTTGTCCTGTGCCCGCTGGCGTGCGAGCGCCGCTATCTTCTGGGCTGTCACTTGAGGATCCAGGCCAGCTCTTGTCGCGTGGACCACTACAGCTGTTATATCGTTGTTGTACAGGTTATCGAACAACCCATCTGTTCCAGCGACAATTACATCACCAGACGCGACAGGTACCTTGAAGACCTGAGTATACAGCCACAGCAGACAAAACAATATGGGTGTTAACAAGGACTATGATTTGCAGTATGTGACGATTGCTAGACTAACATGTGCTCATATGTTTTAAGAGAGATGGATACAGAATGGAGTATAATTCATGTGACATCTGGATTATAGAATTCCTAATCTATATGTCTATTATATATCCATTTGTTTCACCTGGGAGTACTAGTATAATCCATCAGCACAAAGGCTTCTTTTACTAGAATATAAAACTATGGTTTTCATTAAAAAAAAACAGCCACAAGCCGTGAATATTTATTCACGACCAAATTGTGTCCATATACACTGGTTACTACAAAAACAAAAGCGTTATCAGCAGTATATGAACATACCTGTGCAGCATTAGGCAAGTCACTCGAGTTGCCACTCTCAAGTTGGTAGGAGAAATTGAAATCATGTTGTTGTACAGGTGACCTACACAATGTGCAGCCATCTCGGATGACTATAAAGCCACTGTCACCAAGATTAATTGCTTGTAATCCCTGAAATAATGTACAACCAAATCTGAAATCATGATAAACTATCTAAGAACTGAACAAGTTAAACACTCAGGTCAGTTTTGTGGCATTATATCATCAACAAAGAATGGTGATCAACTTTTAGCTACTCTTACTGATGCCAAAGCCATAGACAAGGAAACATGTACTCATGTCACAGCAAAAATAAAAAAGATCAGTAACCAACCTGATCTGTTAAAGCAATGATACATGCGGTCGATGAACCCGGCACTGTTGTGCTACTATGGGCCTTCTCTAGTACCCTTGTAAGATCAATTGAATCTTTTGGCTCTTCTTCTATTGCGGTTACTGCATTAGACATAATATCTCTAGCATATTGACCTGCATCAATACCGTAGCTTGCCCAACCACCAACGCCATCAGCTATGCCTATAGCCTGTTCATCCCAAATAAAATGTGCATCCTCACCACCAGTTTCTTCCTTATCCGGATGTGGTAGATAACATACCCCTGAAACAAGCTTCAAGGACCTATCTCCTAACATAGTCCTGAAATAGTGATCAATGTTTCAGAATAATCTAAGCAGATATATACAGTCGTAAAAATCATCACAATGCATATGAGAAGCGCCATGATGCAGTGCTTAAGCACAACTCTCGAGCAGGGCACATGACTCTGTGTCAAGACTCGTGACATAGGTGGTCAAGGGAAGCAACCTCTATCTCCAGGAGTTAAATATCTAAACTTCCTAATTTGATTTAACTAGCAATGTGCCCGTGCCTTGCAACGGATCCAAAGTAGAATAATACATGTTCACAAACTTGAAAGAAAAACACTCTAGTTTTGCTATATATATCACTAAAAATATACTCGTATTAGGCTTCACTCAAAATATATTCCTCGTGGCTGTTTTGATGAGGTGGGGGAGGGATGTGGTTGGTTTCAAGATACTAAGGGGTTTCTGCAAATTGGAGCAGGGAAATTGGGTCTTGTTGCAAAAATGCCACAGCTTACATCACAATCATTAGATGCAGATCTGATGGTCAGAAATGACGGATGGCAGACACACCATCATCACCAACCGAGTCTTTTATAGGAGTAGAGACTTGTGATACCTATACCTTCATTGCAACTGTATCCTGCTTTTGCAATCTGTGCACCCTTGGTGGCCCACTTGGGGCTGTGAATTACATGACATGACATACCCCACATGACAGCAAATATTCTGATTTTCTTTCTTTTGAGGAGAGTTTCTTCACTAGCAGACTTCTTTCTCTCACCAATCTCTACCAACTTATCATGTTTCCGTATGGCCCATTAAAAACCTATGACTATCAGTTATCTAGATGAACAAGACCTCCAATCCATGCCCCAGTGGCAAATTTTATCAGAAAAAGTGTAACAACTGTTGAGTTTTGACATGATTAGTATTCTTAGAACAACTGGAATCATAATGCACACAATGAGAAGACAATGATCATGGACTGGGCATCTGCTAAAACCCCAACAGTGAGAACCTCATTTGAGCTAATTTGAAATTGGCAATGTACTCACTAAGCTAAGATGCGCTGATTGCGAAATTAAACAGGTAGATACACAAGAGGAAACATACTTAAACAGGTAGGTACACAAGAGGGAACATACTTATCTGAGGTGCCTACAGACTTCTCAGGCTGGGAGACATCCGCCTCGCGGGCGGCCGGGCTGAAAGACACCTCTTCCGGAGCGGCACCGGTCGCGAAGGACCGCCCGCCGCCGACGAGCAGCTGCTCCACCAGCAGGCCCGGCCTGGGCACGCTGCTGGCGGCGCACCGGAACCACCAGGACCCGCCGCCGCCGCACGCCGCGGGCCCTCCCCAGATCCCGAGGAACCCGGCCGCCTCCCGCCCCTGCAATCCGCGCGCGGGAGACAGCAGGGCCCCGCCCATGCCCGGCAGCGCGGCGGAGGACGCGGCCCTCGGCGCGCCGGCGCCGGCGCCGCCCCGGAGCAGCCACGCGGCCGCGCGCCGAAGCGCGATCGCCGGGGACATCCTTCCGCGGCGCCCCTGCTGCGCCCGAGACGCTGCCGGAGAGACGCTCCGGCGAAGGTGGTGGAAACCCTAGGGTGCGGGGGAGGGAGGGACAAGGATCAGATGCCGTGGCGTGCCGGGGCAAAAGGATGCAGCAGTTTTTCAACGCGTTTTTTTTTTCACCAGCTATGGGAAGGAGCGTTCATTCTGGAAAGAATATACTGTACGATGCAAAGCCTTTTTTTGGAAAGACTGTACGAAATCTTATGCGGCCTCTGTAGAATTGATTGATTGGTGGTTGTGGCTGATTCTAGTATAAACCTCCACCATTGTCTTGTAAAATATTGTTGTGTTTGTCTGGTTTTTTATAGTTTACCACGCCGTCTGGTATTGACCTGCAACAAGTTGGACGGCAATATTTAGTGCTCGTCAAATCATGATGATGGTTGGAACAAACGATTTGTTCGATCAGGCAGCATCATTTCAGCGAATGATTTCATTCGGCAGCGCAAAGCAAAAGGCTCAGTTAACTGGTGTTTCTGCAACACAAATTACATTCTTTATACTCTAATACATAAAATTTTGTCATGTTGTACTTTTAATGTCATCCTTTAATATAAAAAATATAAAAACAACGGAAAAAATCATGATCTGTACATAATAAAAATGCCATTATCAAAATGATCAAATTGCTACAAATAAAATTACCATGGTCTAATTAACAAAAAATTCATGGTCAAACTGAAAAAACTGCCATGGTACCTACAAAATGGAACTATCATGGTGTGATTTAATAAAATGTGCATGGTCTAATTGAAAAACTTGTTATGGTCTAAATAATGAAATAGCCATGCTGACTACAAAAAATACCATGCTTTAATAATTAATAAAATTGCGGTGGTCTAAATGATGAAATTGCCATGCTACCTAGAAAAAATAACCATGGTCTCAATAATTAAATTGCCATTGTACCTACAATATGGAACTATCATGGTGTGATTTAATAAAATGTTCATGGTCTAATTGAAAAACTTGTTATGGTCTAAATAATGAAATAGCCATGCTGACTACAAAAAATACCATGTTCTAATTAATAAAATTGTGATGGTCTAAATGATGAAATTTCCATACTACCTAGAAAAAATAACCATGGTCTCAATAATTAAATTGCCATTGTACCTACAATATAGAACTATCATGGTGTGATTAATAAAATGTCCATGGTCTAATTGAAAAGCTTGTTATGGTCTAAATAATGAAATAGCCATGCTGACTACAAAAAGTATCATGCTCTAATTAATAAAATTGTGGTGGTCTAAATGATGATATTGCCATGCTGCCTAGAAAAAACAACCATGGTCTCAATAATTAAATTGGCATGGTACCTACAATATAGAACTATGATGGTGTGATTAATAAAATGGCCATGGTCGAATTGAAAAACTTGCCATTGTCTAAATAATGAAATAGCCATGCTAACTACAAAAAGATACCATGCTCTAAGATCAAAACTGCGTTGGCCTAAATAATATAATTGCCATGCTACCTAGAAAAAACAACCATAGTCTCAATAATTAAATTGCCATGGTACCTACAATATAGAACTATCATGGTGTGATTAATAAAATTTCCATGGTCTAATTGAAAAACTTGTCATGGTCTAAAGAATGAAATAGCCATGCTAACTACAAAAAAATACCGCGCTCTAATTGATAAAATTGCAATGGTCTAAATAATATAATTGCCAAGCAGCATGTGATAAAATTACACATGGCAAGTTTAGAACATTTTATCCTCTAAAAAAACAAGACAACTTTTGGGAATCATAATGGGCACATGGCAAAAATTATAAAATTACACCCAACAAGTTTAGAAATATTGTTCTCTAAAAAACGTGGCGATTTTTTAATAGTTCTTTGTAAGATTTTGATATGCAATTGAATTTCTTGCATGACGACCTCTTCACGACATGAATAAAAGCCATAATTGTCATGTAAAATTTTGAACCCCAATATATAAGTTACGATGACTTTCCCCAAAAGATGATCATATGGCACATGTGCCATAGACTCGTCCTTTATTAATTTTTCCACGCTTATTTGAAGATTAGATTCATCTTGTTGACGGCTAAGGATCTTGTTTACTGTGTTTGTCTCCAACTATTCTAATATACTAGATGATGCCCCGCGCGTTGCTGCGGGACTTTTTTCATGAATTTCCTAAGAAAGGACAGGAAAAAAACCTCAAGTAACAAAACTGTACAGTAGTCTTGCACATAATGCATAGCTGGCAGTGTACATTAAGGTAAGGTGAAGACGACAACAAATGCCTCACAATGTTGGTTTCTAAAAAATATGAGCATGATAACAGTTGATGTAGATACATGTAGTCCAGCATGATGATACCTTTGTAATTTTATACTGCTGAAGAATAGGTGGCGATCAAGATAGCAATGATTTATACTACTATATATAGGTAACTGGCATGGAAGAAAATGAAGCATGTATCTCTATTGTAGCATAGCCTACCCTACAATCCTACATTGTGTAAAATTTGCAGTATTATTAGGAAGGTATTAAGTGGATCGTACCATGAGTGTGTTCATTCTGAAGAACTGGTTCATTCTGTTAGATAGTACTCCCTCCGTTCTGATTTACTCGTCGTGGTTTTAGTTCAAATTTGAACTAAAACCACGACGAGTAAATTGGAACAGAGGGAGTACCTTGGTAGTTTTTTCTTTTCTTCTGGCATTACTTTGCCTGTCCTCAAATGTTTCCCTTCGTTCTTGTAGTTTGTAGTGCTACATAAAGACACAGAAAATTTTGATACACGTCTTAACATAGAGGTATGTACCATAGTGCCTTGTGTTGTTTTTATCAAGTGCTATTCTTTCAGGTTATTTTAATTCAAAGACAATATGTGTCTTGTGTACTGGTAGTCCTAAACACTCTTAGAGCTACCACTTAATAAAGAATCTACCAAATCTTAAACCGAAGAAGCTTAAGTAATTTCAATTATTCATATGTAGCAAAGGGTCATTTAAGAATATCAAGCATATGATTTTCAAAGGTGGAACAATTGATGTAGAAAATTAAACAAATCACGAACTTTTAGATGCTGCAGCGGGGGAATTCTGAGTAAGATCAAATTCTTTTTCTGCTGTTGATGTTTAATAGTGGGAATATAAGGTAATGTCAAACCAGAATATGTATTTTAATTTTCTTCTATAAATGTATGGATGAATGATAGGATTTACCTCGTAGGATATTGATTTTTTTATTTTCTGTCAGTAATGGTGATTTGTACTTATTCATTGTTATCGGTAACTGGCCTAAATGAGAAGAATTATTAGATAATATATGGTACATTGCAGGGTGTTGAAGTTTTTATACCTTTTGAATTTACTGCTAGCATCTGCTAGCATCTTCAGTAAATTCGACTTTTATTTTTGTATCGGGGTTTCTGTGAATGGAAGTTTTGTGTTACAACATTCATCGAGGAATTAAATAAGTATTCATCTATGAGCAGTACCTCGTTTGAATTTTTTCTGTATCGTCAGAAGCAACTACATTGACTGGTGATGTATTATCTTGTGAGGTCCCTCGTGTAAGGATAGTTGGACTATAAAGTAGTGTTCCAAAGGATAATAACAACACTCTCACTACTTGTTTGGCTGGAACCTGGAAGTGACAACATGTCCATGCTTTGAGATGCCTGAAAATGTTCATAGTTTAACTTAGTATGCAGGCTGGAGATGGGATTCGTAATATGAACATTGACTCGCCTGAACATACAAACGGAAAGCAAGTTAAAAATGATAAAGATGTCAAGTTCATGGTAATAATCTATCAGGAAAAAAAACATGCTACAGGAAAATTGGAAATTGAGGAATCAGGGAGAACCTCATACAGAGAGAGGAATTAAACATGTTCCACGTGGCGTTGAGGGCGCAGATGTTTCCTAACTCCGTCAAATGATTGCAAGAGCAGACTATAGTACATACATGGTAAATTTATTTAACATCTGTAGCAATGACCTTCATGGAAAAGAAAACATGTCAGGGTACAATTTCACATAAATGTAGTTATCTAAACATAAAACCTGACTAAGAAAAATATGACTTGAAGGATCAAGATGTAATGCCCCGGATGTAATACTTTCCCTTTTGGGTATATAATATATCTCCGGCTTCATCTATTTCCATTCCGGGTTCTTTCTCTTTCGGGCTTTCGTCGTTTTGTTGTGTGAGTGTGTGGCATTCATTCATATCATGTAGACTTGTGCATTGCATTGCTTTTGTGTTGTCGGTTGCATCCGGTTCCGCGTGTTTCTTCCCGTTGTCCGTTTCGCGTTCCGGAGCTCCCTCACGTGTCCGTGACGTCCCGTAGGCCTACTTTGTTGTTCGGGCGTTTTACGTTACCGGTGTGCCGCGAGGTTGTTTTGTGTGTTGTTGTTTTGTTGTGTGCAACCCGCCTCTCAAATCTCATCTCGTTTGGACTCCGTTGGCTTTCCCATCCGTTGTTCGTGTGGGTCCGATGTGCCTTCACTTCGTGTCCCGGAAACACCCCTACTGCATTCTTTTATCTCTGCCTAGGTCCTTCAGATCTATCCCCGCGATCGGATCCGTCGGATCGCGATCGGAGGGCTCCTAGCGCCCCTAAACTCCCTCCTAACCCTAAAAACTGCTATATATAGACCCCCCCCTAGGTCTATTTTGGCTTCCCCTTCTTCTTCCCCTTCTCCACTATTTTTTTTCCTTTTCTTTCAGATCAAATCAGATCCCAAGTCCTCCCTCTGTTTTCTCCCCGGATCCCGAGGAATCCGGTCGAGGCAGCCAGCCGCCGGGATTCCCTCGATCCCATCGCTGCGGGTCAACGCCAGCCAGGCGCGCCGGCTCCCTCGCTCGGGCGACCGCGTCGACCTCGACCCGAGCCGGGCCCCTCCGACCGCGCGCCGCTTCCGCATCGGGCCGAAGGTCCCCACATCGCCGAGGCCAGGCGCGGGCCGTACTCCTTCGACGCCGCGTCGCTTCCTCGCCGCGCGCCACGGGCCCGAGGCCCGCCTCCCGCGAGTACCAGGCCAGCCGAGCCGCATCCAGGCGCCAGGCGGCCGCTCCTCCGGGCGACCCAAGCTGGGCCGCCGCCCCGCTTCGCCCCGCGGGCCCAACCGCCACCCAGCCGCGACCGCGTCCCTCCGCCAGGTCGCCGCGCCAGCCAGGCGTCCTCGCTGGGCCGCCTCCCGGGCCGCCCCGCACCAGCCGAACCGCGCCGCGGCCCACTTCTTCCTCCGCTGGGCCGGATCCGCCGCCGCCGGCCCGTCTTCTCCTTTTTTTTTCCTCAGATCCAGATCTGCTAAGGTTGACCCTAGATCTACTAAGTCTCTGTTTTACTATTCTGAGATGCAATGTTTGACTGTGCATAACTTTTACTGTGATGCTCCGTTTTGCGCGTGTAATATGTCCAGACGTTCGTGGAGATGTGCTCTACGTTTTACCTGTTGTTGTCATGCATGTTAGAGATCATCTAGGTGCTTGGTTTGCTGTTGCAAGAGTGCATCATGATATAAACTGCTGTTGTGTGTTATTTTCATGCCACCTTTGTCATGTGATATCTTTTAGCTCGTTTGTCCAAATGATGCACGAACATCACACGAACTACATGTTGCTTGTGATAGGTTGCATGGTAGATTTATTATTGCCTTGTTATCATCGTTGCAAAGTGCCATGTGGCTGTGATGTGTTTTCACTTGTTATGAAATGCCATCTTGTTGAGCTCGTTGTAATCGTTGTGTTCACCTCTTTGATGCATGCTTGTGTGTTTCGGGATCACCGTCATGTGTATTTTTGATGAGGTGCTTACCCTTTGCCATGTTTAGTTTCGAGGTGACTTAAACATGCTCTTTTATATGCCATGATGATATTGCTGTTTTAGGACTTAGTGATTTTTCACTAAGTCTGAAATCTGTAACGTTCCGATGCCATGTTCGTGTGATGTTCTAGGACAAAGCATGTTAGTTTTGGAGTGGTTTTTGATTGTTCCTTGTAGTATATATTGTTGTCTTTCCATCAATGTCCTCACATGTCCATTTGAGTGGCTGTAGCATGTTTATCTTTTGCTCTAAAGTTTCAATAAAATTCTGCTGCCAGAATTTTATTGTCAAGTTCAATATGTCCAAGATCATTGCTATTGATCCGTGGCTCCGTTGGGGGTGCACTTTGGACTTAGTTGCTGTACTATATGTCTAGTTTGTGTTCAAGTCCTTTGCCATGCTTTTTGGGTGCTGTAGCTTAATTATTTTGAGCTCCGAAGTTGCTATGTTGCTGTAATTTTCAGTTTTCGTTCAAATCTTGTTTCGGGCATAACTTTTAGCCCGTAACTCCGATTTCAGCGAATCTTATATCAAACTTGGTTGATTTTCTGTGTAGATTATTATTATCAGATTGTTATCATGTTTTGAGGTGTTTTGCTTGAGTGATGTTTTACGTGCTCCGTGTGCATCCTTAGTGCATCCATCATGCATTCATGTTTTTCGAGTGCGCATTGCATCTTGTTGATTGGTGCTTGGTGTGATTGTTTTGTTTAGAGCCGGAAGCTGAGACCGAGTACGAAGTTGAGCACGAGGTTTCCAACGAGGTTGAGCACGAGGACCCTTCTTACGATCCGAACGACTTCTCTTCAGGCAAGATGACCGAACCCCGATAACATTACTATCTTTGCCTATTTGCTAGTAGTCTCGATCTATAGTTTTGCCTCGATGCCCATGATCTTCTTGTCAGCCTCCTACTTGTAACCAATTGCCATGTTTAACCAACCTACCTATGCAAACCGTTGTTTGGCTAAGTACGCTTCGCTCAGCCCTTCTTATAGCTTTGCTAGTTGCAGGTGAAGATCGAAGATGCTTGCTTCATGTTGAAGTTTGGTTGGGTTATATCACACTATATAAATGCTTAAAATGAAATCATCTATATATTGGCAAGGGTGGAAGGCTAAGCCTTTTGCTTGGTGTTTTGTTCCACTCATGCCGTTAGGATCCGTATAAGCCGGTATTATGTTCCTTGATTATGCGTTCCTAACACGGTTGGGGTGTATGGGACCCCCTCGATAAACCGCTAGGTGCTAAGTCTTTTCCAGCAAGTCCCAACATTGGTACTATTTGCCTAATAACAAACTAAAACTTGCATAGGGAGTTATAAACCCTTTTCTTAATCAACAACCCGGGCCAGTGCTCCTCATGAGTGTTGGTCCAAACTGGGGGTTACGCGGGGCCACCTCGAGGAAACTCAAGGTCTGGTAAAAACCTGTGGGATCACCCATCCGGTCGTGGCCTGAGACGAGATACGCGCGGCTACTATCAGGGTGTCGGCACGCCGGGAGGATTTGCTGGATTAGCCTTACCTTAGCTCGGTATATCTTGAGCACGGGATTCCGAGGATACTCGGGTCTTCCCACTTTGGAGTTGCGACTCCGCGGATCGTGGGCTTGTAATGGGTCAAGTTGGAACACCCCTGCAGGGTTTGAACTTTCGAAAGCCGTGCCCACGGTTATGTGGCAGATGGGAGCTTGTTAATTCCGGTTGTAGATAACTTGACACAATGTTCTAATACACTACCAGCGTGTGTTCCGTGACTGTCAATTTCCGAATGGGGATTCGGGAGTTGAACACGGAGGGGTTATGTTTGAGAGCTTGTAGCTAGGATCACTTCGTGATCACTTCTCGCCGAGGCCTTCTCTTCTCGCTCTCACTTACGTAAGCTAGATGCTAGTTGCTGCTGCAAACACTGTTTCTTTTCTTCAGCCTTTCCCTCACCTAAAGGCTTAAATAGTTCTGTTACCCGGAGACGGGATTGCTGAGTCCTCTGTGGCTCACAGTTACTTCACACACCAGATGCAGGTCCAGCTGTGAGCTATCCAGGTGATGGCACCGAGCTGGATTGGGAGTACGACGAGGAGCGTAGTCGGTACTACGTGCGCTACCCGGACGATCAGTAGTGGAGTCTCTTACTAGGATTCGATTCGCCTGTGGTTTATTTATCTAAGTTTGGTACTTTGACATTTGGCTTTTGCCCTTAGAGGGTTGTAGTGTTCTTAATGTATGATGTTTGAGACTTGTACTGTAATTCTGTGACGTGGCGAGTGTAAGCCAACTATTTCTGTTTACTACCCCCTCTTTTACATGAGTTGTGCAAAGATTACCAAACTTGAGATCATTCTAGGATGGACTTATGCCTTTAAGTCGTGCCTCGACACGTAGGAGGTATAACTCCATCCTGGGCATTACACAAGATGAGTGAGATATCTGGCTGAAGGAAGATTAATAGCAGTGCATCCAACAGCTTTATAATTTGTTGCAACCAAAAAAACACGTGTTTTTTTGTTGTTGTAGCAATCAATTGCAGACGAAAACACACAGATCGCCCGACCGATTCCTCCAATGAAGGTACTGTTCTCATATACGCATATGTACCATCTCGTTTGCTGGATGAATACATGAGGCGTATGTGTCCTTTTCTCAACAACAACAAAATCCCCCAATCTCCCTACAACAAACACCCATGATGGCAGCATGCGAGCAAATCGGCCACCAATCAGCTGTCCTCGGATTTATATAGCAAACAGAACACGCCACTCATGCATCCAGCAAAAAGAACAGTACGTATGCGTACATGACACAAAGATGAAGAACTCTCGCCGAAACACAAAAATACGCCGCTTACCGCTGCCATCAAGCCGGTCGGCCGCTCACCGTCTGCTCGAGCCGCCATCGAGAAACCATCCATCTGCATAGTGCATCGCCTTCAAAGGCTTTGGAGGCCGCATGTATATCCTGTCCAGCGAACAGGAACAAAGGTCGGGTTCCGGCGCATCGGCCGGGGATAATCCCCACAGATTGGATGGCTCCATGCCTCCGCCAAGACACCAGCTCGCCGGAGACGCAAAGGATGAAGAACTGCCGTAAACCTCGTCCCCAAAACAGGGATTGAAGCAATTGTCGCCTCGCCGGGAGCCGCCATCATCGCCGACACAGTTTCCAACAAAGAGAATCACCACCAAAGGCTCCGGTCAACCGGATCCGCGATACAAAAGGCCTCCGGCTCCTCGCCGGCACCGTATTTGATGCCGTACGAACGGGGAGAAGGCCGACCATCCCTTATTCCACTCACCGCCATCTCCGGAGCCACGGTGACGAAAACCTAACCCTGTGTACACCTCCACGCAGGGATTCCAGTTCCCCTCAGCTGTCCAGCACTGAATAGGCCGCTGGAAGAGAAGGGAAACGCCGGATCCTCCGCCAGAGGGCGCCTCCCTGGTGTCACCGTTTTTTGCCCCTTGGACTGTAGCACGAGAGAGGCCGAGAGAGTTTTGGGCAGATGATGCGTCCCTGTGGGAGCCGAGGAGCCGAGAGAAAGCGGAGCCAACTTGAATGCACGTAGTCTGTACAGGAGATGAACTCTTGGCATACCCCGTGGCTAATCAAGAGACTGCTGGATTATGGGGGCAAAAAAATGTCATGCGTGTAGAAGTGGAAGGATTAGTGGAGTGGAGGGTTAGTGCTGACATGGCAGCAGGAGAATGGATGATGATGTGGATAGGCTGCATGTTTAGTTAAATAGGTTAGTGGGGATGAACTATTTAGGTATTATAGATGTGGATCATTCTTTAGATAACCTCTGTGAATCATTTATGATAAAGTGTACTGAATAAAATGTTTAACCTAATTAAAAAATAGAGATGTACGTGTAAATCTCACTGAGGATGATTCTCTTTATATTATATTCCCTCCGTCCCATAATGTAAGATGTTTTTTCGCACTAGTATAGTGTCAAAAAACGTCTTACATTATGGGACGGAGGGAGCAGTAAGTATAATAAAATATGCATGACGCACTTACGTCACGGTTTTATGTGTGTGCGTGAAAAAAGGATACAAGGAAAAATAATGGAGCCAGCTCTTTTGTAAGAGCTCACCCCAACCAAAGCAAATATAAGTAGAAAATTACTCCACATCTTACTACATAAGAGCATCTCCAACAGCCGCGCTACGCGCCGCGCCCAAAAAATGCATTTGCCGCGCGCTGGTGGCCTGGTTTGCCGCGCCGCGCAGCGCTGGCTCCAGCAGCAGCTTTAAAATGCAGCGCGCGCGCTTCGCTCCAGCAGCGCCAAATATGGCATTTGGACACAAAATAGTTTAAAACATTCAATCAAAATGCAATGAACATGTGAAATTTAACACAAACAAGTTGATGAATAATAAAAGTCAGACCCACAAATTCATCCAACCAAGTTCAAAATACAAGTTCATCCAACAAAGTTCAAGACATATAAACACATCAACCATCTTCCTCGTCTTCTTCCTCTTCTTTCGCCGACGATTCTTCCTCTTCTTCCGCCGACGATTCTTCCTCTTTTTCCGCCGATGAATCTTCCTCCCTAACTTCATCACACACCGCATCACGTGTAGCTCCGACGGTCTTGGCAAGTTCTTCAATGCCATCTTCATGGGTATGTGTGTGAGGCACATCGAAAGACATTCCACTCCTCATGGCCGGAGGTGCACCCATGCCTCCCATGGCGGCCGGAGGTGCACCCATGCCTTCCATGAGAGAAGCAAAACTCATGCCACCCATGCCTCCCATAGCGTTGGAGGGTGCTCCAAAGCCACCCATGCCTCCCATAGCGTTGGAGGGTGCTCGAAAGCCACCGATGCCTCCCATGGTGGCCGGAGGTGCACCCATGCCTCCCATGGCTCCGAAGCCACCCAAGCCTCCCATGGTGCCGAGGCCCATGCCTCCCATGCCGCCGAGGCCACCGCCACCCATGCCGTCGAGGCCACCGCCACCCATTGTGCGGATCATGGCTCTTTTTTGAATCAAGACTTCTTCACGGGCAATGTTGACATATTCCATTTGCGCTTCATTGAACAAAGATGTGTCCAAGAAGAACAAGTGCTTTTCCCATTCCAACAACTTAGCTCGCTCTTCCATGCCCACCTTCCTCTCCTCCAATGCCACTTTCCTCTCCTCAGCGGCCACCTCCTCTCCTCGGCCGCCAACCTCCTCTCCTCGGCCGCGGCATCTTGGTTCCTTGCCATTTTCCTCACCTCGTTCGCTTCTTTTCTTGCCTTCATAATAGCTTCCATAGCATTTGTGAGCTCATCATCTCCTTTCCTCTTCTTCTTTTCGGTTTTGTCCTTCTTGCACCCATCCGGTCGTTTTGGTTTCGAGTATGAAACCGAGTTGGGTGTGGGGCTTCTCTTGCCGTCCTCACTTGATGCATCATCCTCCTCATCATCATCATTCAACTCAATTGTGCGCTTGCGTTTGTTGCTCAAATACAAATCATCCAAATCTTCACGCTTCTTCCATTTCTCATCATCCTTCAACACTTCATAGCAATGAGGCAAGGTAAAGATCTTTCCTTTCTTGATCTTCCCCTTCTTGGTTGTCCTCGTCTCTTCTTTGAACAAGTTTTGTGCAATGTTGTACTACAAGAAAAACAAAACAAGTTAGCACTCCGGACACCAAAAACAAGTATGATGAACATGTATGAGATGCCACTTACTCTATCATCCTCATTTGTGCCACTTGGGTTAAGCTTGTCAACTGCCTTTTGTGCGTCCGCCCACTTTTGACAATCCGAGTTGATTGTCGACCATCGGGACCGAAGTGATCTCTCGGAGCGGTCAATTCCACTCACGTTCTGAGCATCAAAGTGTTCTTTCATTCGCCCCCAATAAGCATCTCTACTTTGATCACCTCCAACGGATGGATCTCCCGACACTTGCAACCAAGTATTGCATAGTAATTTGTCATCATTGATGGTGTAATTGCCCACTCTTCCTTTCGGCGCCTCGATAATGCCCTCACCCTCCTCGTCCACCTCAAACTCATGGTCATCCAAATGGATCTCATTGGTTTGAGACCAATGCGAATTGTTGGACCCAACACCCATAGTTGACATGTATGCATCATCGTTGAGACTACAAATGCAAATATAAAGAAATCTATATGATGATGCATTGAACAAATAACAAGAAAATAAAAGTTGGAATTTTTTTCACCTTGGGGGCATTTCGTCGAACACGTGGTGCGCGTCGGCCGCCGGCTCAACTATTGAGCTCGCCGGCGCTTCGGTAGACGCCGGAGCCGTCCGCCGCCCTGCAAGCTTCTTCTTCTTCGAGCTGCCGGAGCCGTCCGCCGCCTTCTTCTTCGCGGATGTTTTTCTTTTTTTCGGCTCCGACGCATTGGGGAGCTTTGACGGTGCGGCGGCAGCACGGGACGGCGCCGGCGCGACGCCACCCGTTGGCGTGGTCATCCGCGGCGGCAAGAAGAGGCCGCGCAAGGCCGACGGTCAGTGAAGCTCCGGTGGCGGCGGCGGCGCCAGTGCCAACGCTCGCCGCGCTAGGGTTTTCGTCGGCGGCGGCGGCGGCGGGGGGGGGGGGGGCGGGGG
>LR738714.1:28450711-28466708 GCA_902687465.1 Secale cereale
GGGGGTCGCGGCTGTACAGCGGGTTCAGCGGGGTGCCGGTGTGCGCGTCCATGGTGGCAGGGGCGCGGGCGCCGGCGTGCACGGGTGCGAAGGAGGAAGAAAGGGCGAGTTCGCGCGGGCGCTCGAGTCTGCCGCGCGCGGAAGTGGACGCCCCAAATTAACCGCGCGGGATGGGGCTTTCGCCAGCGCGCCCAACTTGTTTTAGCGCGCGCGCGGTTTTTGCGCGCCCGCTGGAGCTGTCCGCCGCGTTGCGCGCGCGCTATAATTGCCTTTTTTGCGGCGCGGCGCTAGTATAGCGCGGCTGTTGGAGATGCTCTAAGATCTAAAAGAAATGTTAAAACATTTTCATATTTACTGTATGAATGCTAAGGGATAAGTTGATAGCTAAATAACCATTCATTTTTTTTGTAATCATGAATAAAAGTTAAAAAAAAAGATACACATACCTATGTATACGTACAAGAACATATTTAGTGTTATGAAATAGAAATACAATATATTGATTGTAAGACGATTAGGAAAAGCCTTTTCCCTTTCGATCTTTGACGGCGAGCCCATGAATTCGCCTCCCCTCCGCCTGCCGATCCGGCGGCTGATGGCGGGGAGGGTATTCCTCGTGCCTCAACTTAGATAAGCAGGGTTTTGGTTCTCACAAGGGCGGCGCTCGGACGGATGACGACACTTTTTCTTCGAGTCAGTCTTCTGGGCTCCGACCCTTTTCAAGTTTGTTCATCGGAACGGATTAGACGAAGTTCTGGCGTAGATTCCTGCTAGCTCCTCAGAGCGACGAGGTTAGGGTTTCTGGTCATGCATACGCAACGGTGAAATTTGGTGTCAGGTTCTTCAGATGGATTCAAGGATTCAATGACGGCGACCGTGGCTCCCGGACACTGGTCCTTAGCGCACGTGCACGAAAACTTATCGACTATCATCGACAATGTCAGGCCGGCTCCTGTATAGGACGGGGACATCGACGCATCAGCGGCTCGTTCTGGTGGCGGCAATCATCGTTCGGTTGCCCATTGTGCCTCCAATTTATAAAACTTACATCTATGCCATCCATCTCCGATCCAACGGGTGAGACTATTTTCCTTCTTCTATTTTTCACCACAAGCTATGTTTCTATTTTGCAAAAAATAGTCGTCCGCCCGAGGCTCCTCTTCTTGGTCCCAAAGCCATCCACGCGGCCCCTGCCTCCTTCGCTCGCCATGGCGTCCAGAGATCTCCGGCGGCTGCTCGACGGCGCAGCCCTCGTCGCCCGCGAGGCCGCCAGGCGCTCCTCCGGGCCCGACATCCTCAGGTCCGCCCTCCTCGCCGCCACCGACCTCGCCGGCCTCACCAGGGGCACCCCTCGCCGCCCGCAGCCCGTTCCCCTTCCTCATGAATCCCACCCCGAGGGAGCAGACTCATCTCGCCCCTCGTCCTCCTCCGTCGTGTACTTCTCCTCCGACGACGCGCCGCCGCTCGAACCCTCATTGGAGCAGCAACCCCCGCCGCGAGAATCCCTCCAACCCGCCCAGACGCCGGAGATCACCGGCGCCCATTCAACCGCCGCAGCCGCGGCTGTGGCTGAACCCGAAGCCGTGGCGGTAGCTAGACCGAAAGACGAGGCAGTTCGCCCTGAGCTCTCACCGTCATCAACGCCCACGCCCACGCCCTCGCCCTCGCCTGCGCCCTCACCCTCGCCCTCGCCTGTGCTGGTGGAGAAGAGGCGCCGGCCAAGGGAGCGGAATGTTCCCTCCACACCGTTCACCAGAGCCCTCGGGTCAGTATATTACACTTTGCAACGATACTGACTGAAAGAAATGTTTATTGTTCTCTACTTGTATATATGTATGTATGAATTGAATCCCGAGGCCTACTAAATCTTCTTCTTTCTCGATGATGTGCCGAAAACAATTAAGGTTTGCAGGTCTGGGTGCTGGGCTTGCATGGGGAGGTCTACAGGAATCAGCCCGGCGGGTGATGTATGGTACACCTGTTGGGGATGGCAAGCAGTCGGCACTCTCGCCGTTCTTGTCCGACCAGAACGCCGAGCGTGTCGCCCTTGCCCTGTGTCGGATGCGGGGAGCGGCGCTCAAGGTGGGGCAGCTGCTGAGCATCCAGGACGAATCGCTCGTGCCCCCGCCGGTATTATTTGAAGCTGATGCTGCAATATTTTGAGTTTAGCTATTGTTATGTGCTTGTGATGGGCCTCTGAATTTGCGTGCTGATTTTATGTAGGTGTTGGCAGCTCTTGATATCGTTCGTCAAGGTGCCGATGTTATGCCGAGGAAGCAGCTGAATTCTGTCCTTGATGCCGAGCTTGGTCAAGGTTGGTCCTCTAGGCTGAGGAGTTTTGACTATGAACCTTTGGCTGCAGCGAGTATCGGACAGGTTGGTCTGCCTGAGGCGACTCTCTTAGACCTTAAATAATAATTGCATACATAATTGAAGTTTTGAATTTTGACGGTCATCAACATTTCAACACCCCTGAAGCTAATATATCATTCGTTCCCTCCTTTTTGTCAGGTCCATCGGGCGGTCTTGAAGGATGGTTCGGATGTTGTGATGAAAATACAATATCCTGGAGTTGCTGACAGTATAGAGAGTGATATCGAGAATGTTAGGCGACTCCTGACTTACACAAATCTCATCCCTAAAGGTCTTTTCCTTGATAGAGCTATAAAGGTAATTTAAAAATAAATTATAAAGCAACACAGATCATTCACTATCTTTTTTCTTTTCTTATTTTACATATGCATACTATTTTGACAGATATAGTTGTATGTCCAAACCATGTCTCTCAAAATAGTATTTGTTCTCAAATGATTGTTGATCTGTGCTTTGGTCCTGAGGTTGCACGGATAATTAGCAGGAGACCAAGGCAGACGGTGTGGGGTAGCAGTGGTCGACGTGGTAGGCAGCAGGAGATTGAGAAACTAGAGAATTGGATTGGATCCAGAGAGCATATGGGGAAGAGAGATGTCACATGGTTGGTGAATTGTGGAAGGATTAAGGGAAGATGAGCAGTAGGAGGATGTGGCTCTGGACCTCTACCACTCCACGGCGCTACGCCTGCCATGATGGGGCTTCCGTGTAGCGAAGGCAGGGCTGGAGAAGGGAGAGGGATAGTTGAGATCTGTTTATTGCTTGCCTGTAAGGAGCTAGAGGTAGTCATGATATAGCCCATGTATATGACTTGAAGCTCTACAGAAGGATCCTACTCTCTCCGTCCCATATTAAGTCGCTCAAATGGATGTACATAGACATGCTTATGGGATGGAGGGAGCATTACTAAATTAAAAGGATACAGATTAATTCTCGATCTATCTGCTGATGGCTGCACCAGCTGAAGCCCTCACCTGACAGAGACTTATCTTATTGCCTGATCCAGAGTGATGCAGTGGACATGCTTATGGAGCATCACCTAGGACTCAATTAAACTAGGACTCTAACTTGCCAAGGACATGGATTGTACTTTCTAACTTAACCTATAATTCCTATGGCTGGGCTCCTCAAGCATTGGCTGCTCCTTGCTGAATCCGAGTTGATCTTTGCCTGTGCAGAGTTGTAGTCAGATTCATTAAGCTGCCCCTGATCTTGTCTTGCTGGCCGGGCGGCTGCAACTCTTCCTTAACCTTAATTCCTGACCCCTTACGTACTATCTTTGAACTACCTTGACATCACAACAATCATACAGCAATATGCTATTTGCTATGTGAAGTATTGTACAGAAGAGTATGCGAACACCGACTGCAGATGCTGTAGCCTATATGCGAAATGATCAACCCAGCACATCCATCCTTACTTAAATTTCAGCTATATCAAAATGAAATATGAAAACACGTTCTGAACTGAAACAATGGTATTCTGAAATCTAAACAACTTAGGTTTCCAATATTGACCTAAAATTGTTGTGAATTCATGGATGACAGAGCATAATTTCTTCCATTTTCATATTATAACAGGTTGCAAAGCAAGAGCTGGCAAGGGAATGTGATTATTTCTTAGAAGCTAGCAACCAGAAGCGTTACAAAGAGTTGCTCTCTGGTAGTGAGGGCTATTACGTCCCTAAGGTCACTGATGAATTGTCAAGCAAAAAGGTGTTGACATCGGAGTTTGTTCCAGGTACTTTTGATTTTCCATTCTGCGTATTTTTTGTCAATGATGTTATAGTTTGCGATGCTGTTATAATTTTATAATTTACAGTGATGACACTTTTCAATCCATGCCAACTTTGATTTTATATGGTCGCAGAAATTGATAAAGGATACCTATTCAATGAGAACTGTTGTTATTATGCAAATGCTAAGCATTATATACTATTGCCAGACCAAGAATTTGAAGTAACCACAAATGCAGACATCCGAAAGCTTTTTTGTAATATCATTTGATTCAGAGCATGACTCACATCTATATGGCGTTTCATACCGATAAATTGAAGTAACCATATGGCGTTTCATATCTATAGGGCGTTCCATATTTGTTCAATAGATAGTTCAACATTAAAAGACTCTTGACATTATTCCAGTAATAGGAATACTCCCTCTTAATTATTTGTCCTTGGGAAATTTGAGCAATTTATTCTTGAATAATTACCATGCCGGCTAAGTGGCAAGTCGATAACCATTAAAGGGAAAATTTTGCTCTTTCTTATTGCTCCTGAGCTAAATTTTTCTTGGAGAACTGAGCTGAGTATTGAATAACCAATGTGGTTGCAAGTTATCGTGGATATGGGTCCAGACATTTCTTAAATAGAGGCAAGCATATAAACTGGAGTCCTGAGAAACCAGATATGCTATGTATCTTAGTGTCAAATACTGCTGCTGAAAAATATAACCCCACACTCAGCATAAAATCGGACTGCTAATGGAGTCCTAGCGAAGTTCAACCGTATTCTAACCATGCTGCCAGTGCTGCTGTGATGCATGTTGCTCCTGCTATCTGGTTCAGTGTCAACAACACAAGTCCTCATATGCTCTGTGCAAACTTCTGATTGACTGAAAGTTAATCCTTGTATTTTAGTTGGGAAATGAGCACAACTTGTGTATTTTTTATGCTCCCTCTTCTTTGTGCAAACCACTTTCTTATGGCGGGGTCTTGTGACAACTACCATGTTGGTTTTGTACAGGAGTTCCTATCGATAAGGTGGCAGTACTAAGCCAGGAAACTCGCAATTATGTTGGATGTAAACTTCTCGAGCTTACGATAAAGGAGTTGTTTGTCTTCAGATTTATGCAGGCATGTGTTGCTTCTCATACCATTTGTTTAATCTCTATATAATAAACATGGTAGACTTAGAGCTTGCTAGTTATATAGACTGCATTGGCATCGAAAATGCTCTTTAGAGCTCGGGCTCCATGGAGGCCAGCTTTGACTTGATCAAAATTCAAATTTTCACGTAAGAAAAATACACACATACTTAGAGACATAAAGCATATGTGTGTAAATTTTCAGGACGAAACACCTTAAAATGAGTGCTACGCAAAAAGAACAAATCTGAGGCTTTTTAGTAGATGCACTATTCATCCTCAAAGTCCATGAATTTGTCTTTTTTGCACATATCGCATTTTAGGGTATTTCATCCTCAAATTTTACATACATACACATAACATCCTTGTTTACTTGTATGGTTTTTTTTTTCAGATTTTTTTGAAACTGAAAAGTGCGAATTTTGATTTTTTTCAAAAAATCTGGCCTCCATGGAGGCCGAGCTCCAAAACGCCCTACTCCATTGGCATTAGAATTCTAGCAATATTTATTTCGTCATTTATGTTGCGGCTGATGAGAGTTCTAAATTTCATTCATCCAATCTACTTCCATGAGGTTAAACTGGATAGTGCAAACAAAAGGTTATAATCTCACGACTCCTTTTATGCAGACTGATCCAAATTGGAGTAATTTCCTTTATGATGATTCAGAAAGGCAATTTAATCTTATTGACTTTGGGGCAGCCCGTGAGTTCCCTAAAAAGTTTGTAGACGATTACCTACGTATGGTAAGCAATCAAAGTTCATCTTCATATCCAGTATAAAATCTCTGTGTTATTTACTGTATTCAAGGTGTCCGTCTAAAATTGCGGTTTCGCCAGGTAGTTGCCTGTGCAAATAAAGACAGAGCTGGCGTGTTAGAGATGTCCCGTAGACTGGGATTTCTCACAGGCGAGGAACCAGAGGTCATGCTCGATGCTCATGTCGAGGCGGCCTTCATCGTCGGGGTGCCATTCGCGACACCTGGTGGTCATGATTTCCGTGCAAACAACATCACACACAGCGTTTCGAACCTTGGGGCTACCATGTTGAAGTACAGGCTGACTCCGCCTCCGGATGAAGTTTACAGCCTCCATAGAAAGCTGTCAGGCGCGTTCCTGGCCTGCATCAAGATTGGCGCAGTTGTCCCCTGCAGAGAGATGCTGTTCAAGGTTTATGAGCAGTACGATTTCAGTGATGATCACTCCGAAGTGTTGTCTAACACTGGATAAAACACACGAAAGTGCGCATTTACCCTCTTTTCCTGAAATTGTCAAATAGTTACAGGATGGCTGCAGCTCGTTTTTTTTCGAGAGCTTTGCGACCGGCTTCTCCATTTAAAGTTCAGGCTGAACAAATAATGTGACAAAGCGTATTCTTCATGTCGTGGAAATCGAACGTGATTTTGTTTGGTTGGGTCCATTCAAGTTAGGCGTTTTCATTGTAATGTGAGCTTGTGCTCTTTGTATACTACTGTAATATGAGCTTTTGCGAAGAAACTGAAATAAAACATGATGAGTTGCTGCGTTCGTTTGCTTCCACTAAGAAGTAAACAATATATATATAAACTGTGCTTGCTTTACTTGTCACAAGACTATTCAGTGATGGGCAAATTTCACCTCAGGACTTGAGACAGATGGGATTAGATGAATTATCAATTTAGATACTTTGTGCACGGAATGTTTTCACCATACTTGTGAGTATCGATACAACATTTTGCTGAGGAGGATGCAAGACATGTAAATAAACTGGAATGGAGGGGAAATGATATTTAATTAAAGCTAATCTCCCTGCATGAGATAGCCTATTTGCTTGTAACAAGTTAATACAGCTTTAAATTTATCAGGGAAAACTGAGAGGGTGACTACCATGCAAGGTGGAGAATCTATGCCATACCAGGAAAAATCTTTTTTTAATCATAAATCTAAAGAATCGTTTTGTTGGAGTGGTATGAAAAATTCTACACCCAGTTTTAGTGGTTGTTAGTTTTAGAGCAATATATAACTTCTATCATAACAAGCCTGCTAGCATGTAGGCTCGAAGCACTTGTGCCTGTGATTGATTGACGATAAAGGATTTCGTCCCGCTTTATATTATAAAACAAACATCCGATACAACCAGCTCGCTGGGGCCGCAGCACAGATAAGCCCAAAAGAAAACACAAGAAAAAGAAAGAGAAATAAATGCCGACACCAGTAGATCAACGAAGAAAGGCAAATCGGCAACCGCTGCATCCTCCGAAGAAGTACCACCACGCTCCCAGCATCCCGAAGCGCCGCACACCAAGCAACACCTTCAAGAAGGAATGCGACGACGGCGCCGTTGTTGCCTGAACAAGTTCTAGGTTTTCCCCCGGTACACGAGGGATGGTGGGGAAGGGATATACCCGACACCCCTCAGGAAGGTCCAACAACGCCCGCAAGCATCACCGCGTCGGTGCCGGACAAGCCGACAAGGATTTCTTCCGATCCACAACCACCACCACCCCAGACACTTCAAGATGCACCACCCCAACAACCGCCCACCAGCCTGCGCCACCACGGTTACCGGACAACCCTCGCCGTCTCACTGGAGCTGCCAACACGAGACCTGGAGCGGGCAAGGAGACCCCGGCCATGGGAGCGGCCACAACTCGACCAGGGGGAGGGGACAGGCTCCACCACCGCAGCGGAGCCGACCGGACGCGGCGACGAAGACTTGCTGAAAGATCGTGGATGTCGCCTAGAGGAGGGGGGGGGGGTGAATAGGCGCTTTAAAATAATTACGGTTTAGGCTTGAACAAATGCGGAATAAACCTAGCGGTTAATTTGTCAAGCACAAAACCTACAACAACTAGGCTCACCTATGTGCACCAACAACTTATGCTAAGCAAGATAAACAACTAGGTGATAGCAAGAAACAAAATGGCTATCACAAAGTAAAGTGCATAAGTAAAGGGCTCGGGTAAGAGATAACCGAGGCACACGGAGACGACGATGTATCCCGAAGTTCACACCCTTGCGGATGCTAATCTCCGTTTGGAGCGGTGTGGAGGCACAATGCTCCCAAAGAAGCCACTAGGGCCACCGTAATCTCCTCACGCCCTGACACAATGCAAGATGTCATGATTCCACCAAGGTACCCTTGAGGGCGGTCACCGAACCCGTACAAATGGCAACCCTTGGGGGCGGTCACCGAACCCGTACACTCTGGCAACCCTTGGGGGCGGTCACCGGAACCCGTCAAAATGCTCGGGGCGATCTCCACAACCTAATTGGAGACCCCATGCTTGCTCGGAGCTTTACACCACAATGATTGAGCTCCGAACACCACCAAGGCTGGGGCTATACCCACAACTTAATTGGAGACTCCCAACGACACCACGAAGCCTCACCACAATGGAATATGGCTCCGAGGTGACTCGGGTACCAAGCACCCAAAAGTAATAAGCTTCTCAACTTGTAACTTCAATGTATCACAGTGGAGAACTCAAACCTATGCACCAAATGCAATGGCAAGGGCACACGGAGTGCCCAAGTCCTTCTCTCCCAAATCCCACCAAAGCAACTAATGCTAGGGAGGTAAATGAGAGGAAGAACAAAAAAAACACGAAGATCTCCAAGATATAGATCCAATGGGTCCCCTCACATAGAGGAGAAAGTGATTGGTGGAAACGTAGATCTAGATCTCCTCGCCCCCCCCCCAAAGCAAGAATCCATGGAGGGATTGAGAGATAGCAAGCTCGAAGAAGGTTAACAATGGGGGAAGAACACGAGCTCAAAAGGATAATGCTCAATGGGGAAGAAGACCCCCTTTTATAGGGGGGAGAAAATCCAACCGTTATCCCCACCAACCAGCCCGCAGCGAGCGGTACTACCGCTCCAGGGAGCGGTACTACCGCTGTACTTCCACTCGGCCCAGTGGTACTACCGCTGGGACCTCACACAACGCCAAAGAGAGAGCCCCGGGGCGGCACTAGTAGCAGTGGTGGGGCGGTACTACCGCTTATAAGCGGTACTACCGCTCCCACTGCCGCTCCTACTACCGCCCAACCCGATACGAGAAGCGACGGCCTCGAATCGAGGCGGCACTAGCGCGGAACCGGAGCCATACCACCGCTTATAGCCATGGGCGGTACTACCGCTGTGAACCAGCGTTACTACTGCTTGTGACTATAAGCGGTACTACTGCTCCGGCCCAGCGGTACTATCGCAAGAGCAATAAGAAAGCCCATAACTGCCATAACTTTTGCAAATGAGCTCCGAATTGAGCAAACTCAAGCTTGTTGGATAGAGGAAGACGAGTAGCATCAAAACAACGACTGGTTATAGTAAGAAGAGGCAGGGAAGGTATGCCTAGGATATAGAGGAGTGAACCGTCCAATAGAGAAGAACCGACATAACCTCCAACATCGAAAACATCATAGAAGATGCATGAGTGAACTCCGTTTTCGATGAACTCAAGCTTTTCATCAAGATGACCATAAGCTCCAAATCTCACAAGGAGAAAACCAAACAAGAACCAATAAAGATGATGCAAGGATGCAATGGTTTGAGCTCTCTATGAACGATACGATCAAGCTACTCATCGAGAGCCCCCCTTGATAGTACGACAATCGATCCTATAACCCGGTCACCCAACTACCACCATGAGACTGGTAAAATAGAAAACCTATCAAGGGCAAACCTTTGCCTTGCTCATAGTCCACTTGAGCTGGATGAAGACGATCTTGACTCCCTCAAGCTGGACCACCTTTCTTGATTGCGTTGGCTCGGTGGAGACTAGTAGATTGCTACCATACTCCACTATGGGTGAGTCACTCTCTTCACAAGTCCATTACCACCACAATGGACGGCAAGCTTCAAGCATATGATCTCTTCGTGATGATCCTACTTGAACTTGCACACCGCAACCTAGCCCCACAAAGAACTCTCACGAAGATCTTGGGTTAGTACACAAAGCATAATTGACAATGCTTACCATACCATGGGATCGCTTGATCCCTCTCGGTACATCTTCTATGCTTTGTGTGTTGATCAACTTGATTCACTCTTTGACTTAGTATTGATCAACCTTGAATCTTTCCAACTCTCTTTATTTGGATGATGTCTTGCAGGTAAACATGAATGATCACACACTCTTCTTCTTCAAGACATGCTTGCAATAAGCTCAACACTCATAAGACCAATCTTTGGATAATTCCATAATAGCACCTTGGTCATCACTAACTCTCCTTGAAACCAACAAATGGACTCCAAGAAAAGCATATGGACAAACCCTTCAAATATAACTCAAGGCAACCATTAATCCATAGAGATTGTCATCAATTATCAAAACCAAACATGGGGGCACCGCATGTTCTTTCACTTGCCGGGCCCCGATGGCCCGGCCGGACCCACTTGGACCGGGACAGTCCTGTCACCACGCTGCAACTCGCCGACCGACGAAGTCCTCATCACCCGAGAGTGACGCCACCAAGCCACCACCAGGGAAGATGCTGCCAAACACCGAGCCATCGGCCCGCCCCAACCCAGATGGGCCCAGATTTGGGTTGTGCAGGTGCCGCCAGCCACCAGTGCTGCCCCACGGCCAACGGCCGCACCATCGCGTCAAGAGCCACTGTGGCAAGCGGCATCACCGCCGATAGGCCACACCGTCGCCGGCCGAGGAGCACCGCCGCCAGCCACCACTGACCGAGCATGGGGGGCCGCGCGCAGGGAAGGGCAGACCCGTCGCCGCCAGCACCACGCGACCGAGGCCCGACGTCGCTCGCTGGCGGCGGCGGGAGGAAGGAGGAGCGATGAGGGCGCCTGTAGGGGAGCGAGGGAGGGCCCCGGTTGCTTCACCCGGGGAGGTGACGCGGGGGATACTGGGAAGGGAGGAGGTGGGGGGGGGGGAGCATTCAAACACATAATTAGAGTCTAAAGGCAAATCCAACGGGCTTCTCTACCATATGTCCAGACCGAAGAGGCCATTCAACGGGGTCCTCCATTTCAACCCGGACAGTTTGTTATCTCCTACTCCAGGGTCAAATGGAGTAGGGGATATAGGGGAGTCCTTACTTTTTGCCACCCTGGCTCAAAACCAGTGTCTTGTAGTAACCGGGTTTGTGAAGATTCTAAAATCTTCGTGTCTGTTTTTTCTTCTTCTTTCCTTTTCTATTTTTCTTTCCGGTTTACAGTTTTGTTTCGGTTGTTTTGTTTCTATTTTTTTCACCCATCATTTTACTTTTGAAATTCATTGTTTTTAAAATCTATGTGAATTTGTGAACCTTCTTTTAGAATTCATGTTTTTCCCTTAAAGTCCTTGTGACACCCCCGATTTGACCGTACACTAATCATGCACGCAAATGTGTACGACCAAGATCAGGGACACACTAGAAGATATCACAACACAACTATAGACACAAATAAAATAATACAAGCTTTATATTACAAGCCAGGGGCCTCGAGGGCTCGAATACATAAGCTCGAATACACAAGAGTCAGCAGAAACAATAATATCCGAGTACATACATAAGTTAAACAAGTTTGCCTTAAGAAGGCTAGCACAAAACATCAACGATCGAAAAGGCAAGGCCTCCTGCCTGGGACCTCCTAACTACTCCTGGTCGTCGGCGGTCTGCACGTAGTAGTAGCCTCCATCGGGGTAGTAGCAGTCGTCAAAGGTGGCTTCTGGCTCCTGGACTCCACCATCTGGTTGCATTAACCGGAAAGAAGAAACAAGGGGGAGGGGGAAGGGGGAGCAAAGCAACCGTGAGTACTCATCCAAAGTACTCGCAAGCAAGGATCAACACTACATATGCATCGGTATCAATGAAAAGGGTAGTATCTGCGGACTAAGCTACAGAATGCCGGAATAAGAGGGGGAGAAGCTAGTCCTATCGAAGACTAGCATCTTCTGGAAACCACCGTCTTGCCGCAAAAAGGGGAGTAGAGTAGTATAACAGAAGTCCTATATATGTTGTTGTTTCAACGCTCCGGGATCCTTTCTCGAATCCCGAAGCAACATATCCAAATCATGCCTCAACATCCAGTTCTAGTTGTATCGATCGGGATACAACTCCAAGTGTCCGTTACCGTAGGACAGGCTATCGATAGATGTTTTCTTCCCTGCAGGGGTGCACCAACTTACCTACCATGCTTGCTTAACACCGGCCGGACACACCATCAGGTCATGCCCGCCCACGGTCCAAAAATACGCCGCAACCCGACCTAGGCTTAATAGAGAGGTCATGCACGCCGGACTAAACCCTATACCCCCAGGGGTCATGGGCCAATCGCCCCGAGAACTCCTGCACGTTGCGTGGGCGGCCGGTGAGAAGACCTAGCTACCTCCTTAAAAAGGTAGGTGCATAACCAGTCCAACCCGGCGCGCGCCGCTCAGTCACAATGATGTCAGTTAAGCTTTGGCTGATGCATACGACGCAGAACGCCCATACTATGGCCACGTGATGGTTAGTGCTATCAGTCCAGAGGCCTCTTGGATCAAATATCCAAACCGTTTAGTGTCTTGGGAACGCGGTAACGAGCAGAGACTCACGAAAGATGTGACCCCGTCGCCCCGTCTCGAGGACTTGTGGCAAGGGCTAAGAATGCCCGGCCACGCCTCGTATTCAACTCCCGGGTACCCTCCAGGTCTACCCGTCTTCACATCACTCGCGGGTACCCCTCAGGGTCGACCCGCCTTTCCAAGTAACAGTTGTAAAGTCATAGTAACCAATAGTAACTGTGTGTCTAACACCAAAGGGAAACCTGAGGAAGTCACCCTCGCTGGAATTCCAACTGATGTTTGTCTTCAAGGTGAACGAAAGAGGAGTCACCCTCAAGGTCCACTCTTGAGGAGTTGCACGACAGTGTCGTTATCAGGAGTGGAGAAAGAGGAATCACCCTCGATGACCATAACTGATGAACTAACCTACAAGGTTAACATCATAAGTGCTGCTGAGGTGTCACCCTCGGCACTCGATAGTAACCCAGTATTGTTGAGCTACTAAGGGGAAAGTGATGTGCGGTGCCGGGGCCTGGTCTTCGATCCCGTTGGTCGGGTCTTCTGATAATCTAGTGGGACAGTCGGGACAATGTGGGGGGGGGGGTCTGATACGTCTCCACCGTATCTATAATTTTTGATTGTTCCATGCCAATATTCTACAACTTCCATATACTTTTGGCAACTTTTTATACTATTTTTTGGGACTAACATATTGATCCAGTGCCTAGTGCCAGTTTCTGTTTGTTGCATGTTTTTGTTTCGCAGAATACCCATATCAAACGGAGTCCAAACGGAATAAAAACGGACGGAGATTTTTTTGGAATATATGTGAATTTTGGGAAGCAAAACTAACACGAGACAATGCTCGAGTGGGCCTCGAGGGTGGGGGGCGCGCCCCCTGCCCAGGGCGTGCCCTGGGCCCTCGAGCCCACACCGTAAGGCGGTTGATGCCCTTATTTCACCACAAGAAAGCTAATTTCCTAATAAAAATTGTGTCAAAAGATGAGCCCAATCTGAGTTACGGATCTTCGGGAATTTAAGAAACGGTGAAGGGCCAGAATCTGGGAACGCAGAAACAGAGAGAGACAGAGAGACTGATCCAATCACGAAGGGGCTCTCGCCCCTCCGCCGCCATGGAGGCCATGGTCCAGAGGGGAAACCCTTCTCCCACCTAGGGAGAAGGTCAAGGAAGAAGAGGAAGGTGGGGGGCTCTCTCCCCTCGCTTCCGGTGGCACCGTAGTACCACCGGGGCCATCATCGTGTGACGGCGATCTGCACCAACACCTCCGTCATATTCACTAACATCTCCATCACCTTCCCCCATCTATCTACAACGGTCCACTCTCCTGCAACCCGATGTACCCTCTACTTGAACATGGTGCTTTATGCTTCGTATTATTATCCAATGATGTGTTGCCATCCTATGATGTCTGAGTAGATTTTCGTTGTCCTATCGATGATTGGTGAATTGCTATGATTGATTTAATTTGCTTGTGGTTATGTTGCTGTCCTTTGGTGCCCATCATATGAGCGCGCGCGTGGATCATACCATAGGGTTAGTTGTATGTTGATAGGACTATGTATTGGAGGGCAAGAGTGACAGAAACTTCAACCTAGCGTAGAAATTGATGCATACGGGATTGAAGGGGGACCAATATATCGTAATGCTATGGTTGGGTTTTACCTTAATGAACATTAGTAGTTGCGGATGCTTGCTAATAGTTCCAATCATAAGTGCATAGAATTCCAAGTAAGGGATGACATGCTAGCAGTGGCCTCTCCCACACAAAACTTGCTATCGGTCTAGTAACGTAGTCAATTGCTTAGGGGCATTTCCTAAACTCCTACCACCACTTTTCAACACTCGCTATCATTAACTTTATTGTGTCTTTTCCTTAACAACCCATAGTTTTATTTACGTGTTCTTTATATTCTTGCAAACCTATCCAACAAAAACTACAAAGTACTTCTAGTTTCATACTTGTTCTAGGTAAAGTAAACATTAAGTGTGTGTAGAGTTGTATCGGTGGTCGATAGAACTTAAGGGAATATTTGTTCTGCCTTTAGCTCCTCCTTGGGTTCGACACTCTTACTTATCAAAAGAGGCTACAACTGACCCCCTACACTTGTGGGTTATCAGGGTCACTGGTGGACCTCTAACCAGCCTATACTAAGCAGTTTAGTATAAACATGTAAGGTATGAAAGAGGTATCAACAACAGGCTATGCATCAGGACAGGATCATACAAAAAGCAATAGCAGCTCTAATGCAAGCATAAGAGAGAAGAGAGTGGGCGATATCGGAATGATCAAGGGGGATTGGCTTGCCTGGTTGCTCAGACGAGAAGGAGGGGTCGTCGTCGATGCAGTCGATCACCGAGGTAGCATCAGTCTCGCAGTCTACCAGAGAGAAGAGGGGGAAGAAACAATAAATACAAGGCATGCAGATGCAACAAAGAAGCACGACGTGTCAACACGCAGTGCTAGGGTACTCTAACGCGGTGGTACACGATACCGGCAAAGGGGGGTAACATCCGGGAAAGTCTCCCCGGTGTTTCATGTTTTCGGACAGATGAATCGGAGGGGAAAGTTGCAGGTTCACCATGCTAGCAGCATGTGGCAGACAAACAGGCCACATATTCAGATTCATCTCGTCGTTCTGAGCAATTTACATATATAAAACTTTTTCATCCGAGTTACAGATTATTTTATATGATTTTCTAAAGTTTTAGCAATATTCTGAAATTGTTATTAATTTGAAAGGACTTATTGCATCAGCATGACGTCATGATGATGTCAGCAGGGTCAACAGTCAACTTTGACTGGTTGACTGGTCAAAAGGGGCAGTGGGGCCCACTGTCATAGACTATAGCTAATTAAACTAGATTAATCAGACTAATTAGACATGTTAATTAAGTTAAGTTAATTAACCTAATTTAATTAAGTTAATTAATTAATTAAACTTTATTATTATTATTTTTAAAAAAACCAGGGGCGTGTGTCCCAGCTGCTAGTGGCACAAAGGCCACTAGAGCGGGCGCGGGTTAACAGGCGGGGCAGGCGTGGGCGCCCGCATCGAACGAGCGCCTGGGTGCGGGCGAGGCCGCGGGGCACCGTCCGGCAGCCTCGGTGGGGGCGCGCGACGGCCCTAGGCGGTGGCGGCGCCGGAGGTGGGGGCCGACGCTGGCCGAGCTCACGGGGCATGGGGGCGTGGCATGCGGCGGCGGGGATGTTGTGTGGCCGTGGCCGGCGCTGGAGAGCGGCGTCGCGGCATCGGATGCCGGCGGCTGGAGGCGG
>LR738714.1:28467700-28487739 GCA_902687465.1 Secale cereale
GGGGGGGGGCTCATGGCGGCCATCCATGGCCAAGGCGCCGTGGATGCGTGCCATGCCCTCCCTGTCTCCTGTACAGAGGGAGGGGATGAGGTGGAGGTGGGCTGGGCCATGTGCACACTAGAGCCCACTTGGACAATATTAGTTTAGGCCTTTTAACCTTTTGTAATTTCTATTTTGCTTTTGTTTCTTTTAAAGCCTCTGCTTCAAATAGCTTAGGGCATTTAAACCTTTTGCAAAAATTGTTAGTCCACCATCAATACTAACAAAGGATTATTTGTGACATGATGAACATTTTTGTTTTCATGTTTGAGAAATCTGAATTTTGACGTTAAATTTGGATTTGAATTTGAATATTGTTTGAATGCAAATGAGGACTAGCAACAGTAAGAGTGATGACATGGCACCATCAGCAGGGGATTACTGTAGCATGATTCTTGGGGTGTTACAAATCTCCTCCACTACAAGAAATCTCGTCCCGAGATTTAAGAGGTGGAGTAAGGGGAAAGAGTTGGTTACGAAATTCTAACGGATCTTCTCGGTGTTGGTTGCTCTTCCTGAAGTAGTTGATCCTCTTTCGTTGATGCCTTCATTTCGCTGCATCAGGGCATCACGATGAAGTCACCGTCCTCCCTTCAGGATTTTTACCGTACTTACGAAAGGATGAGAGTGGAAACTCTATATGGATGGGTTTTAACAAGGTTGAGCATCGGGCGATTAACTCAGGGGAAGAAGCATAAAGTGCCTCTCGAGTTGATTACAAGAAACACCTCGAGAGCATTATAGGGGGTACGAAAGTTTCCAAACGGGTAAGCAATCGTTCGATGCCTGAAGTAGAGTGTGAAGGGGGTTCAGAGCAACGGAATAAGTATTGCGTCTGATACCGGAATAGATCGTCTCTAGGATGGTGGATCATGAATTTCATACGAAGGAAAGTGAAAAGGATACTTCGTAATCAAGGATGTACAGGAGAGTCAGGTTTCAATCCTATGAAACTATGGGTTATGGGCCCACCATGTGGTTCAAAAGTAAGAAGGACACTGACATATTGCACGGTCATGGTGACAAGGCATGTCAGAGCATAACTTGTCAGTTATGTCGGCAACAACGTCGGTACCAAGGGCGAGGGACAAAGGGAACCATTTTCCTGCTCGTTGAAACGAGGTGGACCAATAGGAAAAGTTCTCGTCCATCGGTGGTTATCGGAGTGTTATCAACAATAGTAACAAGGTCTTACTGATAGTTGTACACCAAGGTGTTTAGATAAGCAGAAAATTATTACTGCTTAGATTATATGTAAACCAAATAAAGGTTAAACAAACAAATGGAAAGGAAAATGTGTTTAAACACAATGAATAGGAGTATATCATTCCCAAGATTAAGCAGGGCATGATATACGTGTCAGGAGATCAAAGTCATGACCATATAGATAAAAGGGGTAAGAAGAATTATGATATGTACCCACACAACGATGTTGGATAGTTGATCAAGAACATTTAGCATTGCGCTTACAATGTTCTTGTGGATCTTAGGAGTACCACATACATGCTTCGAGATAGCCCCGACATGGTCTTCAAGCAAAGGTCAGACTTTGGATACACCAGGATATATATTGAAGTATGTTCGTGGAGAACATCCACAATTAAGTACTGAATGGAATGCACCTGGAAATACGTACCAAGTAGCAAGATCGATGTTAGCATGGAGGTTTAATAACCAAAAGGGTTGGAATGAAACTATCGACCATTCACTTCAAAGCATTCGGTTTGCTAGAAGTTTTGGATTCGCACGTCATACTTCAATTGTTGGGTTTCCGGTTAGAAACAACACGGGAACCAGGGAACGAACGAGGATGGCAAGAAGTATTACTTGTATTAATAATTCATAAGGGGTAGTGAAATTCTCATGACATTCTTGACATGCAATATGGTAGTACTCCAAGGTAGAGCATATCATAAGCCGGATAACAAGGAACTCAAGGTATAACACAAAACAAGAGCAAGTTTGTGTTGGAGGGAATGCAAGAATGTTGTCGATGTTAATACAAATCATCAAGGGGAAAGGATGGTATTTCCCATCATGAATTCGATTCACAACTTGGAAGAAGGTAAACCATTGTTGATGATGATCATGACACATTTGTCGAGAGATTTCATTAAGATGTAATGGATCGGCGATGACATTAAGTCAAATGAATGATGGAGCGAAAGGTTATGGAAACCACTAGTACAATTCAAACTTGAAATCAAGCTAGTTGTTCAAGGCGAAATGATATCCCGAGCAAGATCGGCGTAAGCTTAGCTCATTGCCGAAATTGTGCTCCAGAAAGAAGGACCAGGTAGCACAGTTAGAAAGATGCACGATAATGATATAGCCGATCAGGCTAGATATGACTTGAATGTTTAATAAACTCATAAGAAATGGAGATCACTTAGAGTTATTGAATTAGAGTGCGGAATTGATTCACTTATCGGTGTCCTTGAGTGTCTAACAACTCAGAACCCGGGAAAATTGGAATCGGTGAGAAGTAATACTTGATGAAGAACTCATAAGAAGTAATATGGTTCTGTGATATTATCGAGATACCACGAGGTAATACTCGGAGATAGATCATAGAGGTTGGACAGGCGCACTGACCTGGAGAGGAGAAGTGGTTTAACTTGTCTGAGAAATGGTATTTAAAGGAGAGCATGGTCGGGACCATGATTGCAAAAGGCCAGATCCCTGATATAAGATGAACTTATATCTAGGGGATAATTAATTTTAAGAGAAGCCTTATTGACAAGATCTATACCGTGTCCATGGGCATGAATAGAAAGTTCAAGCTTGATTCCCTCTTCTTCAATGTATAACCTTTCATTCACTGCTCTATTAAAAATGATTTGATTGCGAAGACTTGCCTGGTGAATTACTAGGGGAGTATGAACCTTGGAAAACTTTCGGGTTCACACAGATTAAGGAAGGCATAACTTCATCCCATCGGGGCATATTAGAAACCTATACCAAAAGCTTTGAGAGTAATTATCACCAGCTCGAAAATAGAGCATGGTTGTCAAAGTAGAGGATACCGTTTACCAAAGGCATTGCGTAACAGGGAAAGAACTTTTTGAGGTTTTTTTTGTATACGAAGGACACCGTCGGATGATAATTCAACAAAGGATCGGACATTCCAAAAGGGAGATGATGTGAGCATCGGCACACAACCAGAGGAAGAAAACAATGCAAGGCATTGGATCATAGAAACAATTGACTAATTCAAAGTTCAAATGCGAAGGAATTATGATTTCCTATTCAAGTGACCAGAAGAAAACACTCTGATAAAGGATGGATAAGTTGAATAGACTTAGGGGTGCAATCGACGACAATTTGATTGATCGAGAACCAACTTTGGTTTGGAAAGACGTCTAAGCCGGAAGATAATTTATAAGGATCAACTGATGATTGCGTGCACAAGCTGAATCAACGGACTCAAAATGATAGTGATAAAGGATGCAATAAGATTACTAGACTTATGGGATTAACCATAATGCAAACAAGCAAGAATTTCAAGAGCAATAGGCTGCTGAAGATTTTCGGAAGATCAAATAGTATTTTGAAGACTTTGGTGAAACACATGAACAACTGGGGATGAACGAATCCTCGATAAGTGAGAGGAATTATCCGTAGACGTATTCAAGCGGAAATGCAGCCGCAAGGCATCATGCAAAAGGATTCTTAAAAGTTGGAGAATAATTCGATGCATCTTCGTAATGCCCCAGATGTAACACTTTACAATATTGGCAATATATGAAACTTTGGCTTCATCAATTCCATTCTGGGCTCTTCTTTCATTTCGGGTTTCTTCGTGTGCGTGTGTGCATTTCATCCATGTCATGTTGACTTGTGCATTGCATTACATTTGTGTTGTCACTTGCACCCGGTTCCACTCGTCTCTTCCCGTTGTCCGTTTCGAGTTCCGACGCTCACACACGTGCCCGTGGCATCCTCGAGTCCTTCTTTCGTGTGTGGCCGCGTAACGTTTCCGGAATGACGTGAGACTTGTCGTGCGATGTTGTTTTGGTACGTGTAGGCCGCCTGTCAAGTTTCGTCGCCTTTGGAGTTCGTTTGGTACTCCAACGGTTAACCTAGTGGGCTAAAAGAACCTCTTCTTTAAGGCCAAAGACCCCCTCTACCACAGCCCACAAACCCAGCACAACCCTTCCCATCATCTCGGTCGTCGAATCGTGATCGCGTGGCCGAAAACCGCTCCCCATTTGGAGTCTCTTAGCTCCCTATGCCTATAAATTAGTCCCCCACGTCCATTTTTGCGTCCAAAACCCTAGCTCCTCTCCTCCCGCAGCCGCCGGACGTGTCCGTTCCCGGCCGAACGTGTCCGCCGCCGCTCCCTCGGCCTCTCGTAGGCTGCCACGTGTCTCGACCGGACCACGCCGCCGTCCGAGTCCACCGGCCCAGCCGCCTCTCCGCCGCCAGCCCCCGCGCCTGACGCCTTCCCCGCCGCGGAACCTCACCGCCGCCGGCCTCGGCCACCACCGCCGCCACCTTCGCCTCCGGCCACCCCGCAGCCACCGCCGGGCCGCGTCCCCGCCGCCGTGGTGCGATCCACCGCCGCCGCCCCGGGTTCTCCTCGCCGGCCGATCCGCCACCCCGGCCGCCCCATCGATCCGCCGGCCCCGCCGCCCCATCGATCCACCGGTCGCCGCCGACGGAGGGCCGCGCTCCAGATCCGATCGTCGATCCGCCGGCCACGAACCCTAACGGGTCGATCGGGTCCGACCCGACCCGATCCGCTCCGCCGCGCCCGATCCACCGGTCCGGATATTGTCCACCTCACCCCGGACGTGTCCGCCCGATCCCCCTCTTGAGGTTGTTTTTTTACTAAGTCCCTGGAATTGCATATTTTATTGGCAGCTTTGCATGGCTGTAACTTTTAGTGTGCTTGTCCAAATTGTGCATATGATATGTAAAATGATCGTAGTGTGATGCTCTACATTTTGTTCCATTGTGACATGCTTGTTTGAGATAATCTAGATGTCCTAATCTTCGTGACAAGAGTGCTACTTGTTATAAACTGCTGGTACTTGTTATTTTCATGCCATGTTTGAGATGTGATAACTTGGTGCATGTTTATCCAAATGAAGCAAATGATATGTCAAAATGTTCATAGTGAAATGCTCTACATGATGGTTGCTGTAGCATTCATGTTAGGGTTCATATTGCCATGTTAATATCTGTTGCAAAAGTGCATGTGGCTGTTAAGTTATGAAACATGTTATGAAATGCTAATTTGAAGTGCTCGTTGCTATTGATGTGTTTGTCCCCATGTCACATGTCAATATGTTTTAGAATCTCCACCATATGGTCTTTGCTGTGGTGCAAACCACTTTCCATGATATGCCTTGAGGTGACTTAAACATGCTTGCAAACATGCCATGCCAACATAACTGTTTTATACTTAGTGAAATTTCTGCTAAGTCTGGAATCTGTCATAACCTGATGCTATGTTTGCTTGATGCCCTAGTCAAATCCATGCATGTTTTGGGGTGGCCAATGATCATTCCTTGCTGTACATGTTATTGTCTATCCATCCATGCCCTCACTTGCTCATATGGCTTGCTGTAGCCTATTTATTTCTTGCTCTCAAGTTGCTATAAATTATGACTATTAGGTTTTTAACGACATGATGAAAATGGCGTAGCTTGTTGCTATTTATCCATGCCTCCTATAGAGTTGCTACAATGGAGTTATTTGCTATAGGATATGTCTACTTCATGTCCATGCTTCTTGTCATCATGTTTGGGTGCTGTAGAGTATATATTTCTTGCTCCCAAGTTGCTATGTGGCTGTTAATTTCAGCTTTGCATTGTATCTTGTTTCGTGTGTATGTGTTGAACCGTTGCTCCGTTTTGAGCGTGCCCTATATGAAACTTGTGTGATTTTGCATGTAGAATCATAATATCATCTTGTTTACATGTTTAGAGTGTGTTTGCTTGATGTTTGAGTGCATCTTGCACCGTTGCCATGCTTGTCTTGTTTTGCTCATATCTTCTGCTCCGAATTAAACAAACTTTATATGAAACCTGACTAGAATTTCGTGTAGATCATCATGGTGCATGTTAACTTGCTGTTTAACAACTTTAACTTAAGGTTTGTTCAGATCTGGACCAATTTCAAAACATGCATATGAGGACTTACCGGATTTACTATATGTTGATTCCGGCCTCATTTAAATTGTTGTTTTGTGTTGTTCTTGTGAGATTCTTCCCTTGCCATGAAATGCATCATACTTGCATCATGTTGATTGTGCATTGCACCTTGTTTGATATCGTGCCACGTTGTGTTCTTGTGTTGAGTAGAGCCGGGAGCCGAGACCGAGAACGAGAACGAGGTTACTACCGAGGTTGAGTACGATGAGCCGTCTTACGATCCCATCGACGACTCGACAGGCAAGATGACCTGACCCAGATATCATTACTATCTTTGCCTATTGCTAGATGTCTCGCTCTTTAGCTTATTGCCTCGATGCCCATGTTTGTTTGCCAGCCTCCTATTGTAACCATGAATCTGCCTAACCACCCAACGTAGCAAACCTTTGTTTGGCTACGTAAGCTCCGCTCAGCCCCTTCTTATAGCATTGCTAGTTGCAGGAGAAGATTTGAAGAGTCTTGCTTCATGTTGAAGTTATTGTTGGGATATCACACTATATAAACTCTTAAACTAAATCATCTATATACTTGGCAATGGGTGGAAGGCTAAGCCTCTTGCTTGGTGTTTTGTTCCAATCATGCCTCCCTAGGAACCGTTTAAACCGGTGTTATGTTCCTTGATTTTGCGTCCCTAACACGGTTGGGGTTTATGGGCCCCCCTTGATAACCCGCTTAGCGCTAAAACTTTTCCAGCAAGTCCCAACATTGGTACTACATTGGCCTAACAACTAAAACTTGCATAGGGAGTTATAAACCCTCTTCTTAATCAACAACCCGGGCCAGTGCTCCACATGAGTGTTGGTCCAAACTGGGGGTTCTGCGGGGCCACCTCGAGGGAACTCAAGGGCTGGTAAAAACCTATAGAATCGCCCATCCGGTCGTGGCCTAAGATGAGATACGTGCGGCTACTATCAGGGTGTCGGCACGCCGGGAGGATTTGCTGGATTAGTTTTACCTTAGTCGGAATATCTTGAGCACGGGATTCCAAGAATACTCGGGCCTTCCCACCTTGGAGTTGCGACTCCGCAGATCGTGAGCTTGTAATGGGCTAAGTTGGGACACCCCTGGAGGGTTTTGAACTTTCGAAAGCCGTGCCCGCGGTTATGTGGCAGATGGGAATTTGTTAATATCCGGTTGTAGAAAACTTGACACCATGTTCAGAATACACTACCATCATGAGTAACCATGACAGTCATTTTCCAAAAGGGGTTCGGGAAGTGAACATGGTGGGGTTATGATTGGCGTGCTTAGATAGGATCACTTCGTGATCACTTTGACGCTCGTGGCACTTCTCTTCTCGCTCTAAACACGTAAGCTAGTGCTAGTGCAGCTGCAACCTTTATTCTTCAGCCTTGTTCCACACCCAAGGCTTAGATAGTTCTGTTACCCGAGAACGGGATTGCTGAGTCCTCCGTGGCTCACAGATTCTACACAACACCAGATGCAGGTACTATGGTGAACTACACAGGGGACAGCACAGAGCTGTACTGGGAGTTCGATGAAGAACGTAGTCGATACTACGTGCACTATCCCGATGATCAGTAGTGGCTTCTACTAGGGGCGATTCGGATCTTGTGGCTTTATTTATTTGGTATCTTTCATTTGGATCTTCGTCCGTAGTCGGACTATGATGTTATTTGGATGATAATTTGCTTATGTAATGTATTGTGTGACGTGGCGAGTGTAAGCCAACTATCCTTTTGCAATTTCATCCCTATTTTTACATGAGTCGTGCAAAGATACCAAACTTGAGATCATTCTAGTATGAGCTTATACCTTTAAGTGGTGCCTCGACATGTAGGAGGTATAATCTCATACTAGGCATTACAAGTTGGTATCAGAGCCTTCTCCGACCTAGAAGCCCCCACTGATTGATCGAATCGTTGACGGTTGAGTCTAGGCACACACTTGAAAATGTTTTGAGTCCTATATATATATATATATCGGAGAGTAGGATTTCTTTTGCTCCTCATCTCTTTTCACTCTGGTGAGGACTCCTGACGATTACTTATCTCTTCTACTCTAAAAAATTCACCAATTTTTTTTAGGATCACGCGAGTATTGTTTGGATTGTTCCGATGTCTTTGTGACGAGAACATTGTTCTCGATGCCTCCTGTCATTTAGGGGTTGTGGCAGTGTCCCGGGGAGTTGAGCTCCAAGGTGTTGTTGTCACAAAGCTATCGCAGCAGTTCTGGAATACTTAAGACGGCCGACATCGAAAACTCTCCTATGCGGTTAGTGGCAAGATAACCCCGACATCACCCGGTACTGGGGAGGTAGTTCGGGAGTATTGCCATAGCTTGTATAGTAGATGCGTTTCGAAGGTCCGAGGTAAACGGTTTCCGGAAATAACTGGTTATGTGTTGAAGGATGGATACAGCTGGATGTAGGATTAGAGTTGAGTGCGCGATGCTTCCCCTGTATCCCCAACACCTGATTGCATAACTGGAAACTTTCGGAAATTAATAGTGGGTTCATCTAGTAGTTTGTAGGCATTCTTCCAACGAATGCAGGATATGGTGTTCGGGGTTCTACATTGAGTGAAGTAGTTTTATGGGCGTTGTTCCGATCGGGAGTTACATCTTAAAGGGTCCTTGGCTATGCTGATCCGGGGATTGCAAAACCCTTTTGTAACACGTTCCATAAGCTTTTAGCACGAATATGTCGAACGAAGCTTCTATCTTGTATTTGTTCTATCTGCTCCTTGTTGTTTTTATTTACCTTTTGTTCTCCCAAGTGGCTTCTCGTGAAGATTGTTGTATCATTAAACTGTGGATTACATTCGTTCATCTTGTTCGAATGTTCTTGTGAAGACTTATGTTGCAATTTCTAGCCGTTGATTCAGCTTATATATTTTCTCAATCAATGGCTAATAGCTGTCATCTCATTCAGGATGGCTCCTAAAAGGGTTCCCAACGCTAACCCAAAGGGTGAAGAGGTTCCTGATCGTCCTCCTTCCCCTCCTCCTCCATCTGAGGCCTGGAGAGCAATTATGCAAGCGACGAACCAGAACACCCAGATGCTTATGCAAATGATGCATAACATTTAAGCAAATCAAGGTGGTCATGGGAACCAAGGCCAAGGCAATTTTTTCAACCAACCTCACTTTGCTACACTCAACCAGTTCCTGGCAAACCAACCAAAGGCATTCAGTTACCGTGTGGACCCTCTAGATGCTGAAGACGGGATAACAGATATCAAGAAGCATTTCGAGCGCAGTAACGTGAGACCTGAGGACTATGTGAAGTTTGCCGCCTTCCAACTCAAGGACCAAGCCGCTGATTGGTGGCAGCAGTACAAAGATTCCAGAGAAGGACGTGAAATCTCGTGGACTGACTTCTGCAAGGATTTCCGCTCCCACCACATTCCAACAAGTGTCATCGAAGGTATGCGTGAGCAATTCCGCAACCTGAAGCAAGGCTCAATGTCTGTTTATCAATACAATGTCAAGTTCCAGAACCTTGCCCGCTATGCCAAGAAAGACATCCCAGATGCCAAGAGCAAGATTTATCAGTTCTGTGGTGGTCTGAAGGATGAACTCCAACTAGCTCTCACCTTGTTCGAGCCTGATGAATTTGATCAATTCTATAACATGGCACTTAAGCAAGAGGCAACCCAACTCAAGATGGAAGCTTCCAAAAAGAGAATCAGAGATGCTGTTCACTCCTCCTCTTCTTCCCAAGTGGTTGCAAAGCAGCAGAAGTTTTGGCTTCCACCTCCTCCAGTGATCCGACCTCCCAACAACAACAACAAGCATTCTGGTGGCCATTGTTTCTCCCACCCACCCAACCCAAGCAATCAGTCAAAGAATCACTTTCAAGCTTCGAAGTCAAGTGCTCCTTATCACCGTCCTCTCTCAGAAGTGGTTTGCAACAAGTGCACTCAGAAGGGTCATTATGCTAACAAGTGTCCCAAACCAAGGCGCCTTCCGCCTCCTCCACCTGTCAGCACTGCTATTGTCAAGCACAACCCCAAGGCAGCAAGAGTGAATCTGATGAATGCAGCTCAAGCAGAGAATTCTTCAGATGTGATACTTGGTAACCTTTCAGTCAATCTCAAGCCTGCTAAAGTTTTGTTTGATTCTGGTGCATCACATTCTTTCATGTCATATCCATTTGCATCCAAGCATAATGTGAACACAGCAGCTTTACCAAGGCAATTAGCAATTTCTTCTCCGGCAAAATAGATGCATTCTAGCTTGTATGCTCCGGATATATCTATTCGTATGGGTGATTACAGCTTTCTGGCTTCTCTGGCTGTTCTCGGCAACTCCAACATTGATCTTATTCTTGGGATGGATTGGCTTTCCCAGCATGATGCTCACATTGATTGTGCAAATAAGGAAGTCAAGCTTACTCATTCCGACGAAGACGTGATTATCTTCGCCTCTCGAGATAACACAATCAGGCTATTCTCTCTCAATGGCAAGGGCAAGATTAATGCCATCTCTCAAATTCCGGTGGTCAATGAATATGAAGATGTTTTCCCTGAAGAGCTTCCAGGCATGCCTCCGCATCGTCAAGTTGAATTCGTCATTGAACTTGAGCCCGGTACTGAGCCAGCATGCCGGCGTCCGTACAAGCTTTCCCCTAAAGAGTTGAAGGAGCTGAAGAGACAACTCGATGAGCAAGAGCGTATGGGTCTAATTAGGCCTAGCACTTCTCCTTGGGGCTGTGGTGTTCTATTTGTCAAGAAGAAGGATGGCATGGAGCGCCTTTGCGTTGATTACCGGCCATTGAACAAAAATACAATAAAGAACAAGTATCCGCTCCCCAACATCAATGAATTGTTTGAGTAGCTCAAAGGAGAAAAAGTGTTCTCAAAGTTCGATCTCCAGATGGGTTATCACCAGATCCGTATCCACGAAGAAGATATTCACAAGACCGCATTCAGAACGAGCTACGGTTCCTATGAATACACAGTCATGTCATTTGGCCTCACAAATGCTCCACCCACCTTCTCGAGAATGATGCACTACATATTCAACCCCTACACCAACGAATTTGTGCTCGTCTATCTGGATGACATCTTGGTATTCTCCAAGAATGAAGAGGATCATGCCAAGCACCTCCGTCTGGTTCTCGACAGACTCCGTGAACACAAGTTCTATGCGAAGTTCTCTAAATGCGAATTCTGGCTGGATAAGGTCTTATATCTTGGCCATATCATCTCTGCTGAGGGTATTTTTGTCAACCCCGAGAAAGTTGAAGCGATTGTCAACTGGGAACCCCCTCAGAACATCAAGCAACTCCGAAGCTTCCTTGGTCTTGCTAGCTATTGCAGAAGGTTCGTTGAGAACTTCTCCAAGATTGCCAAGCCTCTTTCCAACTTGCTGCAGAAGAATGTCAAGTACAACTGGTCTCCGGATTGTGATGTGGCATTCAAAACACTCAAAGAAAAGCTCATCTCTGCTCCGGTTCTTACTCCTCCGGATGAGTCCAAGCCCTACGAAGTATTCTGTGATGCTTCTCTTCAAGGACTTGGTGGTGTTCTAATGCAAGACAAGAAGATTGTGGCATACACTTCTCGTCAATTGAAGCCAAATGAGAAGAAATACCCCACACATGATCTCGAGCTAGCAGCAGTGGTACACGCCTTGATCACGTGGAGACACCTTTTGTTGGGCAGAAAAGTGGACATCTTCACCGATCACAAGAGATTGAAGTACATCTTCACACAGCCGAACCTGAACCTTCGCCAGACTCGTTGGGTTGAGATGATCCAAGAGTATGATCCAAGCATAGAATACACACCTGGCAAGGCCAATGTCATTGCAGATGCCTTGAGCAGAAAGGCATATTGCAACAGTCTCCTTATCAAGCCGTTTCAGCCTGAGCTTTGTGAATCATTCATGAAGCTCAACCTCCTAGTTGTTCCGCAAGGCTTTCTTGCAAATCTTCAAGTTGCTCCTACCTTGGAGGATCAGATCCGTGAGGCTCAACTCAGTGATGCTATGGTGCAGAAAGTAAAACATGGTATTGCAAAGGGTACTCCCAAATACAAGCGCTATCGCGTTGATGAGAAAGACACCTTGTTCTTTGAGGACAGACTTGTGGTTCCCAAGGGTGATCTCAGGAAGCTCATAATGAACGAAGCACATGACTCCCTCCTCTCCATTCATCCCGGAAGTTCCAAGATGTACCAAGACCTCAAGCAATCTTACTGGTGGACTCGCATGAAAAGGGAGATTGCCCAATTCATAAATGAATGTGATGTCTGCAGAAGAGTGAAGGCAGAGCATCAACGTCCAACCGGTCTCCTCCAACCTCTTCCTATTCCCGAGTGGAAATTCGACCACATTGAAATGGATTTCTTCACTGGGTTTCCTAAGTCCAAGAAGGGGAATGATGCTATCTTTGTTGTGATTGACATGCTAACCAAAGTAGCTCACTTCCTTCCCGTCAAAGAATCCATCAATGCAGCTCAGCTGGCAGAGTTGTACACTTCCAGAATTGTGTCGTTACATGGCATTCCTCAAGTTATCTCCTCAGACCGTGGAAGTTTATTCACATCCAAGTTCTGGGACTCCTTTCAGTCAGCCATGGGCACTAAGATCCGTTTTAGCACTGCGTTTCACCCTCAGACTAGTGGTCAAGTCGAAAGAGTGAACCAAATCCTCAAAGACATGCTCAGAGCTTGTGTCATCTTGTTTGGCATGAAGTGGGAAGATTGTCTCCCGTTTGCCGAGTTCTCTTACAATAACAGCTTCCAAGCAAGTGCCGGCAAAGCTCCTTTTGAAATCCTCCATGGCAGAAAGTGGCGTACTCCTCTCAACTGGTCAGAGACTGGTGAACGTCAACTTCTTGGCAATGACTTGATCTCAGAAGCCGAAGAAATGTGCAAAGTCATACGTGAGAATCTCAAAGCCGCTCAGTCGCGTCAAAAGAGTTACTATGACGGCAAGCATCGTGATTTGGCTTTCGACATTGGAGATCATGTCTATCTCCGTGTTTCTCCTATGAAAGGCACCCAAAGATTTGGTATCAAAGGAAAGCTTGCTCCGAGATACGTGGGCCCTTTCAAGATTATTGGCAAAGGAGGCGATCTTGCCTATCAACTTGAGCTTCCATCCAACTTTGCAAATGTTCATGATGTGTTTCACATGTCTCAACTCCACAAGTGATTCAAGACACCTGAACGCACCATTCCATTCGAGGAGATTGATCTTCAACAAGACTTGTCTTACCGTGAGCACCTTGTTGCTATTCTTGAAGAAACTGAGCGCAAGACCCGCAACAAGTCAATCAAGTTCTTGAAAGTTAAGTGGTCACACCATACCGACCGAGAAGCTACGTGGGAACGAGAAGATCACCTTCGTTCCGAGTATCCTTCCTTCTTCCAGTCCTAGATCTCGGGACGAGATCTTTTCGTAGTAGAGGAGAGTTTGTAATGCCCCAGATGTAACACTTTCCAATATTTGCAATATATGAAACTTTGGCTTCATCAATTCCATTCTGGGCTCTTCTTTCATTTTGGGTTTCACCGTGTGCGTGTGTGCATTTCATCCATGTCATGTTGACTTGTGCATTGCATTGCATTTGTGTTGTCACTCGCACCCGGTTCCACTCGTCTCTTCCAGTTGTCCGTTTCGAGTTCCGACGCTCACACACATGTCCGTGGCATCCCCGAGTCCTTCTTTCGTTTGTGGCCGTGTAACGTTTCCGGAATGACACGAGACTTGTCGTGCGATGTTGTTTTGGTACGTGTAGGCCGCCTGTCAAGTTTCGTCGCATTTGGAGTTCGTTTGGTACTCCAATGCTTAACCTAGTGGGCTAAAAGAACCTCTTTTTTAAGGCCCAAGACCCCTTCCACAACAGCCCACAAACCCAGCACAACCATTCACATCATCTTGGTCGTCGAATCGTGATTGCGTGGCCGAAAACCGCTCCCCATTTGGAGTCTCCTAGCTCCCTATGCCTATAAATTAGTCCCCCACGTCCATTTTTGCGTCCAAAACCCTAGCTCCTCTCCTCCCGTAGCCGCCGGACGTGTCCGCCGCCGCCCCTCGGCCTCTCGCGGGCTGCCACGTATCCCGACCGGACCGCGCCGCCGTCCGGGCCCGCCGGCCTGGTTCGGGCCCCTGCGGCCCAGCCGCCTCTCCGCCGCCAGCCCCCGCGCCCGACGCCTTCCCCGCCGCCATGGTGCGATCCGCCGCCGCCGCCCCGGGTCCTCCTCGCCTGCCGATCCGTCACCCCGGCCGCCCCGTCGATCCGCCGGCCCCGCCGCCCCGTCGATCCGCCGGTCGCCGCCGACGGAGGGCCGCGCTCCAGATCCGATCGTCGATCCGCCGGCCGCGAACCCTAACGGGTCGATCGGGTCCGACCCGACTCGATCCGCTCCGGCGCGCCCGATCCGCCGGTCTGGACATTGTCCACGTCACCCCGGACGTGTCCGCCCGATCCCCCTCTTGAGGTTGTTTTTTCACTAAGTCCCTGGAATTGCATATTTTATTGGCATCTTTGCATGGCTGTAACTTTTAGTGTGCTTGTCCAAATTGTGCATATGATATGTCAAAATGATCGTAGTGAGATACTCTACATTTTGTTCCATTGTGGCATGCTTGTTTGAGATAATCTAGATGTCCTAATCTTCGTGACAAGAGTGCTACTTGTTATAAACTGCTGGTACTTGTTATTTTCATGCCATGTTTGAGATGTGATAACTTGGTGCATGTTTATCCAAATGAAGCAAATGATATGTCAAAATGTTCATAGTGAAATGCTCTACATGATGGTTGCTGTAGCATTCATGTTAGGGTTCATATTGCCATGTTAATCTCTGTTGCAAAAATGCATGTGGCTGTTAAGTTATGAAACATGTTATGAGATGCTGATTTGAAGTGCTCGTTACTATTGATGTGTTTGTCCCCATGTCACATGTCAATATGTTTTAGAATCTCCATCATATGGTCTTTGTTATGGTGCAAACCACTTTCCATGATATGCCTTGAGGTGACTTAAACATGCCTGCAAACATGCCATGCCAACATAACTGTTTTATACTTAGTGAAATTTCTGCTAAGTCTGGAATCTGTCATAACCTGATGCTATGTTTGCTTGATGCCCTAGTCAAATCCATGCATGTTTTGGGGTGGCCAATGATCATTCCTTGCTGTACATGTTATTGTCTATCCATCCATGCCCTCACTTGCTCATATGGCTTGCTGTAGCCTATTTATTTCTTGCTCTCAAGTTGCTATAAATTATGACTATCAGGTTTTTAACGACATGATCAAAATGGCGTAGCTTGTTGCTATTTATCCATGCCTCCTATAGAGTTGCTACAATGGAGTTGTTTGCTATAGGATATGTCTACTTCATGTCCATGCTTCTTGTCATCATGTTTGGATGCTGTAGAGTATATATTTCTTGCTCCCAAGTTGCTATGTGGCTGTTAATTTCAGCTTTGCATTGTATCTTGTTTCGTGTGTATGTGTTGAACCGTTGCTCCGTTTTGAGTGTGCCCTATATAAAACTTGTGTGATTTTGCATGTAGAATCATAATATCATCTTTTTTACATGTTTAAAGTGTGTTTGCTTGATGTTTGGGTGCATCTTGCACCGTTGCCATGCTTGTCTTGTTTTGCTCATATCTTCTAGACTGTAGCTCCGAATTAAACAAACTTTATATGAAACTTGACTAGAATTTCATGTAGATCATCATGGTGCATGTTAAATTGCTGTTTAAGAACTGTAACTTAAGGTTTGTTCAGATCTGTACCAATTTGAAAACATGCATATGAGAACTTTAACTTAAGGTTTGTTCAGAATACACTACCAGCGTGAGTAACTGTGACGGTCATTTTCCGAAAGGGGTTCGGGAAGTGAGCATGGTGGGGTTATGATTGGCGTGCTTAGATAGGATCAATTTGTGATCACTTTGACGCTCGTGGCACTTCTCTTCTCGCTCTAAACACGTAAGCTAGTGCTAGTGCAGCTGCAACCTTTATCCTTCAGCCTTGTTCCACACCCAAGGCTTAGATAGTTTTGTTACCCGGGAACGGGATTGCTGAGTCCTCCGTGGCTCACAGATTCTACACAACACCAGATGCAGGTACTATGATGAACTACATAGGTGACGGCACATAGCTGTACTGGGAGTTCGATGAAGAACGTAGTTGATACTACGTGCACTATCCCGATGATCAGTAGTGGCTTCTACTAGGGTCGATTCGGACCTTGAGGCTTTATTTATTTGGTATCTTTCATTTGGATCTTCGTCCGTAGTCGGACTGTGATGTTATTTGGATGATGATTTGCTTATGTAATGTATTGTGTGACATGGCGAGTGTAAGCCAACTATCCTTTTGCAATTTCATCCCTATTTTTACATGAGTCGTGCAAAGATACCAAACTTGAGATCATTCTAGTATGAGCTTAGACCTTTAAGTCGTGCCTCGACACGTAGGAGGTATAATCTCATACTGGGCATTACAATCTTGTAATAACAAGAGCAGTTGGGAATACAAGTAAGATCGACAGGTGTATGTATTTATCCATAGGGATATTTCGGTGGTAGGGAATCGCAAAAGCAATGGGCACAAAGTCTCAAGAGAACATCTAAGGGTATCTTCAGAATCTTTTGGTGCAGCAAGCGATCATCTGACTGAAGGGGCTCTCCGGGAGAAAGTATTTTCGAGAACCTAAAGTTAGATTTTAGCGAAATCATTTAACCCGAATAGACGGAGATCAGAGCCCAGAGTATAGGTTGAGGAATAAAAGATCATAATACCACCCAATGGCGACATGGACCCATAAGCCACACAGCCATGTTAGTAAAACCGTTTTCAAAGACTAGACTCAACTTTGGCCAAGGAGTCGGAAAGGGGGATTCCTACAGGCAGTCGGCTCTGATACCAACTTGTGACGCCCCCGATTTGACCGTACACTAATCATGCACGCAAATGTGTACGACCAAGATCAGGGACTCACTGGAAGATATCACAACACAACTCTAGATACAAATAAAATAGTACAAGCCTTATATTACAAGCCAGGGGCCTCGAGGGCTCGAATACATAAGCTCGAATACACAAGAGTCAGCGGAAGCAATAATATATGAGTACAAACATAAGTTAAACAAGTTTGCCTTTAGAAGGCTGGCACAAAACATCAGCGATCGAAAAGGCAAGGCCTCCTGCATGGGACCTCCTAACTACTCCTTGTCGTCGGCGGTCTGCACGTAGTAGTAGCCTCCATCGGTGTAGTAGCAGTCGTCAAAGGTGGCTTCTGGCTCCTGGACTCCACCATCTGGTTGCATCAACCAGAAAGAAGAAAGAAGGGGGAGAAGGGGGCGCAAAGCAACCGTGAGTACTCATCCAAAGTACTTGCAAGCAAGGATCTACACTACATATGCATCTGTATCAATGAAAAGGGTAGTATCTGTGGACTAAGCTGCAGAATGCCAGAATAAGAGGGGGAGAAGCTAGTCCTATCAAAGACTAGCATCTTCTGGAAACCACCATCTTGCAGCAACAGGGGAGAGTAGAGTAGTATAACATAAGTCATATATATGTTGTTGTTTCAACGCTCCGGGATCCTTTCTCAACTCCCGAAGCAACATATCCAAATCATGCCTTAGCATCCAGTTCTAGTTGTATCGATCGGGATACAACTCCAAGTGTCCGTTACCGTAGGATAGGCTATCGATAGATGTTTTCTTCCCTGCAGGGGTGCACCAACTTACCCACCACACTTGCTTAACTCCGGCCGGACACACCATCAGGTCATGCCCGCCCTCGGTCAAACAATACGCCGCAACACGACCTAGGCTTAATAGAGAGGTCATGCACGCCGGACCAAACCCTATGCCCCCAGGGGTCATGGGCCAACTGCCCCGGGAACTCCTGCACGTTGCGTGGGCGGCCAGTGAGCAGACCTAGCTACCTCCTTAAAAAGGTAGATGCATAACCAGTCCAACCCGGCACGCGCCGCTCAGTCGCAATGACGTCAGTTAAGCTTCGACTGATGCATACGACGCAGAACACCCGTACTATGCCCACGTGATGGTTAGCGCTATCAGGCCAGAGGCCCCTTGGATCAAATATCCGAACCGTTTAGTGTCTTGGGAACGCGGTAACGAGCAGAGACTCACGAAAGATGTGACCCCGTCGCCCCATCTTGAGGACTTGCGGCAAGGGCTAAGAATGCCCGGCCACGCCTCGTATTCAACTCTCGGGTACCCTCCAGGTCAACCCGTCTTCACATCACTCGCGGGCACCCCTCAGGGTCGACCCGCCTTTCCAAGTAACAGTTGTAAAGTCATAGTAACCAATAGTAACTGTGTGTCTAACACCAAAGGGAAACCCGAGGAAGTCACCCTCACTGGAATTCCACTTGATGTTTATCGTCAAGGTGAACGAAAGAGGAGTCACCCTCAAAGTCCACTCTTGAAGAGTTGCACGACAGTGTCGTTATCGGGAGTGGAGAAAGAGGAATCACCCTCGATGACCATAACCGATGAACTAACCTACAAGGTTAACATCAGAAGTGCTGCTGAGGTGTCTCCCTCGGCACTCGATAGTAACCCAGTATTGTCGAGCAACTAAGAGGTAAGTGCTGTGCGGTGCCGGTGCCTGGTCTTCGATCCCATTGGTCGGGTCTTCTGATAATCCAATGGGGCAGTCGGGAAAATGTGTGTGTGTGTGTGGGGGGGGGGGTCACTGGTGGATCTCTAACCAGCCTATACTAAGAAGTTTAGTATAAACATGTACGATATGAAAGCGGTATCAACAACAGGCTATGCATCAGAATATGATCATACAAAAAGCAGTAGCAGTTCTAATGCAAGCATAAGCGAGAAGAGAGTGGGCGATATCGAAATGATCAAGGGGGGTTAGCTTGCCTGATTGCTCGGACGAGAAGGAGGGGTCGTCGTCGATGCAGTCGATCACTGAGGTAGCATCAGTCTCGCAGTCTACCGGAGAGAAGAAGGGGAAGAAACAATAAATACAAGGCATACAAATGCAACAAAGAAGCACGACGTGTCAACACGCAGTGCTAGGGTGCTCTAACGCGGTGGTACACGATACCGACGAAGGGGGGTAACATCCGGGAAAGTCTCCTCGGTGTTTCATGTTTTCGGATAGATGAATCGGAGGGGGAAAGTTGCAAGTTTGCTTGCTAGGAGCATGTGGCAGACAAACGGGCCGCGTATTCGGATTCGTCTCGTCGTTCTGAGCAATTTTCATATATAAAACATTTTCATCCGAGTTACAGATTATTATATGATTTTCTAAAGTTTTAGCAATATTCTGAAATTGTTATTAATTTAAAAGGACTTATTGCATCAGCATGACATCATGATGATGTCAGCAGGGTCAACAGTCAACTTTCATTGGTTGACCGGTCAAAAGGGGCAGTGGGGCCCACTGTCATAAGCTATAGCTAATTAAACTAGATTTATCAGACTAATTAGACATGTTAATTAAGTTAAGTTAATTAACCTAATTTAATTAAGTTAATTAATATGTTAATTAATTAATTAAACTTTTTTTTATTATTAAAAAAACAGGGGCGTGGGTCCAGCTGCCAGTGGCACAAAGGCCACTGGAGTGGGCGCGGGATAACACGCGGGGCAGGCGTGGGCGCCCGCATCGAACGGGCGCCTGGGAGCGGGCGAGGCCGCGGGGCGCCGGCCGGCAACCTCGGTAGGGGCGCACGGTAGCCCTAGGCGGTGGCGGCGCCCCACCGGCAGAGGGCGGCGCCGAAGGTGGGGGCTGGCGCGGGCTGAGCTCGGGGGGCATGGAGGCGTGGCGTGCAGCGGCGGGGATGTTGTGTGGCCGTGGCCGGCGCTTGAGAGCGGCGTTGCGGCATCGGATGCCGGTGGCTGGAGGCGGG
>LR738714.1:28492970-28526761 GCA_902687465.1 Secale cereale
CGTGGCGGCCATCCATGGCCATGGTGCCGTGGATGCGTGCCACGCCCTCCCTGTCTCCTGTACAGAGGGAGGGGATGAGGTGGAAGTGGGCTGGACCATGTGCACACTAGAGCCTACTTGGACAATATTAGTTTAGGCCTTTTAACCTTTTGTAATTTTTATTTTGCTTTTGTTTCTTTTAAAGCATCTGCTTCAAAGAGCTTAGGGCATTTAAACCTTTTGCAAAAAATGTTAGTCCATCATCAATACTAACAAAGGATTATTTCTCACATGATGAACATTTTTGTTTTCATGTTTGAGAAATCTGAATTTTGACGTTAAACTTTGATTTGAATTTGAATATTGTTTGAATGCAAATGAGGACTAGCAACCGTAAGAGTGATGACATGGCACCATCAGCAGGGGATTACTGTAGCATGATTCTCGGGGTGTTACAGTCATGAACCCTTTTAAGTTCATGATTTTTTTTCAAATTGATGAGCCTCTTCAAATTTATGATTTTTTTTCAAATTCATGAACTTCTTTAAAAATGCACTAGCATTTTGAAAGTATGAACTTTTTAATCCATTAAAAACTAGGGACTCAGTTTTTTTACTCTTGGCAAGCGAGCGAGGGACTGATGGCACTAAAGGGACGACCTATGTTTTTTAGAATTGCCAACACTTTATTGATCAATATGTATTTTCTTCACATTTATTGTATTTATCTAGAAACGCGCATATAACTAGGCTCTTGCATGAGAGCTCGCTCCTCCTACTTTTTCATCTCTCTCCTCCATATAGGCAAAAATGACTTGTAAGCGGGCTATAAGCCCACTATTGTATTTGCTCTAAGCAATGCATGCATGCGTAACCAATAATTAATTAATACTCCCTCCGTTTCTAAATATTTGTCTTTCTGAAGATTTCAATAAGTGACTACATACGAAGCAAAATGAGTGAATCTATACTCTAAACTATGTCTACATACACCCGTATGTTGTATTCCATTTGAAATGTTAGAAAGACAAATATTTAGGAACGGAGGGAGTACTAATTTTACATGCGTGGTGAGTTTTCTCTTAATCCGCATACGGTGATTTAATTCACCTCGATAACTGAGCGTGTGATGGAAAGCAATAGAAGTGAGACTTGTAAAATAGAAAAGGGCAGTGTTTCCCAATAGAAAAACGAATTTTTTGCAATAGGCCATGTAAACGGGAAAGGAGACACTAGATTAACTTTCTGCTTGCTTTATTACTCACGTGGGGGTGGCTATAAATAGCGAAATACAATTGAAGAAACAGACCTAGACTCTAAATGGACTTGGATCCAGTCGGCAGGGTAACCTTCTTCGGGACTAAACCTTTCCGACTTAGAAACCAGAATCTACTCAAACTCTAGATGGACTCAACAAGCACTGGACTCAGACACGAACCAGGGCAGTCCTGGCGCAGCACGGCCCTTGCGCTTGTAAGTTTGGTCCCACATGAGAGCCACACAGGAGCAAACACACACGCGCACACAGACTTCGCAACTGGAGTAGCAGGAGCATGCATCCAACAGCAGCAACATCAGTGAGCTGGACCATTCTCCGGTAAATTGAGCTTGAGCTTAATACCGGTACCTTGAATGTGTCCTTGCAGTTCCTTCAACCCAACTGAGTCACAGCTTCCCCCGTTGAACTCGAGGTAGCTCAGGTTCGGGAGTTTCTGCACCCCTGAAAGAAACTTCATGCTACTAAAAGTCCAGAACATCTCGACGAGCTTAGGGGCAGTTTCAGTAGAAAAGGTGATGCTGGTAATAATTTCATCCTGGACGACAAGTTCCATAAGAGAGCTGAACTGTCCATTCCCAAAGGTAAGAGTGCCTTCTGCAAATGAATGGAAGCGGAGCTTGAGACAGCGCAGGGCTGTGAGATTACCGAGGATGTCGAGAGCATTGTCTTTCAGAAGAGTGTTACGTAGAGTTATCTTGGCAAGCTTATGGAGCTCTTTGATCTGATGAGGCAACCCACCTGTGATGTTGCAGATGTTTAGGCTCTCAAGAAATCCTGACAAAGTCAATGAAGTAGAATCGACAGTGGCCCAGTCTCCTGGTTTATCCATTTTGATTGACAAGGAACGAAGATCAATGTTGCATGTGTCAATCAGACGGAATACATCTTCCAATATAGCTTTCCCACCGGAGAACACTACACCAAGCTTCCTCAATTTCTTCAGTTTCTCACCAACGTTGACCAACTGTTTAGCACTGTCAGAAACTTTGACATGGGACAATATCTCCAGGTCTTCCATCTTTCGAACCTGCTCAGGCTCAAGCATGCGCACGGTGGAGAATGATTCCTTGGAGTTGACATTGGTATCTTCCCTTGGATGGTTAGTGCAGCCCGCAAGCAGATGCTTCAGCTTTGGCAGAACTGCGTTGAGCGCCCGTACCCTGGTTTGTCGGATGTCAAGTGTTTCCAAAAGCGACAACCTTCTCATTTCAGAGGGCAGTCTGGCAACACCTGTGTTCCGGAGGCTTAGATACTTGAGCTTGCGAGTCTCGCAGATGTTGTCGAGGTGGTGTCCTTTGAGGCCTTTGCAGTCTTCCAGGTCCAATACACTCACAAGCTGGGAAGTTGGAGAGGCGTTCAGGCACTTCAAGAAGTCCATCGTTTTCTTCCGCCGAATGCTATTGGACAAGCTTTCATTTTGCAGTGGCACCGTGCTATTGGACTGGTGGAGCTGGCTTTCATTTTGCAGTAGCACTGCGCTATTGGACTGGTGGAGCTGGCATGCATTGCGCAATGAGAAGAGCATGCTATCCGAGTCAATTGGCAACTGGTTGGTGAGCACCAAGTCCTCGAGGGCTGGGATCTTGTTGGTCATAATTTCAACTGCTGAATGATGAACGGCAAAACTTTTTATCTTGCCAGTACCACCAATCTTACAAGGAAAAAGAAGCTTGTGAGTGATAAGTGTGTCGAAGCAGTGCTCGGCTTCTTCAAGTTCACTCGAGCGATCCTCTGTGGTTATCAAGCCTTCTGCCCTCCATCGTCTCACTAAACCTGCCCGTCCGGCTCCGGCCTGGTAGCTTAGTGGAATGCAGAAAGCTGAATACCATAAGCAGATCCTATAATCCTTAGGTAGCCCCTCGTAGCTGAAGTCTATCATTCTATCTTGCTTCGCCTTGGTAGATTGTTGTGGATCCTCCAGAGTTGTAAGCAGGCTCTTCAGGTATCTCTCCGTCCAGTTAGGCTTGCTGCACAGGGCACGGAGGAACATGTTGGCACAGTCCACATCCGGGTTGTTGCATAGCTGGAGGATATCCTCTATAATTGGCAGATGATCCGAAATGTTATTGGCAGGAACAGGACCAGCAGGATGAGGCATAGCTTTCTTCAAGTGGAAATCAACAAGAGAGAATTCCTTGGCAGAGCACTCCTGGGCTACCTCCCTAACCTTTGTGGAGAACACTACTGCACTGCCGTCGGAGCACCTAAACTTCTCCAGTGCAACTTTGATATGCTGGGTCCATATCTCTGGATAATCCAGACCGGAAAGAACAACCAGCAGCTTTTTGCCTTTCAGGTAATCTGGTAGATCATCTATGTCCACCCCTTTGGCCCTATACATCCACCGGTACAGAGCCGACAGAGGCCACGGTTTGTCCTTCCCGGAAAAAAAATACGTGTCTACCAAATCCATGCCTACCAGCTGGCGAAGCATGTCTAGCAGCACTTGATTGTGATGTGGAGGGCGTTGGATGATGACGTGGGCCTTGAGGTCAAACAGCTTCTCGTCGGAGGAGCGATTATACACTTGTTCTGCAAGGGCATCTCCATTGGCGCCATCTGTAATGGCTATCACGCGAGGCTTCTGCCCGCGTTCCTCGATGCTTGCTTCCTTCTTCAGCCAGCAGGTCAGCTCCTCCGTGCCCTCCGTCACCATGTAAGGTCCGGTAAGAATTCTTCGACGATAAGCATCATTCGGCATCGGCGTGTTGCTGACGAAGTCAGGGACCTCTGAAACCCTGCCGGTCTGGACCTGGGCAGTAACGGCATACCTCTGTAGCCTCTCAGCGATGTCGCGTGCCCGGGCCTTGAGATTCTTCATTCGGTCGGCAAGCTGCCGGCGATCTGCTAGTCGCCATGGGGCTAGACGGTCCGCACGGGATCTTGACTGGCTGAACTCATTGACGCATTGTTTAGAGTCGATCGCGAACTCCATCACCTGCTTTGTCCACGTTCGGGCCTGGTGGTTGCCGGCTCCCACCCCTAACTCCACGAGATGACGGAGGTGGCTTATCATGCTCTCCATCTCGTCCGCGACGAACCGCGCGTGCTCCTCCATTTCGCCATGGAGCCGAGCCTCGGCGCGGATGAGATTCACGACCAACTCGATGGCCCCCAAAGCGACGTCGGCCATCTCTCTCGTCTCTTCTCCTACACCTCGTCTTGGCTAGTTTGGTGGAAGCGGCGATGGATGATCATGGAGAGGTGGAGGTGGAGCTGGAGGCGGAGGCTGTGGTTGTCTAGTTGAGCTAGAAGCGCAGCGCTCAAGTCGTATGCATGGTTGCCAATCGGAACGAGGATGGCCCGAACCTCTCAGCGATCCTTTGGGAAGGAAACCTGTCAGCGGTTAACGTACTTGGATGCTTCGTTGGAAGCTACTCCCTCCGTCCCATAATATAAGAATATTTTTGACACCATACGAGTAACATCGACATGTCTTCAGCACGCGTTTGGTCAATTATTATTATTTGGCTGAGTTAGGTGGGATTAGTTGAGTTAGGAATCGAAAACCGAGATGTTTATTGTGTTGCCCACTTTACCCCTAAGTTATCTTCATCTTTATTCGGTTGTTAAGACATAGCTAGGACAAGGCGATAACTAATTTTTAGGCGAGCGCTGGGCGCCGGCGCACCAGCCCAAATCTGGGCCGGTCGTAGCCTGTACATCAGATTAAACACTTTTTAGCCATCAATTTAGGACTCTTTCATCTCTACGGTGCAATTTCCTATTTCCTTTTCCCCTGCAAATCGCGCAAGCATGCACGGGGACACGAGAGCCATGGACGAGAGACATGACGCGCCGGATCTCTGCCGCTTGCCGCCTCTCTCCGCTGCTCGAATCCGTCGTCGTCGCAGGCCCTCCTCATCTCGTCGTGGTTCCAGCATCATCCCTTACCGGATGCAACTATGTCAAACGCGGGTTAGTAATTCGCGTCGCTCAACATAGCACGGTGTCGCCACCCCGCTCACGCCGTGGTTGACCTGCACCACCGGATTCGAGCAAATTAACACATCTCAGTCAAAAAGAACTATGGTGGTCAGTTGTAACAAAACGAAAAACTGGTTCCAGCCAAAAAATATAGTGCTTCCAGCAAAACGACCCGAGCAACTAGAAAACTAGTAAATCGCTTGAAGCAAAATAAATTCCTGGATCCAGCAAAAATTAACTACGGTTCCAGCAAAAACAAACGATGCACTCCCCTGTCGTGTTGTTTTCATCGACTGTTCGAGCAAAAACAAACGATGCACTCCCCTGTCGTGTTGTTCTCATCGACGGTTCCAGCAAAAAAGTTGCAGGTTGTAGCAAAATCGATACATGGTTCCAGCAAAAAATACCTCTCTCCCCGCCGCCCTCTGTTGGTCGTAGCACTGCAGACTACTCGTTGTAGCTATTCCAAAGCTGGTTGCAGCTTCCCGCAGTGCCGGTTCCAGCAAACGGCGGTGTGCCGTCGCAGCTCTGGAGCAGCCAGTTCCAGCTCCCCGCAGTGCTGGTTGTAGCACCGCGTGATGCCGGTTGTAGCAGCCCGCGGAGCTGGTTACATCATCGATGTCTCTTGAGCTCGCCATTTGCAGGGATGGTGGCTGGGCGCAACATGTACGCATCCGCCCCTTGCAGCCTTCAGCGGGAAAGAGAGGGCTGATGAGGTGGGAGGGAGGGATGAGAATGGAGGGGCTCAAGTTGGATAAGAGATTCTAGCGGCGGGGGAGCTCGTCGGAGAAGCAAGCCGGCGGATCGAGGCGGAGCGTTCCCATCGGCCGCTTGAGAAGAGAGATGGGGAACGATGGGAGGAAGAAAAGAGAAAAAACGATGAAGGAAGGGATAGGAATGAACAGAGGTAAGAATGAGAGCTGAGAGGAGATGGGTGGCTGATTTGGACGTGGGGCCACATGGACGCGCGCGCGACCGGCCCAAAACATAGCCGGTCGTCCGGCTGCAACGATTTCCCTAATTTTTATGGGGGGTGATAGGCGCCGGCGCGCTGGCCCATATTTGGGCCGGTCGCACCACAACCGATTGATGCAACCTCATGGGTCGTTGGATCCCGTCGAAAAACGGTTCACCCTACTTCTTCTTCATCGCGCCACGCCGCGCCTGCTGTCTCCTCATGTTGGAGCATCATGCCACCCCCGCCGCTCTAAGCGTTGCGCCGCCCCTGTCGTGCTCATCGTTGCGCTCATCGATGTCGTCGTGGTTCGTAGAAACCCATCGCCAACATCTCATCCCGACCGAAGCATCCCGTGGGTAGTTTCGTGAAGAATATGGATGTAGCAAAACAATTCACCGGTAGTAGGGAAAAAATTGATACTGTTGTTGCAGCAAAGACACCTCGCCGGTTGTAGCTCGCCGTGCAGGGTCGCCACAATTTGAGTCGCGGTTGTAGCAAACAACGCCGCCGGTTCCAGCAAAAATGGCATCGCTGGTTACAACATTTTGGTTGAAGCTTTCTCAATATCTGGTTGAAGCTTTTTCATCTGCCGGATGAAGTTGTTTTCAAACGGTTGCAACTTTTCATGTGTTCTAAAAAGTCCGGTTGAAGCTTTTGTAATGGCTGCCTGCAGATTTTTTAATCTCTGGTTGAAGCTTTTTCACCTGCGGGATAAAGCTTTTCTTAAAACGCTTGCAACTTTTCATGTGTACCAAAGTCTGGTTGAAGCTTTTTTATCTACTACTAGAGGTAGCCTTTTGTGTCCATGGTTGTAACACAGACACCGGCGTTTGCAGCTATCCCAGCGTCGCGGTTGCAGCTCCGCTAGTCACCATGGTTGTAGCACAGGGGCACATCTTATTCAAGCGTTTTGGCATGCCGCCGGTTGCCTGCCGCGTGTTGTCATGTTCAACTTCAATGAGAGATGGACTTCGGGAATTAGGGGATCGGGCCCCTCTAGCATTGGTAATCGAAGAGAAAAGGACAGGGGAGAGGGGGATCTGTGGGGGAGGGTGTTAGGGCATAGTTTTCCCTGGTTGGTTTTGGTGATTGATGACAATACTTTTGCGGACTAATCGTGTGCATTAAGCTTTCTAGGTTATCTAATATAAGGGCACTATACGATTGTTTCCCCTGAAGGACTTCTCTATAGACGGATTATTTTCCTTCGTTTCTTTTCGGTGGAATTGAGTCATAGGGATAACCGTACTATCAAGAGGGGGTCCGTATCGGAAGAGTATGGGTGGAATCATCACGTACACACTTTTCTTGCATCCTAGCCTTCTTTCTACTCCTCTGGAATATCCTTGTTATGCAAATCGAGGGGTGTTGTGTGCTAAGCGGTAGTACCGCCTATAGGCGATAGTACCGCTGCCTAGTACCACTCGTACTACCGCCCCTGCTGTGGTCTTGATCATTTCGTGTCGGGTTTCCGTAAAGGACCACACAGGGAACGGTAGAAGGGACGGCAGTAGGGCGCGATAGTACCGCTTATAGGCGGCAGTACCGCTTCTACTACCGCTCCAACTGTTGCTCGGCCACGGCACTCCTCTGCTCCCCAACGGCAGTAGGGAGCAGTAGTACCGCCTACAAGCTGTAGTACCGCCCCCATGGCGGTAGTACCGCGGTAGCGCGTGTACTCCTCCTACCTCTGTCCTGTGTGCCCTATGCCTGCTTGCCTGAGCGGTAGTACCGTTGTGGCAGTGGTAGTACCGCCCTGATGCGGGCTAATGGTTGGATTGGTCCACCCACTGTATAAGGGGGTCTTGTTCTCCAAGAAGACTTACCTCTTCTCCCCAATCTCCATTGTTGCTCCAAAAGCTTATTTTCATCCGATCTCTCTCCCTAGCCAATCAAACTTGTTGATTTCCTAGGGATGTTGGGGAACATAGTATTTCAAAAAAATTTCCTACGATCACGAAAGATCTATCTACTAGAAGCATAATAACGAGAGGGAAGAGTGTGTCTACATACCCTCGTAGATCGAAAGCGGAAGCGTCTAGTGACGCGGTTGATGTATTCGAACGTCTTCGCGATCCAGCTGATCCTAGCAACGAACGTACGACACCTCCGCGTTCAACACACGTTCAGCTTGATGACGTCCCACAAGCTCTTGATCCAGTTGAGCTTCACGGGAGAGTTTCGTCAGCAAGACGGCGTGGTGATGGTGATGATGAAGCTACCGGCGCAGGGCTTCGCCTAAGCACTACAACGATATGACCGAGGTGTGTAACTGTGGGGAGGGGCACCACACACGGCTAGAATCAACTTGTGTGTCTATGGGGTGCCCCCTCCCCACATATATAAAGGAGTGGAGGAGGGGAGGGCCGGCCCTCTCTATGGCGCGCCCTATGGGAATCCTAATCCCACCGGGAGTTGGATTCCCCTCCCTTCCCCAGTTGGAGTAGGAGAGGAAGGAAGGAGGAGAGGGAGAAGAAGGAAAGGGGGGCCGGCCCCCCTCCCAATTCGGATTGGGCTTGTGGGGGGCGCGCCCCAACCTTGGCCACCTCCTCCTCCTTTCCACTATGGCTCATTAAGGCCTATCAACTCCCCGGGGGGTTCCGGCAGCCCCCCGGTACTCCGATAAATGCCCGAACTCATCCGGAACCATTCCAATGTCCATATATAGGCTTCCAATATATCGATCTTTATGTCTCAGAAATTCTGAGACTCCTCGTCATGCCTGTGATTACATCCGGGACTCCGAACTACCTGTGGTACATCAAAACACATAAACTCATAATACTGATCGTCATCAAACGTTAAGCGTGCGGACCCTACGGGTTCGAGAACTATGTAGACATGACCGAGACTCATTTCCAGTCAATAACCAATAGTGGAACTTGGATGCTCATATTGGTTCCTACATATTCTACGACGATCTTTATCGGTCAAACCGCATAACAACATACGTTGTTCCCTTTGTCATCGGTATGTTACTTGCCCGAGATTCGATCGTCGGTATCACCATATCTAGTTAATCTCGTTACCGGCAAGTCTCTTTACTCGTTCCGTAATACATCATCTCGTGACTAGCTCATTAGTCATTTGCTTGCAAGGCTTATTATGATGTGTATTACCGAGAGGGCCCAGAGATACCTCTCTGACACTCGGAGTGACAAATCCTATTCTCCATCTATGCCAGCACCACAAACACCTTCAGAGACACCTGTAGAGTATCTTTATAATCACCCAGTTACGTTGTGATGTTTGATAGCACACAAGGTGTTCCTCCGGTATTCGGGAGTTGCATAATCTCATAGTCATAGGAACATGTATAAGTTATGAAGAAATCAATAGCAGTAAAACTAAACGATCAAGTTGCTAAGCTAACGGATGGGTCTTGTATATCACATCTTTCTCTTAATGATGTGATCCCGTTGATCAAATGACAACTCATGTCTATGGCTAGGAAACATAACCATCTTTGATCAATGAGCTAGTCTAGTAGAGGCATACTAGGGACACTCTGTTTTGTCTATGTATTCACACATGTACTAAGTTTCCGGTTAATACAATTCTAGCATGAATAATAAACATTTATCATGATATAAGGAAATACAAATAATAACTATATTATTGCCTCTAGGGCATATTTCCTGCAATCTCCCACTTGAACTAGAGTCAATAATCTAGATTACATAGTAATGATTCTAACACCCATGTAGTCTTGGTGCTGATCATGTTTTGCTCGTGGAAGAGGCTTAGTCAACGGGTCTGCGACATTCAGATCCGTATGTATCTTGCATATTTCTATGTCTCCCTCCTTGACTTGATCGCGGATGGAATTGAAGCATCTCTTGATGTGCTTTGTTCTCTTGTGAAACCTGGATTCCTTCGCCAAGGCTATTGCTCTAGTGTTGTCACAAAAGATTTTCATTGGACCGATGCACTAGGTATTACACCTAGATCGGATATGAACTCCTTCATCCAGACTCCTTCATTTGCTGCTTCCGAAGTAGCTATGTACTCCGCTTCACACGTAGATCCCGCCACGACGCTCTGCTTGGAACTGCACCAACTGACAACTCCACCGTTCAATAAAAATACATATCCGGTTTGTGACTTAGAGTCATCCGGATCAATGTCAAAGCTTGAATCGACGTAACCATTTACGACGAGCTCTTTGTCACTTCCATAAACGAGAAACACATCCTTTGTCCTTTTCAGGTACTTCAGGATGTTCTTGACCACTGTCCAGTGATCCACTCCTAGTTTACTTTGGTACCTCCCTGCTAAACTTATAGCAAGACACACATCAGGTCTGGTACACATCATTGCATACATGATAGATCCTATGGCTGAGGCATAGGGAATGACTTTCATTTTCTCTCTATCTTCTGCAGTCGTCGGGCATTGAGTCTTACTCAACTTCACACCTTGTAACATAGGCAAGAACCCTTTCCTCGACTGATCCATTTTGAACTTCTTCAAAACTTTATCAAGGTATGTGCTTTGTGAAAGTCCAATTAAGCGTCTTGATCTATCTCTATAGATTTTGATGCCGAATATATAAGCAGCTTCACCGAGGTCTTTCATTGAAAAATTCCTATTCAAGTATCCTTTTATGCCATCCAGAAATTCTATATTATTTCCAATCAATAATATGTCGTCTACATATAATATGAGAAATGCTACAAAGCTCCCTTTCACTTTCTTGTAAATACAGGCTTCTCAAAAAGTCTGTGTAAAACCATATGCTTTAATCACCTCATCAAAGCGTATATTCCAACTCCGAGATGCTTGCACCAGTCCATAGATGGATCGCTGGAGCTTGCACACTTTGTTAGCACCTTTAGGATGGACAAAACCTTCTGGTTGCATCATATACAACTCTTCTTTGAGGTATCCAATTAGGAATGCAGTTTTGACATCGCTACGGGTGAGAAAGTCTTAATCATCCTAAAGGTTTTTGCCAGATTTCATAATCATAAAATGCAGCAATTGCTAACATGATTCAGACAGACTTAATCATCGCTACGGGTGAGAAAGTCTCATCGTAGTCAACTCCTTGAACTTGTCAAAAACCTTTCGCAACAAATCGAGCTTTATAAACAGTAACATTACCGTCGGCGTCGGTCTTCCTCTTGAAGGTCCATTTATTTTAAATGGCTTGCCGATCATCGGGAAAGTCAACCAAAGTCCACACTTTGTTCTCATACATGGATCCCATCTCAGATTTCATGGCCTCAAGCCATTTTGCGGAATCTGGGCTCATCATCGCTTCCTCATAGTTCGTAGGTTCATCATGGTCTAGTAACATGACTTCCAGAACTGGGTTGCCATACCACTCTGGTGCGGAACGTACTCTGGTTGACCTACGAGGTTCAGTAGTAACTTGATCCGAAGTTTCATGATCATCATCATTAGCTTCCTCACTAATTGGAGTAGGAATCACTGGAACTAGTTTTTGTGATGTACTACTTTCCAATTCGGGAGAAGGTACAATTACCTCATCAAGTTCAACTTTCCTCCCACTCACTTCTTTCGAGAGAAACTCCTTCTCTAGAAAGGATCCATTCTTAGCAACAAATATCTTGCCTTCAGATCTGTGATAGAAGGTGTACCCAACAGTTTCCTTTGGGTATCCTATGAAGACACATTTCTCCGACTTGGTTTGGAGCTTATCAGGTTGAAGCTTTTTCACATAAGCATCGCAGCCCCAAACTTTAAGAAACGACAACTTTGGTTTCTTGCCAAACCACAGTTTATAAGGTGTCGTCTCAACAGATTTAGATGGTGCCCTATTTAACGAGAATGCAGCTGTCTCTAGAGCATAACCCCAACAGGATAGTGGTAAATCGATAAGAGACATCATAGATCGCACCATATCTAATAAAATACGGTTACTATATTCGGACACACCATTACGCGGTGGTGTTCTGGGTGGCGTAAGTTGTGAAACTATTCAATATTGTTTCAAATGAAGACCAAACTCGTAACTCAAATATTCTCCTCCACGATCGGATCATAGAAAATTTATTTTCTTGTTACGATGATTCTCTACTTCACTATGAAATTCTTTGAACTTTTCAAATGTTTCAGACTTATGTTCAATCAAGTAGATATACCCATATCTGCTCAAATCATCAGTGAAGGTCATAAAATAACGAAAGCAGCTGCGAGCTTCAACACTCATCGGTCAACATACATCAGTATGTACGATTTCCAACAAATCAGTTGCTCGCTCCATTGTTCCGGAGAACTGAGTTTTAGTCATCTTGCCCATGAGGCATGGTTCGCAAGCACCAAGTGATTCATAATCAAGTGATTCCAAAAGTCCATCAGTATGGAGTTTCTTCATGCGCTTTACACCAATATGACCTAAACGACAGTGCCACAAATAAGTTGCACTATCATTATCAACCTTACATCTTTTGGCTTCAATATTATGAATATGTGTATCACTACAATCAAGATCTAACAAGAATAGAGCACTCTTCAAGGGTGCATGACCATAAAAGATATTACTCATATAAATAGAACAACCATTATTCTCTGATTTAAATGAATAACCGTCTTGCAATAAAGAAGATCCATATATAATGTTCATGCTCAACGCTGGCACCAAATAACAATTATTTAGGTCTAAAACTAATCCCGATGGTAGATGTAGAGGTAGCGTGCCGACGGCGATCACATCGACATTGGAATCATTTCCCACGCGCATCGTCACCTCGACCTTAGCTAATCTTCGTTTAATCTGTAACCCATGTTTCGAGTTACAAATATTAGCAACCGAACCAGTATCAAATACCCAGGTGCTACTACGAGCATTAGTAAGGTACACATCAATAACATGTATATCAAATATACCTTTGTTCACTTTTCCATCCTTATTATCCACCAAATACTTGGGGCAGTTCCGCTTCTAGTGTCCAGTTCCTTTGCAGTAGAAGCACTCAATTTCAGGCTTGGCTCCAGACTTGGGTTTCTTCGTGGGAGTAGCAACTGTCTTGCTATTCTTCTTGAAGTTCCCCTTCTTTCCCTTGCCCATTTTTCTTGAAACTAGTGGTCTTGTTAACCATCAACACTTGATGCTCCTTTTTGATTTCTACCGCCGCAACTTTGAGCATAGCGAAGAGCTCGGGAATTATCTTCTGCATCCCTTGCATGTTATAGTTCATTACAAAGCCTTTATAGCTTGGTGGCAGTGATTGAAGAACTTGTTGGGGAACGTAGTATTTAATTTTTTTTCCTACGATCATGCAAGATCTATCTACTAGAAGCATAGCAGCGAGAGGGGAGAGTGTGTCCACGTACCCTCGTAGACCGGGAGCGGAAGCGTCTAGTGACGCGGTTGATGTAGTCGAATTTTTTCGCGATCCAATCGATCAAGCACCGAACGTACGGAGCCTCCGCGTTCAGCACACGTTCAGCTTGATGACATCCCATGAGCTCTTGATCCCGTAGAGCTTCACGAGAGAGTTTCGTCAACACGACGGCGTGGTGACGAAGATGATGAAGTTATCGTCGCAGGGCTTCACCTAAGCGCTGCAACGATATGACTGAGGTGTGTTTCTGTGGAGGGGGGCACCGCACACGGTTGGGAGAGATCAACTGATCAACTTGTGTGTCTTTGGGTGCCCCCTGCCCCCGTATATAAAGGAGGAACGGGGGAGGTGCGGCCAGCCCCTATGGGCGCCCTAGAAGGCCACTCCTACTAGGAATAAGATTCCAATCCTATTCCTAGTAGGAGTCCACCAAGAGGGAGAGAAGGGGAAGGAAAGAGAGGGAGATGGAGAGGGAAAGAGGGGGCCGCGCCCCCCCTCCCCTAGTCCAATTCGGACTCCCCTTGGGAGGGGGCGCGCCATCTCCTAGGCTTCTGCCCTCTCTCTCCCCTAAAGCCCACTAGGGCCCAATACTTCCCTGGGGGGTTCCGGTAACCCCCCGGCACTCCGGTTTAATCCGAAACCTTTTTGGAACACTTCCGGTGTCCGAATATAGTCGTCCAATATATCAATCTTTATGTCTCGGACATTCCAAGACTCCTCGTCATGTCCGTGATCTCATCCGGCACTCTGAACTACCTTCGGTACATCAAAACTCATAAACTCATAATACCGATCGTCATCAAACGTTAAGCGTGCGGACCTTACGGGTTCGCGAACTATGTAGACATGACCGAGACACATCTCCAGTCAATAACCAATAGCGGAACCTGGATGCTCATATTGGCTCCTACATATTCTACGAAGATCTTTATCGGTCAAACCGCATAACATCCTACGTTGTTCCTTTTGTCATCGGTATGTTACTTGCCCGAGATTCGATCGTTGGTATCTCAATACCTAGTTCAATCTCGTTACCGACAAGCCTCTTTACTCGTTCCGCAATACATGATCTCGTGACCAGCTCATTAGTCATTTGCTTGCAAGGCTTATTATGATGTGTATTACCGAGAGGGCCCACAGATACCTCTCTGACACTCGGAGTGACAAATCCTATTCTCGATCTATGCCAACACCACGAACACTTTCGGAGACACCTGTAGAGAATCTTTATAATCACCCAGTTACGTTGTGATATTTGATAGCACATAAGGTGTTCCTCTGGTATTCGGGAGTTGCATAATCTCATAGTCATAGGAACATGTATAAGTCATGAAGCAAGCAATAACAATAAAACTAAACGATCATAGTGCTAAGCTAACAGATGGGTCTAGTCCATCACATCATTCTCCTAATTATGTGATCTCTTTGATCAAATGACAAATCATGTCTATGGCTAGGAAACATAACCATCTTTGATCAATGATTTAGTCTAGTAGAGGCATACTAGGGACATACTTCTTGTCTATGTATTCACACATGTACTAAGTTTCTGGTTAATACAATTCTAGCATGAATAAAAGACATTTATCATGACATAAGGAAATACAAATAACATCTTTATTATTGCCTCTAGGGCTTATTTCCTTCGGTCTCCCACTTGAACTAGAGTCAATAATCTAGATTACAAAGTAATGATTCTAACACCCATGGAGTCTTGGTGCTGATCATGTTTTGCCCATGGAAGAGGCTTAGTCAACGGGTCTACGACATTCAGATCCATATGTATCTTGCAAATTTCTATGTCTCTCTCCTTGACTTGATCGCGGATGGAATTGAAGCGTCTTTTGATGTGCTTTGTTCTCTTGTGAAACCTGGTTTCCTTCGCCAAGGCTATTGCTCCAGTGTTGTCACAAAAGATTTTCATTGGACCCGATGAACTAGGTATTACAACTAGATCGGATATGAACTCCTTCATCCAGAGTCCTTCATTTGCTGCTTCCGAAGTAGCCATGTATTCCGCTTTGTTGGAAATATGCCCTAGAGGCAATAATAAAAGTATTATTATTATATTTCCTTGTTCATGATAATTGTCTGTTATTCATGCTTGAATTGTATTGTACGGAAACAGCGATACATGTGTGAATACATAGACCACAACGTGTCCCTGGTAAGCCTCTAGTTACTAGCTCGTTGATCAACAGATGGTCACGGTTTCCTAACCATGGACATTGGATGTCATTGATAACGGGATCACATCATTAGGAGAATGATGTGATGGACAAGACCCAATCCTGAGCCTAGCACGAGATCGTATAGTTCGTAATGCATAAGCTTTTCCGGTGTCAAGTATTTATTCCTTAGACCATGAGGTTGTGCAACTCCCGGATACCGTAGGAATGCTTTGGGTGTGCCAAACGTCACAATGTAACTGGGTGGCTATAAAGGTACGCAACGGGTATCTCCGAAAGTGTCTGTTGAGTTGGTACGAACCGAGACTGGGATATTGTCACTCCGTATGACGGAGAGGTACCTCTGGGCCCTCTCGGTAAGACATCATCATAATGAGCTCAAGGTGATTAAGGAGTTAGTCACGGGATGATGGATTACGGAACGAGTAAAGAGACTTGCCATGACGAGATTGAACAAGGTATCGGGCATACCGACGATCGAATCTCGGGCAAGTACCGTACCGATAGACAAAGGGATTAACGTACGGGATTGAGTGAATCCTTGACACAGTGGTTCATCCGATGAGATCATCGAGGAACACGTGGGAACCAACATGGGTATCCAGATCCCGCTGTTGGTTATTGATCGGAGAGTCGTCTCGGTCATGTCTGTGTGTCTCCCGAACCCGAAGGGTCTACACACTTAAGGTTCGGTGACGCTAGGGTTGTAGAGATACATGCACATGGAAACACGAATGTTGTTCGGAGTCCCGGATGAGATCCCGGACGTCACGAGGAGTTCCGGAATGGTCCGGAGGTAAAGAATGATATATAGGAAGTCCAGTTTCGGCCATCGGGTGAACTCCGGGGGTCACCGGGAGTGTCCCGGGACCACCGGAGGGGTCCCGGGGGTCCACCGGGTGGGGCCACCCATCCCGGTGGGTCCCCTAGGCCGCAAGGGGAAGGGGGCCAGCCCCTGGTGGGCTGGCGCGCCCATATGGGCCCCCTTCCATGCGCCTAGGGTTGAAACCCTAGGGGGAGGGGGCGCCCCCTATGCCTTGGGGGGCAAGTTTCCCCCCTTGGCCGCCGCCCCCCTGGAGATCTGATCTCCCAGGGCCGGCGCCCCCCCTGGCCCCTATATATAATGGGGGGGAGGGCAGCCGCACCCCAAGCCTCTGGCGCCTCTCCCCCCTCCCGTCACACTTCCTACTCCTCCGCAGGGCGCCGGCGAAGCCCTGCAGGTTTTCCTGTTGCATCCACCACCACGCCGTCGTGCTGCTGGATCTCCGACGACCTCTCCTCCGCCCTTGCTGGATCAAGAAGGAGGAGACGTTGCTGTACCGTACGTGTGTTGAACGCGGAGGTGCCGTCCGTTCGGCGCTGGGATCATCGGTGACGAGGAACGCGAAGAGTACGACTACTTCATCCACGTTCCTTCGAACGCTTCCGCACGCGATCTACAAAAGGGTATGTAGATGCACTCCAGTATGCTCGTTGCTAGATGACTCCTTAGATTGATCTTGGTGAAGCGTAGGAAATTTTTTGAATTCTGCTACGTTCCCCAACAGTGGCATCTGAGCTAGGTCTTTGCGTAGTATCTTGCACGAGTAGAACACAAACAAGTTGTGGGCGTTGAGTTTGATCAATTTTCTTGCCGTTACTAGTCTAATCTTGATTCGGCGACATTGTGGGATGAAGCGGACCGGACCGACCTTACACGTACGCTTACGTGAGACTGGTTCCACCGACAGACATGCCCTAGATGCATAAGGTGGGTGGCGGGTGTCTGTCTCTCCCACTTTAGTCGGATCGGATTCGATGAACGGGGTCCTTATGAAGGGTAAATAGAAATTGACAAATCACGTTGTGGTTTTGGCGTAGGTAAGAATCGTTCTTGCTAGAAAACCTATAGAAGCCACGTAAAACTTGCAACAACAATTAGAGGTCGTCTAACTTGTTCTTGCAGCATGTGCTATGTGATGTGGTATGGCCAAGAAGATGTGATGAATGATATATGTGATGTATGAGATTGATCATGTTCTTGTAATAGGAAATCACGACTTGCATGTCGATGATAATGACAACCGGCAGGAGCCATAGGAGTTGTCTTAATTATTGTATGACCTGCGTGTCACTGAATAACGCCATGTAATTACTTTACTTTATTGCTAAACGTTAGCCATAGTAGTAGAAGTAATAGTTGGCGTGACGACTTCATGAAGACACGATGATGGAGATCATGGTGTCGGGCCGGTGACAAAGATGATCATGGTGCCCCGAAGATGGAGATCGAAGGAGCAAGATGATATTGGCCATATCATGTCACTTTATTTGATTACATGTGATGTTTATCATGTTTATGTATCTTGTTTACTTAGAACGACGGTAGTAAATAAGATGATCTCTCACTAAAATTTCAAGAATTGTGTTCCCCCTAACTGTGCACCGTTGCTAAGGATCGTTGTTCCGAAGCACCACGTGATGATCGGGTGTGATAGGTTCTAACGTTCGCATACAATGGGTGTAAGCCAGATTTACACACGCAATACACTTAGGGTTCACTTGACGAGCCTAGCATGTACAGACATGGCCTCGGAACACGGAAGACCAAAAGGTCGAACATGAGTCGTATAGAAGATACGATCAACATGAAGATGTTCACCGTTGATGACTAGTCCGTCTCACGTGATGATCGGACACGGGCTAGTCGATTCGGATCATGTATCACTTAGATGACTAGAGAGATGTCAATCTGAGTGGGAGTTCATTAAAATTTGATTAAGATGAACTTAATTATCATGAACTTAGTCTAAATCTTTACAATATGTCTTGTAGATCAAATGGCCCACGCTCATGTCACCCTCAACTTCAACGCGTTCCTAGAGAAATCCAAGCTGAAAGACGATGGTAGCAACTACACGGACTGGGTCCGTAACCTGAGGATCATCCTCATAGCTGCCAAGAAAACTTATGTCCTAGAAGCACCGCTAGGTGACGCTCCCGCCCCGGCAAACCAAGATGTTATGAACGCTTGGCAGTCGCGTTGTGATGATTACTCCCTGGTTCAGTGCGGCATGCTCTACAGCTTAGAATCGGGGCTCCAAAAACGTTTTGAGCACCACAGGGCATATGAGATGTTCCAAGAGCTGAAAATGGTTTTCCAGGCTCATGCCCGAGTTGAGAGATATGATGTCTCCAAAGCATTCTACAGCTGTAAGATGGAGGAAAACAGTTCTGTAAGTGAGCACATCCTCAAGATTTCTGGGTTGCACAACCGCTTGTCTCAGTTGGGAATGAATCTCCCGGACGAAGCGGTCGTTGACAGAATCCTCCAGTCGCTCCCACCAAGCTACAAGAGCTTCGTGTTGAACTTCAAAATGCAGGGGATGGAGAAGTCCATTCCCGAGGTGTATTCAATGCTGAAATCAGCGGAGGTGGAGATCAAGAAAGAGCATCAAGTGTTGATGGTCAATAAAACCACTAAGTTCAAGAAGGGCAAGGGTAAGAAGAACTTCAAGAAGGACGGCAAGGGAGTTGCCGCGCCCGGTAAGCCAGTTGCCGGGAAGAAGCCAAAGTATGGACCCAAGCCTGAGACTGAGTGCTTTTATTGCAAGGGAACAGGTCACTCGAAGAGGAACTGCCCCAAATACTTAGCGGAGAAGAAGGCCGGCAACGTCAAAGGTATATGTGATATACATGTTATTGATGTGTACCTTACCAGCGCTCGTAGTAGCTCCTGGGTATTTGATACCGGTGCAGTTGCTCATATTTGTAACTCTAAGCAGGAGTTGCGGAATAAGCGGAGACTGGCGAAGGATGAGGTGACGATGCGCGTCGGGAATGGTTCCAAGGTCGATGTGATCGCCGTCGGTACGCTGCCTCTACATCTACCCTCGGGATTAGTTTTAAACCTTAATAATTGTTATTTAGTACCAGCTTTGAGCATGAACATTGTATCTGGATCTCGTCTTATGCGAGATGGCTACTCATTTAAATCTGAGAATAATGGTTGTTCTATTTATTTGAGAGATATGTTTTATGGTCATGCCTTGCTGGTCAATGGTTTATTTTTGATGAATCTCGATCGTGATGATACTCATATTCGTAGTGTGAATGCCAAAAGATGTAAAGTTGACAATGATAGTCCCACATACTTGTGGCATTGCCGCCTTGGTCATATTGGTGTCAAACGTATGAAGAAGCTTCATGCTGATGGACTTCTGGAGTCTCTTGATTATGAATCATTTGACACGTGCGAACCATGCCTCTTGGGCAAGATGACCAAGACTCCGTTCTCCGAAACAATGGAGCGAGCAACCAACTTATTGGAAATCATACATACCGATGTGTGCGGTCCAATGAGTGTTGAGGCTCGTGGAGGCTATCGTTATGTTCTCACCCTCACAGATGACTTGAGTAGATATGGGTATGTCTACTTGATGAAGCACAAGTCTGAGACCTTTGAAAAGTTCAAGGAATTTCAGAATGAGGTTGAGAATCAACGTGACAGAAAAATAAAGTTCTTGCGATCGGATCGTTGGGGTGAATATTTAAGTCATGAATTTGGCACGCACCTTAGAAACTGTGGAATTGTTTCACAATTGACACCGCCTGGAACACCTCAGCGTAACGGTGTGTCCGAACGTCGAAATCGTACTCTGTTGGACATGGTGCGATCTATGATGCCCCTCACCGATTTACCGCTATCTTTTTGGGGTTATGCTTTAGAGACTGCCGCATTCACTTTAAATAGGGCTCCATTGAAGTCCGTTGAGATGACACCGTATGAACTTTGGTTTGGCAAGAAACCGAAGCTGTCGTTTCTGAAAGTTTGGGGTTGCGATGCTTATGTCAAGAAACTTCAACCTGAGAAGCTCGAACCCAAATCAGAAAAATGCGTCTTCATAGGATACCCAAAGGAAACGATTGGGTACACCTTCTACCATAGATCCGAAGGCAAAGTCTTTGTTGCTAAGAATGGATCCTTTTTGGAGAAAGAGTTTCTCTCGAAAGAAGTGAGTGGGAGGAAAGTAGAACTTGATGAGGTGACATTCACCCCTCCCGAACCGGAAAGTAGCGCAGCACAAGAAATTGTTCCTGAGGTGCCTGCACCGACAAGGGAGGAAGTTAATGATGATGATCATGAAGATACAGATCAAGTTACTATTGAACTTCGAAGGTCCACAAGGATACGTTCCTCACCAGAGTGGTACGGCAACCCTGTCTTGGAAATCATGTTGTTAGACAACGGTGAACCTTCGAACTATGAAGAAACGATGGCGGGCCTGGATTTCAATAAATGGCTTGGAGCCATGAAATCCGAGATAGAATCCATGTATGAAAACAAAGTATGGACTTTGGTGGACTTACCCGATGATAGGCATACCATAGAAAATAAATGGATATTTAAGAAGAAGACAGACGCGGATGGTAATGTGACCATCTATAAGGCTCGGCTTGTCGCTAAGGGTTATCGACAAGTTCAAGGGATTGACTACGACGAGACTTTCTCTCCCGTAGCGATGCTGAAGTCAGTCAGAATCATGTTAGCTATTGCCGCATTCTATGATTATGAGATATGGCAAATGGACGTCAAAACGGCATTCCTTAATGGCTTCCTCAAGGAAGAGTTGTATATGATGCAGCCGGAAGGTTTTGTCGATCCAGAGAATGCTAACAAGGTGTGCAAGCTCCAGCGCTCGATTTACGGGCTGGTGCAAGCATCTCGGAGTTGGAATATTCGCTTTAATGATGTGATCAAATCGTTTGGCTTTATACAGACTTATGGAGAAGCCTGTATCTACAAGAAAGTGAGTGGGAGCTCTGTAGCATTTCTCATATTATATGTGGATGACATATTGCTGATGGGAAATGATATAGAATTCTTGGAAAGTGTAAAGGCCTACTTGAATAAGAGTTTTTCAATGAAGGACCTTGGAGAAGCAGCATACATATTAGGCATCAAAATCGATAGAGATAGATCAAGACGCCTCATTGGTCTTTCACAAAGCACATACCTTGACAAGATATTGAAGAAGTTCAATATGGATCAGTCCAAGAAAGGGTTCTTGCCTGTTTTGCAAGGTATGAGATTGAGCAAGGCTCAGTCCCCGACCACGGCAGAAGATAGAGAAAAGATGAGTGTCATTCCCTATGCCTCGGCCATAGGTTCTATCATGTATGCCATGCTGTGTACCAGACCTGATGTGAACCTTGCCATAAGTTTGGTAGGGAGGTACCAAAGTGATCCTGGTATGGAACACTGGACAGCGGTTAAGAACATCCTAAAGTACCTGAAGAGGACTAAGGATATGTTTCTCGTTTATGGAGGTGACGAAGAGCTCGTCGTAAAGGGTTACGTCGATGCTAGCTTCGACACAGATCTGGATGACTCGAAGTCACAAACCGGATACGTGTATATTTTGAATGGTGGAGCAGTCAGCTGGTGCAGTTGCAAGCAGAGCGTCGTGGCACATTCTACATGTGAAGCGGAGTACATAGCTGCTTGCGAAGCAGCACAAGAAGGAGTCTGGATGAAGGAGTTCATCACCGACCTAGGAGTCATTCCAAGCGCGTCAAGCCCGATGACTCTCTTCTGTGACAACACTGGAGCTATTGCCATTACCAAGGAGCCCAGGTTTCACAAGAAGACCAAGCACATCAAGCGCCGTTTCAACTCCATCCGGAATTATGTTCAAGATGGAGACATAGATATTTGTAAAGTGCATACGGATCTGAATGTTGCAGACCCGTTGACTAAACATCTTCCACGAGCAAAAAAAGATCAACACCAGAACTCTATGGGTGTTCGATTCATCACAATGTAACTAGATTATTGACTCTAGTGCAAGTGGGAGACTGTTGGAAATATGCCCTAGAGGCAATAATAAAAGTATTATTATTATATTTCCTTGTTCATGATAATTGTCTGTTATTCATGCTTGAATTGTATTGTACGGAAACAGCGATACATGTGTGAATACATAGACCACAACGTGTCCCTGGTAAGCCTCTAGTTACTAGCTCGTTGATCAACAGATGGTCACGGTTTCCTAACCATGGACATTGGATGTCATTGATAACGGGATCACATCATTAGGAGAATGATGTGATGGACAAGACCCAATCCTGAGCCTAGCACGAGATCGTATAGTTCGTAATGCATAAGCTTTTCCGGTGTCAAGTATTTATTCCTTAGACCAAGAGGTTGTGCAACTCCCGGATACCGCAGGAATGCTTTGGGTGTGCCAAACGTCACAACGTAACTGGGTGGCTATAAAGGTACGCAACGGGTATCTCCGAAAGTGTCTGTTGAGTTGGTACGAACCGAGACTGGGATTTGCCACTCCGTATGACGGAGAGGTATCTATGGGCCCACTCGGTAAGACATCATCATCATGAGCTCAAAGTGACTAAGGAGTTAGTCACGGGATGATGGATTACGGAACGAGTAAAGAGACTTGCCATGATGATATTGAACAAGGTATCGGGCATACCGACGATCGAATCTCGGGCAAGTACCGTACCGATAGACAAAGGGAATAACGTACGGGATTGAGTGAATCCTTGACACAGTGGTTCATCCGATGAGATCATCGAGGAACACGTGGGAACCAACATGAGTATCCAGATCCCGCTGTTGGTTATTGATCGGAGAGTCGTCTCGGTCATGTCTGCGTGTCTCCCGAACCCGTAGGGTCTACACACTTAAGGTTCGGTGACGCTAGGGTTGTAGAGATACATGCACATGGAAACCCGAATGTTGTTCGGAGTCCCGGATGAGATCCCGGACGTCACGAGGAGTTCCGGAATGGTCCGGAGGTAAAGAATGATATATAGGAAGTCCAGTTTCGGCCATCGGGTGAACTCCGGGGGTCACCGGGAGTTTCCCGGGACCACCGGAGGGGTCCCAGGGGGTCCACCGAGTGGGGCCACCCATCCCCGTGGGTCCCCTAGGCCACAAGGGGAAGGGGCCAGCCCCTGGTGGGCTGGTGCACCCATATGGGCCCCCCTCCATGCGCCTAGGGTTGAAACCCTAGGGGGAGGGGGCGCCCCCTATGCCTTGGGGGGCAAGTTTCCCCCCTTGGCCGCCGCCCCCCTGGAGATCTGATCTCCCAGGGCCGGCGCCCCCCCTGGCCCCTATATATAGTGGGGGGGGGCAGGGCAGCCGCACCCCAAGCCTCTGGCGCCTCTCCCCCCTCCCGTCACACTTCCTACTCCTCCGCAGGGCGCCGACGAAGCCCTGCAGGTTTTCCTGTTGCATCCACCACCACGCCGTCGTGCTTCTGGATCTCCGATGACCTCTCCTCCGCCCTTGCTGGATCAAGAAGGAGGAGACGTTGCTGTACCGTACGTGTGTTGAACGCAGAGGTGCCTTCCATTCGGCGCTGGGATCATCGGTGACGAGGAACGCGAAGAGTACGACTACATCATCCACGTTCCTTCGATCGCTTCCACACGCGATCTACAAAAGGGTACGTAGATGCACTCCAGTATGCTCGTTGCTAGATGGCTCCTTAGATTGATCTTGGTGAAGCGTAGGAAATTTTTTGAATTCTGCTACGTTCCCCAACACGCTTGACACGTAGATCCCGCCACGACGCTATGCTTGGAAGTGTACGACCTGACAGCTCCACCGTTCAATAAAAATACATATCCGGTTTGTGACTTAGAGTCACCCGGATCGGTGTCAAAGCTTAAATCGACGTAACCGTTTACGACGAGCTCTTTGTCACCTCCATATACGAGAAACATATCATTTGTCCTTTTCAGGTACTTCAGGATGTTCTTGACTGCTGTCAGTGATCCACTCCTGGATTACTTTGGTTCCTCCCTGCTAAACTTATAGCAATGCACACATCAGGTATGGTACACAACATTGCATACATGATAGATTCTATGACTGAGGCATAGGGAATGACTTTCATTTTCTCTCTATCTTCTGCAGTGGTCGAGCATTGAGTCTTACTCAACTTCACACCTTGTAACATAGGCAAGAACCCTTTCTTTGACTGATCCATTTTGAACTTCTTCAAAACTTTATCAAGGTATGTGCTTTGTGAAAGTCCAATTAAGCGTCTTAATCTATCTTTGTAGATCTTCATGCCTAATATATAAGCAGCTTCACCGAGGTCTTTCATTGAAAGATTCCTATTCAAGTATCCTTTTATGCCATCCAGAAATTTTATATCATTTCCAATCAACAATATGTCATCTACATATAATATCAGAAATGCTATAGAGTTCCCACTCACTTTCTTGTAAATACAGGCTTCTCCAAAGTCTGTATAAAACCATATGCTTTGATCACCTCATCAAAGCGTATATTCCAACTCCGAGGTTCTTGCACCAGTCCATAGATGGATCGCTGGAGCTTGCACACTTTGTTAGCACCTTTAGGATCGACAAAACCTTCTGGTTGCATCATATACAACTCTTCTTTGAGAAATCCATTTAGGAATGCAGTTTTGACATCCATTTGCCAGATTTCATAATCATAAAATGCGGCAATTGCTCACATGATTCGGACAGACTTAAGCATCGCTACGGGTGAGAAAGTCTCATCGTAGTCAGCTCCCTGAACTTGTCGAAAACCTTTCGCAACAAGTCGAGCTTTGTAAATGGTAACATTACCTTCAACGTCGGTCTTCCTCTTGAAGATCCATTTATTTTTGATGGCTTGCCGATCATCAGGCAAGTCAACCAAAGTCCACACTTTGTCCTCATACATGGATCCCATCTCAGATTTCATGGCCTCAAGCCAATTTGTGGACTCTGGGGTCATCATCGCTTCCTCATAGTTCGTAGGTTCATCATGGTCTAGTAACATGACTTCCAGAACCAGGTTGCCGTACCACTCTGGTGCGGAACGTACTCTGGTTGACCTACGAAGTTTAGTAGTAACTTGATACGAAGTTTCATGATCATCATCATTAGCTTCCTCACTAATTGGTGTAGGAATCACTAGAACTAGTTTCTATGATGTACTACTTTCCAATTCGGGAGAAGGTACAATTACCTCATCAAGTTCCACTTTCCTCCCACTCACTTCTTTCGAGAGAAACTCCTTCTCTAGAAAGGATCCATTCTTAGCAACGAATATACTACCTTCGGATCTGTGATAGAAGGTGTACCCATATCTGCTCAAATCATCAGTGAAGGTCAGAAAATAACGATACCCGCCGCGAGCTTCCACACTCATCGGTCCACATACATCAGTATGTATGATTTCCAACAAATCTGTTGCTCACTCCATTGTTCCGGAGAACGGAGTTTTAGTCATCTTGCCCATGAGGCATGGTTTGCAAGCACCAAGTGATTCATAATCAAGTGATTCCAAAAGTCCATCACTATGGAGTTTCTTCATGCGCTTTACACCAATATGACCTAAACGGCAGTGCCACAAATAAGTTGCACTATCATTATTAACCTTACATCTTTTGGCTTCAATATTATGAATATGTGTATCACTACAATCGAGATCCAATAAGAATAGACCACTCTTCAAGGGTGCATGACCATAAAAGATATTACTCATATAAATAGAACAACCATTATTCTCAGATTTAAAGGAATAACTGTCCCGCAATAAACAAGATCCAGATATAATGTTCATGCTTAACGCTGCACCAAATAACAATTATTCAGGTCTAAAACTAATCCCAAAGGTAGATGTAGAGGTAGCGTGCCGACGGCGATCACATCGACTCTGGAACCATTTCCCACGCGCATCGTCACCTCGTCCTTAGCCAATCTTTGTTTAATCCGTAGTCCCTGTTTCGAGTTACAAATATTAGCAACCGAACCGGTATCAAATACCCAGGTACTACTACGAGCATTAGTAAGGTACACATCAATAACATGTATATCACATATATATTTGTTCACCTTGCCATCCTTCTTATCCGCCAAATACTTGGGGCAGTTCCGCTTCCAGTGTCTAGTCCCTTTCAGTAGAAGCACTCAGTTTCAGGCTTGCCTCCAGACTTGGGTTTCTTCGTGGGAGTAGTAACTATCTTGCTATTCTTCTTGAAGTTCCCCTTCTTTCCCTTGCCCTTTTTCTTGAAACTAGTGGTCTTGTTAACCATCAACACTTGATGCTCCTTTTTTTGATTTCTACCTCCGCAGCCTTGAGCATAGCGAAGAGCTCGTGAATTGTCTTCCGCATCCCTTGATGTTATAGTTCATCACGAAGCCTTTATAGCTTGGTGGCAGTGATTGAAGAACTCTATCAATAACACTATCTTCGTCAACTTTGCATCCAAGTTGAGTCATATGATTGTAGTACCCAGATATTCTGAGCAAGTGTTCACTGATAGAACTATTCTCCTCCATCTTGCAGCTGTAGAACTTATTAGAAATCTCATATTTCTCAATCCGGGCATTTGCTTGAAATATGAACTTCAACTCCTGGAACATCTCATATCCTCCATGGCGTTCAAAACGTCGTTCAAGTCCCGGTTCTAAGCCGTAAAGCATGGCACAGTGAACTATTGTGTTGTCATCAGACCGCGTCTGCCAGGCGTTCAAAGCGTCTACATTAGCGGGAGGGGGATTTTCACCTACCGGTGCTTCAAGGACATAATTCTTCTATGCAGCAATGAGGATAATCCTCAAGTTATGGACCCAGTCCGTGTAATTGCTACCATCATCTTTCAACTTAGATTTATCTTGGAATGCATTAAAATTCAAAGGAACGGTAGCACGGGCCATTGATCTACACCAACATAGATATGCAAAAACTATCAGGACTAAGTTCATGATAAATTAAAGTTCCATTAATCATATTACTAAAGAACTCCCACTTAGATAAAACATCCCTATGGTCATCTAAATGATCACGTGATCTAAATCAACTAAACCATGTCCGATCATCACGTGAGATGGAGTAGTTTTCAATGTTGAACATCTTATGTTGATCATATCTACTATATGATTCACGCTCGACCTTTCGGTCTCCAGTGTTCCGAGGCCATGTCTGTACATGCTAGGCTCCTCAAGTTTAACCCGAGTATTCTGCGTGTGCAAAAATGGCTTACACCCGTTGTATGTGAACGTAGAGCTTATCACGCCCGATCATCATGTGGTGTCTCGGCACGACGAACTTTCGCAACGGTGCATACTCAGGGAGAACACTTATACCTTGAAATTTAGTAAGGGATCATCTTATAATGCTACCGTCGTACTAAGCATAATAAGATAAACATCACATGCAATCAAAATATGTGACATGATATGGCCATCATCATCTTGTGCTTTTGATCCCCATCTCCAAGGCACCGTCATGATCACCATCGTCACCGGCGCGACACCTTGATCTCCATCGTAGCATCGTTGTCGTCTTGCCAACTATTGCTTCCACGACTATCGCTACCGCTTAGTGATAAAGTAAAGCAATTACATGGCGACTGTATTTCATACAATAAAGCAACAACCATATGGCTCCTGCCAGTTGCCGATAACTTTACAAAACATGATCATCTCATACAATAACGTATAACTCATCATGTCTTGACCATATCACATCACAACATGCCCTGCAAAAACAAGTTAGACATCCTCTACTTTGTTGTTGCAAGTTTTACGTGGCTGCTACGGGCTTAGCAAGAACCGTTCTCACCTACGCATACAAAACCACAACGATATTTCGTCAAGTATGTGTTGATTTAACCTTCACAAGGACCGGGCGTAGCCACACTTGATTCAGCTAAAGTGAGAGAGACAGACACCCGCCAGTCACCTTTAAGCAATGAGTGCTCGTAACGGTGAAACCAGTCTCGCGTAAGCGTACGCGTAATGTCGGTCCGGGCCGCTTCATCTCACAATACCGCCGAAACAAAGTATGACATGTTGGTAAGCAGTATGACTAGTATCGTCCACAACTCACTTGTGATCTACTCGTGCATTTCATCTACGCATAGACCTTGCTAATGATGCCACTGTTGGGGAACGTAGTATTTCAAAAAATTCCTACGATCACGCAAGATCTATCTACTAGAAGAATAGCAATGAGAGGGGAGAGTGTGTCCACGTACCCTTGTAGACCGGGAGCGGAAGCGTCTAGTGACGCAATTGATGTATTCGAACTTCTTCGCGATCCAACCGATCAAGCATCGAACGTACGGAGCCTCTGCGTTCAGCAGACGTTCAGCTTGATGACGCCCCACGAGCTCTTGATCCAGTAGAGCTTCACGGGAGAGTTTCGTCAGCACGACGGTGCGGTGACGGAGATGATGAAGTTACCGTCGCAGGGCTTCGCCTAAGCGCTGCAACGATATGACCGAGGTGTGTTTCTGTGGAGGGGGGCACCGCACACGGTTGGGAGAGATCAACTAATCAACTTGTGTGTCTTTGGGTGCCCTCCTGCCCCCGTATATAAAGGAGCAAGGGGGAGGTGCGACCAGCCCCTATGGCGCACCCTAGAGGGCCACTCCTACTAGGAATAGGATTCCAATCCTATTCCTAGTAGGAGTCCACCAAGAGGGAGAGAAGGGGAAGGAAAGAGAGGGAGAGGGAAAGAGGGGGCCGCACCCCCCCTCTCCTAGTACAATTCGGACTCCCCTTGGGAGGGGGCACGCCACCTCCTGGGCTGCTGCCCTCTCTCTCCCCTAAAGCCCACTAGGGCCCAATACTTCCCCGGGGGGTTCCGGTAACCCCCTCGGCACTTCGGTTTAATCCGAAACCTTTCCGGAACACTTCCGGTGTCCGAATATAGTCGTCCAATATATCAATCTTTACGAATTGGACATTCTGAGACTCCTCGTCATGTCCGTGATCTCATCCGGGACTCCGAACTACCTTCGGTACATCAAAACTCATAAACTCATAATACCGATCGTCATCAAACGTTAAGCGTGCAGACCCTACGGGTTCGAGAACTATGTAGACATGATCGAGACTCATCTCCGGTCAATAAACAATAGCGGAACCTGGATGCTCATATGGGCTCCTACATATTCTACGAAGATCTTTATCGGTCAAACCGCATAACATCATACGTTGTTCCTTTTGTCATCGGTATGTTACTTGCCCGAGATTCGATCGTCGGTATCTCAATACCTAGTTCAATCTCATTACCGGCAAGTCTCTTTACCCGTTCCGTAATACATCATCTCGTGACCAACTCATTAGTCATTTGCTTGCAAGGCTTATTATGATATGTGTTACCGAGAGGGCCCAGAGATACCTCTCTCACACTTGCAGTGACAAATCCTATTCTTGATCTATGACAACACCATGAACACTTTCGGAGACACCTGTAGAGCATCTTTATAATCACCCAGTTACGTTGTGACGTTTGATAGCACACAAGGTGTTCCTCCGGTATTCGGGAGTTGCAGAATCTCATAGTCATAGGAACATGTATAAGTCATGAAGAAAGCAATAGCAGTAAAACTAAAGAATCATAGTGCTAAGCTAACAGATGGGTCTAGTCCATCACATCATTCTCCTAATGACGTGATCTCTTTGATCAAATGACAACTCATGTCTATGGCTAGGAAACATAACCATCTTTGATCAATGAGTTAGTCTAGTAGAGGCATACTAGGGACATACTTTTTGTCTATGTATTCACACATGTACTAAGTTTCCGATTAATACAATTCTAGCATGAATAAAATACATTTATCATGATATAAGGAAATACAAATAACATCTTTATTATTGCCTCTAGGGCATATTTCCTTCAGAACTCTATCAATAACACTATCTTCGTCAACTTTGCATCCAAGTTGAGTCATATGATTGTAGTACCCATACATTCTGAGCAAGTGTTCACTGATAGAATTGTTCTCCTCCATCTTGCAGCTGTAGAACTTATTGGAAATTTCATATTTCTCAATCTGGGCATTTGCTTGAAATATGAACTTCAACTCTTGGAACATCTCATATGCTCCATGACGTTCGAAACGTCTTTGAAGACCCGGTTCTAAGCCGTAAAGCATGGCACACTGAACTATCATCTAGTCATCAGAACGAGCTTGCGAGACATTCATAACGTCCGTAGTTGCTCCTCCAGCACGCCTGTCACCTAACGGTGCTTCCAGGACATAATTCTTCTATGCAGCAATGAGGATAATCCTCAAGTTACGGACCCAGTCCGTGTAATTGCTACCATCATCTTTCAACTTAGCTTTCTCTAGGAATGCATTAAAATTCAAGGGAACGGTAGCAAGGGCCATTGATCTACAACAACAAAGATATGCAAAACTATCACGACTAAGTTCATGATAAATTAATGTTTAATTAATCATATTACTAAAGAACTCCCACTTAGATAGACATCCCTCTAGTCATCAAAATGATCACGTGATCCAAATCAACTAAACCATGTCCGATCATCACGTGAGATGGAGTAGTTTTCAATGGTGAACATCTTATGTTGATCATATCTACTATATGTTTTCAATGGTGAACATCTTATGTTGATCATATCTACTATATGATTCACGCTCGACCTTTCGGTCTCTGGTGTTCCGAGGCCATGTCTGTACATGCTAGGCTCGTCATGTTTAACCCGAGTATTCTGCATGTGCAAAACTGTCTTACACCTGTTGTATTTGAACGTAGAGCTTATCACACCCAATCATCACGTGGTGTCTCGGCACGACGAACTTTCACAACGGTGCATACTCAGGGAGAACACTTGTACCTTGAAATTTTTGTAAGGGATCATCTTATAATGCTACTGCCATTCTAAGCAAAATAAGATTAACATCACATGCAATCAAAATATGTGAGATGATATGGCCACCATCATCTTGTGCTTTTGATCTCCATCTCCAAAGCATCGTCATGATCTCCATCGTCACCGGCTTGACACCATGATCTTCATCATAGCGTCGTGGTCGTCTCACCAACTATTGCTAACTCATAGTGATAAAGTAAAGCAATTACATGACCTTTGCAATTCATACAATAAAGAGACAACCATAAGGCTCCTGCCGGTTGCCCACAACTTTACAAAACATGATCATCTCATACAATAACGTATAACTCATCACGTCTTGACCATATAACATCACAACTTGCCCTGCAAAAACAAGTTAGACGTCCTCTACTTTGTTGTTGAAAGTTTTACGTGGCTGCTACGGGCTTAGCAAGAACCGTTCTTACCTACGCATACAAAAACCAAAACGATTTTCGTCAAGTATGTGCTGTTTTAACCTTCACAAGGATCGGGCGTAGCCACACTCGATTCAACTAAAGTTGGAGAAACTGACACCCGCCAGCCACCTGTGTGCGAAGCACGTCGGTAGAACCAGTCTCGCGTAAGCATACGCGTAATATCGGTTCGGAACGCTTCATCCAACAATACCGCCGAATCAAAGTATGACATGCTGGTAAGCAGTATGACTATTATCGCCCACCTCTCATTGTGTTCTACTCGTGCAACTCATGATGTCACTGTTGGGGAACGTAGTATTTCAAAAAAAAAATCCTATGATCACGCAAGATCTATCTACTAGAAGCATAGCAACGAGAGGGGACAGTGTGTCTACGTACCCTCGTAGACCAAAAGCGGAAGCGTCTAGCGACGTGGTTGATGTAGTCGAACGTCTTCGTGATCCAACCGATCCTAGCACCGAACGTACGTCACCTCCGCGTTCATCACACGTTCAGCTTGATGACGTCCCACGAGCTCTTGATCCAGTTGAGCTTCATGGGAGAGTTTCGTCAGCACGACGGCGTGGTGACGGTGATGATGAAGCTACTGACGCAGGGCTTCGCCTAAGCACTGCAACGATATGACCGAGGTGTGTAACTGTGGGGAGGGGCACCGCACACGGCTAGAATCAACTTGTGTGTCTATGGGGTGCCCCTCCCCACGTATATAAAGGAGTGGAGGAGGGGAGGGGCCGGCCCTCTCTATGGTGCGCCCTAGGGGAGTCCTACTCCCATTGGGAGTAGGATTCACCTCCCTTCCCAGTTGGAGTAGGAGAGGAAGGAAGGAGGAGATGGAGAAGAAGGAAAGGGGGGCCGCCCCCCTCCCAATTCAGATTTGGCTTGTGGGGGGCGAGCCCCCACCTTGGCCGCCTCCTCCTCCTTTCCACTATGGCCCATTAAGGCCGACCAGCTCCCCGGGGGGTTCCAGTAGCCCCCTGGTACTCCGGTAAATGCCCGAACTCATCCGGAACCATTAAGATGTCCATATATAGGCTTCCAATATATCGACCTTTAGGTCTTGGACATTCCGAGACTCCTCGTCATGCCCGTGATCACATCCGGGACTCCGAACTACCTTCGGTACATAAAAACACATAAACTCATAATACTGATCGTCATCAAACGTTAAGCACGCGGACCCTACGGGTTTGAGAACTATGTAGACATGCCCGAGACTCATTTCCGGTCAATAACCAATAGCGGAACCTGGATGCTCATATTGGCTCCTACATATTCTACGAAGATCTTTATTGGTCAAACCGCATAACAACATACGTTGTTCCCTTTGTCATCGGTATGTACTTGCCCGAGATTCGATCATCGGTATCACCATACCTAGTTAATCTCGTCACCGGCAAGTCTCTTTACTCGTTCCATAATACATCATCTCGTGACTAACTAATTAGTCATTTGCTTGCAAAGGCTTATTATGATGTGTATTACCGAGAGGGCCCAGAGATACCTCTCCGACACTCGGAGTGACAAATCCTATTCTCAATCTATGCCAACACCACAAACACCTTTGGAGACACTGGTAGAGCATCTTTATAATCACCCAGTTACATTGTGACGTTTGATAGCACACAAGTTGTTCCTCCGGTATTTAGGACTTGTATAATCTCATAGTCATAGGAACTGTTGGGGAACGTAGCAGAATTCAAAAAATTTCTACGCTTCACCAAGATCAATCTAAGGAGTTCATCTAGCAACGAGCATAAAAGAGTGCATCTACATACCCTTTGTAGATCGCGAGCGGAAGCGTTCAAGGGAACGTGGATGATGGAGTCGTACTCGTCGTGATCCTCGTCACCGATGATCCCAGCGCCGAACGGATGGCACCTCCGCGTTCAACACACGTACGGTACAGCGACGTCTCCTCCTTCTTGATCCAGCAAGGGGGGAGGAGAGGTTGATGGAGATCCAGCACTACGACGGCGTGGTTGTGGATGCAACGGGAAAAGCTGCAGGGCTTCGCCGAGACCCTGCGGGAGAAGTTGGAGG
>LR738714.1:28551133-28580800 GCA_902687465.1 Secale cereale
GCCGGGGGCTGAGGTGCGGCTGCCCTCTCTCCCCCCCACTATATATAGGGGGCCAGGGGGGCGCCGGCCCTAGGAGATCCAATATCCTTGGGGGGGCGGCGGCCAAGGGGGTGGCTTGCCCCCCAAGCCTAAGGGGGGCGCCCCCACCTCTAGGGTTTCAACCCTAGGCGCATGGGGGGAGGCCCATGGGGGGTGCGCCAGTCCACTAGGGGCTGGTCCCCCCTCCCCTACGGCCCACGGGGCCCTCCGGGATGGGCGGCCCCACCCGGTGGACCCCCGGGACCATTCCGGTGGTCCCGGTACACTACCGGTGACCCCCGGAACTCTCCCGATGGCCGAAACTGGACTTCCTATATATCATTCTTTACCTACGGACCATTCCGGAACTCCTCATGACATCCGGGATCTCATCCGGGACTCCGAACAACATTCGAGTTTCCGTGTGCACGTATCTCTATAACCCTAGCGTCACCGAACCTTAAGTGTGTAGACCCTACGGGTTCGGGAGACACGCAGACATGACCGAGACGACTCTCCGGTCAATAACCAACATCGGGATCTGGATACCCATGTTGGTTCCCACGTGTTCCTCGATGATCTCATCGGATGAACCACGATGTCAAGGATTCACTTAATCCCGTATGTAATTCCTTTTGTCTATCGGTACGGTACTTGCCCGAGATTCGATCGTCGGTATACCGATACCTTGTTCAATCTGGTCATGGCAAGTCTCTTTACTCGTTTCGTAATCCATCATCCCGTGACTAACTCCTTAGTCACTTTGAGCTCATGATGATGATGTCTTACCGAGTGGGCCCAGAGATACCTCTCCGTCATACGGAGTGACAAATCCCAGTCTCGGTTCGTACCAACTCAACAGACACTTTTGGAGATACCCGTTGCGTACCTTTATAGCCACCCAGTTACGTTGTGACGTTTGGCACACCCAAAGTATTCCTATGGTGTCCGGGAGTTGCACAACCTCATGGTCTAAGGAACAGATACTTGACACTGGAAAAGCTAAAGCATTACGAACTACACGATCTTATGCTAGGCTTAGGATTGGGTCTTGTCCATCACATCATTCTCCTAATGATGTGATCCCGTTATCAATGACATCCAATGTCCATGGCCAGGAAACCGTGACCATCTGTTGATCAATGAGCTAGTAACTAGAGGCTTACCAGGGACACGTTGTGGTCTATGTATTCACACATGTATCGCTGTTTCCGTACAATACAATTCAAGCATGAATAACAGACAATTATCATGAACAAGGAAATATAATAATAATCCTTTTATTATTGCCTCTAGGGCATATTTCCAATAGGAACATGTATAAGTTATGAAGAAAGCAATAGCAGTAAAACTAAACGATCAAGTTGCTAAGCTAACGGATGTGTCTTGTCCATCACATCATTCTCTTAATGATGTGATCCCATTGATCAAATGACAACTCATGTCTATGGCTAGGAAACATAACCATCTTTGATCAATGAGCTAGTCTAGTAGAGGCATACTAGGGACACTCTGTTTCGTCTATGTATTCACACATGTACTAAGTTTCCGATTAATACAATTCTAGCATGAATAATAAACATTTGTCATGATATAAATAAATACAAATAACAACTTTATTATTGCCTCTAGGACATATTTCGTTCAAGGGATTGGTTGAGAAGGCCCAGATCTACAGTTCCACCAAGAGAAATTTGATCCCCCACTAATCCCTTGCGGATCTTTTCTACTCTTGGGTGTTTGAGCACCCTAGACGGTTGAGGTCACCTCAGAGCTATATTCCATCGTGGTGAAGCTCCGTGGCTTCGTTGGGAGCCTCCAATTCAGTTGTGGAGAGAGCCCCAACCTTGTTTGTAAAGGTTCGGTTGCCACCTTCAAGGGCACCAATAGTGGAATCACGGCAGCTCGCATTGTGTGAGGGCGTGAGGAGAATACGGTGGCCCTAGTGGCTTGTTGGGGAGCATTGTGCCTCCACACCGCTCCAACGAATAAGTACTTTCCCTCAAAGGGAAGGAACTTCGGTAACACATCCTCGTCTTCACCGGCTCCACTTTTGGTTATCTCTCACCTTTACTTGTGCAAGCTTTATGTGTTAGTCTCTTGTGCTTGCTTGTGTACTTATTATTGTTGCATCATATAGGTTGCTCACCTAGTTGCATATCTAGACAACCTATTTTGTTGCTAAGTTTAATTTGGTCAAGAAAAGCGAAAAATTGTTAGTTGCCTATTCACCCCCCTCTAGTCCACCATATCGATTATTTCAATTGGTATCAGAGCCTCGTCTCTTTATTAAGGACTTTACCGTCCAAAGAGTATGGGTGACAACGTAGTTGAGACAGAGGGACACTCCGGTGGAACTCCGTCCTTGCGTACGTCCGATGGGGGAACCTTGGTCTCTCGTGAGGAGTTCAATGTGGCTTTGGACACATTGAAAGCCTCATTTACGTTCGAGGTCAAAGGCATGTTCAAAGAATTTCTTGAGGGACTTAAATTACCCACCGCACCGTTAGAAGTGGTTCGTCCCGCTACCAATGTTTCGGATGCTATTCCCGACAAGGGAGAAGCTAGTAGTGAACATGTCCCGGTGACTAAGAATGGGAGTGGCATTTTTTCTCACTCCGTCCTTGCCATCAATTATGGAGGACCCGTTCCCACTCCGCATTTAAATTCGGTTGGTCTTATCCTAAGTTTGTGAGAAATTCTGATTTTGCTACTTGGACGTTTTGTTTAAACGTCATTTAAATCATTGTTGTACTAATCTTTTGAGAATCATTGAGCAAGGTTTCTACCCGCATGATCCTTACAACTTAACTCCAAGAGAAACTGCAGATCATCAATTCATCGAGTCCGTTCTTTGCATTCTTCAAGTGGCTATCCCTCCCGAAGACATTGCACATCTTCGACCCTTCTCCGTGGCCAAGGAAGCATGGGAGCATGTTGGTTCCTTGTTCCTTGTACAAGGGCAAGCATTCAACGCTCAAACTATGAAGTTGTGCAAGATGAAGCCGATGAGTTTGCCATGATCAAAGATGAAGATCCCCGTGAACTTTATCGGAGATTAACCACTCTTGCGGTCTCACTTCGAGATAATGGGAGCAAGGATACAAATGACAATTGTATCAACCGTAAGTTTCTCAAGGCCATGATGCCTTATCACAAGGCCACGTCCTCCGTCATTCACTAAAGACCGGATTACCACACTTTGTCCTCAAGTGAAGTGTTGGATGGGTTCGTTGCCATGAGGATCTTGGATAAGACCGCCGACAATGCGGTGTTGCGAGCTCAACGATCAAAGAAGCCCAACCTTGCTTTGAAGGCCAAGTCTTGTGTGGAAGAAGAGGATGAAGATGAGTGTTGCCCCGAAGACACCAAATATGCTTATCATGAGCACATGGCTCTAGCATCACGGCAATTTTGGGGCAACAAGAAGATTTATAGGCCCAACTTCAACAAGAACAACTCAAGTGGCCTCAAGGGCAAGCAACAAGTGAGGACATGCTACAATTGTGGCAATGTGAGTCACTTTGTTGTAGATTGCCCATATGAGAAAAGAGAAGACAACGGAGGCAAGCTTATCTGAAAGGACAAAGCCAAGCCCTATCCCAACAAGAACAACTTCAACGAGACGACTCCTTCCAAAGGATTGGTGGCCCAAGAAGAATATGTTGATGATGATGATGATGAAGATGATGAGATGATTACTATGGCCACTGTTGCTATTGCAACAACTCCATGATCATCCCTCTTCGACTCACCAAATGAGAACATCACCGCCAAGTGCCTCATGGCTAAGGCCACCAACAAGGTAACCCCCAACACCAATTCTACCACCACCTCTAATCCTTCATTGACGGATTGTATTGATGAGAGTGAGGGGGCGGAGGAGGAGGAAAATGAATTTGAGTTGTTCATGAGTAAACTCAAAGGCAAACCCAAGAAGCACTTTGTTGCTCTCTTGGAACAACTTGGTGAAGCCAATGACATGATCGAGGCTCACGAGGAGACCATTTTTAAAATGGAGGGTCATAGTCGAGACTATGTCGATGAGATATCGGATCTCTCTAATGCTCTTGAGGAAGAGCGTGGTCTTCGTTAGGCTCTTGAGGAGTCACACAACGATGATCATGCTAAATTAAAGAAATATCTCAATCATGCTTGAGTTGTCTCTTGTATGCTCAATTTCGAGAAGGCAAAGCTTGTGGTTGACCATGCTAGACTCAAGGAGGAGTTTGTTACACTTGACAAGGCTGACAAGGTCTTGAAGAGTGTACATGCTAGCCTCAAAGAGTCTCATGATCAACTTCAAGTTTCGCTAACCAAGGAGAAAGCTACCTTTCCTCGCATGGTTTTAATTGATAATGCAAATGCTACTAACCCATGTTGCAAGCATGTGCATCTTGTTGAAGAGAATGCCAAGTTAAAGAAGAAACTTGAGAAAGGCCTTGTGTCTTGCATACAAGGTGAGAAAAACCTCAACGATCTTTTGAGCAATCAAAGGGAAGTTGTGGTGAAGGAAGGAATTGGGTTTTCTCCCAAGCCGAAGAAGAAGAAGAAGGACAAGACCAAGCAACCCCCTCCTCTCAAGAAAATCTTTGTAAAGGAGGGAGAGGGTACTCCTAAGAAGGAGAAGAACATTGTGAAGAGTAGTGGAGTCAAGAAAAACACTGCCACTCCTTCCAACAAAGCCGGTGACTTCAACCCTTCTTATGTTTTATGCCGTGCTAGTGATGGACATGTTTTTGCCAAATTTGTTGGTTCTTCTTATGAGTACATTGAATGGTCTATATGGGTTCCTAAGATGCTTGTTACTAACCTCAAAGGACCCATTACAAAATGGGTACCTAAATCCAAGCATTGATATCTTGTAGGAGTTTTCTTTCGGTGGGGGATCATGGTTGCTCGATAGTTGTCATGCCCAAGATGTGATTCTATCTCGCTCACTAGATAAAACTTGTGATTGAGGCACGACCACATTTCAAGCGCTTAGCAAGATGGATATCATTACATCGTACCATTACATATATACATGGGGATACAACAATTCATACAAGTCACATGAATACAACAACATCAATACAAGACATCCGACTATGGATGCAAACATGAAAAACACCACGACATCCATCTACTATCCCAGGCTACCGACTAAGAACCTATCCCAAGATCGACGAAGCAGAAGAAGAAAGAACTCCAACACAAATAACATCGCTCTCACGTCAAGTCATCAGAAACCCACACCTACAACTGTTGTTGTAGTATCTGTGAGCCACGAGGACTCAGCAATCCCATAACCATGGGTATCAAGACTAGCAAAGCTTAATGTGTATGGAGAGGTTAAGTGGTGAGGTTGCATCAGCGGCTAAGCATATGTATAGTGGCTAACTTACGAGTACAAGAATAAGATGAGCATCTACGCAAACAGTTGCAAACTAGTAATGATCGCTAAAGATCCTGAACTACCTACGGGTCAAACATAACCCCACCGTGTTCTCTTCTCAAAGTGAAAAGAGACGGTCACGGTTACACACGCGGTTCGTGTATTTTATTTCGGATCCTCTGTCAAGTTTTCTACAACCGGACATTAACAAATTCCAATCTGCCACATAACCGCGGGCACAACTTTCGAAAGATTATAACCCTGCAGGGGTGTCCCAACTTAGCCCATCATAAGCTCTCACGATCAGCAGAAGTAAAAGTATTACCCCTTATCTTAGGGATAATCCGACCAGACTCGGAATCCCGGTGCACAAGACATTTTTACAATGGTAAAACAAGTCCAGCAAGACCTCCCGGCGTGCCGACACCCTGATAGTAGCCGCGCGTATCTCGTCTCAGGCCACGTCTGGATGAGCAGTACGTACGGCAACCGAAGACCCCAGATAACTGGGTGGCACCGCAAGTGGCTCTAGTTTGGGACCAACACCATCAGCACTGGCCCCCCTGTTATGTGGAATTAAGAACCCGGGGACGCGACCCCCTGTGCAATTTAATTAATTAATTAAGTTTTTATTATGAGGCAAAATAAAACCAATGTTGGGCCTTGCTGAAGGAGTTTTATTCAAAGTGAACTGTCAAGGGGTCCCCATATACCCAACCGCATTAGGAACGCAAAATCAAGGAACATAACACCGGTTTATCGGTTCTTAAGGCGGCATGAGTGGAACAAAACACCGAGAAAAAGGCCAAGCCTTCCACCCATTGCCAAGTATATAGGTGTGTTAATTTAATTAATTGATATTGTGATATTCCAACAACCAAGTTCCAACATGGAGCAATCTTCATCTTCACCTGCAACTAACAACGCTATAAGAGGGGCTGAGCGAGCGGTAACATAGTCAAACAACGGTTTGCTGGGATGGTGTCAAAGGTTAGAGGTTTCATGGCAACAAGGTGAGTCTGACAACAAAAGATAGGTAGCGCGACATATAATGATAGCACCAAGACAACTAGCATAGCAATGGTAGTAAAGGTATCCAAGGTGATGGTCATCTAGCCCGAGATCCCGCAAGGAAGAAGAACGAGTCCATGAAGTAGACGAAGAAGAAGTTTCGAAGACGAACCAAGTGTAGTCGAACGAATCCTCACGATGGCAACGGAATATGAACTAGCAAGAAGAAGCACACAACACGGTAAACACACCACACAAGAACATGACATACTGCTCAATCAAGTATGATGCAAGACAATGCAAAACATGGCAAGGGATGAAGCACAAAAGAACATCACAACAAGGCAAGTTTAAATGAGGCCGGAAACAACATATAACAATTCCGGTAAGTCCTCATATGAAAATTTCGAAATTGGTCCAGATCTGAACAAACCTTAAGTTCAAGTTGTTAAACAACAAGTTAACATGCACCATGATAATCTACTCGAAATTCTAGTCAAGTTAAATATAAGATTTGTTTAATTCGGAGCTACGACCTAGAAGATATGAGCAAAACAAGTTGAACATGGTAAAGATGCAAGATGCATCCACACATCAAGCAAACACACTCCAAACAGATAATCAACATGATATTATGCATCTACATGCAAAAACACACAAGTTTCATATAGGACACGCTCAAAATGGAGCAACGGTTCATCACATACGCACGAAGCAAGTTATAACAACAATCAGGCCAAAACAGCAAGTAGGTATATAGTTGACATCAAAACTACATGATGCAATAACATTTCATGGCAACCAAGGGCATGGCAAGCATGTACATATCAAGCACTACAAGTATGATCACTGAGCTACTACCAAACACCACTAGAACATGCTCAAAACATCATGGCAAGATTGCAAAAGATAACAGATTCTCAGACTTAGTGAAATAAACTAAACATGGTAGCAACAACGACAAGTAGGCATGTTTGCAAGCTTGTGCAACTCATCTCAGAGCATATCATGGCATGTGAAGATAACCAACAACAAGAAGACATGTTTATGAAGCTACTCATGGCAAGAACATGGTCATAGGATGCATAGATCACTAGCAATTCACATGGCAAAACTGAACTTGCTAATAACAGGCTAACAAAAACATTTTATATCAACTTGAGAGCATGAAAACAACAAGCTACATCATGTCATATAGGCAAACAAGGGCATGGATGGATAAAGCATAACATGAACAACAAGACATGATCATTGGACAACCCAAAATATTCATGGATTTGAGTGGGGCATCAAGCAAACATGGCATCAGGATATAACAGTTTCAGACTTAGCAGTTTTCAACAAGTCTCAGAAAATAACAATAGCGAGTAGGCCACTTTACAAGCTTGTTGCAAACACCACAAGGCATATCATGAAAAGTGGATTACACCACATCAAAGATGACATGATTGTGCTTCTAAAACATATTGAAATGTAGCTCAAACAAAAATCACACATAAAGATATGAAAAAGACAAATCATCATCTTATAACAAGTTTCAACACTTAACAGCCACATGCACTTTTGCAACAGAGATAAACATGGCAATATGGCACCTAACATGAATGCTACAGCTATCATCATGTAGAGCACTTCACAATGAACATTTTGACATATTATACACTCCATTTGGACCAACATGTACAAAGTTACAACCTCAGAAACATGGTAACATATTGTTGACAGTCAATAAGGACTTAACAACACCATCACATAGCAGTTTTGCAACGAAGATTAAGACAACAAGATGAACAGTAACATGCGTGGAAATGCAACTAACATGTAGAGCACTTCAAGATGAAGATTTTGATATATCATATGCCTCAATCGGACAGACATGCACAAACATATCAACAAGTAAAGAATGCATCATGCAACAGTTTTCTGGGACTTAGTCAAATTCTAAAAAAAACGAACAAGCGGTGGTAAGCTAAAGTGTGCACGGGCGTGGGATTAGGTGGGCTCACCACTGGGCTTCGGCCCAGCTCAAAGGAGAGGCGAGGCAGGCTAGCGGCTGGGCCTGCGGATCTGGGCCGCGGTGGGGAACAGCAGGCCGGGGCCCACGAGGACGAAGGAGGCCCGCCGGGGCATCGTTCGCCTCCTCCGCCCATGCCTACGGGGCAAGGGTGCCATGGCGGCGACCAAAGGAACTCCGGCGAGGCAGGCCGGCCCGGCGAGACGTGGAATGGAGTGGCTCCGGGCAGGAACCACCAGATCCGGACGCTGGGAGCTCGTTCCCGGCGACGAGGAGGTTTGGGGAGGCACGGACGAGGAGATCGGGCGCCATGGTTCTCTGCACTGACACGGGAGCGAGAGAGATGAGCTCAGAGAGATGGAGGAGAGGGAGGAGCAGGGCGATGGGGACGACCTCGAGGTCCTTGGCGGCGGACTCGTGGTCGGCGGGGTCAGGCGACAGGCGCCGACGCGGAGCGGCGATGCAGGCGCGGAAGAGGTCGCACAGGGAGCTCGGGGAGGTCGCGGGAGGATGCGTGGCTCGGGCGCCGTGGCGGCAGTCTTTCGGGGCCCGGTCGGGCCTAGTTCGGCCTTGGACGGGCCGGATCTGGGCCTCGTGTGGTGGGAGGTGGTGGAGGCGACGTGGAGGGCCCCGGTTGGCTGCGGGAGGCGCTGCGGGTGACGTGTCGCGCCCGGATTGGCCGGGGCGACGACGGGTGGCGGCGCCAAGTGGCGGGGCCGGATCGGCTGGGCATGGATTTCAAAGAGGGAGGTGGGAGGCTAGAGGTAGGGGAAGCTAGGCTGCCAGATTTGGAAGGGGAAGGGGTTTATATAGGGAAAGGGGGCTATGGTTAGCTGCTTTAGGCCGTTTCCGAGCACTCCGATCGCGATCCAACGGATCCGATCGCGTGGGAGGCTAGGATGGCCTAGGTGGACTGCGGTGGGTTGTGTAGGAGGAGGTGGGCTGTGGGGAGAGAAGAGAGAGAGAGGCCCACGGGGGTTTTCGGAGACCGAAAACGTCCGACACTTTAACCGGCTATATTGCCGCTATAGGTTTAACAGTTGGGCTATCAAACGAGCTCCGAATGCGATGAAACTTGACAGGCGGTCTACCTACACTATAACAAGACCACACGCCAAATTTCACCCCATTCCGAGGCCATTTTCCAGCCACTTATAAAATAAATATTCGGAGGTGCCGCGGGCGCGTGCAAGTGTGTTTGGGCTCAGAAAGGACAACGGAAAGGACGGGCGGACTCGGACGGATGCAAGTTTTGAAAACATGTTGATGCAATGCACATGATGACAAGGAAAAGTGCAACACATAAGCAGATGACATGGCAACGACAATGAATAATTGGCTGACACCTGGCGCATCGGTCTCAGGGTGTCACAATAGTGGAGCCACAATTCATATGACCGGAAGCAAAGACTTGGTGGTGGACATGCAGCAAGGTTCATCTATGGCCACCAATGTCGAATGGGGTGATGCTTCATCTTCTAAGGTATTGGGGCTTGGCAAGGTTGTTGTCTCTCATGATCTCACGATCAAGAAAGTCATGCTTGTTGAGTCCCTTGCATACAATTTACTTTCTGTTGGTCAACTTGCACTCATGGGATTTGCAACATTCTTTTATATTGATACCGTGGCCCTCTTGTGGAGCAAGACTCTTAAAGTAGCCTTTGTTGGGCATGTCAAGAACGGTATCTATGTGGTTAACTTCTCGGAGCGACCCACTAAGACCGCGACTTGCCTAATGGCTAAAGTTGATGTGGGATGGCTTTGGCATCGCCGGTTAGCCCATGTCAATATGAGATCTTTGCAAAGTTTTCTCAAGGGGTACCATGTATGTGGACTAACAAATGTTAGTTTTGCCAAAGATCGTACTTGCAGTGCTTGTATCGAAGGAAAGCTACATGAGAAGGCTCACCCTCCCACAACTATCATCTACTCAATGAGACCTTTAGAGCTCCTCCACATGGATCTCTTTGGGCCTCCATCCTTTGATAGTCTTGGGGGTAGAAAGTATTGCTTGGTAATTGTAGATGATTATTCAAGATACACTTGGGTATACTTCTTAAAGAGGAAGAGTGAGACCCAACAAACTGTCATCAACTTTGCAAATGAAGCTCAACGACAACATGATGCAAAGATCTTGATGATTCGAAGTGACAACAGCATCGAGTTCAAGAATTACACCTTGATGATTTTCTTAGTGATGAGGGGATCAATCATCAATATGCCGCACCGCATACCCCTCAACAAAATGGTGTGGCGGAGAGAAAGAACCGGACATTGATGGACGTGGCAAGGACCATGATGGCAGAGTCGTTCAAGTCTCCGTACAACTTTTGGGCCGAAGCCAGCAACACCGCTTGTCATGCATCCAATCGGCTCTATCTCCGCAAAGGCTTGAACAAGACTCCATATGAGATACTTACCGGTAACAAGCCCAACCTCAAGTACTTTCGGGTGTTCGGTTGTAAGTGTTTCATACTCAAGAAAGGTGTTCGTTTGTCTAAGTTTGAGGCTAGAGCTCATGAGGGCATATTTGTTGGTTATGCTACAAACTCTCATGCTTACCGTGTCCTCAACAAGTCCAACAGACTCATTGAGGAGACGTGTAACATAGGGTTTGATGAGAATAACGGCTCCCAAGTGGAGAAAAGTGGTACTTGTGATGTAGGTGATGAAATTCCTCCTCAAGCAATAAGAAGAATGGGAGTTGGTCATATCCTACCCATTGAGGAACCCCTTATGGCCGAAGGAGAAGGACAATGTTCCACTCAAGTGGAACCATCACCAACCCAAGACCCACACGCTTCTGAAGAACAAAGTGAAGGTCCTCAACCCGATGAACAAGGCCAAGTGCAAGATCAACCGCAAGATGGTGGTGATCCACCAGTGATGCACAAGGCCAAGTTCTCTCTCCCGAGCATGTCCAAGATCAAGAGCAAGCTCAAGATCAAGATCAAGCTCTTAACGACGCTCAAGATGATCAACTCGTAGCTCCTCAACTATCACTTCAAGAGCAATTGGAGCGTCGTGCTGCCAAAGTTGCTTCCAGGCTCGCTTCTAGAGAGCATCACATGGAGAATATATTTGGAAGTATCACAAAGGGGGTAAGCACTCATAGACAATTAGCAAACTATTGTGCTTATCAAGCATTTGTCTCATGTGTTGAACCTCAAAAGGTCTATGAGGCGCTTGAAGACCCCGATTGTCTCAATGCCATGCATGAAGAACTCCATAACTTCGAGCGCAACAAGGTGTGGCGTTTGGTGCCAAGGCAGAAGGAGAACCATAATGTCATTGGAACCAAATGGATCTTCAAGAACAATCAAGATGCTCATGTGATTGTCATTCACAACAAGGCTCGTTTGGTGGCTCAAGGCTACTCCCAAGTGGAGGGTATCGACTACAGTGAAACCTTTGCCCCCGTTGCTCGCCTTGAATATATTCGTTTGTTGCTTGCCTTTGCTTCGCATCATAACTTTAAATTGCAACAAATGGATGTGAAAAGTGCTTTCCTTAATGGTCCTATTAATGAGTTGGTGTATGTCCAACAACCCCCGGGGGTTTGAGGATCCTAAGTTCCCCAATCACGTGTACCAACTCGATAAGGCGCTCTATGGCCTTAAACAAGCCCCACGTGCGTGGTATGAGCATCTTACTGAGTAGTTGCAAGATCGTGGGTTTGAAATTGAAAAAATCGACCCCACTATTTTTACTAAGAAGGTCAAAGGGGAGTTGTTTGTATGCCAACTATATGTTGATGATATTATCTTTGGTTCACCTAACAAAGCTTTCAATGATGAGTTTGTCGCACTCATGACCGCGGAGTTTGAGATGTCCATGATGGGAGAGTTGAAGTTCTTCCTTGGGTTCGAGATCAAACAAAGAAGAGAAGGAATCTTCATCAAACAAGCCAAATACACTCAAGACATGCTCAAGAGGTTCAATCTAAGTGATGTCAAGCCGGCTAATACTCCAATGACCACCAAGTGCCAACTTGACATTGATCCCAATGGTAAAGCGGTGGATCAAAAGGTATATCGTTCTATGATTGGATCCTTGTTTTACCTTTGTGCATCTAGACTGGATATCATGTTGAGTGTGGGAATTTGTGCACGGTTTCAAGCCTCACCTAAGGAAAGTCACTTTGTGGCAGTCAAGCGAATCTTTCGATATTTGGCTCATACCCCAAACTTTGGCTTATGGTACCCAAGAGGAGCAAACTTCAACCTTGTAGGTTTCTCAGATTCGGATTGGGCGGGAGACAAAGTGGATAGGAAGTCCACTTCTGGAGGGTGCCAATTCCTTGGTTGCTCTTTGGTGAATTGGTCTTCTAAGAAGCAAAGTTGTTTGTCTCTCTCGTCCACCGAAGCGGAGTATGTGGCGGTCGGTAGTTGTTTTTTGACTATATACTACAAGGCAAAAGCCTCACAGCCCTCTTTATTGAAAGCATAAAAGGAAAGAAAATACAAAGTTTAGGGACATCTACTGTTAGAAATACTTACATCACATGTTATCTATACAAAATATCTAAGGAAGGTTAGCTAGCCAGTCCATGTAACTATCCCTGTATTTACATTTAATCCTGTGAGATAAAAGAGTCATGTCATGGATGAAATTGTGTCTCCACTTCCTGAAGAAAGGCTATTCATTTCTGAAAACTTTCCCATTTCTGATAATCCATATGTTCCATGCAGCAGTGAAAACCACTTCAGTAAAGAAAGCTTTGCCAAATTTAGACCTGGCTTGTGAAGCCATCTGGTAAGTGGTCATACCAGGCAGAGGTTTCCAAGAAATTTGTAAATAGTTCCAAACTCTTTGGCTGAAAAGTCAGGAGAAGAAAAGATGACTCACATCTTCATGAATAAGGTGAGGATAGAGAACACAGGTAAGATCATCCACATGCCAATGCCTACGTTGAAGCATGTCTCTGGTATTCAGCCTATCCCTAAGCAGCAACCAGCCAAACATTTTAATCTTCATTGTGCAAGAGCTCTTCCATATCCATGGAAAAATAGGATCAACCACAATATTCTGATGCACCTGAGTATAGTAAGATTTAGGCCTAAAATTTCCTTTATTGAAAGGCCAAATCCAACTATCATTTTCTTGTGAAGTCTGATGGGTGTCCAAAACAATCCTGAGAGACTGAAGCTCCCCAAAAGCTTGCGTGGAAATAGGCAGATGGAAACTCTCCATGATATCCCGATCCAGCACTTGAGCAACTGAAAGTTGCACATCTATCACAAATGAAAATAATCTTGGAAAGTTATGACTAAGTGTAGTCCCATTGAGATCAGATATCCAAGGATCATTCCAAAAAAGAATAGACCTTCCATTACCAAGGCAAGGCTTTGCAAGATTCAAGTATTTGAAAGACAACTTGAAGACATCACGCCACCAGAATGATCCACAAAGAATAGTTGAATGAGGCATAATGTTATGATAGTAAGAATCCCAGACCAGGCTGACCCAAGGTATATCATGATGGTTATAGAACTTGTGAAGGAACTTCATCAATAATGCTTCATTTTGAATCCTGAGATTAAGAACACCAAGACCACCTTTATTTTTAGGCAAACAAACAAGATTCCATGCAGCAAGGGATTGTCTGGGGGTGTTAGAGTTGCCTCTCCAAAGACATTGCCTATGTATTCGTTCAATCTGTTTCAAAATACCAGGTGGAATGTCTAGAGTGCAAAGGAAATAAATGGGCATGGAGGATAATACAGACTGTAACAGTTGCAGTCTGCTACCTTGATTGAGAAAGCAGGATGTGGCAGAAAGCCTCCTTTCAATTCTGTGTACTAAAGGCAGTAAATCCCGCACTGAAGGTTTAGTGGTACCCATAGGCAGTCCTAAGTATGTAAAAGGCATTGTTCCCAGTTTGCAGCCTAGAACATTGTATAACCTGTTGGCCTCCTCAATAGAGAGATTGATAGGTACCATCATGGATTTAGCAAAGTTAACAGATAAGCTAGTGGATGCTGCAAAAATATCTAACATGTCCTTTGAAGCAAGGTGTTGATGATCCACTGCTGGCAAGACAATGAGAGTGTCATCAGTATATTGAACTATGGGATAGTCCTGACAGCTTGTGGGTATTGGCAGAGTTAAAATTCCTTTGCTGCACAGGTCATTAATCACAGTGTGTAGCAAATCAGCAGCTAACACAAACAGCAAAGGAGACATGGGATCTCCCTGTCTGACCCCTCTCTTACAATGAAAGTGATTGCCTGGTACCCCATTGAGTAAGATGGAGGAAGATCCAGAAGATAATATATTCCTGATCCATGAAATCCATTTCTCATTAAAACCTTTGTATCTGAGTATTCCGAGGATAGCCTCATGCTCAATAGTGTCAAAAGCTTTGGTGAAGTCTAATTTTAGCAACACAATAGGCCTTTTAGAGGCCTGGCATTGGTGTACATACTCAAAACACCAAGCCAAGCAATCTTGGATAGATCTGGACTTCAAAAACCCATACTGATTCTTGTGAAGACAAGAAAGGATCACTTTTTGCAGCCTGTTAGCTAGCAGTTTGGTTAGAAACTTTAAACATGTGTTGGTGAGGGAAATTGGCCTATAATCATTCAAAGTCTCAGGACTGATTTTCTTAGGTATCAGAGTGATCAAAGATGTGTTTATACATTCCAAGTCCAAGGATCCATCATAGAATTCTTGCACTAATAACATGAAATCCTCTTTAATCAAATCCCAACACTTTTTTAAGAATAGACCAGTAAAACCATCTGGCCCAGGGGCTCTATCAGGTGGCATTTGCTTGATAACCAGATCAATTTCTTCCATGGAAAAAGGCTTTGTCAGATCATCAAGCCCCTCAACTCTTTTAATAAGAGTGGCAAGGTCAAACCCCATTTGGATATCATTGGAACAACCCATTCTATCCTTGAAGTCTTGCAGGAATAAAGCTGACATAGTAGCATGATCAGTTATTATATCATCATTCACAGTAATACTAGATATGGTGTTTGACCTGAATCTTTCAGTTGCCATGGCATGAAAAAACTTGGTGTTCTCTTCCCCAACTTTTATATTCCTGATTGTGCATCTCTGTTTCCAGTAAATAAATTGCAGTCTGAGCACCTCTTCCAAGTGGAGTTTCACGATTCTTCTGAAGTTAGCTTCAGGTAAATATAAAGGCCTATGCTCTTCAAGAGTATCAAGGTACATAATAACCTTATTGCAATCATTAATAAGCATTTTGATCCTGGAAAGATTTGTGTGCCAGACTTTAAGAGCATGTCTAAGGTTTTTGAATTTTGTGGATATGATGGCAGTAGATGATTTTCTATGAACAGGTTTAGACCAAGACTGGCTGACACACTCCATAAAACCAGGCAAGTCTACCCAATAATTCTCAAAACGGAAGATCTTGACCTTAGGGATCATAGTTTTGATGGTTACCACACAAGGTGTATGATCAGAAGCTGATCTGGCCAAAGGGACCACCAAAGTATTGGGATAATGAGATGTCCAGTTGACAGTAGTAAAAAAACCAGTCAATTTGTTCCAACAAAGGGACAGCTTGCATATTAGACCAAGTAAATCTTCTGCCCTTCAAAGGTAATTCAATAAGACCTAAATGCCCAATAACCTCATTAAACAAGAGCATATAATTAACATTTCCACCTGGCCTATTTCTGTTTTCCATGGATCTGAGAAAGTTGAAATCCCCAAGCAGAAGCCAGTTATCATCAATGGGTATAACTAGATTATGAAGCCATCTGATAAAATCATCTTGAGCAGGGTTTTGACACGGCCCATAAACCGTAACCAAAGTCCAAATATCAGAGTTGTGTTTGGATTGGAATTCCACAGTTATACCAAAGCTTAAAGATTCGATCAGTTTGCCTGAAAAGAGTGCATAATTCCATAGCACAATCATACCACCAGAAGCCCCAACAGATGGAACAAAGACAAAGTGATCAAAACATCGTGGGCAAAATTTACGAATGAAGCGTTGATCCATAGCCTCACATTTTGTTTCTTGTAAGCAAATAACTGAGCAGCCACTTTCATCAATTTTCCGACGAACAACACGTTGGCGATTTTCTGAATTTAAGCCTCACACATTCCAGCAGAGTACTTTCCAGTCTCTAAAGGTTCTACAGTCCATTGCAAACCCAAAATAAGAGGAACATAAACGATCACCACATAATGATGATCCACCAACTGACGCAAGTTGCACTTAACTTGAAGGACTGAAAATAAGAAGCGATCTAGATAAATGGTTTTAGCAGGGGTTAACCATAAACCCAAAATAGTTAGCAAGTTAAACATCATGAGCCAAAGAAGATGAGGAAGAGGAGGCCGGCTCCGCATTAAGCTGCTCGGCAATGATCTTCTCAGGGGCGATGCCAAGACGACCTCCAATTTGCTGAAGCACTCTAATCAAGGTAGGTGGAGGAACTGCATCTTGCGAGTCGTCGGGCTCATGATCCGATGAAGAATGCTGCACTCGACGCTTCTTGAGGGGCTTGGCTGAAGGCTTCTTGAGAGGAATAGATTTCGGCACACCCTGCCTGAAACCATCCCGAAGAGTAGAAATCCTAGCGATGCGTCGTACTTCAGATTCAACCAGAACAACACTGATCTTGCGGCGTCGTGGTCTCTTAGCCGTGGCAGTGAAACTGAATGAAGCCATCTCAACATCTGACAGAAGTGGCAAGTCTGAAGAAGCAACTGCATCGCCTGAGTCTGGTGCAACTAAATCAAAGCAGAGAGAACGAACCACTCTGGGCTTGGAGCGAGCTGTGCACAACTTCTATGGATGAGGCAAACTTTAACGGATTACAGTGTCAATTGTGACAAAGTGCCTCTTTGGTGTGACAATGAAAGTGCCATCAAGATTTCTCTCAACCCGGTGCAACACTTCAAGACGAAGCATATTGAGATTCGGTATCACTTCATCCGGGAGCATATTCGGCGAGGGGAAATTGATCTTCACTATGTCAACACTCATGATAACCTTGCAGATATCTTCACGAAGCCTTTGGATGAAGCCAGATTTCGCGAGTTAAGGCATGAGCTAAATATCATAGATTTGAGCAATGTGGATTGAAACTAGGCACACCTCCCCATACTCATCATGTTGTCTTGTGTAGATGTAGGCATGAACATAGGGGGAGTGTTATTCTCTCAATGAACTCTTCCTCCCCCATTATGCATAAATTTATCAAGTCTTTCACATTAGCCATTTTTGATGGTGCTTGTGCATCAAAGATGAGTGTTGGTCATGGGCCCAAGGTTAAAATCTTCGCGGCGCCATACCATATAGCTCAAACATAGGTGGTCTCGACCACCGCCCTCTCTTCTAGAGGGTTTGTCTGTGTGTTGTTTCCACGTGCTTGTGTTTTTCTCTTCAGAGTTGTTGTGCTTTGGTGTTGTCGTGTTCCGGTTTGTCTTGTTTTGTCTCTCGCAGTTTGTGTTTTTCTTGGTTTTTTGTTAGTCGTGCGTAAGCCACTTTTCCCCCCATGATCCCGCTTTGGGGCACCTGAGCGGTACTACTGCGGCAGCTGAGCGGTACTACCACTTATAAGCGATACTACCGCCCTGCCAACACGGTACTACCATGGAGCGGTACTACGGGGCACTTTGTGCTCCAGATCTGTACCCAAGCGGTACTACCGCAGCTTGCGCGGTACTACCGCTTAGGGATAGGGGCGTGCGATATGTATTGGGCAGGTGGAGTTACCACTCCCCCATACCCGTTCAGTTTGCCCCATCTCCTCGTCCTCTCCTCTCTCAGGCGACTCCCCAAGCACCGGAGGTCCACCGCCAGATCCAGGACGTCTCCCTCCACTCCAACCGTTGGGATCGATCCCCACCTTCTCCTCTTGCCATGGATGCCGGTATTGCCCCCGTTCTTCTCTCCCTTGATTCTCTTTCTTGAATCTAGGTCTTTGGGGTATATTCGTTGCTGCTAGGTGGCTTCTCACCCCTCGTTGGTTACCCCAAGTGGAAGGTTTGAGATGCAGTGTAGTAGAAGTTTTCCCTTGGCAATACCAAGGATCGTTTTCCCTGAGACTCCCAGTTTCAACAAGAAGGTGTCAACTGCTAACGGCGCCAGATATTAGCAATCAACGTGGACCTGCACACAGATACAAATAACTTTGCTCCCAACGAGTACAGAGAGGTTGTCAATCCCTCCGGCCTTGTCGTTTACAAAGGATCAAACGCAAGTAATAGTAGTGATAGATATAATGCAATAGTAAGTAAAAGCAGAAAGTAAATAGCGGATGTGATCAATGATGGTAATATGGACCGGAATCTCATGATGTTCACTAGTGATGTCTCTCTCCCAAAAGACGATAAAACAGCTATGTGAGGTAAACGAATTACAGCTGGGCAATTGACAAGACCATGTGCGCAAACCAATGCTGACTACATTGCAAGAAAGGTTGAGGTTCAAAGCATGGGCGGTACACCGAGGTAAGTAGACCGAAATCCATCTGCATCTACTACTAATCATCCACCTTGAGATATCTATCCAGAACATCTCGCTGGTATTAAGTTGCGAGTCCCACCCATAGTGTAAACTCAAAGCAACAGACAACTGCATTAAAAGAACTTTGCGTAAAGTAAACAGTCCTTGCACCCGCGGGCACAAGCACCGTTGTTTTCCCCCTTGTGGCAACAGCACATCCCCTAGACTCATGTTTCTGTCACTCAAACTAGTCATCGAGGGGCATGAACCCACAATCAAGCATAACGTTCCCTCTTGGAGTCACTACCTACTACTTGGCCAAAGCAATAAATAACAACGGAGAACATGCAAGAATTACTTACGAACATAAATATAAAAGAGGTGAATCAAATATATTACTCAAACACAATCTGAACATAATCTCATAATCCATCGGATCCCAGCAAACTCATCATAGCAACAGCATAAGGATTACATATGTGCCTCGATCATGTAGGGCAGCTCACGAGGACTAATTAGTGAAGCACAAGAACGGGAGGAGAACATCACATAGCTTCTGGTCATGGACCCATGGTCCAAGGGAGACTACTCACAACTCATCCGGGAGGCGTCCATGGTGGTGGAGAAGCTCCCGGTGGTGATCCTCCCCTCCGGCAGGGTGCCGGGAAGAGTTCTCCTGGTGCTCCCGATCTTGGAAGCGGCGGCGGCGGCGGAATAGAGATGAGATCGCGAAAAAGAGTTCCCGTCTCGAGGGTTTCGGGAGACGCTTTAAATATATGCCAAAGGGGGGGGCATCAACGGAGCCTCGGGGGGCCCAGGCGCCCCCCGGCGCGGCCCAGGGGGGGGGGCGCCGCCAGGGCGCCTGGAGCCCTGGTGGCCCACCCCGGCTGTACTTCGGGCGCACGGTAGCTTCTGGAACGCTGATTTTTTATATAATTTTTCTGGATTTTTCCTGGCAGTTCTCGTAATGTGAAAACCTGAAATACAAAAACAGCCGAAAACAGAAACTGGCACTGGGGTGCACTGAGTTAATAGGTTAGTCCAAATATGATCAAAAGTGTATGGAAGTGTATAAATAACATAGCAATATCACCCAAACGAGGCATGGAGCAAGCAGAAATTATAGATACGTTTTGGACGTATCAACATCCCCAAGCTTAAATCCTGCTCGTCCTCGAGTAGGTAAATGATAACAAGAATAATTTCTGTGGTGACATGCTATTAACCATATAGGACTTATTCATAGTCATATGACAAAAGCTTACTGAGACAATGAATCTGTAGTAGTTAAGTTGCCTCATGAGAAAATCACAAAGAACTGAAAGTTTTACAATATGATACTGAAACATCAAATAGATTTGTAATGAACATGATGTGCAAATATGATAAAGTGATATCTCGCTTGCCCCCTTTAGTGAAGCAAAACATAAATGCAGGGGCACCTTCAAGGTTTAAGTGATGACTAGATACAATGATTTCAGAATAAACGATATCACAATCATGCAAAAGACAATGCTACTTTGGGACAATGCACATTACACTCAGAATGACAATCATGCTCTCAGTAGTTGGTGCTTTTAAAAGAAGGTGGAGACTCTCGAACCGTGGCTTTTGTTGGCAAGGTTGAAAACCCGTAGTCGGAAACAAAGACAAAACATGTACCAGAGCTCTTGGCTTTAAAAACAGAGGTAATAATTATTTTTTTGATTATGCATGTTTCGTCAACGAATGCTAGCAGACAACTCAATCACTTTTTGAGATGGACAAGTTTCGAGGAACGGCTCCCGAATGAGGATGATCACATCCTCTTAATCTTCTTTGTTTATCACTGCCAAAGTTTTCTGATTTCTCATGAACAAAGCGTGAAGGAGGGTTTGTTTGTTATATTAATTTTGAGCCGGGCGCACGCAATGCCAGTTCCTTCTCGTATTATGGGTTTGCACATTATACATGCAATCCCGGGGTGAAGCTTGTCCAACTTAAAAAGATCATGAATTAACCACTACTTCCTCATGAACTTACAACAGAGGCACAAAATAAGAATGCTTTTTCTTTGAATAATTTCGAGATGGCACATGCAAGTCTCCGTTAGGAATGGCAGGTAAATACCATGTAGGAAGATATGGTGGACTCATATGGCATAACTGGATTAAAAGGATGTGGATGCACAAGCAGTCAGTCTGCTTAGTACAGGCGAAGGTTAGCAAAAGACTGGGAGCGACCAACTAAGAGAGCAATGACAGTCATAATCATGCAGAGCGACAAAGCAACATTGAATCAGGCATGGAAGTTATATCGCTACTCAGAAACAAAAGATCATCAAGGCTTGACAGACTTTCTTTACAGTCTTAAATATGCGTGAGCATACGCCAAGTCAATCAAAATAAATTCTCGAAGGAAGATATTACTAAACCATACCACATCATAGGCAAACAAATCATGTTGGTACTCCAATAACACATTGGAAACCCCCCAGCTATTTGAGACTAACCATAAGAAAACATGAACTACTAAGCGCCATTATGCACGTAGCATCTTTATCATAGACATATCAACCAATGCAACGGAAGCAAACTCTCTTAATAAGATAAGCATGATAACTAAAGAGAGTTCAAGCAACCAACTAAACAAAAGCTCTTTAAAAGATAAGCATGAAAGTTAAGAGCAGAACATGATAGTAGCTATTGAAAGACAAAGAACACACACAGCAAAGATTGACATGAAAATTCTATGTTATGTTCTAGGTAGAAGTGGAGCATGTTTCTCTCCCACATAAAGAAAGCTGAGTTCCGACTCGTTATGAAAAGCTAAAGAAAACTAAAAACAAGAAGCTCCAAGCATAGCACATAACACATGAAGTGATAAAAATATAGTGGAACGAAAGACGAACTGATAATGTTGATGGAGAAGGGGATGCACGGGGGCATCCCCAAGCTTAGACGCTTGAGTCTCCTTGAATATTTCTTGGGGGTGCACGGGGGCATCCCCAAGCTTGAGCGTTTGACACTCCTGAATCTTTTTATCATCTTCCCTCGCACACTTGAAAACTCCCTTCATACATAACTCATCATAATCTGATTAGCGAGGTTAGTACCCATAATAAAATAATTGTACCTTGCTGGAAATAAAGATATTCTTGAAGGTCTACTGTTTCTCAAGAATTCCAAAAGGTTTTTGCAAAGAAAAAGCAAGCTCTAGGTTTGCAAAATGAAGGAAAGGCAAAACAGGACAGAATCTGTGAAAAACAGAACAGCAGGTAGTAAATGATTTGTTCGGGGCACTTCTGAAACTCTAATAAAAAAACTCAGAACAGACGCACGAAAGACAATTATATAGAGTACGCTGTCGAAAAAATTCAGACCAAAAAGATGATCTGGTGATTTTATACGAATTTTTCTATCCAAGGACAGAATCTGTTTCCTGGACAGCACGTCACAACTTTTGAACTTTCTTGCAATCAGAGGCTATAATTGGCACAAAATTGAAAAGCAAAGATACAATGATGATGCTACAGTAGTAACAACATCAAGACACAACAAAAGCAAAATAAATTTATTCATTGGGCTGCCTCCCAAAAGCGCTTTCTTTTATGCCTTTAAGCTAGGCATAATGCATAGAGATCAAGTTGTATCAATTGAACCATCATCAAGATCATCAAAAAGCTCTTCAATAATACAACTAGTCTTAAGAGGACTTTCAAATAAAGGCCTCATAGAGATACTTCTAGGGAGAAGACCAAAAGGATAAAAGTCAAGGGAAGATTCATTTATAAATTTATCAAAGAGAGGTGTTTCTTCCAAAGTCTTTACAGTTTCAACCCCTTTGGCAATAGATGGATTATTTTTAGAATGGGAAGCCTTTGGAACGTGAACGAACTTAGGCTCCCTCTTTGCCGGAGTTTCTACCTTTTTGGTTTTGATCGAGGAGAAAGTAGTTCCTAGAGTATCAAATATTTCCTCAATCTTATCTACCCTAGAAGAGTCCAAGTCATGGGATTTGATGGTCTCCAAAGATTTGAAAATTTTATGCATGGAGCTAACAAGATTTTCAATAATACTAAGAGACTCCCAAACTGGGGCCTCTAGGAAATTCCCATTGATAGCAGTATCTAGAATAAACCTATTCCAAGAAGTAATTCCAACATAAAAATTTCTAAGCAAGATAGTAGTAGGTTGCTTCTTGGTGGCTCTTTTTTGAGAATCATTAATTCTATACCAAGCATCTTTCAGACTTTCCCCACCTCTTTGTTTAAAGGTGAGAACTTCTGCCTCGTCAAAGACAAAAGGACCCGACATAATGACAACTAAAGAATGAGATAACTATTTTTGTGATTTTCGATAAAAGATACTAAAGCAAAACTGAAAGGTAAACTAACAAGACTAAAAGCAAAGGTAAAAGATAGCGTGCAACTCCCCTATCCTGAAGAGTGGAGTCCCTGGCAACGGCGCCAGAAATTGCTTTGCTAGGTGGCTTCTCACCCCTCGTTGGTTACCCCAAGTGGAAGGTTTGAGATGCAGTGTAGCAGAAGTTTTCCCTTGGCAATACCAAGGATCGTTTTCCCTGAGACTCCCAGTTTCAACAAGAAGGTGTCAACTGCTAACGGCGCCAGATATTAGCAATCAACGTGGACCTGCACACAGATACAAATAACTTTGCTCCCAACGAGTACAGAGAGGTTGTCAATCCCTCCGGCCTTGTCGTTTACAAAGGATCAAACCCAAGTGATAGTAGTGATAGATATAATGCAATAGTAAGTAAAAGCAGAAAGTAAATAGCGGATGTGATCAATGATGGTAATATGGACCGGAGTCTCATGATTTTCACTAGTGATGTCTCTCTCCCAAAAGACGATAAAACAACTATGTGAGGTAAATGAATTACAGCTGGGCAATTGATGTCTACACACGCTTCTACTCTTGTAGACTATGTTGGGCCTCCAAGCGCAGAGGTTTGTAGGACAGCAGCAAATTTCCCTCAAGTGGATGACCTAAGGTTTATCGAACTCAGGGAAGTAGAGGTTGAAGATGGTCTCTCCCAAGCAACCCTGCAACTAAGATACAAGAAGTCTCTTGTGTCCCCAACACACCTAATACACTTGTCAGATGTATAGGTGCACTAGTTCGGCGAAGAGATGTTAAATGGCAAGTGATATGGATGGCAAAACAAAGTAATATAAATCTGTAATAAAAAGTGCAGCAAGCAAACAAGTGGGAAACGTGAGCACAAATGGTATTGCAATGGTGGAAACAAGGCCTAGGCTTCATACTTTCACTAGTGGCAACTCCCAACAACATTAACATAATCGAATCACATGATATTTCCCATAAAACATGCAAAGGGGACGCACTCGGAGGTCATTCCTTCGTGGTCAAGAGAGGACGCGAATTATGTAGGGCTACAAAAGCACACCTCAAAGTTCGTAGTTCTCAATCTAAGGATTTCCCAATGTCACCGCGGCCATCCAAAGAGAGTCCCACAATCACCACAACATATCTAAAGGATAGTAAAAGACAAGCACCAAGAGACTCTCAATCTTCAATCAACACACAAGAGAGGAAATCACTCATGAAAATACTTTTCTAATCCATGTCCAATAGACCGCTGTCACCATGGTCTCGGGGATTATACTAGATAAAGACAAGTGAGTACATCAATCCAATACATAGAAGAAGGGGAAATATCATGGGATCACCCTAGATTAACATAGCCTATGATCACAACGAAGATCACATCATGGGAGAGAGAATTGACCACATAGCTACTGGTAAGAACCTCAGCCCCGAGGAGGAACTACTCCCGCCTCATGGAGGGAGAAAGCAACGTCGATGGAGATGAATCCGGGGGCACTTCCCCGTCCCGGCAGGGTGCCGGCACAGGAATTCTGGTCCCCCGAAGCTTGATGGCGATGGCGGCGGAGATCGGAATCGCGTCTGGAGAAAAGGGGTCTGGAATCAGGGTTTCCGCGACACGCTTTAAATATATGCCAAAGGGGGGCATCGGAGGAGCCTCGGGGGGCCCAGGCGCCCCCCCGGCGCGGCCCAGGGGGGGCGCGCCGCCAGGGCGCCTGGAGCCCTGGTGCCCCCCCCCCCGGCTGTCCTTCGACCGCAAGGTAGTTTCTGGAACGCTGATTTTTTATATAATTTTTCTGGATTTTTCCTGGCAGTTCTCGTAATGTGAAAACCTGAAATACAAAAACAGCCGAAAACAGAAACTGGCACTGGGGTGCACTGAGTTAATAGGTTAGTCCAAATATGATCAAAAGTGTATGGAAGTGTATAAATATCATAGCAATATCACCCAAAAGAGGCATGGAGCAAGCAGAAATTATAGATACGTTTTGGACGTATCAACATCCCCAAGGTTAATTCCTGCTCGTCCTCGAGTAGGTAAATGATAACAAGAATAATTTCTGTGGTGACATGCTATTAACCATATAGGACTTTTTCATAGTCATATGACAAAAGCTTACTGAGATAATGAATCTATAGTAATTAAGTTGCCTCATGAGAAAATCACAAAGGACTGAAAGTTTTACAACATGACATTGAAACATCAAATAGATTTGCAATGAACATGGTGTGCAAATATGATAAAGTGATATCTAGCTTGCCCCCTTTAGTGATGCAAAACATAAATGCAGGGGCACCTTCAAGGTTTAAGTGATGACTAGATACAATGATTTCAAAATAAACGATATCACAATCATGCAAAAGACAATGCTACTTTGGGACAATGCACATTACACTCAGAATGACAATCATGCTCTCAGTAGTTGGTGCTTTTAAAAGAAGGTGGAGACTCTCGAACCGTGGCTTTTGTTGGCAAGGTTGAAAACCCGTAATCGAAAACAAAGACAAAACATGTACCAGAGCTCTTGGCTTTAAAACAGAGGTAATAATTATTTTTTTAGATCATGCATGTTTCGTTAACGAATGCTAGCGGATAACTCAATCACTTCTTGAGATGGACAAGTTTCGAGGAACGGCTCCCGAATGAGGACGATCACATCCTCTTAATCTCCTTTGTTTATCACTGCCAAAGTTTTCTGATTTCTCATGAACAAAGCGTGAAGGAGGGTTTGTTTGTTATATTATCTTTTTGAGCCGGGCGCACTCAATGCCAGTTCCTTCTCGTATTATGGGTTTGCACATAATACATGCAATCCCGGGGTGAAGCTCGTCCAACTTAAAAAGATTATGAATTAACCACTACTTCCTCATGAACTTACAACAGAGGCACAAAATAAGAATGCTTTTTCTTTGAATAATTTCGAGATGGCACATGCAAGTCTCCGTTAGGAATGGCAGGTAAATACCATGTAGGAAGATATGGTGGACTCATATGGCATAACTGGATTAAAAGGATGTGGATGCACAAGCAGTCAGTCTGCTTAGTACAGGCGAAGGTTAGCAAAAGACTGGGAGCGACCAACTAAGAGAGCAATGACGGTCATAATCATGCAGAGCGAGAAAGCAACATTGAATCAGGCATGGAAGTTATATCGCTACTCAGAAACAAAAGATCATCAAGGCTTGACAGACTTTCTTTACAGTCTTAAATATGCGTGAGCATACGCCAAGTCAATCAAAATAAATTCTCGAAGGAAGATATTACTAAACCACACCACATCATAGGCAAACAAATCATGTTGGTACTCCAATAACACATTGGGAATCCCCCAGCTATTTGAGACTAACCATAAGAAAACATGAACTAGTAAGCACCATTATGCACGTAGCATCTTTATCATAGACATACCAACCAATGCAACGGAAGCAAACTCTCTTGATAAGGTAATCATGATAAATAAAGAGAGTTCAAGCAACTAACTAAACAAAAGCTCTTTAAAAAGATAAGCATGAAAACTAAGAGCTAAGCATGATAGTAGCTATTGAAGGACAAAGAACATACACAGCAAAGATAGACATGAAAATTCTATGTTATGTTCTAGGTAGAAGTGGAGCGTGTTTCTCTCCCACACAAAGAAAGCTGAGTTCCGACTCGTTATGAAAAGATAAAGAAAACTAAAAAGGAAACTAAAAGCAAGACGCTCCAAGCATAGCACATAACACATGAAGTGATAAAAATATAGTGGAACGAAAGACGAACTGATAATGTTGATGGAGAAGGGGATGCACGGGGGCATCCCCAAGCTTAGAAGCTTGAGTCTTCTTGAATATTTCTTGGGGGTGCATGGGGGAATCCCCAAGCTTGAGCGTTTGACACTCCTGAATCTTTTTATCATCTTCCCTCGCACACTTGAAAACTCCCTTCATACATAACTCATCATAATCTGATTAGCGAGGTTAGTACCCATAATAAAATAATTGTTCCTTGCTGGAAATAAGGATATTCTTGAAGGTCTACTGTTTATCAAGATTGCCAAAAGGTTTTTGCAAAGAAAAATCAAGCTCAAGGTTTGCAAAATGAAGGAAAGGCAAAACATGACAGAATCTGTGAAAAACAGAACAGCAGGTAGTAAATGATTTGTTCGGGGCACTTCTGCAACTCTAATCAAAAAACTCAAAACAGACGCACGAAAGACAATTGTATAGAGCACGCCGTCGAAAAAATTCAGACCAAAAAGATTACCTGGTGATTTTATACGAATTTTTCTATCCAAGGACAGAATCTGTTTCCTAGACATCACGTCACAACTTTTGAACTTTCTTGCAATCAGAGGCTACACTTGGCACAAAGTTGAAAAGTAAAGATACAATGATGATGCTACTGTAGTAACAACATCAAGACACAGCAAAAGCAAAATAAAATTTTATTCATTGCGGGCTGCCTCCCAAAAGCGCTTTCTTTTATGCCTTTAAGCTAGGCATAAGACTTTAATGATGCTCTCGTAAGAATAAGAGTTGAAGAACAAAAGAGAGCATCAAGAAGCAAATACCAAACATATTTAAGCCTAACATGCTTCCTATGCATAGGAATATTGCAATAGAATAATTCATTGAAGCACAAAGCAATAAGCATAGGAAGACAAAACAAGTGCAGCTTCAAAACCTTCAACATAAAGAGAGGGAACTTGATATTATTGAAATATCTATAAGCATATGTTCCCTTCTCATAATAATTTTCAGTGGGATCACGAATAAACTCAACAATATAAGCATTGTTACCATGATCCACATGCAAAAAGGTACTCTTACTCTCCACATAAGCATCATGAAGAGGATAAAACTTAGTATAAAAGAGAGACATAAGCTCTTGCCAATCAAGCAAGTGCGAGTTATCAAGAATCTTATACCAATCTGAAGCTTTATCTATAAGTGATACGGCGAACAATGTCCTCATGACAAACTCCCTTGATACACCTGCAAGCTTAAATAATGAACATAATTGTGACAGATATAGCAAGTGTTCACCGGGATGTCTGTCTCCTGCATAACGATTAGCCAAAACATAATCGATAATACCAGCTGGTATTTTATAGGGCACAATTTCAGTAGGGGGAGGAGCAACCACCACAGGTGTGGGGCGTCTTCCCGCAAGCAACGATCCAATAGCAAGGTTGTCCATAAGCATAACTAGTGAAATAAAAACAAGAAACAAAAAGATTTAATTACAAGATCTAAAGATATACCTTCAAGCGCTCACCTCCCAGGCAACGGCGCCAGAAATAGCTTGATGTCTACACACGCTTCTACTCTTGTAGACTATGTTGGGCCTCCAAGCGCAGAGGTTTGTAGGACAGCAGCAAATTTCCCTCAAGTGGATGACCTAAGGTTTATCGAACTCAGGGAAGTAGAGGTTGAAGATGGTCTCTCTCAAGCAACCCTGCAACTAAGATACAAGAAGTCTCTTGTGTCCCCAACACACCTAATACACTTGTCAGATGTATAGGTGCACTAGTTCGGCGAAGAGATGTTAAATGGCAAGTGATATGAATGGCAAAACAAAGTAATATAAATCTGTAATAAAAAGTGCAGCAAGCAAACAAGTGGTAAACGTGAGCACAAATGGTATTGCAATGGTGGAAACAAGGCCTAGGCTTCATACTTTCACTAGTGGCAACTCCCAACAACATTAACATAATCGAATCACATGATATTTCCCATAAAACATGCAAAGGGGACGCACTCGGAGGTCATTCCTTCGTGGTCAAGAGAGGACGAGAATTATGTAGGGCTACAAAAGCATACCTCAAAGTTCGTAGTTCTCAATCTAAGGATTTCCCAATGTCACCGCGGCCATCCAAAGAGAGTCCCACAATCACCACAACATATCTAAAGGATAGTCAAAGACAAGCACCAAGAGACTCTCAATCTTCAATCAACACACAAGAGAGGAAATCACTCATGAAAATACTTTTCTAATCCATGTCCAATAGACCGCTGTCACCTTGGTCTCGGGGATTATACTAGATAAAGACAAGTGAGTACATCAATCCAATACATAGAAGAAGGAGAAATATCATGGGATCACCCTAGATTAACATAGCCTATGATCACAACGAAGATCACATCATGGGAGAGAGAATTGACCACATAGCTACTGGTAAGAACCTCAGCCCCGAGGAGGAACTACTCCCGCCTCATGGAGGGAGGAAGCAACGTCGATGGAGATGAATCCGGGGGCACTTCCCCGTCCCGGCAGGGTGCCGGCACAGGAATTCTGGTCCCCCAAAGCTTGATGGCGATGGCGGCGGAGATCGGAATCGCGTCTGGAGAAAAGGGGTCTGGAATCAGGGTTTCCGCGACACGCTTTAAATATATGCCAAAGGGGGGCATCGGAGGAGCCTCGAGGGGCCAAGGCGCCCCCCCGGCGCGGCCCAGGGGGGGGCGCGCCGCCAGG
>LR738714.1:28593746-28651664 GCA_902687465.1 Secale cereale
GCCCCCCTCTCCCCGATGCCTCTCTCTCCCTCACCGCCGACGCCCTCGCCCCCGACGCCCCGGCCTCGATGCCCGGAGCTACGCCGCCACCGCCCGCGCCCCCGACGCCCCGGACGCCCGGAGCTACGCCGCCGCCGCCCGTGCCCCCGACGCCCCGGCCTCGACGGGCCCCTCACCGTCGCCAACACCACGCCAAGGTATCCTCCTCCTACCCATGGCATCCTCCTCCCGTGGACTGAATCAGTACAAGTTAGGTTTACAATTGCTTAGGTTTTTAGCTAAAAACAATCTTAGCCCCTGCCTGCAAGAGAAGCAAGTCAGAAACAAACATGAAAACAGTGAGAAGAGAGTCATCAGACATCAAAAGGTCAAAGCCTAACCTGATACTTACTTTGGTTATTATCATCTGTTAATTAAGTCTATATACAAAAGAGAGTTAATTATTAGTTCTTGAGTTAGCAAAATTAACGGAAAGCATTTATAAGTCTATGAGAGAAGTCCCATACAGTCATCAAATGCTCAAACTTGACCTGATATTAATTTGGTTTCCATAAGGAGAAGACATGCTACTGAATCTGAATCTGAATGATCTCCTAGATTTATTTCTGAACTGGACCTTGAAGGCTAGGAACAAACTGCAATTTAGGGTTTCCGTTGGGTTTTGTTCTGGTTGGAGTATGATTCGCGTGTGTAATGCTTCATGTGTTTGGGTTGGTGATTTTGCTCTGGTGCTCAACCATGGCTTTCTGATGTAGAGTATCATCAAGTTCTGTCTTGATAGCTATAGCTTCAGCCTCTGCTTTCTCCCAGTCTGGATCATTCGTAGTCAAAAAGGGGTAGGTCAGAAAATAAATAACCGACATATATGCATACGTGCATGTGGCATTTATACTTCTAGGATGAGATAAATCATATGCCCAACTACTTATGACCAGGAACTTGTACTTCTAGGTGTACATGATTTACATGCCCTCAGGTGAAAAAGAAAAAGAAAAGAAAAGGGGGATTTTAGACAATATGAAGTTGCTCTAATTATATGTTTTTAGGCTAGTACAGGGTGTTGCTTTATTCTGTCATCATTTGTAACTATGTCACAAATAAATTGTTCCTTCTTCTGTATTTGACAAGTAATGACTGTTGATAAGCTGAGGCATGTGGATTAAGCAGTTTCTTTGCTGTAACATACTGTATATCACTCCACAATGAAATACAGTACATATTGATGTGCTTTGTAAAACTTGTTCATGTACTGAACTACTAATGCCTTGTGATGCTCTGAATTACTTGTGATGCCTCTGAATTACTTGTGATCACATTGAGAAAGACTTGTAAAGATGATGATCACATTGAGAAAGACTTGTGATCACATTGTGATAGTTTTGCATTTACCCCGAGAGGCCCTTGAGTTTGCTGGAATGTTGATTAACTTCCGTTCCGGCAAATTCGGGTACTCCATATGTCCTATTTTCAGCAAAGATCATGCTGAAATTTTCCGTGAATTTTAGCATGACTTTGCTAAAAATAGGACATATAGGGTACTTGTGACTAATGCATGGGCCGGGGTATCTTAGTGGTTAATTAGGTAGGATCAAGTGCCCCTTTATTCTAGCTGCATTAAACCATAGGCGGCAATAGAGCCAAGTGATTAGGCCCAACTTAGAATTCTCATTCCTTGCTTAGCTTTTAGGATGCCTCGGTGTCGACAAACCATAAATTATGAAACCTTGGCTTTTAGGGTGCCTCGGTGTCGATAAAAACCGAAACAATGAAAGCTTAGGCTTTTAGGGTGCCTCGGCGTCGAAAAACCCTCAATTATAAAAGCTTAGCTTTTAGGATGCCTCGGTGTCGACAAACCCTAAATGATGAGACCATGATCTTGTTCCTTGACAATAACCAACTTTTTGACCAAACTTTGTTCCTATTTAGAGAGAAACATGGCCAACAACGATGAGGCCGGTGGTTCGGGCGGGAAGGCATTCTGGGAGCTGTCCCAGGAGATGGAGGAACAACCTCACTTGTATGAGGACGCCGCCTTCCCCACCGATCCTGAGACCACTGATGGTTCCGCGGAGGATGACCCCACTGATGCCACCACTGATGGTGCCGCCGAGAATGCCACCACTGATGATGGCGGCGCACGCACAGATGGCAGCCAACCGAAGAGGCAACGGAAGGACCGGCGCCCGACCGTGCTCCGCACCCTCAAGGAGGAAGTTACTGAAGTGGACTCCGACGGGAATCCAACGGCGCCCGAACGAATAGTCAAGGGGTACTCGATTCAGCTCGGGTGCATTCTCCGGAGCACCGTCTCGATCAACAGCGAGAACCTGAGGCATCCTGACAACGGGAATTACCGCAACCTCCTCTTCACGAAGCTGCACGAACGATACAAGTTCCCCGCTCAATTTGATAACACAAGCCTCAAAGGGAATAAAGTGAACAATGCTGCCCTCACGAAGATGAGCAAGGCCCTGTCTACTTGGAAAACCAATGTGAAGAGAATGATCGAGAAAGGTGAGAGTTATGAGACGATCAAGGAGAAACATCCTTCGATCACCGAAGATGACTACAACGACTTCAAGATCAATTGCTCGAGCGCCGCACACTCCGAATCAAGTCAGTGGGGGAAAGAAATGTGGCAGCTCAACTTAGGGGAACACACACTCGGTCCCGGCGGTTACAGAGTGGCGGAGCCTATATGGGACAAGGAGGAGGCGGACCGTGCCGAGCAAGGCCTACCGCCCCTCTTCGATAAATACGGTGACAAGCAGACCAGGAACTTTATCAGGGCCCGGTACAAGAAGGACCCGAAAACAAAGGAGCTGACCACGGATCCGAAGACCAGGGCGCTTGAGGCTGTTCTGGTATGGAATACACCCCCGCGTAATTAGCTCCATATGGTTGCATTCTAATTAATGAAGCCAAATTTCTAAATGATTCACATTCCTTCCGCAGGCGACTGAAAGCAGTAGCGCGGGGTCGATTAAGAGCGGCCCTTGGGACACGACTCTAAATAGGGCGTTGAATGTAATGAAGAACAAGGATAAGCTCGAGAAGCCGACGTCAGCTGGTCGTGTGGCCGGCAAAGGCTTGTCGACAAAATGGTCGTCATACTATAACGCTGGTGGGCGAAAGGAGAAAAAGACCAGCTCGGAAAGCCAGGCGCGTGAGGTTCAAGAACTCAAGGCACAGGTGGCGCGGATTCCGGAGATTGTCCAAGAGCAAGTGCAACAACAGCTCGGAGCGACGATCACCGCCATTGTGCCTAGCTTGATCGAGGGGTTACAGGCGTGGATTGCTGGCGGCCAACAGGGGCCGCCCCCGATTCCCAGCTTCACGGCCAGCAACTCGCAGAACGCGATGGCGGGGCCATTGGTGTCTCCGGCGGAGGCGGCATTGGTGTCTCCGACGCCGGCACGGGAGCTTAATGCACCCGTGTGTACGCCGGCCGGCACCTCTGTAGCAAGCGGCCCCTCCGTCAACTGCACGCCCGCCGTTGGCGGTGCCTCGACATTAGCCGAGCTCGACGCCATCATCACTGTAACTAATTAAGCCTATCTCGGTCGAGGACTTCATCTCCTTGCCTTTGACTGGGCATCCCTGACGCCCTACATGTTTTCGCAGGGCGCCGCCGACGTTCCGTGCACTCTCCTGCACTTCGTGAACAATGAGTTGGTCGATGTCGCCAAGGGCAAAATCGTTCAACCGGGCCAGCCCTTGTTCCACGGTACCCAGATGCCACCCAACTTGTTTAGGGTTCAACTGGTTCGGGTGCTGCTAGGCTGCGACAAGGTGTTACCTCCGATTCGACCCGTCGGGGCTGACGATGATGACGTCATGACCCTCAGCGCCTGCCTGAGCTGGCCCCTGCTTTGGCCGAAGAGCCAGATTTGTTTGGGGGCGGGGGAAACCACACCAAAGACAACACCGCCAGTCGTGCCGGCGCCAAGTCGTCCCCATGGCAAGTCCGCCGCAACGGTGCCGGACATCCCTATGCCACTGGATCCAAACATGCATATGGCACAGGATCAGAATGACGACGACGAAGGCGGTCTCTGAGCAGAACTCGGTCCCAATTCAGGAGATCAAGAAGAAGGCACGCAAAAGAAAAACTAACAAGGGTGCGAGCCAGCCGGCACCGAGTACGATCCGTGCTCAGGACGGGCCACCTTCACCTGAGGATGTAATGAGGAGGGTGCATGTGGCGGGTAGGCCGATGCTACCGACAAATATGCTCGATGCTGCAACCGGTGCTATGCGGAGTCTGCATGACAGTGTTCTTTCTTTGGAGAAGCGGCGTCTCAGAGAGAAGGATGTGGCATACCCGGTTTTCGCGGCCAAGGTGCCGGAGGGCAAGGGCTTTGTGGATAACTCCATTGGGGGTACGATCGTCCTGCGGTTTGATGACATCCACGCTACGTTGAACCTTCTTCCGCTGCACTACACCTTTGTTCGGCTATTTTCGCTGAGTATGGAGATGCGGATCATTCGCGACAAGACCCCGGACATCGTGATAGTCGACCCCTTCTACATGCGTGCCAAGTTCTTGGGCAGCGCTGGGGACCGGCAAGTCGCGAGTTCTTACCTCGAAGGCGTCATTCTGGCAAACCGAGATAAGGATAACTTCCTCGTGCCTTACTTTCCCGAGTAAGTCCTCCGCCTCAACCGCCCCGTAACATATGAATTCTTAGATTTCGATCGTTCTTCTTTTAACATTCCGTGTTTTCTGCAGTGACACACAGTGCACCCTCATCCTACTAAGCCCCAAATATTCCATGGCCACGTATTTCGACCCGGACCGTCAGTCGGCTGTAGACTACACAAATGTCAAGAAGGTTCTTGATGATGTTCTCCCCGGCTACGCCAAATCTGGAGGCACCTTCACCAGGACAGCTCGTAAGTACGACAAGCACGTGTTCTCCCACAACACGACGTTCTGCTGCGTCAAGCAGCCGCCTGGCGGTCAGAAGGGTGCCTACTACGCCATCCATCACATGCGGGCGATCGTACGGGACCATCATCAACTTCTGCTACCGAGTAAGCTCAAAGATTGGGCCGCGCGCGTGTCGGCAATCCAGGACGCGGACATCAGACAAGATTTCTTTCGCATCCAGTCAGAGTTTGCGGAAATCATCCATCAAGATGTCCTTCGTACCTCGGGGCAGTTCTACCTCAGAAATCAACCGTCGAACAGTGACATCGACAAAATGCTACAAATGCAGGCTGACAACGCCCGTGATTTCATGACTCCCACGATAGACGGCGGCTTCATCCACGCTCTGGTGCATTGAGTCGAGTCGAAAGCAGTGATGATGTGTCTAGTTCTGAAACATCGGTTGGCTCATGTTGTAATTAAACTTTAATGAACTTGTAGTATGTCTCTTTGGTTTCGAGAGTCGTTCAACTTAGATGTAATCGATGCTATTAATGTCTTGCTTTTCTCTTTCGATCATTCTGTTGCATACTTATATATTGCTTATGAATTGTCTGTGAATTGGTACTAACGTTTCGTTTGGCTAGTGCATATATAGCGATGCCGTCGTATGTCGTGTACAAGGGTAAGGTTCCCGGAGTCTACGACGACTGGGAGGAGTGTCGGAGACAGGTTCACCGATTCAGCGGTAACAGTTACAAAGGGTACACCACTAGGGCCGAGGCCGAATCTAGATACGCCCGCTATCTAGCGGGAGAGGGGAGGGAGCGTTGGAGGAACCGGATGAAGACGAGTTTCATCGTGATGATGCTCATCGTGATGACCGCAGCTCTCTTCTATGTGATGGTAGTTTAGATGATCGATATCGACTTGTAATGTGAAGACAAACTCGCTACTCGTGGTCTCGAGACTTGTAATATATTGTTCTATCTTTGTTCGGTCTTTTCAATTCGGAGACTAATATGATGAATTGTATTCGGAGACTAATATGATGAATTGTATTCAGAGACTAATCTTCTATTGTATTCGATGAATGTGTTGTTGATGTGTGCTGTCTATATTCTGTGCAATTATACATTTTGTAATCTGTGCAAAAAAACAGAAAAATAATATTAAAAAAACCTAATATTCATACTAATGGCGCATCAGAGCACAATGCGCCATTAGTATGCCAAAGCATACTAATGGCGCATTATCAGCCAGTGCGCCATTACTATGCGGACATTACTAATGGTGCATCCTGCCTGAGTGCGCCATTAGTATGCCAAAGCACCTGGGTACACATGGCCCCTGGGAGGCATACTAATGGCGCACTACAGTGCACACTAATGGCGCATCTGCGGTGCGCCATTAGTATACCAGATACTAATGGCGTGCTAGTAATGGCGCACCACTAATGCGCCATTAATGGCCAAATTAGGTGCGCCATTAATAGGCCTTTTCCTAGTAGTGCATGTACTAAAGTCAAATTTGGAATTTGGTAGACCCTCCAGAAGGCGTAAAGCCTATCGAATGTAAATGGATCTATAAATAGACATGGATGGAAATGTTTACATCCATAAAGCTCAACTTGTTTCAAAGGTTTTTATGACAAGTTCAAGGAGTTAACTAGAACACGCGTATCGATGCTTACGTCTATTCGTATTATTCTAGAAATTAGTGAATATTTTCTGCAATATATGGAAGATGGATCTCAAAATGGCTTTCCTTAACATATTTGTTTTACCAAGGACGTGTATATGATACAAACTGAGGGTTTTGTCTATCCAAAGGATGCTAGAAAGGTGTGAAAACTTCATAGATCCATTAGTGGACCAAAACAAGCATCAACCTTCGTTTCAATGAAGTGGTCAAAGGGTTTGGCTTCATCCAGAATGGTGAAGATGCTTGTGTTTATAAGGAATTAGGTGGGAGCACAATAATATTTTCCAATAATCTAGTGCATAACATATTGTTGATTGGAAATGATGTAAAAAAATTGACGCGAATTATGACTTCATTGGAAAATAGTTTCTCCGTCAAAGACTTGGACGAGGCAGCATACATATTGGGCATGAATTTCTATAGATATAGATCGAAGCTCCTGATAGGGTTGAGCCAAACTATATATATTGACAAGATACTACAAGGTTAGATATGAAAAAGTCTAAGAAGGGTTCTTGCCGAGTTCACATGGAATAGATTTGAGCAAGACTCGGTGTCCTAAAATGACCGATGAGCAAAAACGCATGAGTAAGAGTTCATGTGCATCTGTGTTTTGATCTATCATGTACACCATGGTATGTACACAATCAAATATGTTTTGTGCTCTAAGTGTTATTAGCAAATGATCAAAGTGTTGGTCATAGGACAGAAAACTTCCTTAAGTACATAAGTAGGACTGAGGACATGTTTGTCGCATATGGAGGTGGTGAAGGGATCATTATAAAGATTACACCAAAGAACTATTGTGAACTTGGTATGGTTTCAAGTGTGTTGTAGTCAATGGAGCACTATTGTGAATAGTAATGCCATGGCCCAAACCAAGGAGCCAAGGTTTTACCATGAGTTCGAAAATGTACAAAGCCGAATCCACAAAAAAATTAAAACACTGTGGAGCGTGGACACATAAAGATATGCAAAATGCACACAAACCTGAATGTGTGAGATCCGTCGACAATTATCTACCACGCTCATGCTACGTTTGTGGTAGATGATTGTCGACGGATCTCACACATTAGGTTAAACCAATGACTATGAAATTTACAATAATTAGTGTTGTGTGTTTACAAACTACGTTATTTTATTTGGGGAAAATATGTTCTTATATGACATAAATTAGCAATGGCAATCAGTAGATAAAAATGCATACATAAGTTGATTCTTTCGATATCACCAAACTGACGAGCGAAGGAGATCAAAGGACTAACCAAAGAAATACATGCACTATGTGCGTCGGTCGAATTAAGAATGAAACAGGGAACTGATAAATGCTATCTGCGTGTGAAGCAATGGAAATAGAAGTGATGAATTCTTGCGCCGTGTGTGTTGATCAAAGGACTGCGAAATTGAAGTGTTGCCCTTGATCTTGTGCCCAGTCGCATGTTGACGCCACTGAATTGCCCTAAGCGTAGGGATAAAATGTGCGGGGAAAATTGAAGCAATGGGAAGAGATGCCGGAAGACATGGAACTGACAACTCCCATAGCTTGGACTTGATCGGCGACTGCGAGCATTGCAAATCTGTACTGGGCTGAACTTGGACCTACTGTAAATAGGGCTACTGGTATTCAATCATGTAAGATAGGGGGCTGGCCCCTACTCATCCTCCTAGCTCTGCCCCTAGTCAAGATTGATATTTGCTTCTCCGACGATGGAGAGATACACTCTAGGCCCATTCTGTATTACGTTGTCCATCATTTCTTGGCCAAGAATAGTGGATAAGGTGTTTTTTTTTGAAAGAATAGTGGATAAGGTGTTAGTCATGGGGACATTAGAATATGGTAACAAGAAAACAGTACAAACTAATAATGAGGATAACTATGTATTGTGATCCAAGTTTTGATCATCGGGATACCGTAAAAGTCTTCCCTCGGGTTTTGTAACATATCGCGAAGAAATAGAAATTGTACGAGATAACAAAAGCTTGTCTCGATAAAGATCTTCGTTGGTATGTGAGTATTATTGTTGGTGTTCAGTTCACACTATTAATTATTTACCGGAAGGTGTGCCAGACATGTCTGCATATTATCAAACTTGAAGGGTCACACGCTAATGATTAGCACCATGCAAGAGAACTTGTAGGGCTTTCGAAAGTTGTTTAGGAGGTCTCGGTGATATCCGAAAGTGCCTCGAAAGGTCCTAGAATATCCTGGAAGGTTATGGAAGCTTCTTGGAATTTCTAGAGGGTTACTAATGGGCCTAACCACCCCCTGAGCGTTGCCATGTGAGTAAGACGTCCCATATGGGCCCAAGTCGACAACCCCATAGGAAACTTGGTGGGCATTGCACATCGAGAGGATTCATAGTTGGACCCAGACCACCCCCAATGGCCTACATACTCTCTCATCTCATCAAGATTAGATCTGGACACTGCTAGGCCGCTTCTCCATTTAGTTTTCTCTATTATTCTTCATTCTTGTCCATAGGGTGTTGCAATACCTCTAGATTGTTGTGTGTGGACACCTCAGAGGTGGCATCCTCTTGGATATTAGACAAGAGAATTGTTCCACAAAAATTCTCGCGGTTGGGAGGTATAATATAGTCACAAGAATCTTCGCGCTACACAAACTCTCGTTCATCGAATTTCGCTGCATGGAATTGACGGTGAGATGATCGTTACCCATAACCTCATAGTGATACTGGGTTAATTGTTTGCGTAATTTTTTGTTGTTGTGTAACACTTCCTCCTACACTTTTGTCCCCTAGGGCATGCCTGCATGTGCATGTGGGGAGAAGGTTGATGAACTATTTTTATACTCTAATAATTTTCGTCTAAACAACTTGGTAACTAACGTACCGAAGGGCTGCTAAATTACGTAGGCCATGGCTGCTAATTTTTGACAAGAGAAAAATGTCATCGAAACATAGCAATATGGGATCTAGTGACCAATCAATTTAATGGCAATTGTTTTTGAATAGAACCAACAATTTGAGCTACAGAATATCTAGTTCTTTAGTTATGCATGCATGTGCATATGAGAAAGAGGAGTTTTCATATTTATGTCTGAAAACATAAAGAATCATCAATTAGTGAAGTTCATTAAACAGATAAATATGTGCAAGAAACAAAATGAATGTAAAGATAATGGGCGCTAAGGGCATGTCCAGCATGGACCTTCATCGCCCCATCCATCCAGATCACGCGGTCCATGTGTCTGTCGGTGTATTTGGATCGATGCCTATGGGATCACAAGAATCCCTACTACGGTTGCGGGGCGCGGGGTTGAGAGAAAAGCGGATCTAATAGTCAGGACACGGTTCCTTTACCCAGGTTCGGGCTGCAAAGATGCGTAAAACCCTACTCCTGCTTTGGTTGATTATATGTTTGTGTTCTTCAGCTAGTGGGGAGCTCCAAAAGAGTCGTGAGGAGTTCTAAAAAGCCGAATCCTCCTCCTGGTCGCCTCGGGCCTCCTTTTATAGGAAAAAGGGGTCGCCACAGTGGCACACAGGAGGTGGAAAGGGTACAGTGATGCGAGGTTATCCCTCGCATTACAGGACAAGGCGCATTTAATGCGCTTAGCTTAGGTGTCCTCGCTTTATCGGGGACGAGGGGAGACGTCCGTCTTGTCCGTCGCCGCCCCTCCTTGTGTTGACACGCGCCCTGGCCAGCAGTGCCTGAGGCGCCATGTAGGCAGACAGGCAGCTGAGGTGGTGCAACGGCGGGTCTCCACGAAGATCTGTGGGTTGCCATGCAGGAGCCTGTCCAGATGGTCGGGTCGGCAGCTGCATGGGTCGGTGGAAACCCAGTTGGTGTGGGCCTGACGATGGCCCTACGGGTGTCCTCGGCAAGGGCCTTGCCGGGGCTCCGGCAAGGGTCCTGCCGCGGCGCCTGCTGTCATCCCCGGCAAGGTGCTTGCCGGGGGCCTTGTACTTCTCCTTGGCTGGGATCCTGCCAAGGGTCGCCGTCTTCTTAACTTGTATCTGATCTTGGATGTCTTCACAAAGATCTATATGCCACCACGGGGATATCTCCCGAATCCTCGCCCCATGGGGGCGGAGGAATCAAGGGTGATCCGCTCCGTAGGCGTGGGGCGAGCTGCCGCGGTAAGGGTCTTGCCGGGGCTGCCAGAGCTGGCCCCCGGCAAGGACCTTGTCGGGGGAAGCCGCTTCGTCCCTTTGCTCTTTGTGGTCTTGTTCTTGACATTGCTCCAGTCTCCATCAAGCTTTGATCTTACCCTGGCTCACCTCCCTTGCCATGCTTGGTGTGGTGGTGCCCGTGGCTCATACTGCCCGTGCATAGTCATAGGGGTACAAAAAGTGTCCCCCTCTTTTTGTACACCGACAGGAGCCCCCGGGCCTGGGCCACACATAAGCGCGACACGTTGTTGGGCCAGGCCCAGAACGGTGCGCGGGCAGGCGGGGTGGTTTTCACCGTGGTAAAATTTTCCACGCGCTGTGCCTCCCACGACCCGCGCGCACGGCGCGGGGTGGAGGGGCGTGCGTGACGTGGGCGGCATGTGTGGGGCGGTTTCCGCAGGCATGCGTCACCTCGCAGTAAATGCGAAAGGAGGCGGCCCGCGTTTTCCCCCATAAAAAGGAATAACCGCGAGCGCGCTGCTCACTTCCTCCATTTTCCTCGCGCCTCTTCCAATCTCAGAGCCGTTGTTCCCTTTCTTCCTTCCTTCCGAAGCCTTCGTCGTCGCCTGCCGCCGTTGCTTCGCCATCTCCTTCCCTCAGCCCTCCCACTTAGCCGCTATGGCGTCCAAACCCGCCAAGGGCAAAGGGGCGGCCAAGGGCGCCGGGCCTGTGGCGCCGCCGGAGGGTGTGTTTACGGGGGATCGGACGAAGGCCGCTTTCTTCATCCCGTCGTCGGTCGATGTCTTCGAGCTCCGGGACGCCTTCAACCCCCTTTGGGGGGGCGGAGACGGGGGAAAAGGCTTGGGCCATCTGGCGACGCGCGTCGTTCCGGCCGCTTGCGCTCCGCCTAGCTCAAATCGGTACCCTTTCTTTGTTGATTACTTCTCTTGCGGGTTGTGTCCCCCCTTCTCCGATTTCTTCTGTGATGTCATGCACACCTTTGGCTTCCGCCTTTTGGATTTTACCCCAAATGCGGTGGCGTGCATGGCTTTCTTCGCGCACCTCTGCGAGGGCTTCGTCGGAGTGCACCCCAACACGGCGCTCTTCCACCACTATTTCACCCCTCGGATCCAGCCGGGAGGCGCGGTCTCCGGATGCATCACCTGGATTCCAAGACCCAAGGTAGTGTACCCGGAGGGCGCCGTGAAGGAGAGGTGGGACGAATGGCGCGGCCGGTGGTGCTGGATTGAGGAAGACGAGCCACCAACATTCTGCAGGGTCCGCCGGGCGCCGCCGGTCCGTGGCAGACACTGGAGCGACGTCGACGCCGCTGACGGGAGGCTCACTGTTGGCTTCACCAGGATCAACCGGATCGTCCAGGCCGGGCTCACCCTCGAGATGATTGGGGCGGATTTCATTCGCCGTCGGATCGCCCCGCTGCACAACAAGGGGAGGCCAGCCTGGCTCTTTAGGAACCCGGCTGACGTCATGCGGCTCCGCCCTGGCCTCAACCACAACCTCACAGTGATGGGACACGCCCATATCTGTCAGCGACTCTTCCAGCTGGATGTGGGTCGCAATGGCGAGGTCGAGTGGACCGGCAAGGCTGCAAAGGCTGCTGCAAAGGCCGACAAGGCTGTCAAGGGGCAGCCCTTCAGGCTGCCAGCGGGAGTGGTCCCGCTGTGCAACAATTCGTGCCAGTCTGAGATCATCGCCATGATGCCGGAGTGCAGCGCACACGGCCCCATCCCGAGCTGGCAGGAGCCGGAGGACGAGGTCGTGCAGCAGTTCTTCGACACTCTGGTCGAGGTGTGCGTCGATCCTGACACCGAGCAGTGGCTTGTCAGGGACACCACCCCGGAGGAGCTGGACTACATCGCCGCTAGGGCGAGGGAGGCGCAGCTCATCAGGGAGGCCGGCAGCGCCGGAGGCATGGAGGACCAGGACGCCGCGGCTGCGGAGGAGGAGGAGTTCGCCCAGTGGGCGGCGGCTGCCGGAGAGGCTAGCAGCGCCAGCACGGGAGCTCCACTAGTTGAAGACGCGGCCGACGAGTCATCGTCGTCGGAGGATGCGGCGGCTGGCCCGGCGCCAGCCAGGGAAAGAGGGCGAGTCTTGCGGCGGGCCTGTTCCGGCGAGCCGGTTCGGCCCGGCAAGACTGCGCAGCCTCAATTGGCCCTGGAGGGGTCCGGGCGCCTCACGAGGGCCACGGCAGCGAAGAGGTCGATGAAGGCCGCCGAGAAGAAGAAAGCGGCAGCTCCCTCTTCATCGAGGCGCACATAAACTCCGCCCCCTTCTTCGCCTCCCCCGACAGACGTCGATTCGGAGGGCGACGCGGAGTTCCCCTTCGACCTCGGGCCCCTCAGCCCGAAGAGGAAGAGGAAGACGGCAGAGGAGGAGGAGATGGACGACGAGTAAGTATTCCATTCTTTATCGTCATTCCCATCTCCCTAGACCATGCCACTCATCTTGACTTGTTTTTGCTTCTTCAGGGACACAGAGACGTTGGCCCAGAGGGTGAAAAGGGCTAAAGCTTCGGCGAGCAGCCAGCCCCCGGCTGGGGCTTCAGGGACACCACTGGTGGTGTTGAGCAGCTCTGACGGCAGCCCCCGGCACAGCCCCCAGCGTAAGTCCGCCAACCTCTTCTCACTCGACATGCAGTAGGCGTTTGATGCTAAAGGTGCTGACCTTGCCGGTTCTGTAGGACGGGAGCGGCAGCAGGAGGAGCCGCAGGGGGCTACTCCCAACACACCACCCCCATCGACCACGCCGCCACGAGGGGCGTCCCCGGCAAGGGCACCAAGCATGGAGCCCGCACGCATAGAGGAGGAGGGGAACTTGGGCGCTGGTGGCCCGGCCCCGGCGTCCGACGCCGGCGGGGAGGGAACTTCCGCTTCACAGCCCGGCGCTGGTGAGTCGCCTGCCTTTTGTCTTTGCTTTTCCCTTGTGCTTTTTCTTGACTTCATTATCCCTATCATGGCCCAGGCCCTCCTTCAACAGATGCGGAGGACGTGGACGCCGTCATCAAGGAGATTGCTGAGGAGGCCGACAAGATCGCCGCCGAGGAGGCCGCCAAGGACGCCGCCGGGGCCGCCGCGGATAAGGCCGCTGAGGATGCCGCCATGGGTGCCGCCGAGGGTGCCGGCGGTGGGCCTGCCAGGGAGGCCGGCAAGGCCACAGCCGAGGAAGAGGCGATTGATGATCAGCCTTCTTCCTCCGCGACCTTGGGCCCCGGCAGGTATTTGAAGGTGGGCGATGACCTTTTCGTCCATCTTGCCGGGGCGTCAAGCTCCCGGGCGCCCGCCGGGGAGGAAGTCTTTGATGGCGAGGTGCTCGCCGCCACCGGGCTCGAGGTTGTTGATGAACCGAGCGCCGGCGGCGACGGCTCCCCAGAGGGGCAGCTCTTCCGGGCCATGGGGGGCAACTTCCGGAAGCTCCAGGCGCTCTACCGTGCCCGTCTGGACAAGGTTAAGTCCAGAACGGCAGCGGTGGACGATGCGGAGGCGGACTTCCAGACGCGCGTCGCTGAGGCACAAACCTGGTTCCACCAGTCCCACGAGGAGCAGAGGGCCTCCCAGGAAGAACTGGCCAAGCATAACGTGGAGCTCATCATGAAGATGGCCGCCATCGAGAAGGCTCAGGAAGAGGCAGCGAACTTGGCTGCCGTGGCGGAGGCCGCCCGGAACCAGCATCAAGCCGCCCTCGATTCCCAGGAAGAAGACCTCTCCGCGCGTGAGGCGAAGCTTGCCGCAACACTCCGCGGCAAGGATGAGGAGCTCGAGGCTCTTGTCGAGCGGCGGACTCGCGAGCTAGGGCAGAGGCACAAGGAGGCGCTCGATGCCCAAGCCCTGGCCCATGCCGGCAAGGTACAAGAGCTAGAGGTGGAACGGGACGTGCTGAAGGAGCAGGCCCTCAGGCTGTCCAACGAGAAGAACAGGCTCAACTGCGCCTTGACAGAGGCGCAGGGAACGATCATCAGCAGGACTGGGGAGCTCTCCGAAGCGCAAAACTCCATCAGAGATCTCAGGCTGAGGCTGGAGAATCTCGAGAAGATGTTGGCGGAGAGCTCTGCTCAGGGGGAGGCCTTGGCCAAGAGCCTGGAGGAGGAGAAGCAGCTGCGGGCGGACGAGGGCGCCTCCCACCAAGAATACGTGGTGGAGGAGAACAGGTGGATCAGCCGGCTGGAGGACATCGCCGACAGGGTTACCTCACAGTTGGCCCTCATGGGGATGCCAAACATGAGGTATGCCCCTGAATGGAGCGGGTCCGTCAACGCCAAGCTGACCCTGTTCTTCGAGGGCGTCCTTAGTGCCTTGACTCATCTTCACTCCAACAGAATGGCCACGCTCGCCGGGGAGGCCCGGCGGCTCTGCCGGGGGGTCATGACCAAGGTCCTCACCAAGGTGGCGTTCTGGAACCCCGCCCTCGACTTCGAAGCCGCGATGGACAGCTTGCCGGAGGATGCCAACCTCACGGCGCTCAAGGAGTGCATCAAGCCCGTCATCAGCCGCATCGACGAAATCAAGAGGGTGGAGGGCCAGCGCCGGGATTAGGCATCCCGCTCTTCCTTGCCGCTGCGGGTTCATGACCAAGACAAATTTTATCTTTAGTTAGAAACGCAGCGATGGCATGATGTAATATAACTTTGAAATATCTTCAGAATCATGCATGTTATTTTCCTGTTTGCTGCCTCTTTGTGTGTCCACCCTACGTTAACTCGGTAGGCTTGCCGGCGCAAAATACCCAAGATGGCGTCTTGGGGACGGGTCCCCATTGGCCTGCCGGGCGAGCGTGCTGCCGGGTCCGCCACCTTGCCGCTCTTAACGCAGCCGCTCGAACTATCGAGTTTGACTCGAGTCAGAGTCGAGAGCTTTGTCAATTGCGGAAGGCTACCCTACCGTTTCCAACGCAGCCATCTGAACTGTTGAGCGGACTCGAAACAGAACAAAGGCGTTGCCGATCGGGAAGGGCCCCATTTGCGTGCAGGTTTCTTTTTGCACAAAGAATGACAGCTCCGAGGATAATAACTTTAAATAATAGGGTAGAAATATCCAAGGTTCGATGTAACTTAGCTGTTATTTGCAGTCGCTCGAGCGCAGGTCTTCCGGCCTCCTCGAAGGGCCACGAAGACGAGAGAGCGTCGGGCCAACCACTAGAGCCGATTCTCACAACTGCGCCCCCTACCTGGCGCGCCAAAGATGTTGGTGTATTAAGATCTACACCTATGGGATCACAAGAATCCCTACTACGGTTGCGGGGCGTGGGGTTGAGAGAAGAGCGGATCTAACAGTCAGGACACGGTTCCTTTACCCAGGTTCGGGCCGCAAAGATGCGTAAAACCCTACTCCTGCTTTGGTGGATTTTATGTTTGTGTTCTTCAGCTAGTGGGGAGCTCCAAAAGAGTCGTGAGGAGTTCTAAAAAGCCGAATCCTCCTCCTGGTCGCCTCGGGCCTCCTTTTATAGGAAAAAGGGGTCGCCACAGTGGCACACAGGAGGTGGAAAGGGTACAGTGATGCGAGGTTATCCCTCGCATTATAGGACAAGGCGCATTTAATGCGCTTAGCTTAGGTGTCCTCGCTTTATCGGGGACGAGGGGAGACGTCCGTCTTGTCCGTCGCCGCCCCTCCTTGTGTTGACACGCGCCCTGGCCAGCAGTGCCTGAGGCGCCATGTAGGTAGACAGGCAGCTGAGGTGGTGCAATGGCGGGTCTCCACGAAGATCTGTGGGTTGCCACGCAGGAGCCTGTCCAGCTGGTCGGGTCGGCAGCTGCGTGGGTCAGTGGAAACCCAGTTGGTGTGGGCCTGACGGTGGCCCTGCGGGTGTCCTCGACAAGGGCCTTGCCGGGGCTCCGGCAAGGGTCCTGCCGCGGCGCCTGCTGTCATCCCCGGCAAGGTGCTTGCCGGGGGCCTTGTACTTCTCCTTGGCTGGGATCCTGCCAAGGGTCGCCGTCTTCTTAACTTGTATCTGATCTTCGATGTCTTCACAAAGATCTGTATGCCACCACGGGGATATCTCCCGAATCCTCGCCCCATGGGGGCGGAGGACTCAAGGGTGATCCGCTCTGTAGGCGAGGGGCGAGCTGCCGCGGCAAGGGTCTTGCCGGGGCTGCCAGAGCTGGCCCCCGGCAAGGACCTTGCCGGGGGAAGCCGCTTCGTCCCTTTGCTCTTTGTGGTCTTGTTCTTGGCGTTGCTCCAGTCTCCATCAAGCTTCGATCTTACCCTGGCTCACCTCCCTTGCCATGCTTGGTGTGGTGGTGCCCGTGGCTCAGACTGCCCGTGCACAGTCATAGGGGTACAAAAAGTGTACCCCTCCTTTTGTACACCGACGGTGTCTTTTGTCATCCAACGCGATCCTGTGTTCGTCCGCTGGCCGGTTTGGACTTCCTTTTCCTAGAAAATGGAGGGGGCTTTGTGGGCGCCCCGAACACAACCACATATGCGTCCAAAACCCTCACTCCACCCAAAACCCTCTCCTGCCTCTCCCACTTTTTGTCCAACGGACGCGCCACTTCTCAAGTCATATGCATGCCGTCCCAGAGCGGTCAGCATGATGTCGTGCGATGTGACTGAACGAGGGGGGGTGCTAACCGACGTGACCTCTCAGACGACACTGCTTCAATGCAGATGCAACGTCCCCAGAAACCAACTTCGGCCACTGCGCTGCATTGAAGTGGGGTGACCGTCCCTTTGCCTAGCCTAGCTACGGCTATATATGTCGTGCTCCGGCGACACACTTCCACACATCAGGTTCTACTCCTCCTCTTTGAGCGCCTCCTCCTCCAGGGATGACAAAGTTGTGGTTATTCGCGACGGCATGCGACGACTAAGGGAGTGGATCTTAACTTTTCGGCTCTTGGCACCGCCGCCCACGCTCTCCGGTGCCCTCAGGCTTCATGACATTCGGCTCCTCAGGAAAGGAGGAGATCATCATCTCCTCCGGCAACGAGGAGGACCAGGTCCCGCCATTGCCACAGTCGTGCTCCTCTTGCAGGTGGGTCTCATGGACGAGGAATTTGTCCATCACATGGAGCTGATGACCGAGCGGTCGCTCTGGGAACATGGTCTGCCCTCACCGCATCTTCCCATCAAGGAGGAGTCGCACTGCTCGCCACCTCTCTGTCGCATGATTGAGGAGCCCGCACCCTCCTATGCAACCGCGACATCCAAATAGGACACCACATCAAACGATAGCCGAGGTCGCCGTCACGCAACTATGGCATCAAAATCGGGTGCCGCATGATGGAGGAGTTGGCGTCGCCAACGCCTCATAGCAGGTACGCTAGGATCGATGGGCCCGCCAACCCGCCGCAACTAGTGCGACCAATTTGTTAAGGAGGAACTTACGCCCACCATCGTCAAGGCTCGCATGCGCATCCTCCACTACCTCGGGGGCGGTGGTACTTCTTCGTTGCTCGATGAGGAAAGGGCGGCCCGGCAGGAGTGGCACAGTGCAGCCCACCGCTTCAATTTCGCAAAGTTGGATGAGGCGTCGACTGATGATCCACAAGTATAGGGGATCAATGGTAGTCCTTTTGATAAGTAAGAGTGTCAAACCCAACGAGGAGCAGAATGAATCGATAAATGGTTTTTGCAAAGGTATTCTCTGCAAGTGTTGGAAGATTGTTTTGATAACAAGTGTGATATATCAACATAATTGATAGGAAGTAACAAGTAACCAATGTAACAAAGTGCAACACGGTAGCCCAATCCTTATTGTTGCTAAGGACAAGCCAAATGAACTTCTTATAGTGACGAAAACGCTCTTGAGGACACATTGGAATTTCATCTAGTTACTTTCACTATGATTCATCGACTTACATTCATTGCCTTGATAATTTGTTACGTTGGTGGACTATAGCTAAGGTGTTTTTCTTACTTGAACAAGCAACCTACTTATGATTATCCCCTCCATGCAAGCATATACAATTACAAGAGAAGAATTAAGATAAATCTGATCATAGCATGATAAATACGGATCCCAAACAGTCCCTTATGGAATAATTCATAAAATGGGATTTAGGTTTCAGTCACTCCCGCGGCCCATCATCTACAAACTAATTTCACAATGCCTTCCTCTAGGCCAAAACATGGTGATGTGTCATGTAGTCAACGTTCACACGACACCACTAGAGGAAGAACAACAATAATATATCATCAAAATATTGAACGGTGATCAACTTCACATGATTACTAGTAACATGACTTCTCCCATGTCCTTAAGAACAAATAGAACTACTCACAAAGCATAATAATGTTCATGATCAGAGCGTATAAATATGTGTTTAACAATTGGAACATGTAATCTTCCACCAAGTAAACCAACTAGCATCGACTACAAGATGTAGTCAACACTACTAGCACCCACATGTACCAATCTGAGGCTAGATACAAGATTGAGCACAAGATATGAACTAGGGTTTTGAGGTGAGATGGTAGTAGTGAAGATGTTGGTGAAGATGAGTCTTCCCATGATGAGAGGAGCCTTGGTGATGATGGCTTCGATTACCCCTCCCGGAGGAAAGTATCCCCGGTGGAATCGTTCCGCCTGAGAGCAAACATGCTCTTGCCCTGGTTCCACCTCGAGACAGCGGCAGATGGTCTCGAATGTCTTCTCTTATTATTTCTAAGACAAATGGCTTCAAATAGGGGAAGATGGGCAGCCGTGGGCTTCTATGGGCCCCACAAGCCACCTGGGCGTGCCCTAGGGGGTTGGGCGTGCCCCTGGTGTTACTTGTGAACTGCGTCCGAACTTCCTCGAAGAGGAGAGGATGACGCAGTACAATAGACATAAGTATTTCCCTTGATTAAGATCCATGGTTATCAATCCAGTCAGTGACGATTTTACCATAGGGGCACCCCGGGCACGTGCCCGAACTCGACGCAGGCACTTACTTTAACTCCGGTGAGCTTCCAGTGTGATCAAAGTCGTTGGAACCATCGAGAAGGACGATTAGTGTGCAGGAAAAACGTAGCATTTTCTGTAAATGGGCCAACTAGGCCTTACTCTCAGCTACACACACGCACCCAGCACCAGGCCCATTTGTTTGATGTTTAGCTCCTAAGAAAGAATTGCCTACCCCTAAAAAGAAAAGAAAAAGACATAACTTCCTAAAATAAAATTCGACAAAAACGGAAGGAGTTGGAGACGAATCCTTCGCTGGTTCCACATCTGACTTCTATTTTTATTTTTTCGGGAGACATCTGGATTAAGGCGACCGCTTAAAAAGAAAACAAATTGACTTTAGACCACGAGCGCAAGACGACCAGAATGTTCTACTGTGCAAGCACAAAAAACCAGTGCATATATTGTACATGGTATACTCAAATATATTTCTTGATAAATAAAAAATGAAGCAGTATAGTTTAGAGTGTGCCCAGGCTTCAACAATTCGCTGGCTCCGCCACTGAATCCAATAAAAGAACCATGCAGCACATCGTTAGCAGCACCTGCACACAAATAACAAATCCTTGCAACCCAACGCGAACAAGAAATGTCAGGTGTTCCCATCCTTGGAGTGCTCCCTATGCTCCAAGTCTAAAACATCAATTTTAAATGTTTCAAAAATTCTGAAAAAAATCGTGAATGTTCAAAAGGAATGTGACTACACCCCTTGTAAACATGCATATTTTTTCCAGAATTTTTTGAAAAATTTAAAATTGATCTATTTGAAGTTGGCGCATGGGGAGCACCCCAAGGATGGGAGTACTAGATATTTCAATACCTCAGCGGTTACGTGCAAGATTAAACTGTGTAGCAATTGATAGATAGATTGAACAAAAATAGAAAATAACATAAATAAAGTAAAATTGCAGCAAATTATATTTATAATTTTAATATATCATAAAAAGTAGACACGGGGGGCATAGTTTTCACTAGAGGCTTCTCTCTTAAAAATAACACACATTGGGTAAACAAATTACTGTTGGGCAATTGAAAGAAAAGAAAATAATCATGACAATATCCATGGCAATGATCATGTATATAGGCATCACGTCCGAGACAAGTATACTGAAACGATTCTGCATCTACTAATATTACTCCACACATCGACCGCTATCCAGTATTCATTTAGAGTATTAAGTTCATAAAGAATAGAGTAATACCTTAAGAAAGATGACATGATGTAGACAAAGTAACTCACGCATGAACAAACTCCATTGCTACTTCTCGAGCTTGCGTTGTATTCCCTCAAAGAGGAAAGGGAGATGCAGCACAGTAGCGTAAGTATTTTCCTCAGTTTTTCAGAACCAAGGTATCAATCCAGTAGGAGACCACGCGCGAGTCCCTCGCACCTGCACAAAAAAATAAGAACTTCGCAGCCAACGCGATAAGGGGTTGTCAATCACTTTACGGTCACTTATCAAAGTGAGATCTGATAGAGATGATAGTTTATATTTTTGGTATTTTTAGTATATAAGAACAACAAATAAAAACGATAAAAGTAAAGTAGATGTATATTGATATGTTGAGAATAGACCCGAGGGCCATAGTTTTCTCTAGTGGCTTCTCTCATGATAGCGATATTCTACGGCGGGTAAACAAATTACTGCCGAGCAATTGATAGAAAAGCGAATAATTATGAGACTATCTAGGCATGATCATTGTATATAGGCATCACGTCCGAGACAAGTAGACCGAAACGATTATGCATCTACTACTAATACTCCACACATCGACCACTATCCAGCATGCATCTAGTGTATTGAGTTCATAAGAACAGAGTAACGCCTTAAGCAAGATGACATGATGTAGAGGGATAAACTCAAGCAATATGATATAAACCCCATCTTTTTATCCTCGATGGCAACAATACAATACGTGCCTTGCTGCCCCTACTGTCACTGGGAAAGGACACCGCAAGATTGAACCCAAAGCCAAGCACTTCTCCCATTGCAAGAACTATAGATCTAGTAGGCCAAACCAAACCAATAATTCGAAGAGACTTGCAAGGATATTATGAGCACACATAAAAAGTTCAGAGAAGAACCAAATATCTTTCGTAGATAACCTTGATCATAAACTCACAATTCATTGGATCTCGACAAACACATCGCAAAAAGAGATTACATCGAATAGATCTCCTCGAAAACCGAGGAGAACTTTGTATTGAGATCTAGAGAGAGAGAAGAAGCCATCTAGATACTAGCTATGGACCCCAAGGTCTGTGGTAAACTACTCACAACTCATGGTGAGGGCGATGATGAAGAACTCCGTGATGGATCCCACTCCGGTGGAGCTCCGGAACAGGCTCCAAGATGGGATCTTCACGGGAACAGAAGGTATGGTGGTGGAATTAGGGTTTTCTCTCTGTTCACGGAGTTTCCGAGGTACGTAGACTTATATAGGAAGAAGAAGGGCACTGGGGGACGCTCGAGGGGGCCACGAGGCAGGGGGCACGCCCCCCACCCTCGTGGGCCACCTCTTGATCCCCTGACGTGGTTCTCAAGCTCCGCGTGCGTGATTTTCTCCAAAAATATCTCTCGCGAAGGTTTCATTCCGTTTGGACTCCGTTTGATATTCTTTTTCTGAAAAACCCTGAAACAGGCAAAAAACTGCAATCTGGACTGGGCCTTTGGGTTAGTAGGTTAGTCCCAAAAATGATATAAAAGTGAATGATAAAGCCCATTAAACATCCAAGACTTCATAAATAATAGCATGGAACAATCAAAAATTATAGATAGGTTGGAGACGTATCAAGCATCCCCAAGCTTAATTCCTGCGCGTCCTCGAGTAGGTAAATGATAAAGAAAGAATTTTTTATGTGGAATGCTGACCAATATAGTTTTTCAATGTAATTCTCTTAATCGTGGCATGAATGTTCAGATCTGAAAGATTCAAGATAAAAGTCTATATTGACATAAGAAATAACAATACTTCAAGCATACTAACAAAGCAATCATGTCTTCTCAAAATACTATGGCTAAAGAAAGTTATCCCTACAAAATCATATAGTGTTGATTATGCTCCCTCGTTATCACACAAAAATATTCATATCATGCACAACCCTGATTTCAGCCAAGCACTTGTTTTCATACTCTATCTTTTCAAACCTTTCAACTTTCACCCAATACATGAGCGTGAGCCATGGACATATCACTATGGGTGGAATAGAGGTGGTTGTGGAGAAGACAAAAAGGAGGGAGATAGTCTCACATCAACTAGGCATATCAACAGGCTATATATGGATATGCCCATCAATAGATATCAATGTGAGTGAGTAGGGATTGTCATGCAACGGATGCACTAGAGCTAAATATGAATGAAAGCTCAACAAAAGAAACTAGTGGGTGTGCATCCAACTTGATTGCTCACGAAGACCTAGGGCATTTGAGGAAGCCCATCGTTGGAATATACAAGCCAAGTTCTATAATGAAAATTCCCACTAGTATATGAAAGTGACTAAACATGAGACTCTCTACAATGAAGAACATAGTGCTACTTTGAAGCACAAGTGTGTAAAAAATATAGTAGCAATTGTCCCTTTTTCTTTTCTTTTTAATTTTTTTCTTTTTTTGTGGGCCTTTCTTTTTTTTCTTTGGCCTTTCTTTTTCTTTTTTTGCGGAGGGGCTTTATAGATTTAGCCTTTCCTCCCATGGGACAATGCTCTAATAATGATGATCATCACACTTTCATTACAACTCGATACTACAACAACAAAGTATGACTTTATATGAATGCCTCCGGCGGTGTACCAGTATGTGCAATGAAACAAGAGTGACATGTATAAAAATTATGCATGGTGGCCTTGCCACAAATACGATGTCAACTACATGATCATGCAATGGCAATATGACAATATGATGCGTGTCATATGAACGGGGCGGTGGAAAGTTGCATGGCAATATATCTCGGAATGGCAATGGAAATGCCATGATAGGTAGGTATGGTGGCTGTTTTGAGGAACAATATGGTGGCTGTTTTGAGGAAGGATATATAGTGGGTTTATGGTACCAGCGAAAGTTGCGCGGTACAAGAGAGGCTAGCAATGGTGGAAAGGTGAGAGTGCGTATAATCCATGGACTCAACATTAGTCATAAGAACTCATATACTTATTGCAAAAATCTACGAGTCATCAAAACAAAGCAATCAACGCATGCTCCTATGGGGGAGGTTGGTAGGAGTTAACCATCACGCGCCCCCGACCTCCACACAAAGGTTGTCACTCTACAAATACCTCATGCTCTAACTTCGTCACACAGCGGTTCACCATACATGCATGCTACGGGAATCACTAACCTTAACACAAGTATTTCTCAATTTCATAATAACTCCACTACCATGACTCTAATATCATTATCTTGATATCTCAAAACAATTATCAAGCATCCAACATCTCATCATATTCAATGCACTTAGTGTGATTTTTTTTACTACATTGACATTGGATGTCTATAATGTGAAGACTAGTTTCTTTAGCCTAAACACATTACCATGCTGTTTTAATAGACTCTCAAATAGATATAATTTAAGCATTAGAGTTCAACAATTTCTACAAAATATTACCACCACTGTGCTCTAAAAGATATAAGTGAAGCACTAGAGCAAAAACTATTCAACTCAAAAGATATAAGCGAAGCACATAGAGTGTTCTAACAATTTCTAGGCCATATTTAACTCTCTCAAATAGGTGTGTCCAGAAAGGATGATTGTGGCAAACTAACAAGCAAATACTCAAATTATACAAGACCCTCCAAGCAGAACACATATCATGTTGCGAATAAAAATATAGCTCCAAGTATAGTTACCGATGGATGAAAACGAAAGAGGGGATGCCTTCTGGGGCATACCCAAGCTTAGGCTTTTGATTATCTTGAATTTACTTGGGGTGTCATGGGCATCCCCAAGCTTAGGCCTTTGCTACTCCTTGTTCCATAGTCCATCAAAGCAATACTCAAAACTATAAAACTTCACAACAGAAAACTTAGACAAAAATTCTCGTGAGCTCCGTTAGTATAAGAAAGCAAACCACTACTCAAAAGTGCAGCAATGAATTCATTCTTTGTTTATATTGGTGTTAAAAATACTGTATTCCAACTTCTCTATGGTTCATATCCTCCAATACTACTCATAGATGCATCGGGATAAGCAAACAACACACGAAAAACAGAATCTGTCAAAAACAGAACAGTCTGTAGTAATCTGCAGGTTTCGCCTACTTCTGGAACTCCAAAAAATAAAAACTAAATTGGTAAATTTGCGTAATTTGTCTACAAATCATCTGCAAAAATAAGTAACTAAAAAGCATGCTCCAGTAAAATCCAAAGATCACTTTAGCGAGCGCTAACGATTCTGTTTTTCACAGCAAGATCACATAAACTTCACACAATTCTTCCCAAAGGTTCTACTTTGCACAAACACTAAAAAAAACATGAAACCACATCTAATCAGAGGCTAGATGCAATATTTATTCCCTAACAGCAACGAAAAAAAAAAATTTGGGTTGCCTCCCAACAAGCGCTATCGTTTTAGGCCCCTAGCTAGGCACGATACAAGATAAATCTAGGTATTGCCATCCTTGGAAGGCAATCCATAAGTGGCTCTCATGATAGATTCATATGGTAATTTGATTTTCTTTCTAGGAAATTGTTCCATGCCTTTCCTTAATGGAAATTGGAATCTAACATTTCCTTCCTTCATATCAATAATTGCACCAATCGTTCTAAGGAAAGGTCAACCAAGAATAATAGGACATGAAGGATTGCAATATATATCAAGAACAATGAAATCCACGGGCACATAATTCCTATTGGCAAAAATAAGAACATCATTAATTCTTCCCATAGGTTTCTTAATGGTGGAATCCGCAAGATGCAAATTTAAAGAACAATCATCAAGCGCATGGAACCCTAGCAAATCACACAAAGTTTTTGGGATAGTGGAGACACTAGCACCCAAATCACACAAAGCATAGCATTCATGATCATTTATTTTTATTTTAATAGTAGGTTCCCATTCATCATAAAGTTTTCTAGGGATAGAAACTTCTAACTCAAGTTTTTCTTCATAAGATTGCATCAAAGCATCAACTATGTGTTTGGTGAAAGCTTTATTTTGACTATAAGCATGCGGAGAATTTAGCACGGATTGCAACAGGGAAATACAATCAATCAAGCAGCAATTGTCATAATTGAATCCCTTCAAATCCAAAGTAGTGGGTTCATCACTATGCAAAGTTTTAATCTCTTCACTCCCACTTTTAGCAATTTTAGCAGCAAGATCTAAACACTCTGAATCATTGGGACACCTTAAATTAGAATCATCTCCAATCCTATTTTCATCAAGATTTATACCAGAAAACAAGGATATAATAGGAGACACATCAATAACTTTCAGATCTTCATCTTTATTTTCATGATAACTAGAAGAACATGATTTAATATAATCCTCTCTTTTAGCACGCATTCTAGCGGTTCTTTCTTTGCATTCATCAATGGAAATTATCATGGCTTTGAGAGACTCATTGATATCATGCTTAGGTGGGATAGATCCAAGTTTCAAAGAATTAACATCAAGAGTAATTCTATCCACACTTCTAGCCAATTCATCAACCTTAAACAATTTCTCTTCAAGCATAGCATTGAAATTCTTTTGCGAGATCATAAACTCCTTAACACTAGTTTCAAATTCAGAAGGCATCTTTCCATAAGAGTTGTTGTAGGAATTACCATAATTATTAGTGGAATTACTATGAAAAGGCCTAGGATCAAAATTACCTTTATAAGCATTGTTACCAAAATTATTCCTACCAACAAAATTCACATCCAAAGATTCATTGTTATTCTCAATCAAAGTGGACAAAGGCATATCATTAGGATTAGAAGAAGCACTCTTAGCAGCAAATAATTTCATAAGTTCATCCATCTTTCCACTCAAAACACTAATTTCTTCGATAGCATGCACTTTTTTACTAGTAGATCTTTCGGTGTGCCATTGGGAATAATTAACCATAATATTATCAAGGAGTTTGGTAGCTTCTCCTAAGGTAGTTCCCATGAAAGTGCCTCCGGCGGCCGAATCTAAAAGATTTCTAGAAGCAAAATTCAAGCCAGCATAAAAGTTCTGAATAATCATCCATAGATTCAAACCATGTGTAGGGCAATTACGTATCATTAATTTCATTCTCTCCCAAGCTTGTACAACATGCTCATGATCTAGTTGCTTAAAATTCATAATATCGTTTCTAAGAGAGATGATCTTAGCAGGAGGGAAATACTTAGAGATAAAAGTATCTTTGCACTTATCCCACGAATCAATACTATTTCTAGGCAAAGAAGAAAACCAAGTTTTAGCACGATCTCTAAGTGAAAATGGAAATAACTTCAATTTAACAATATCGTTATCCATATCCCTTTTCTTTTGCATATCACACAAATCAACAAAGTTGTTTAGATGGGTAGCGGCATCTTCACTAGGAAGGCCGGAGAATTGATCTTTCATGACAAGATTCAACAAAGCATCATTGATCTCACAAGATTCATCATTGGTAATAGGAGCAATCGGAGTGCTAATAAAATCATTGTTGTTGGTATTGGAGAAGTCACACAATTTGGTATTGTTCTGAGCCATAATGACAAACAAGCAATCCAACACACACAAGCAAACAAGAAGCAAGCGAACGATAAACACGCGGCGGAAGAAGGGCAAATAAAACGGTAAGGGTGAAGTGAGGGAGAGGAAAACGAGAGGCAAATAAATGTAATGCGAATGATAAGGGTTTGTGATAGGTACTTGATATATGACTTTTGCGTAAGCCTCCCTGGCAACGGCGCCAGAAATTCTTCTTGCTACTTCTCGAGCTTGCGTTGTATTCCCTCGAAGAGGAAAGGGAGATGCAGCACAGTAGCGTAAGTATTTCCCTCAGTTTTTGAGAACCAAGGTATCAATCCAGTAGGAGACCACGCGCGAGTCCCTCGCACCTGCACAAACAAATAAGAACTTCGCAGCCAACGCGATAAGGGGTTGTCAATCCCTTTACGGTCACTTACGAAAGTGAGATCTGATAGAGATTATAGTTTATATTTTTGGTATTTTTAGTTTATAAGAACAACAAATAAAAGCGATAAAAGTAAAGTAGATGTAGATTGATATGTTGAGAATAGACTCGGGGGCCATAGTTTTCTCTTGTGCCTTCTCTCATGATAGCGATATTCTACAGCGGGTAAACAAATTACTCTCGAGCAATTGATAGAAAAGCGAATAATTATGAGACTATCTAGGCATGATCATTGTATATAGGCATCACGTCCGAGACAAGTAGACCGAAACGATTCCGCATCTACTACTATTACTCCACACATCGACCGCTATCCAGCATGCATCTAGTTTATTGAGTTCATAAGAACAGAGTAACGCCTTAAGCAAGATGACATGATGTAGAGGGATAAACTCAAGCAATATGATATAAACCCCATATTTTTATCCTCGATGGAAACAATACAATACGTGCATTGCTGCCCCTACTGTCACTGGGAAAGGACATCGCAAGATTGAACCCAAAGCCAAGCACTTCTCCCATTTCAAGAACTATAGATCTAGTAGGCCAAACCAAACCAATAATTCGAAGAGACTTGCAAGGATATTATGAGCACACATAAAAAGTTCAGAGAAGAACCAAATATCTTTCATAGATAACCTTGATCATAAACTCACAATTCATTGGATCTCGACAAACACATCGCAAAAAGAGATTACATCGAATAGATCTCCTCGAAAACCGAGGAGAACTTTGTATTGAGATCTAGAGAGAGAGAAGAAGCCATCTAGATACTAGCTATGGACCCCAAGGTCTGTGGTAAACTAATCACAACTCATGGTGAGGGCGATGATGAAGAACTCCGTGATGGATCCCACTCCGGTGGAGCTCCGGAACAGGCTCCAAGATGGGATCTTCACGGGAACAGAAGGTACGGTGGTGGAATTAGGGTTTTCTCTCTGTTCACGGAGTTTCCGGGGTACGTAGACTTATATAGGAAGAAGAAGGGCACCGGGGGACGCTCGAGGGGGCCACGAGGCAGGGGGCACGCCCCCACCCTCGTGGGCCACCTCTTAACCCCCTGACGTGTTTCTCAAGCTCCGCGTGCGTGATTTTCTCCAAAAATATCTCTCGCGAAGGTTTCATTCCGTTTGGACTCCGTTTGATATTCTTTTTCTGCAAAACCCTGAAACAGGAAAAAAAACAGCAATCTGGACCGGGCCTTTGGGTTAGTAGGTTAGTCCCAAAAATGATATAAAAATGAATGATAAAGCCCATTAAACATCCAAGACTTCATAATTAATAGCATGGAACAATAAAAAATTATAGATACGTTGGAGACGTATCACCCATCTTTTATCCTTAATGGCAATGATACAAATACGTGTCATATCCCTTTCTATCACCGTGATTGAGCACCGCAAGTTGAACCCATCATAAAGCACCTCTCCCACTGCAAGAAAAATCAATCTAGTTGGCCAAACCAAATCAATAGATCAGAGAGAAATCATGCATAAAAGAGTTTAGAGAAAACTCAAATAGAGTGATATTCATAGATAACCTGATCATGAACTCGCAATTCATCGGATCCCAACAAACACACCGCAAAAAGTGATTACGTCGAATAGAACTCCAAAAACTCCAAGGAGAAAATTGTATTGAAGATCAAAAAGAGAGAGAGATAGACATCTAGTTACTAATTATGGATCCGTAGGTCTATGATAAAATACTCTCACATCAGCGCAAGGGAAGCAATGTTGATATAGAGCCCGTCCGTGATTGATTCCCCCTCTGACAGAGTGCCAAAAAGGCCTCCAGATGGGATCACGTGGTACAGGAACTTGCGGTGACATAAAACGTATTTTGATTGGCTCTCCATTGGTTTCCTGATTTTAGAGAATTTATCGAGGCGGAGTTAGATCGAATGGAGCCATGTGGGCCCCACGAGGCACCAGGGCGCGCCCCGGTGCCTCGTGCTCCCATGCTGCATCTTCTAGCCTTCTCCCGAAGCTTCTAGTGTCTCTTTTGTCCAGAATTTTTTTTCTAAAAAGTTTCGTGACATTTGCACTTCGTTTGGTACTGATATTCTGAAAAACCAAAAACATGCAACAAACAACAACTGACACTGGGCACTAAGTTAATAGGCTAGTCCCAAAAAAGATATATAGTTGCTTGTAAATGCGTATAAAACATTCAAGATTGATACTATTATAGCATGGAACAATAAAAAATTATAGATAGGTTGGAGATGTATCACCTAGCTTGTGGGTCCACCGAGAGTCCTCTCTAGTACTTATTTGTTCCAATATTTTTTTATATTCGAAAATAGATCTCCTTAAATTTTCACGTCATTTTGGGCTCCATAAAATTGCTATCACTGTAGTAGCCTTTTTAGGTCAGAATTCCAGCTGCTGGTAATCTCCCTCTAATGTATCTTGCATTTTAAGAAAGAAAATGCAGTATAAATCATAATATGAAATATAACTTCAAAATAATATAGATAACAATTGGTAAACACGATGCAAACTGGACGTATCATTGGCATGGATCCGCAATGACCCAAACCTGGCTGCAGCATGGGCTGTTGACAGGTACGTCACCATCGTGGAGATGGCCCCGTGGGGGCTCGCCACCTCAACGGGGAGCTCACCAAGATTGGCTAGGAATACTTGCTTAGCGACATCTCCGCCAATGTTGGCAGGCGCAAGACCGCCGCCAGGTCACAACAAGCGTTTTCAACATTCGCCGCGGCGGCCCTCCGCACCGCGCAGGAGGGAACGTACTGTCTCGTCCGCGAGCACCAGGCGGCAACTAGACAAGCTTGCCACGGCGGCCCCACATCCTTTCGCCGCTGCAGGGACGACGATGACGGCACAAACGGTAATGGAGGTGTGGCCAAGCAAGGGGCCAAGCGTTCGACTTCGTCGTCCGCTACAAGTTAGCCTACTAGTTTTTTTCTTCTAGTTCTTAGTTCAACAGACGAAATATCGGCTATTTTATGTAAATTATGTCTGAGCTTTAATGAAATCCGTCGTGTTTGATATAATTTGCCTAGTTTATTCAAATCCGATTTGAAATATATGTGGGCAACTTTGCATGTCTAGCTTCCGCATCATTTTCCACGGATTGGTGCACATCGATTTGCGGACAGATACTGTGTCTGATTTGAGAGTAGAATTGGTGATGTCCTAATGTTTAAGACGATGTTTCTGTTTTACATTTTCTTTGTACGGCTAAAAAAATAAGTACACAATTTCTTAATTTAACTTGGAGTTACATTATTTTGATCATGGATCCAAGTGGCTTTCTCACCCGCAAAATAAAATAAAATAAAAAGTCGAAGTGGCTTCCCCCGATTATAATTAGTTATAAACCAGGTATCGCTTATCCCAGCTTCCGTAAGCATATTCCAGCTTGCATCTGATGGAACATATTACTATGCATACCCAGCGTACCTGCCGCGTGGACTTGAGACTAATTAACATGTCAATCATGGTATGCACAAATTATTAAGAAAGATGTCGAATAGCAGTGCTTCCTAGATTCCCTGTGTACATTTTATAGATTTCTTAGTTCAACTTGGAGTTACATTATTTTCGTCATGGATCCAAGTAGCTCCCACGATTAATTAGTTAAACCAAGTACCGCTTAGTTAACTTCCGTAAGCATATTCCAGCTTGCATCTGATGGAACATATTAGTATGCATACCCAACATAGTTGCCGCGTGGACTTGGGACTTATTAACTTGTCAATCATGGTATGCGCATATTTATTATTAAGAAAGCTGTCAAATAGTAGTGCTTCCTAGATTCCCGGTGTACATTTTATAGATTTCTTAGTTCAACTTGGAGTTACATTATTTTCGTCATGGATCCAAGTAGCTTCCCCGGATTAATTAGTTAAACCAAGTACCACTTAGTTAACTTCCGTAAGTCTTGCATCTGATGGAACATATTAGTATGCATACCAACGTACCTGCAGTCATGGACTTTGCAGTAATTACACAAACGTTGCCCTTATAAACTATAACACCTTAAAAATCATGCTACAGTAATCCCAACCTAATGATGCGAGATCATCATGTTTGCTAAGTAAATTGTCACTTAGTTGAAACTCAAGTCAAATTCAAATGCAAGTCAAATTACTATTTCTTCAAACTGTCAAACAAAGTGTTGGTTGTGTTGCAAACAAAACTACTCTACACACGATCCTGCATGCACGATGTTTGGACAATGCATTCTTTGAACAGTGCAGATTTGTAAGACAATATAATCCAACTGATGCTTTTGTTCATCGTGCAGAAACCCATCGTCTGTGTAGCACTGCTATGTTGCAAATATTCACTAAGTGTTTTTCATGATGAAACCAACATCAATTGAAATATTAAATGGGACTAACTTCATTTAAACTGAACCATCAACACTAAATATGGACATTTCAAAATAAACAAAATTGCTCTTTCTTATTGCTCCTGAGCTAAATTTTTCTTGGAGAATTGAGCTGAGTATTGAATAGCCAATATGGTTGCAAGTTATTGTGGATATGGGTCCAGACATTTCTTAAATAGAGGCAACCATATAAACTGGAGTGCTGACAAACCAGATGCTATGTATTAGTGTCCAATACTGCAAGTAAAATATATAACCCCATACTCAGCATAAAATCGGACTGCTAATGGAGTCCTATTTTAATCATGCCAGTGCTGCTGTGATGCACGTTGCTCCTGCAATCTGTTTCAGTGTCGTGTCAACAACACAAGCCCTCATATGATATTTCTGAAAGTCCCGCTTCGGTACACCCCCTCACAAAACGTACAAAGGGCAATATACACTTTTTCATAAATTGTATACTTAGCTCACCTGGGCTGGCCCATTTGCGGTTGCACGTGATGAAAAATAATCAAGCTGGGAATCGAACACACGCCACCTACAAAATAACTTGAGTGCATTGCCACTAGAACAACCTAGCGTTACTAAGTATGTGAAGCCTCGATTTTTAAGTAATGAACGAATAGGATTTAAAATGATTTCACGAACACTTCGCGAGCCGGTCTTTTTTCCACAGTTCCTTCTTCTTCTTCTTCTTCTTTTTCGTTTTCCCTATTACGTTTCTTCTTTCCTATTCAGAAATGGTTGTGCTTTCAAAATTTGAAAAAAATGTTTGCTATTTTCCAATTTTGCTCATAAAGTAAAAAATATTCGCATATCGAAGATTGTAAGGTAATTTAAGAAAAATGCCTGTGTCTTTTAAAATTTCTTTAGAATGTTCAAACACAATTATTTTTCAAAAGCACGAACAAAAAATTGAAAACTAACATTTTCAGAAAAGGAGGACAAAATTTTAATTTACAAAACATTTTTCAGAAATAAAAAAATCAAAAGCAAAAAAGTGTTCTGAATTTGCCCAAACATTTTTAAAATTGTGAACAAAAGAATTTGAAAATGGAAACATTTTTGAAATTTTGAGCAAATTCCAATAGGCTTGGCGGGAGTGATGTCGTTACTTAGTTGGGCAACGCCTAAGCATTTTTTTATTCTATTTTTTCCTCCTCTCTTTTCGTTAATTCATTTTTCTTATTTTTGAACTTCATTATTCTTTTTGAACCTGTTCAAAAATTTGAAATATTGTTTGGAATACCAAAATAATAGTTTTAAGTAATTGTTTTGAATTATGATTTGCAATTCCTTTTTGCTTGAAATGTTTATTAAATGGTTTTTAAAGCATTTACTGTTTTTAATTTTATCTCTTTGTATTTCTTAGTTAGTAGTTATGTTAAAAACTTAAAATGACAATGTGTGTACCTATTTAAATTATGATCTTAAATATATTTTTTCTTTCAAACCTGGCATGTATGCCTACCATGGATGCCTACGCGCACACCATGTGTTTAACATGGTGCTTTTTTTGCATTCTTGAAATGAGCACAAGTTTTGCCTATAGGTGCGCATGCGGCATGCACATGGTAGGCATCAATGCCCCCCAAAAAATTCGTGGCATTATAAGGTTAATTCAAGGCACCAAACCAACTTGCTTGCGTTTTTGACAATTTTTGCATTTTCTAAAGGTTTCTCGGTCAAAAAAGGCAGATAAATTGCCGGACTTATCGCAACTTGCATACGGTGTCAGAAGTCGTTCAAACTTGGCATGCACGCCTACAGTGGGCATGTACACCTGTGCTACTTGTGAGCTGCGTTTGGATTTCCTCGAAGAGGAGAGGATAATGCAGTACAGTAGAGATAAGTATTTCTCTCAGTTAAGAACCAAGGTTATCAATCAAGTAGGAGAACCACATAGAACCTCATTAGCAGCACCTGCACATACAAAGGCAAATACTTGCACCCAACGCGATCAAGGGGGTTGTCAATCCGCTTGAAGGTTATTTGCAAGGATCAAATCTTGTAGTGATAGATAGATAAAATAAAATACTAAACAAAATAAAAGAAATAAAATTGCAGCGAGGTATTTTTGGATTTTATATATGATAGAAGTAGACATGGGGGCCCTAGTTTTCACTAGAGGCTCCACTCTCGAACACATGGCATACGGTGGGTAAAAAAATATTGTTGGGCAACTGACAGAAAAATGCATAAGTATGACGATAGTCAAGACAATGATCATGTATATAGACATCACGCCCGAGACAAGTAGACTGACTCATGCCTGCATCTATTACTATTACTCCACCCATCGATCGCTATTCAGCATACATCTAGGGTATTAAGTTAATAAAAACAGAGTAATGCCTTCAGCAAGATAACATGATGTAGATAAAGTAAATCCAACCAATATGAATAAACCCCATCTTTTTATCCTTAATGACAACAATTCAAATACGTGTCCTTTCCCTTTCTGCTCCTGGGATGTAGAAACATAAGATTGAACTCATTACAAAGCACATCTTCCATTGCAAGATAAATCAATCTAGTTAGCCAAACCAAACGGATAGATCATAGAATACAAAGCTATGCATAAATAAGTTCAGAGAAGACTCAAATATTTCTCATGAATAATCTGATCATAAACTCACAATTCAGCGAATTCCAACAAACACACCGCAAAAAGAATTACGTCGGATAGAGCTCCGAAAAATCGAGGAAAACATGGTATTGAAGATCAAAGAGAGAAGCTATGTACTAGCTATAGACCCATAAGTCTATGGTAAAGTACGCACGCATCATCGGTAGCGCAGCAAGGTTGAAGTAGAAGCCCTCTGTGATCAATTCCCACTCCACCAGAGTACCTAAAAGGCCTCCAGATGGGATCGCGGAAGAACAAAGACTTTTGGTGGCGGAAAAAGTGTTTTAGGTGGCTCTTTGGTATATTGGGAATATTTGAGAATTTACAGAGGTGGAATTGGGGCAAGAGGTGCGACGAGGGGCCCACAAGCCTGGGGCGCCCCCACGGGTGCGCCTAGCGAGCTTGTTGGGGAACATAGTATTTCAAAATTTTCCTACGATCATGCAGGATCCATCTTCAGATGCATAGCAACGATAGGGGAGAGAGTGTCTACGTACCCCCGTAGACCGAAAGCGGAAGCGTCTAGTGACGCGGTTGATGTAGTCGAACTTCTTCACGATCCAACCAATCAAGCACCGAACGTATGGCACCTCCGCGTTCAGCACACGTTCAGCTTGATGACGTCCCACGAGCTCTTGATCCAGTAGAACTTCGCGGGAGAATTTCGTCAGCACGACGGCGTGGTGACGGATATGATGAAGCTACCGACGCATAGCTTCGCCTAAGCACTGCAACGGTATGACCGAGGTGTGTTTCTGTGGAGGAAGGCGCCGCACACGGCTAGAATAATGTTTCTTCTGTGTCCTTGGGTGCCCCCCCCCCCGCCCCCGTATATAAAGGAGCAAGGGGGAGGTGCGGCCAGGCTTGGGGCGCGCCAAGGGAGTAGGAATCCTACTCCTAGTAGGAATAGGAATCCCCTTTCCTATTCTTACTAGGAGTAGGAAAGGAAGGGGGAGAGAAGAAGGAAGAAGAGGGGCGCCTCCCCGCCTTCCTAGTCCAACTAGGATTACTAAGGGGAGGGTGAGGTCAGCCCTATGGGCTGCCTCTATCTTCCCCTCAATGGCCCACTATGGCCCATACTCCCACGAGGGGGGGGGGGTCCGGTAACCCCCTCCGGCACTCCGGTTAAATCCGAAACTTTTCCGAAACACTTCTGGGGTCCGAATATAGTCGTCCAATATATCAATCTTTACGTCTCAGACATTCCGAGACTCCTCATCATATCCGTGATCTCATCCGGGACTCCGAACTACCTTCGGTACATCAAAACTCATAAACTCATAATACCGATCATCATCAAACGTTAAGCGTGCGGACCCTACGGGTTCGAGAACTATGTAAACATGACCGAGACTCATCTCCGATCAATAACCAATAGCGGAACCTGGATGCTCATATTGGCTCCTACATATTCTACGAAGATCTTTATCGGTCAAACCGCATAACAACATACGTTGTTCCCTTTGTCATCGGTATGTTACTTTCCCGAGATTCGATCGTCGGTATCTTAATACCTACTTCAATCTCGTTACCGGCAAGTCTCTTTACTCATTCTGTAATACATCATCCCGTGACTAACTCATTAGTCATTTGCTTGCCAGGATTATTATGATGTGTATTACCGAGAGGGCCCAGAGATACCTCTTCGACACTCGGAGTGACAAATCCTATTCTTGATCTATGCCAACACCACGAACACCTTCGAAGACACCTGTAGAGCATCTTTATAATCACCCAGTTACGTTGTGACGTTTGATAGCACACAAGGTGTTCCTCCGGTATACGGGAGTTGCATAATCTCATAGCCATAGGAACATGTATAAGTCATGAAGAAAGCAATAGCAGTAAAACTAAACGATCATAGTGCTAAGCTAACGGATGGGTCTTGTCCATCACATCATTCTCCTAATGATGTGATCCTATTGATCAAATGACAACTCATGTCTATGGCTAGGAAACATAACCATCTTTGATCAATGGGCTAGTCTAGTAGAGGCATACTAGGGACATACTGTTTTGTCTATGTATTCACACATGTACTAAGTTTCTGGTTAATACAATTCTAGCATGAATAAAAGACATTTATCATGATATAAGGAAATACAAATAACATCTTTATTATTGCCTCTAGGGCATATTTCCTTCAGTCTCCCACTTGAACTAGAGTCAATACTCTAGATTACAAAGCAATGATCCTAACACCCATGGAGTCTTAGTGCTGATCATGTTTTGCCCGTGGAAGAGGCTTAGTCAACGGGTCTGCAACATTCAGATCCGTATGTATCTTGCAAATCTCTATGTCTCCCTCCTTGACTAGATCGCGGATGGAATTGAAGCGTCTTTGGATGTGCTTTGTTTTCTTGTGAAACCTGGATTCCTTCGCCAAGGCTATTGCTCCAGTGTTGTCACAAAAGATTTTCATTGGACCCGATGCACTAGGTATTACACCTAGATCGGATATGAACTCCTTCATCCAGACTCCTTCATTTGCTACTTCCGAAACAGCTATGTATTCCGCTTCACACGTTGATCCCGCCACGACGCTCTGCTTGGAATTGCACCAACTGACAACTCCACCGTTTAATAAAAATACATATCCGGTTTGTGATTTAGAGTCATCCGGATCAGTGGCAAAGCTTGAATCGACGTAACTGTTTACGACGAGCTCTTTTTCACCTCCATACACGAGAAACATATCCTTTGTCCTTTTCAGGTACTTCAGGATGTTCTTGACCGCTATCCAGTGATCCAATCCTGGATTATTTTGGTACCTCCCTGCTAGACTTATAGCAAGGCACACATCAGGTCTGGTACACAGCATTGCATACATGATAGATCATATGGCTGAGGCATAGGGAATGACTTTCATTCTCTCTCTATCTTTTGCAGTGGTCGGGCATTGAGTCTTACTCAACTTCACACCTTGTAACACAGGCAAGAACCTTTTCTTTGACTGATCCATTTTGAACTTCTTCAAAACTTTATCAAGGTATGTGCTTTGTGAAAGTCCAATTAAGCCTCTTGATCTATCTCTATAGATCTTGATGCCTAATATGTAAGCAGCTTCACCGAGGTCTTTCATTGAAAAATTCTTATTCAAGTATCCTTTTATGCTATCCAGAAATTCTATATCATTTCCAATCAACAATATGTCATCCACATATAATATCAGAAATGCTACAGAGCTCCACTCACTTTCTTGTAAATACAGGCTTCTCCAAAAGTCTGTATAAAACCATATGCTTTGATCACCTCATCAAAGCGTATATTCCAACTCCGAGATGCTTGCACCAGTCCATAGATGGATCGCTGGAGCTTGCACACTTTGTTAGCACCTTTTGGATCGACAAAACCTTCTGGTTGCATCATATACAACTCTTCTTTGAGATATCCATTCAGGAATGCAGTTTTGACATCCATTTGCTAGATTTCATAATCATAAAATGCGGCAATTCCTAACATGATTCGGACAGACTTAAGCATCGCTACGGGTGAGAAAATCTCATCGTAGTCAACTCCTTGAACTTGTCGGAAACCTTTCGCAACAAGTCGAGCTTTGTAAACAGTAACATTACCGTCAGCATCGGTCTTCTTCTTGAAGATCCATTTATTTTCGATGGCTTGCCGATCATCGGGCAAGTCAACTAAAGTCCATACTTTGTTCTCATACATGGATACCATCTCAGATTTCATGGCCTCAAGCCATTTTGTGGAATCTGGGCTCATCATCACTTCCACATAGGTCGTAGGTTCATCATGGTCTAGTAACATGACTTCCAGAACTGGGTTGCCGTACCACTCTGGTGCGGAACGTACTCTGGTTGATCTACGAAGTTCAGCAGAAACTTGATCTGAAGTTTCATGATCATCGTCATTAGCTTCCTCACTGATTGGTGTAGGAATCACTAGAACTAGTTTCTGTGATGTAATACTTTCCAATTCGGGAGAAGGTACAATTACCTCATCAAGTTCTACTTTCCTCCCACTCACTTCTTTCGAGAGAAACTCCTTCTCTAGAAAGGATCCATTCTTAGCAACAAATATCTTGCCTTCGGATCTGTGATAGAAGGTGTACCCAACAGTCTCTTTTGGGTATCCTATGAAGACACATTTCTCCGACTTGGGTTCGAGCTTATCCGGTTGAAGCTTTTTCACATAAGCATCGCAGCCCCAAACTTTAAGAAACGACAACTTTGGTTTCTTGCCAAACCACAGTTCATAAGGCATCGTCTCAACAAATTTAGATGGTGCCCTATATAACGTGAATGCAGCTGTCTCTAAAGCATAACCCCAAAACTATAGTGGTAAATCAGTAAGAGACATCATAGACTGCACCATATCTAATAAAGTACGGTTACGATGTTCGGACACAGCATTACGATGCGGTGTTCCAGGTGGCGTGAGTTGTGAAACTATTCCACATTGTTTCAAATGAAGACCAAACTCGTCACTCAAATATTCACCTCTACTTCACTCTGAAATTCTTTGAACTTTTCAAATGTTTCAGACATGTGTTTTATCAAGTAGATATACCCATATCTGCTCAAATCATCAGTGAAGGTCAGAAAATAACGATACCCGCCGCGAGCTTCAACACTCATTGGTCCACATACATCAGTATTTATGATTCCCAACAAATCCGTTGCTCGCTCCATTGTTCCGGAGAACGGAGTTTTAGTCATCTTTCCCATGAGGCATGGTTCGCAAGCACCAAGTGATTCATAATCAAAAGATTCCAAAAGTCCATCACTATGGAGTTTTTTCATGCGCTTTACACCAATATGACCTAAATGGCAGTGCCACAAATAAGTTGCACTATCATTATTAACCTTGCATCTTTTGGCTTCAATATTATGAATATGTGTATCACTACAATCGAGATCCAACAAGAATAGACCACTCTTCAAGGGTCCATGACCGTAAAATATATTATTCATAAAAATAGAACAACCATTATTCTCATATTTAAATGAATAACCATCTCGCAACAAACAATATCCAGATATAATGTTCATGCTTAACGCTGGCACCAAATAACAATTATTCAGGTCTAAAACTAATCCCGAAGGTAGATGTAGAGGTAGCGTGCCGACGGCGATCACATCGACTTTGGAACCATTTCCCACGCGCATAGTCACCTCGTCCTTAGCCAATCTTCGTTTAATTCGTAGTCCTTGTTTCGAGTTATAAATATTAGCAACCGAACCGGTATCAAATACCCAGGTACTACTACGAGCATTAGTAAGGTACACATCAATAACATGTAGATCACATATACCTTTGTTCACCTTGCCATCCTTCTTATCCGCCAAATACTTGGGGCAGTTCCGCTTCCAGTGTCCAGTCCCTTTGAAGTAGAAGCACTCAGTTTCAGGCTTTGCTCCAGACTTGGGTTTCTTCGCGGGAGTAGCAACTGTCTTGATATTCTTCTTAAAGTTCCCCTTCTTTCCCTTGCCCTTTTTCTTGAAACTAGTGGTCTTGTTAACCATCAACACTTGATGCTCCTTTTTGATTTCTACCTCTGCAGCCTTGAGCATAGCGAAGAGCTCAGGAATTGCCTTTTCATCCCTTGCATATTATAGTTCATCACGAAGCCTTTATAGCTTGGTGGCAGGGATTGAAGAACACTATCAATAACACTATCCTCGTCAACTTTGCAACCAAGTTGAGTCATACGATTGTAGTACCCAGACATTCTGAGCAAGTGTTCACTGATAGAACTATTCTCCTCCATCTTGCAGCTATAGAATTTATTGGAAATCTCATATTTCTCAATCCGGGCATTTGCTTGAAATATTAACTTCAACTCCTGGAACATCTCATATGCTCCATGACGTTCAAAACGTCGTTGAAGTCCCGGTTCTAAGCCGTAACGCATGGCACACTAAACTATCGTGTAGTCATCAGACCGCGTCTGCCACACGTTCAAAGCGTCTACATTAGCGGGAGGGGGCTTTTTCACCTAGCGGTGCTTCAAGGACATAATTCTTCTGTGCAGCAATGAGGATAATCCTCAAGTTACGGACCCAGTCCATGTAATTGCTACCATCATCTTTCAACTTAGCTTTCTCTAGGAATGCATTAAAATTCAAAGAAACGGTAGCACGGGCCATTGATCTACAACAACATAGATATGCAAAAAATAATCAGGACTAAGTTTATGATAAATTAAAGTTCAATTAATCATATTACTTAAAGAACTCCCACTTAGATAGACATCCCTCTGGTCATCTAAATGATCACGTGATCCAAATCAACTAAACCATGTCCGATCATCACGTGAGATGGAGTAGTTTTCAATGGTGAACATCTTATGTTGATCATATCTACTATATGATTCACGCTCGACCTTTCGGTCTCCAGTGTTCCGAGGCCATATCTGCATATGCTAGGCTCGTCAAGTTTAACCCGAGTATTCTGCGTGTGCAAAACTGGCTTACACCTGTTGTATGTGAACGTAGAGCTTATCACACCCGATCATCACGTGGTGTCTCCGCACGACGAACTTTCGCAACGGTGCATACTCAGGGAGAACACTTATACCTTGAAATTTTGTAAGTGATCATCTTATAATGCTACCGCCGTACTGATACGTCCAAAACGTATCTATAATTTCTGCTTGCTCCATGCCCTTTTTGTGTGATATTGCTATGATATTTATGCACTTTCATACACTTTTGATCATATTTGGACTAACCTACTAATGGTTGCAAAAGTACACAATGTTCTTGTTTTATACTTTATTGTGTAGGAATTACTTGGAAATTGACAAAAACGCAAAAGGAGTCGTATTGGAGTAGGACTCTGACTTTCCTGAAATCTGTCTGAAAACGTTTTTTAAAGATGGTCACGTTCCGGCCCGAAGACGACGTCAAACGGAAAAAGTCTAGTTGCGAAAGTTGTGGGGAATTTTGAGACGATGCTTCTGGATATAAAGTTCGTCCAAATCCGATTCCGGACGGCCGAGTAAAGCCCGTTTTACTGAGGCCCGAAATCTGATGACGGGAATCCGAGAGTCTATATAAAGAGAGGAAACCTAGGTCACCAAGGGCCACGAATTTTCCTCCTCCCGAGCCGCCGTCTTGGAGGGAAGGACCAGCACCATTGCAGCACCATCTACAAGGAAGAAGGGGGGCCAAGGGGCCGCTGCCCCCTAGGGCCGCCGCCGCCCCCTAGGGTCGCCGCCGCCGCCGCGCCCCCAAGGGCCGCCGCCGCCGCCTCTGTGGCTGCCGCCGGCCGTCTCCTCCTCGCGGGGCTGCACCTCTCCATCAACACCATCATCAACCTCCTCCTCACCATGTCCATGCGTGAGTAGTTTCCTCCGGGGCCGAGGGCTCGTACGTGTAGCTATGTGGTTATCTCTCTCTCCCATGATGTGATCTTCGTTGTGATCATAGGCTATGTTAATCTAGGGTGATCCCATGATATTTCCCCTTCCTCTATGTATTGGATTGATGTACTCACTTGTCTTTATCTAGTATAATCCCCGAGACCAAGGTGACAGCGGTCTATTGGACATGGATTAGAAAAATATTTTCATGAGTGATTTCCTCTCTTGTGTGTTGATTGAAGATTGAGAGTCTCTTGGTGCTTGTCTTTGACTATCCTTTAGATATGTTGTGGTGATTGTGGGACTCTCTTTGGATGGCCGCGGTGACATTGGGAAATCCTTAGATTGAGAACTACGAACTTTGAGGTGTGCTTTTGTAGCCCTACATAATTCTCGTCCTCTTTTGACCACGAAGGAATGACCTCCGGGTGCGTCTCCATTGCATGTTTTATGGGAAATATCATGTGATTCGATTATGTTAATGTTGTTGGGAGTTGCCTCTAGTGAAAGTATGATCCCTAGGCCTTGTTTCCACCATTGCAATACCATTTGTGCTCACGTTTACCACTTGTTTGCTTGCTGCACTTTTTATTACAGATTTATATTACTTTGTTTTGCCATCCATATCATTTGCCATTTAACATCTCTTCGCCGAACTAGTGCACCTATACATCTAACAAGTGTATTAGGTATGTTGTGGACACAAGAGACTTCTTGTATCTTAGTTGCAGGGTTGCTTGAGAGAGACCATCTTCAACCTCTACTTCCCTGAGTTCGATAAACCTTAGGTCATCCACTTGAGGGAAATTGTTGCTGTCCTACAAACCTCTGCGCTTGGAGGCCCAACATAGTCTAAAGAGTAGAAGCGTGTGTAGACATCACGTACTAAGCAAAATAAGAAGCATAATAAGATAAACATCACATGCAATCAAAATATATGACATGATATGGCCATCATCATCTTGTGCTTTTGATCTCCATCTCCAAAGCACCGTCATGATCACCTTCGTCACCGACGCGACACCTTGATCTCCATCGTAGCATCGTTGTCGTCTCGCCAACTATTGCTTCCACGACTATCGCTACCGCTTAGTGATAAAGTAAAGCAATTACATGGCAACTGTATTTCATACAATAAAGCGACAACCATATGGCTCCTGCCAGTTGCCGATAACTTTACAAAACATGATCATCTCATACAATAACTTATAACTCATCATGTCTTGACCATATCACATCACAACATGCCCTGCAAAAACAAGTTAGACGTCATCTACTTTGTTGTTGCAAGTTTTACGTGGCTGCTACGGGCTTAGCAAGAACCGTTCTTACCTACGCATAAAAAAACCACAACGATTTTTCATCAAGTATGTGTTGTTTTAACCTTCACAAGGACCGGGCGTAGTCACACTTGATTAAGCTAAAGTGAGAAAGACAGACACCCGCCAGTCATCTTTAAGCAACGAGTGCTCATAACGGTGAAACCAGTCTCGCGTAAGCATACGCGTAATGTCGGTCCAGGCCGCTTCATCTCACAATATCGCCGAACCAAAGTATGACATGCTGGTAAGCAGTATGACTAGTATCGTCCACAACTCACTTGTGTTCTACTCGTGCATATCATCTACGCATAGACCTGGCTCATGATGCCACTGTCGGGGAACGTAGTATTTCAAAATTTTCCTACGATCATGCAAGATCTATCTACCAGATGCATATATAGCAATGAGAGGGGAGAGTGTGTCTACGTACCCTCGTAGACCGAAAGTGGAAGCGTCTAGTGACGCGGTTGATGTAGTCAAACTTCTTCACGATCCAACCAATCAAGCACCGAACGTACGGCACATCCGCGTTCAGCACACGTTCAGCTTGATGACGTCCCACGAGCTCTTGATCCAGTAGAACTTCGCGGGAGAATTTCGTCAGCACGACGGTGTGGTGACGGATATGATGAAGCTACCGGCGTAGAGCTTCGCCTAAGCACTGCAACGGTATGACCGAGGTGTGTTTTTGTGGAGGAAGGCACCGCACACGGCTAGAATAATGTTTCTTCTGTGTCTTTGGGTGCCCCCCCCGCCCCCGTATATAAATGAGTAAGGGGGGAGGTGCGGCCAGGCTTGGGGCGTGCCAAGGGAGTACGAATCCTACTCCTAGTAGGAGTAGGAAAGGAAGGGGGAGAGAAAAAGGAAGAAGAGGGGCGCCTCCCGCCCCCTTTCCTAGTCCAACTAGGATTCCTAGGGGGAGGGTGTGGCCAGCCCTATGGGCTGCCTCTCTCTTTCCCTCAATGGCCCACTATGGCCCATACTCCCTCGGGGGGGGGGGGGGTTCCGGTAACCCCCTCCGGCACTCCGGTTAAATCCGAAACTTTTCCGGAACACTTCCGGTGTCCGAATATAGTCGTCCAATATATCAATCTTTACGTCTCGGACATTCCGAGACTCCTCGTCATGTCTGTGATCTCATCCGGGACTCCGAACTACCTTCGGTACATCAAAACTCATAAACTCATAATACCGATCGTCATCAAACGTTAAGCGTGCGGACCCCACGGGTTCGAGAATTATGTAGACATGACCGAGAATCATCACCGGTCAATAACCAATAGCGGAACCTAGATGCTCATATTGGCTCCTACATATTCTACGAATATCTTTATCAGTCAAACCGCATAACAACGTACGTTGTTCCCTTTGTCATCGGTGTGTTACTTGCCCGAGATTCGATCGTCGGTATCTTAATACCTAGTTCAATCTCGTTACTGGCAAGTCTCTTTACTAGTTCCGTAATACATCATCCCATGACTAACTCATTAGTCATTTGCTTGCAAGGCTTATTATGATGTGTATTACCGAGAGGGCCTAGAGATACCTCTCCGACACTTGGAGTGACAAATCCTATTCTTGATCTATGCCAACACCACGAACACCTTTGGAGACACCTGTAGAGCATCTTTATAATCACCCAGTTATGTTGTGACGTTTGATAGCACACAAGGTGTTCCTCCGGTATACGGGGGTTGCATAATCTCATAGTCATAGGAACATGTATAAGTCATGAAGAAAGCAATAGCAGTAAAACTAAACGATCATAGTGCTAAGCTAACGGATGGGTCTTGTCCATCACATCACTCTCCTAATGATGTGATCATGTTGATCAAATGACAACTCATGTCTATGGCTAGGAAACATAACCATCTTTGATCAATGAGCTAGTCTAGTAGAGGCATACTAGGGACATACTGTTTTGTCTATGTATTCACACATGTACTAAGTTTCCGATTAATACAATTCTAGCATGAATAAAAGACATTTATCATGATATAAGGAAATACAAATAATATCTTTATTATTGCCTCTAGGGCATATTTCCTTCAGAGCTTGTCGCTCCCTCGTAGCTCTTCTAGTCTTCTCCCGGACCTTCTAGGGTCTCTCTGGGTCCAGAAAAAATTGTCAAAAAGTTTCGTATCGTTTGGACTTCGTTTGGTATTGATTTTATGAAAAGTAAAAAAGAAGCAAAAAAACAAGTGACATTGGGCACTAGGTTATTAGATTAGTCCAAAAAATTAATATATAATTGCATATAAAATATCCAAGATTAATACTATAATGGCATGAAACAGTTAAAAATTATAGATACGTTGGAGACATATCAAGCTGGTAGCAAAAGTTGAGATAACTTCAAAGATGTCCACAAATATATCATGTTCAACGAAGAGTGTTCCAGAAGGCTAGAAGGGTTCGTCTGGGAGCACATTGTTTTTTGACATCCTTGAAATGGCTCCAATTTTTTTCATGGCCTTGTATGACCAATTCAAGACACCATGACAAGTTATTTTGGTTTTCAACAACTTTGCATTTTCTGGAGTTTAATCGGTGAAAAAGGCTGAAACATGGTTGGATGTGTCCCAACTTGCACAAGGCGTCAAAAATTGTTCAAACCTGACATGGATGCCTACCATGGGAGTGCCCACCTGGTGGCGAAAAATTGGGGTCATTTCAAGGATTTACGAAAATGGACCATGTTGAATGAAGGATGTTTGGGTAGGCTAGTAGTTTCCGTTCGAGAGCATGTTGTTTTTCCACATCTTTGAAATGACCCCATTTTCAGGGTCTTGTATGACCAATTAAAGGCATGATGACTAGTTATTTGAGTTTTCGACTAGCTTTGCATTTTTTGAAGTTTTCTCGATAAAAAATCTGATTAATGACAGAACATGTGTCACCGTGCATATGGTGTCAGAAGTCATTCAAATCAGGCACGAATGCCTAACATGGGAATGCTCACCTTCTTGCAAAAGTTGGGGTTAGTCCTGAGATTTCCAAAAAAATACCATGTTCAATGGAGAGTGTTCGGCTATGCCAGAAGGGTCCGTTTGGGAGCACCTTGTTTCTCGACATCCCTTTAAATGGTCCCTTTTTCATGGCCTTGTATGACCAATTAAAGGCACCATGCCAAATTGTTTGGGTTTTCGTCAAATTTGTATTTTTTGAAGTTTTCTTAGTTAAAAAATGTTGATAAATGACTGAACATGTCGCAACTTGCATACGGTTTAGAAAGCCGTCCAAACCCGGCATGAATGCCTACCATGGCCATGCCCACCTTCTTGCAAAAGTGGGGGTCATTTTAAGGATGTCCAAAAATAGACTGTGTTCGAGCAGGCCAGAAGGATCCGTTTGAAAACTCATTGTTCTTCGACATCTATCAAATGGCCCAATTTTTTTCACCGGCTTCTATGACCAATTCAAGACATCATGAGTAGATATTTGGATTTTTTTTTGACAAGTTTTGCATTTTCTTGAGTTTCCTCGGTGAAAAAGAGCCGATAAATGGTTGTACGTGTCGCGACATGTAAACGGTGTAGAAAGCCATTCAAACCTGGCATGCATACCTCATATGCCCGTGTCCAGCTATTACAAGAAGTTGGGGTCATTTATCCATAGTACAAAAAAATGACAGTTGAAAGAAGTGTGCGAAACTATGTCAAACGGGTGCATCCGTGAGCATATTTTTTTCTAATTTGATTGCTTCTGTTATTTGCAATTTCTATCATTATTAGTCAACATGAACATCTTCTTATGTCCTAACCATTTCTAGAAATTTATTGACATTTTAGAATTTCATATTGTTGAAAAATTTACAAGTTTGAACACTTTTCCAAAATTGTTATCAAATTACCAACAATTGATGAAAATTTAAAAAAAATGCAAACCATGTGCTTTATATAATTTATCACCTTTATTTTGAAACACAAACATTTCTTAAATTTGTGAAGAAAATATTCGAAAACTAGAAAATTTTATGAAATTGTAGAAAATACATTTTAAAAAAAATTAGAAATATTTGACGACTAGAACATTTTCTGTTATTCCAAACAACTTTTCAAATTGCAGGCATGTGTTTCTTCTCATACCATTTGTTTAATCCCCAAGTAATAAACATGGTAGACTTAGAGCTTGTAAATTATATAGATTGTATTCACATTAGAATTATAGCAATATTCATTTCGTCATTTATGTTGCCCCTGATGAAAGTTTTAAAATTTTCTCATCTTATCTAATGAGGTTAAACTGGATACTGCTAATAGAAAATTATATCTCACGACTCTTTTTATGCAGACTGATCCAAATTGGAGTAATTTCCTTTATGATGACTAGTTAACAGTGCACGTGCAACGCACGTGTAATCGAATGAATTTCCTCATTCATCAGACGATCAGGTTGCCAACCAGTTAATATGGGATGAAAACAATGGATATCTAGAAGCACATTGTATGACAAGCATGTGCTCATTCTTGGTCGAGGTAATCATCTTCCTTTAAGCAAATACACAAGTAATATTCCAACACATAACGTATTGATACTTTTACATTAATTAGCATTACACGACTTAGAAGCAACATATAAACCTTACATCTACACTGTCATCAACATGTATATATGAAACCTGATGAACTACCGAACGTAGTATGTCCACACCGAAGAATATGCTATGCCTAGCTAGAAACGAGATCAAGAAAGATGAACAACATGGAACCCATGGTAGGGTCAGAGAATAGAAAAGCATAGATGAATCAGTGCTCGTAGAAGAGGAGCATGAAGACGATTACAAAGCAATAGTTCAGTAGTAAGTTCAGGGCCGTCCAAGGGCCTGTGCGAGCTGTGCGCTCGCACAGGGCCCCCAAAATCCTGGGGCCCCCAACTAGGGTCCATATACATATACGTATAGTATGGAAAAAATTCAGTTTTAGGCCTTCTTGAGCCTGGTCCGGTCAAGTCTCAAGCGATATGCTTACCCGTCGAGTGGATGAGATGGATTGATCAATCGTAGATGAAACGACAGCCCAGCCCTTCCGTAACTTCCGCTTCCTCCTTCCTATTCCTTGCCTGTCGCTACGCTTTCCATCTCCCCATCGCTTTCGACTGAATCGGCATCGGCGGCTCGGTGGCGTCGTGGCGATCGCGCCGTTGCAACCTTGCAGGTTCAGCGAGGGGACGGACAAGAAGCGGACTACTTTCTTCTAGCGCTGGACGCCGTCGCGCCGACGGCCGGCCACTGCCGTGGTGCCGCCCAACAGGAAGACCAACCGGTGTGGTGCCCTCCCTGGCTCCCTGCTCCCTACGCTCTCCCCTTTTCTCTAATTTTGATACAAATTACAAAGTTGTGTACTTGTGTTAATATGTTTGGGAACGATTTTTTGTGCAGTCGTTCAAGTTCAGAAGTAGTCATAGATTCAAGAATTTCAGTAGTTGCTCGTACTATCGTCCAAGTCCAAAATCAAGGTTCTATCCGATTGTAAGTTTTTTGAACTACCTATGCATGTCACAAGCCTATATTTCATATTTGCGTTCTCTAAACTTAAGTTGTTGAAATCATATTTGCGTTCAACTATGACACAAGAAAGACTCAATGGTTTGGCGACAATAGCACTTGAAAATGATGTCTTGGAGAAGATTAATTATGCAGATGTAATTGAAGATTTTATTTCAAGGAACGCAAGACGGATGACACTTTTCAATAGAGAATAAGGTCAGTTTATTGGTTTTAGTATTTCGCATTGATACTTCAGAATATTCTAAGCATTGTATGAAATAATATAAATTTTAATTACATAATTAGGTGTTTATGCTTGCGTAAATTTTTTTTTTTAATTTAGGGCCCCATTTTTCTTTTCGCACCGGGGCCCCGAATTCCTGGAGACGGCCCTGAGTAAGTTATGTGTGCAAATTCTCTATATCCTCCCAAATAGAACATAAGATAAGAGGAAAATCTTAAACGTGTAGGTGTGAGGTTAATTTAGAACATATTAGACCGGGAAAAGAGTGTTTCAATTCAACATAACAAAGTGGACAACAGGGTCACATCAGTATAAAAAACAATAAAATTTTCCTAAGTCAAGACTTTAACAATGATAAAAACATTTTCAGAGACTCCAAACTCGAAAGCACGTCTTGAATTAGTTATATGATCTCGTAATTATGTAACAAGCAAAACATTGATGTGTAAATAATCTGAGCTGCTTACTTCTTGTACCTAGATGGATGTAAAGATAGTAGCTACATCATAAGTTGGACTACACAGCTTCTATATGATATGTAAAGCATATGTTTCCATCAACATAAACTGCAAACCATAGAAAAGTGTCAGTGAAAAATTAAACTGAACAATATAAGATTAGTATACTTTCTTTTGGATTTCTATCAGCATATTAGAGAAAAACCAATAGCTTCATTAGTTCAAAATCATGTGCAACACATGTACTCAAAATATGATGTAAATGATGTAGTATCCTTGCTCGAGGTAATCAGCAAGTATTTATTAACATCACAAAATCAATATCAAGCCTTCAGAAAGAATGCATCGGACGTTTGAATGGTGTCAACATCATAATAATGATTGGTGCATCATATCTGGTAGACCAAAAACATGGACGCACCTGGTGACATGGCTACAGGTGTGTTAGACGGAGTTTCCTTTCCATTGTGAAATGCGGACGCAACTTACTTATGATTTGAGAGTTTATGCCGCATTTTTAATATCTCATCTCTATTTCATGCATACCACAACTTTCCCTTTGTCTCTTTAATTCTTTCAGATATGTCCTTTGTTCTGCAGATAACATCTTTCGTATATCGAAGCATGATTGAAAGGATCGATATGGTTGACTAGAGGGGGGGTGAATAGGCAACTAACAATTTTTAGCTTTTCTTGACCAAATTAAACTTAGCAACAATATAGATTGTCTAGATATGCAACTAGGTGAGCAACCTATATGATGCAACAAAGATAAGTATGCAAGCAAGCACGAGATACTAACACACTAGAGCTTTCATAAGTAAAGGATAGAGATAACCAAAAGTGGAGCTGGTGAAGACGGGGATGTGTTACCGAAGTTCCTTCCCTTTGAGGGGAAGTACGTCTCCGTTGGAGCAGTGTGGAGGCACAATGCTCCTCAAGAAGCCACTAGGGCCACCGTATTCTCCTCACGCCCTCACACAATGCGAGATGCCGTGATTCCACTATTGGTGCCCTTGAAGGCGGCGACCGAACCTTTACAAACAAGGTTGGGGCTCTCTCCACAACTGAATTGGAGGCTCCCAACCAAACCACGGAGCTTCACCACAATGGATATGGATCTGAGGTGACCTCAACCGTCTAGGGTGCTCAAACACCCAAGAGTAACAAGATCCGCAAGGGATTAGTGGGGGAATCAAATTTCTCTTGGTGGAAGTGTAGATCTGGGCCTTCTCAACCAATCCCTAGAGAATCAACAACTTGGATTAGCTAGGGAGAGAGATCGTGCGAAAATGAGCTTTTGGAGCAACAATGGAGCTTGGGGGAGAAGAGGTAGTTTTGGAAGAAGAACCCTTTATATAGTGGAGGAGAAGAGTGAACGGTTACCCTCTTACATGCCCGCACAGAGCGGTACTACCGCTGGGCCGACCTGTACTACCGCTGGTATCAGCGGTACTACCACGACCCCCAGCGGTACTACCGCCCTGTGTTAGGGGCGAGGCACAGAGGGGAGGAGCGGTAGTAGCCGCGGTGGTGGCAGCGGTACTACCGCTTATAAGCGGTACTACCGCTGCTACTACAGTTGCTACTACCGTAGAACCCGACACGAGAAATACTCGTCCCGAATCGACGCAGAGGTGGAGCGTAGCCGCGGCGGTACTACCGCGCATATACCCAAGAGGTACTACCGCGATTCTTCAGTGGTACTACCGCTTAGAGCGTATAGGCGGTACTACCGCCCTGGCTACGGTACTACCGTGCCCAACAGACAAGATCACCACAGAGAGATGTGGAGATCCCCAAGGAAAGGAGAGACGATGAGGGTGCGAAAATAGAGTGTACGTGTGATGATTCCACCCTGGCCTTTCCAATGCGGACCTCCCCTTGATAGTACGGTGTCTCCTACGACTGAAGTCCACCAAAACACAAGCCTAGGAAGACAACACGTCTTGAGTCAATAACTCGGAGGGTAGATGATCGTCTCGTGCCTCTGGATTCATATCTGAAATACTTGGCACACACGATTTGTCTGTAAACGCATTGTCATCAATCACCAAAACCACATAGGAAGGGACATGCCCTTTCAATGATGTACATAAGATTGGTGATATATTGATCTGAATTGTCGTTGTTTGTTAGGTCCTGAAATGGCGTAGGGAACCCATTACTTGAGAGGCTGTCATAGGCAGATGCGAGTCAACAATTGACACAAAACATTAACTTGCAATGGCATATTAAATACAAAATCGGTGCTAAGATGCTTTATAATGTACACTCATTTGTCTACATGAATCTTGTACTATGATATTATTTGTTTGTGACAAAATCAGACCAAAAGATCAATGCACCATCAACAACATAGTTTACATTTGGAAAAGGAAAAAGGTTTCAATTTCATTATTATGAGAAATATAAATTTTTTATAGTAAGAGAACTACACTCTTGCATGCATTATCTACATGTACGTCTCTCTCCTAGTCTCATTAAATGACCTGTGTGTAATCTGTAAATTTAAATAGTAGGTTATAAACAGTCCAATCTTGATAAAGCAAAATCAGATCATCTCACGCAGGGGGAAAAAGTGCTACCTCGTACGTAATCAACAATGAAGGCAACAACTACACAATACAAATCACTACCAGTTTCCAAATTTCGTGTCTGGTATTCTCACATTGAAGAGACAAGAAGTAGAAAATGTGGCTCAAGATACAAATCAAAAGGTTTTCGAAAATGAAAAGTAAGACTTGGCAGCCAACAAACCAGTTGAACCTATAGCTCGTGATGAGCTAACTGAAATAAAGACATAGAAATCAAAGAAAATGTCAGCATTATGATTCAAGAAAATGATGGAAGACAACAATCAATATACTTTTCCGTTTTTCATTTTATTGAAGTTTCATCTTCTGAAATTGTATCCACATTAGTACAATGTCTATAAGCTAGGATTTTGACATTTTTCGTCCATGATTGAGATGCACCATAAGCCAGGTGAACATGTAGATCTAGACATGCCAGCTGAACCATACGTGTAGAAATCAATGGTGAGAAAAGATACTCATTATGATTCAGGACAAAGATGTGAAGCTGCAGTTCCGCGTATACATCATGTGAATATCTACTGATTCTAACCGACATGGGCAACGCATATTAGACCAATCTTAATTAAGCCAGATAAAATTGTTCACATCAAAAAACCAAATCACTGGAGTAATCGCGGATGCCTCCTTACCAAGGAAAGGATTCCCTCCTCCTCATCTGTTTGAAGGAAGACCGTCTTTGGGCGGGTTGAGGGTGGCTGGGCACGGAGGCAGGCGTTGGGGCTAGCAGACAGGGACAACGCATGGAGGGCGACAAGGCAACGGAGATAGGGGCCAAGGCTAGCAAATGGCGCATGGAGGGCGGCTGCTGGCCGGGCGACGGAGAGAGGCGCCACAACTAGCAGACCAAGATGACGCGTCAAGGGTAGTGGCTTGGCGGTGCAGAGAGGCTCCATGGCTAGCCCCTAGTGGTGATCCTCTATTGTTGTCGCATCACTCTCGTTGAATATCCACCTTTGCGTACGTCGTTGCCCCGTTGGCCCAGCCGTGATGCGCGTGTCCACGTGCTGAACTTATGCGCTATGCCGATTGCCGAGCCCTGCTCGTGCACAGCTGCCTGCCTGTTAGAGCCATGCCATGTGCCACACGAGTGCCAGCGCCGAGTCCCTGTAGCCCGTTGATAACCCACAAGTATAGGGGATCACAATAATTTTCGAGGGTAGAGTATTCAACCCAAATTTATTGACTCGACACAAGGGGAGCCAGAGAATATTTGCATGTATTAGCAGTTGAGTTGTTAATTCAACCACACCTGGAGACTAAATATATGCAGCAAAGTGATTAGTAGCACAATAATATAATAGTTTGATAGTCAGAGCAGTAATAGCAATGGCAATAGTAACAGTAACAGCAGTAGCAGTTGTAATAGTAACAGCAACAGTATTTAATTAGCAAAGATCAATAAGTTAAAAGCTCGTAGGCAGTGGATCAGTGATAACATTGTATAATATTCATCATATAACAGTGATAACCTAGGGCGACATAGAACTAGCTCCCGTTCATCAATGTAATGTAGGCATGTATTTCATAAATAACCATATGTGCTTATGAAAAAGAACTTGCATGACATCTTTTGTCCTACCCTCCCATGGCAATAAGCTCCATAAGGAAACTAATGGATATTAAGGCCTCCTTTTAATAGAGAATCGGAACAAAGCATTAACACATAGTGAATACTTGAACTCCTAAAACTACGGTCATCATTGGAAATGATCTCAATTGTTGTCACCTTGGGGTTTACGGATCATAACACGTAATAGGTGCATACAATTTGCAAGATCAGATCAAGAACATAGATATAATGGTGAAAACATATATGGTTTAGATCTGATATCATGGCACTCAGGCCCTAGTGACAAGCATTAAGCATAGCAAAGTCATAACAACATCAATCTCAGAACATAATGGATACTAGGGATCAAGCCCAAACAAAACTAAATCGATTACATGATGAATCTCATCCGACCGATCACCATCCAGCAAGCCTACGAAGAGATTCTCACTCCCGGCGGTGAGCATCATGAAATTGGTGATGGAAGATGGTTGACGATGACGAAGACAGAAGATCCCCCCCTCCGAAGCCCCGAACGGACTCCAGATCTGGCCTCCCAATGAAAGCAGGAGGTGGCGAGGGCTCCATATTGTGAAACGCGATGAAAATTCCTCTCTATTATTTTCTCCAAAAATAGGATTTTATAGAATTGGAATTAGGGTCAGCGGAGCCGCGTGGGTCCCACTACCCACCAGGGTGCGCCAGAGGGTGGTGGCACACCCTGGTGCCTAGTGGGCAGCTCGGGTCCCCCTCCAATGGGTCTTGGTTCCAGTGTTTTTTTTATTCCAAAATAATTCTCCAAAATGTTTCGTTCAATTTCGAGAACCTTTATTTCTGCACAAAAACAAGACCATGGTAGTTCTGCTGAAAACCAGCGTCAATCCGGGTTAGTTTCATTCAAATCATGCAAATTAGAGTCCAAAATAAGAACAAAAGCGTTAGGAAGAGTAGATACGATGGAGACGTATCAACTCCCCCAAGTGACTCAAAAAAATATAGCTATGCTCCCCGGCAATGGCGCCAGAAAAAGGTCTTGATAACCCACAAGTATAGGGGATCGCAACAGTTTTCGAGGGTAGATTATTCAACCCAAAATTATTATTTCGACACAAGGAGAGCGAAAGAATATTTGCAAGTATTAGCAGTTGAGTTATCAATTTAACCACACATGGAGACTAAATATCTGCAGTAAAGTGATCAGTAGCACAATAATATAATAGATTGATAGTGATAGCAGTAGTAGAAATGACAATAGTAACAGTAACAGAAGTAGCAGTAATTTTGTAGCAGTTGTAGAAGTAACAACAACAGTAGTAACTTAGCAAAGATCAATAAGTGAAAATCTCGTAGACATTGGATCGGTGATAACGTTGGATGATATTCATCATATAAGAGTCATAACCTAGGGCGACACGGAACTAGCTCCCGTTCACATCAATGTAATGTAGGCATGTATTCCGTAAATAGTCATACATACTTATGGAAAAGAACTTGCATGACATATTTTGTCCTACCCTCCCGTTGCTGCGGGGTCCATAAGGAAACTAAGGGATATTAAGACCTCCTTTTAATAGAGAACCGGAACAAAGTATTAACACATAGTGAATACATGAACTCCTCAAACTACGGTCATCATCGAAAAGAATCCCAATTGTTGTCACTTGGGGGTTTATGGATCATAACACGTAATAGTTGCATATAACTTGCAAGATCAGATCAAGAACATAGATATAATGGTGAAAACATAAAAGGTTCAGATCTAAAATCATGGTACTCGGGCCCTAGTGACAAGCATTAAGCATAGCAAAATCATAACAACATCAATCTCACAACATAGTGGATACTAGGGATCAAGCCCTAACAAAACTAAATCGATTACATGATGAATCTCATCCAACCCATCATCGTCCAGCAAGCCTACGAAGAGATTACTCACTTCCGGCGGTGAGCATCATGAAATTGGTGATGGAGGATGGTTGATGATGACGAATACGGAAGATTCCCCTCTCCGGAGCCCCGAACGGACTCCAGATCTGGCCTCCCGATGAAGAACAGGAGGTGACGGCGGCTCCGTATCGTGAAACGCGATGAAAATTCATCTCCTATATTTTTCTCCAAAAATAGGATTTTATAGAGTTGGAATTAGGGTCAACGGAGCCTCATGGGCCCCACTACCCACCGAGGCGCGCTAGAGGGGGTGGCACGCCCTCGTGCCTGGTGGGCAGCTGGCCCCCTCCAGTGGGTCTTGGTTCCAGCATTTTATTTATTACAAAATAATTTTCCAAAAAGTTTCGTCTAATTCCGATGACTTTTATTTCTGCACAAAAACAACACCATGGTAGTTCTGCTGAAAACAGGATCAGTCCGGATTAGTTTCATTCAAATCATGTAAATTAGAGTCCAAACAAGAGCAAAAGTGTTAATAAAAGTAGATATGACGGAGACGTATCACCCGTCCCCGCCCGTGCCGAGACGCCGCCGTTTGCGGGCTGCTGCATAAGTGTCGCGTGCCACTGTGCAAGCCGCGTTGTGGCCGCCAAGCCGCAGCCGGAGTCGTGCATCCCACCCGTCGGTCGAATTGTTCGAATGTTGTCAGGGGCGTCAAGTATGAGGAAGAAGAGGAGGCGGGCGCTGGGGGGCGAGGCGATGTAGTAGAGGGGTAGGCCGGCGACGACCGGGTGAGGTGCCGGTGGTGGCGACGAGGGGATGACAGCGAGGCCGGGCCTGCGGGTGAGATGGGGGACGCGGCGGCGCCGCTCCATGGGGAGAGAGGAACGGGAGGTAGGGGAAGGGGGTTGACCTCATCGAGCATGATGCACGGGGTGTTGATGTGCGTGGACGAAGGGCACAGGCATGGGCGGAGTTTTCGTCCGCCTGGGAAATTTGCTAAACACACATTCGGTTGAAGGTTAGTGCAATCTTAATGGTTAGATCAATTTAAGTGAACTTCATCGTGAGGCTGCAATTAATCATTGTTGTTATGTATACCTACGGATGGTGCATGTAGCGATGAATATTTTTTCTTGTTTGGCTATAATAATTGATCATTGTTGTTATGTATACATTCGGCTAGGTGCATGTAGTGATGAATATGTTTTCTTGTTTAACAGTAGTAGAGATTTAGAAAGGCAATTTAATCTTATTGACTTTGGGGCAGCCCATGAGTTCCCTTGAAAGTTCGTACACAATTACTTACATATGGTAAGCAATCAAAAATTCATCTTCATATCCAGTATAAATCTGTGTGTTATTTACTGTATTCAAGATGGCCGTCTAAAATTGTGGTATCTCCAGGTGTGTTATACTACTGTAATATGTGCTTCTGTCGAAGAAACTCACATAAAATATGGTGAGCAGTTGTGTTCCTTTGCTTCCCCTACGAAGTATAGGAAAAACTACGGTTGTTTTAGTTGTCACAAGACTATATTCATTGACAGGAAAATTTCATCCCAAGATTTTAAGACAAGTGGGATTAGATGGATTTTTAGTTTAGATACTCGTCCAAGGAATTTTGTCGTCATAGTTGTGCGTTTAGATACAATTATTTTGTCGAGGACGATGCAAGACGTTGTAATAAACCAGAATGGAGCGGATAGCTTATTTAATTAACTCCGTGTATGAGGTACAGTAGCCTATTTACCTGTAACAAGTTAATAATTTATCAATGAAAAATGCACGGGGTTACTAGCGCTACATTGACTCAAACCAATGAGCGGTGGCACCCTCGGAACTGAGAAGAAGCGAATGAAACCGATGACGGAGAAGTTCCCCCATAGTGCGAAATAATTTTCGCATTGAGTTTGCCAGAGAAGGCGCGCGAGAGGCATTTCAACCGCACGCACCTCTGACGTGGATCTGATATCATATGCCAACACTGAGATCTTCCGGTACAACAGCAATTCCGCGGCGAGGTGAAGACAATGACGCCAGTGTACTATCTCGATGAGGCTTTCCTTGTAGAGGTACGTGTGGGGTAATCTTATGTATACTGCTCAGCGGATTGTAATGGTTTAATTAATAGGCAATTCTCTTCTTCTTAATTAATAAAGAGTTAAATACACCACGGATGCCTTAACTTGCCCGTCATGATCAGTTTAGTGCCAAAACTTGCAAAATACACATTTTTTTTTATGTTGTAACTTGTCCTTTCATGCATATACGGTGCCTCTGATCGTATACGAGTCGTATGAGCTGCCCGCGTGGCATGCCAGCTAGCGGTAGGCCCACTTGTGAGTGCACAAGCGATTTGTTTTGGAGATAACGCCTCATGTTTTATTTAATTACGTGGAA
>LR738714.1:28651705-28745376 GCA_902687465.1 Secale cereale
CCCCAAATTAGAAGTACGGGTCCCTGTGTCAGTATGATAAAGAGGGAAATGAATAAAACAAATTACAAGGAGTGGGTTCCATCCCGAGACACGAACAGACCACCCGGCCGAACTAAACTATGCGTGCTCATATTAGCTAGTACTCATATATATAGATCAATTCCGTGTATCACTCTATAATTCTTTCACACATTTTCTACATGTTTTCTTTTTATTTAGTTTTGAGTTCCTGTTCGGTTTTCATGAAATGTAAATTTTACCATATAAAAGATATAATAAATATCAGTAGGCAATTATTGTGTATTTTAATTCTTTATTCTATTTTCATTATTGTGTACTTCAGAATAGGTAAACATGATTTTTTTTTAGTAATTTATATGGATTCAGACAGTTCAACGTATATTAAAAATTAGTGTGTAAATTTATGTATCTTCTTGCAGGACCACAGGCATGGAAAATTATTTCCTAACTTCATTGTATTTTAAAAGTACACAATTACAAAAAAATCACAACGTAACTGTTCGACGTGTATTGAAAATTATTGTGAAATAAAAAAGAATAAGTTGACTAGCGGGAAATTTTAAAAAAACACTAAGAAATTCTCATGTTTAAAAAAAACTATTCAACATTTTACTTGCCATAAACATAAATAAAGTGGTATTGCATCCGGAAACAATATTCAGCATATTTTAGGAAAATTCTTGTGTGTATTAAAAAAATTAAACTTTTTTAAAATTGTTCCTCATGCATTCAAAAAATTACAACATCTATTTCATAAAATTTTCAGCATGTATTAAAAATATTGTTTAAAAATATTGTACGATTTCTACAAACACATTTATATAATTTATTGTTCTTAGGCAATTATTTTTATAACAGGTAGAACAATTTTCAAAATACAATGTTGTTGATTTTTAATAATTATGTATTTTTAAACTACAATGATGATACACAATAATTTTGCATGCTTGTGGTCCTGAATGAAGATAAAAAAAAGAGTTACACAATGTTTTATAATATACGTTGAAATGTTTAAATCTGCATAATTTTTTGGAAAAAATCGTGTTTAGCTCTTCGAACTACACAATAATTAAATATGACACATATTTATATGGAAAATAATCACATATTAATATTTTTTATTTTTTATATGGGAAAATTTACATATCATAAACAACTAACCGTAACTTGAAAAAATAAACAGAATGGAAATTGCAGAGCGATAAGTAGACTATATAATGTCCAGCAAATAATTGTACACGTAGTTCCATTCGTCCCGCCAACTATCACACCACGCAGACATCACATACGACCACATACGGGTGGAGGCACCGTATATGCGTTGTGCGAAAAGTTATAGCACCACTTTTATGTATTTTGCAAGTTTAGACATTAAACTAACTGCAACAGGCAAGTTAAGGCACCCGTGATGTATTTACCTCATTAATAAATGAGGCAAAAGTTTTGCCTCCGTTTCAAAAACAATAACAATTCCGCGGCGAGCGTCCTGATTCTCCTTGATCTTGGCACCATGTTGGTGGCGAGGTCGCTTCGCAGCACACCTTCAGCTTGCTTTCTTCCATGGCTTTGCTCTTACCACTGGTCATGGAAGCGGGTGTGAACTGGATGTGACCCGGATGCAGCACCGGGTTAGGGGTGGATTACCGAGCTGCTCGGCTCGTTAAGCTCGTACTCGCTAAGCTCGTGCTCGTTAAGGCTCGGCTCGTTAAGCTCGTTAAGATTAACGAGCAGAAAACGGCTCGGTTCGTTTAAAGCTCGTTAAGCTCGTGAGCGCTCGCGAGCGCTTGTTAACATATTTTGATGTGTTACGGTTTACACGATAAGCGCGTATATTTGGTTTTTAAAAAAGAAGAAGGTGACTAGAAAACAAAATGCACAAGTTTTTTGCCTTCTATGTAGATTAGATTGAGTGGATGGGCCGAGGTGCTACGAAAATTTTGTTAGGTAAGATGAAAATATGTATTGTGTTGTTACTAACGAGCTTAACGAGCTACTCGTGAAACTCGTTAGCTTGTTCGTTAAGCTCGTTAAGCTTAACGAGCTGAAATCAATGATTGGCTCTGTTCATTAAGAAGTGAGCCACGAGCTTAACGAGCCAAACTATCGAGCGCTCATTAAGCTCGTGAACTTCGAGCTTTTGGTCCAGCCCTACACCGGGTAGAGCCCTGGAAAGGGAGGTGGCTTTTGAAGGCCGCACGCGTGATCCTCATCAACTCCTCGCTTGCCAGCCTACTTCGATTTCTCATGAGCTTCTATAGCCTCCATGAGACGCTCCATCAGGAGATCGCTAAGTAGAAGTCCAGGTTTTTCTGGGTAGGCGAGGGGGATAAGCAGAAATACCATATGGTGAGCCTGGCCCGACATTTGCAAACCAAAGGACCAAGGTGGTCTTGGGATCTTGTCCTCTCGGCGCATGAACATTGGTCTCCTGGCCCGATGGCTTTGGCGCATGGCCAATTGCGAAGGAGGCCTCTAGCTTACCATCTGTTGGAAATATCCCCTATAGGCAATAATAAATTAGTTATTATCATATTTCCTTGTTCATGATAATCGTTCATTATCCATGCTAGAATTGTATTGATCGGAAACTCTAATACATGTGTGGATACATTGACAACAAGATGTCCCTAGTCAGCCTCTACTAGACTAGCTCGTTGATCAAAGATGGCTATGGTTTCCTATCCATTGACATGAGTTCACTACAAAAAAAGACACATCTGTGACATTTTGGGTCGAACGAAATTTTTTTCTGTCATACTTATGACACTTCTATGACAATAATTGTGACAAAACACGGTATCATCATACATGTGGTGGGGTCTTACTTCTATGACAAAAAATCATGACAGAAAATGGGCTTTTCGTCTTGGGCCGGCCGGAGACGCAGCTGCATGACATTCTTTGGGCCGTCCATGATGGAAAAAACCATGGTAGAAGCGAGGGCGAGGAAAATAACGGGGTGTTCCCAGTTACGATGGATGGTCAGGGCCGAGCGATGCGTGTTTCTCTCGTACACGCACGCGCGTGGGTGCAAGGCGTTGGGCTCTAACTGAACCCGAGCGAGGCGTTGGTGTGACGCCCGAAGACCGACGCTCCAGAAGATTCCAGATGTTCCGGGTTTTCCCGTGTGTTTCATTTGTGCTTGATTTATTTATTTTGCATTGCATCATGTCATCATGCCATCAAGTCTTTTAATTTTATAACTCAACTAAATAAACCGTATGGATCCTCGATCCATTTAAATTGAGGGATACTCACTATGGTGACTTCTCTTTATAACATATAAAAGCCTCTCAATATTATTAGGGAACTATATTAAATTATTCCATTTGTTTGGAATTCACGATAACACACTTGCATATTTTCCCCATGCCTTCTCTTTCTCAATTCCTTGCCTCAAACTTTGCCAACTTTTCCTTTCCCTTTTATCGAGGCTCCTCCTAAAGTCTCGACATTTTTGGACACTTTCTAAATCCATGCACAACTTCCTGGGAGCCAACTTCACTCCCAATTTCTCCTTTATTTAGAGTTTGGAGTTTCAACTTGCCATTTTATCTTTCCGGGAGAATGTTACCCATGTGCCCATGGGTCATATTAATTATGTCGAGCCACATCCTCAAATTCGAGCCCTTTTAGATTCCATCTAAAGGGATTTCTACCATCTACTGTTCATGCAGCCCTCCATGGGGTGGTCCTGTTCATGCAGCCCTCCACGGGGTCCTGTTCATGCAGCCCCAACCGGCTCGATCAAACGCGGTCCTGTTCATGCAGAGGCAAGACCACGGGGTCCTGTTCAGCCACCCCCACCCGGAACTGTTCATCCAAACCCCCCCCCAGCAACGCTCACTATTCATGCAGAGGCAACATCGATCGACTTCAGTTAGCAGCAGTAGCAAAGGAATCGCTCGATCGGGTTCAGTTAACAGCCATCGATCGATCGCTCGGGTTTAGTAACGCGTAGCCTGCAGTGCAATCGCTCGGGTTCAGTTAGAGCCCAACGCCTCGCTCGGGTTCAGTTAGAGCCCAGTGCCTCGCACCCACGCGCGTGCGTGTACGAGAGAAATGCGCATCGCTCGGCCCCGACCACCCACCATAACCGGGAACGCCCCGATATTTTCCTCGTCCTCGCTTCTACCACGGTTTTTTTCCGTCATGGACGGCCCAAATAATGTCATGCAGCTGCGTCTCCGCCCGCCCAGGACGAAAAGCCCATTTTCTGTCATGATTTTTGTCATAGAAGTAGGACCCCACCACATCTATGATGATACCGTGTTTTGTCACAATTATTGTCATAGAAGTGTCATAAGTATGACAGGAAAAAGTTTCGTTCAGACCAAAATGTCACGGATGTGTCTTTTTTTGTAGTGTCCTCTCCCGTAGCTCTTCTCCTCATACGCGTAGTGCTTGGCGAAGCTCTGTCGCAATTCCTCCACCACCACCGCCACCACGTCGTCGTGCTGCCGGAGGACTAGAGCTACTAATTCACCTTCGCTCGCTAGATCGAGGAGGTGAAGGCGTCATCAAGACGTACGTGTGTTGAAGGCGGAGGTGCCGTCCGTTCGGCACTAGATCGGAGTTCGCGGGACGGATTGTGATTGGATCGTGAAGACATACCACTACATCAATCGCGTTCTTGAACGCTTCCGCTTAGCGATCTACAAGGGTATGTGGATCCAACTCTCTTCTTGTAGATGTGCATGTCCTAGATTGATCTTGGGTGTTCGTTGGAATTTTTTTGTTTCCCATGCAACGTTCCCCTACACCATCATCCGGAACAAGTACCTTCGGGGCCAGCCACTTGCGTTCTGTCAGTGGTTCGGTGGATCCCAGTTCTGGTAGACCGTGATCCAGCTGCTCCCCGTGCTCCGCATTGGCACATCCATCTCGGTTGGCTCCGGATCCTCGACCCTATTCTGATTCGATCGTTGGATTGGCGACTTACCCCTGGCCGCACGATTCCCAGAGCTATTCGCCATTGCGGTGGACCCTCGGGTCTCTGTCGAGACGGGCCTTATTTACTTAGGGAGCCTTGCTTTCCGACGTCCCTTCGGCCCCCTTGAGATGGCCGCTTGGGATGCCCTCCTCCAGGACATCGCCATTCTCTCGATAGATGTGGAGGGCGCCACTGACTCCATCTCTTGGTGATTGGAGCCCTCCGGTCGCTTCTCCACTAAGTCCCTCTACTCGGCCATCGTCCCCTCATAGGCCCCTGAACCCTTTAGCCTGATCTGGGACATCCGCCTGCCTCTGAAGACCAGGATCTTCTTGTGGTAGTGGATCCGGGGACGCCTTCCCTCTAGGGTTGAGGTCCTCAAGCGTAATGGACCAGGAGATGGGATTTGTCCCCTGTGCGGCATGGTGGAGGATGCTAACCACATCTTCTTATCTTGCTCCACAACCCAATTCCTGTGGTCCTATTTTCGCGAGACGGTCGGTGGACAGTGGTGCAACACCAACTTCCCCGACTTGCTTGTTGAAATCCACGCCTCCCCCCTTGCTACCGCCATATTATATGGTTGTGCGTTGGGGTTCTTGCCTGGACGTTTTGGACCATTCGCAACAAGCTTGTTATTCAGAAAGTTCATCTTCGACGTGCGAGTGACGCGATCTTCAAAATGTGTGGTTACTTGCAGCTCTGGCGGCCGCTTAACCGCTCCCAAGACCGGGACGTCATCAACACCCTCCTCGCCGACCTTCGCTCGATGGCCTTCCGCATGTCGCATCCGCTGTCGCCCCCTCCTCCGGAACCCGATTAGTCCTGTCGTTCGGGCTGCTGTGTGTGAGTGTGTTGTTTTGTTTCCAGGGCTTGTTGAGCTGTGCCCTCAACACTAACCCTATTCGCTACCTTGTGTGTTTGTATGTGTGTTTGAACCTTGTTGGATGTTTGGCTTGGGCGGTTTGCTTTATAATATAAAGCGGGGCGAAAGCCTTTTTAGGTAACGGTCTCTGATAATTTTCTCATACACAGGGTGTCTTTTTTTTAGGGACTCAACACAGAAGGTGTTGGTTTCTCACTCCTCCCGCTAGGGTCTAAACACTCTTATAGTGTTATTTTACGGAGGAAGTAATTGCTTGGACCTGGCCGGGATATCCTAGCGCTTAAGGTGCCAAATAGTAGTCTTTTCGTACACGGTGCAGCTGGAACGAGCATTACTTAAACGGGGCGGCCCAAAACCAACATCATGTAGAAACAAGGTTTGGGAAGATTCTAGAAGCTTTCTACTTTTTTCCTATTTTTCTTTTCGGCCTTTAATCTGCTATTATTTTTCATACATTTATTTATTTTTAAAATTCATGAATTATTTTTAGTTTTTTGTGGATTCATGAACATTTATATAAAATTGACGGACATTTTTCGAATTTGTGATGTTTTAAAAAATCCCTCAACATTTTTATGAATTTGTGTAATTTCCAAAATGCAAGATTTTTTCAAATTCATGAACTTTTTAAAGCCCCTTATGTTTTGAAATACGAATTTATTAATCAATCAAAAATCGGGGTGCTTGGTTTGTCTCTGAACTACTCCCTCCGTCCGAAAATACTTGTCGCAGAAATGGATAAAAATGGATGTATCTAGAACCAACATATGTCTAGATACATCCATTTCTTCGACAAGTATTTACGGACGGAGGGAGTATAAGTCTTTCTAGACATTTCAAATAGACTACAACATACGGATATATGTAGACATATTTTAGAGTGCAGATTCATTCATTTTGCTCCGTATGTAGTCACTTGTTGAAATGTCTAGAAAGACTTATATTTAGGAACGAAGGGAGTAGTAGCAAGCGAGCACCAGACCAGGTGTGCGATGTAGGGTTATTTTGGGCTTGGCCGGGCCGTCCTGTTTTTTCTTCTTCTTTCCTTTTCTTTCCGGTTTACTGGTTTTGTTTCGGTTCTCTTTTCTGTTTTTTATTTTGTTATTATTTTTCATCTATCCTTTTTAATTTCAAAATTCATGATTTTTAGAGATTTATGTGAATTTGTGAACCTTTTTTTATAGTCCATGTTTTTTTTTCAAATTCATGAACTAATTTAAATCCATGATGTTTATCAAATTCATGATTTTTTAATTTCATAACCTTATTTAAAAATCAGCCAACATTTTTGAAAGTATGAACTCTTTACTCCATAAAAAAACCTGGAGTCAATTTTTTTTCCTTCTGAACCATTAGCAAGCGAGAGAGGGCACTAAAGGGACGCCCCAAGTGCACACTATAGGGGGGTATTCGGTGCTTGACCGGGCCGGCCTGGTTGTTGGTTAGCCCGTTGCTTGAACGCCTTCAGGATGATTGCTTCCTGCAAGTGCCACCGCCACTGTGAGGCAATCGGCCATGGTTGTTGTTCCCGTGGGAAGATGGGATCATACAACATGATGTTTGGATCATTGCGGCAAGCCCACAACCATATCTATCATATTCACTGCCTTGTAAAAAATGGTTGAATTCAGGCATTCAGCATTCATAGGTGCAGCATATGAGCAGATGAGTCTAGAGTGGACCCGAGTCGAAGCACGAGCCGAGCCTAAGCCTTGTATTGCATTCGTTCACACTACCGAGTTGAGCCAGTCTGTCTCAACTCAGCACCATTGACTCGCGAGGGGATATCATATAAGGCATTAGCAAGCAGCAGGAATTCAGAGCACCAAAATAACCATACAAGATCCATGTGAATAGTAGGCAAAGCAAGCCATAAACAATGACGGCCGCTACGCGTCTTCCGGCGGATGGTTTAGAAACATCCGCCGCATGTACAGCCGTTGGATTACCTCGTAGACAGCCGTACGATCTAACCGTACCGCACGCGTGATCCCTCCCTACTTCCTGCAACATGCCCTTTGTTTCAGAAACTGAATCCCCCCTGTACTGTTGTCCTGTCATAGCTCCGCCCAGCGCCGCGGCGGTCGCCACCACCGTAGAAATTGCCGCCTCCGGCGCACGGGGGCGCATACTCCTTCAGCGCAAAATCCTGCAACAACATGGCGCACCACATCGCGCGGCAGATGCTCGGATCCGACGCAGATCGAGCTCGCCGGGGCCGCTACTTCGAGAACAGCCGCGACCATCGTTCTCAGCTCCGACCGCTGCCGCCCACGCTGGGCTTCCTCCGCGAGCTAGAGATTCATCCTGGTTCACAAACCCTCCTGTTGTATTTCCTGAAACTACTTCTAGCAGATCACATCAGGGCAGCTGGGTGAGTTTCCTGACTATGAATAAAACATGAAGGGTGTGTCTCTGAAACTCATGTGTACCTATGTATCAGAAACATAGCTAGAATTCCTATTTCAGAAATTTTGTGTGCAAATGAAGCTGAAAAAACATTGATTGATGAATCTGTGTACCTGAAATTTCTGAAACAACAATATAATCGTTGATACAATGTAGAGGAAACAATACTGTTACACAACACCTCTCTATTTACATTAAAAAACATGTGCCTTGTTTTCAGGGAGCTGGTGCTGGAGGGGAAGAGAGCTATGTCCAAGGAAACTTTTCTGTTGATGATCATGAAGATTCAGAGGGGTTGTTGCATGCCGATGATGCGATGCAAGATGATTCGGATGATGGAGATGTTTCATCGCAGCCACTATCGCCCTATGTTGGCATGGTGTTTGACACAATTGAGGATGCCAAGAAATTCTACAATGACTATGCCTTCAAGTTGGGGTTCGACACACATATATCTTCTACAAAGTACAACCAAAAAAGAGGCCAGAAGCAAGAGGATGCAATAATGATCAAGAGGGTCTTTGAGTGTGTGCACGCAAGAAAGCCCGATAAACCGGAAACATGTAGCACCTCAGAGAGCATTGCAACAGAAACAAGCAACTCCAGCAGGCGGCCTAGTGCTGAAATGGATGTGACAAGAACACGTCAGAAGAACAGGATTCTCCGTCATGATTGTAAGGCACACATGATTGTTGGGCTTAGGAAGGGGAGATTGACAGTCACTTGTTTTGTTGCGGAGCATACACATCCACTAATGAAACAACCAGAGCGTGTTAGATACTACCGCTCGCACTGCAAAATACCTGCTGAGGATTATGAACTCTTGTTGACGTTGCATGATATCAACCTGTCAAATTCAGATTGCATGAGTTTCCTTGGTAGGATACATGGAGGTGACCCCAGGATACTGCCGTATGTGAAGAGGGATGTTGCGAATGAACGTGCAAAGCTCCGGGAAGCGATAACACAGCAAGACATGGATATGACAGTCAAGTACTTTGAGAGGAGGAAGGCCGAGAATCCAGAGTTTTTCTTTGCGAAGCAAAAAGATCCTGCCACGAACTCTGTGACTGCATTGTTTTGGGTTGATGGGAGAACAAGGTTGCTGTACCCGAAATATAAAGATTGCGTGTTCTTTGACACAACTTTCTGCACCAACAGATACAACATGCCCTTTGGGCCTATAGTTGGTATCAACAACCACCTTCAAACCATTTCACTCGGATGTGCCTTGTTACCGGATGAGACTATTGAAACATTTAAATGGGTGTTTGAGCAGTGGATGGTTGCAATGGACAATGAGCATCCAAAGAACATAATGACTGACCAGGACCAAGCAATGGCAACAGCTATAAAGGAGGTGTTCCCGAATACTTGCCATAGGTGTTGCAAGTTTCATGTGTTTAGCAACGCACGTTCTAAGTTGGGGAGGCTACTGAGTAGAGATGAAGTGTTTGCAGATGTGTTTTACACTTGTATCAACAACTCGGAAACGGTTGAAGAATTTGAGGAAACATGGCATCACATGTTGCATTGTTTCGAAGTTGCTGAAAACAAACACTTGAGGAACATGTGGCGAACAAGACATATGTGGGCTCCGGCATACTTCAAGAACAATTTCTTCCCATTCACAAGCACGACAGGCGGGTCCGAGGGGCTCAACTCATATTTCAAGACAATGATTCGTCCAGCTGATTCTGTATGGAGGTTTGTGCAATAGTATGAACTGTGCCAGGAAACAGTGCTTGATCGTGAGGACAATGTTGGCTTCCCTGGTGAAACGACTGCTCTTCCACTATACTCTCGGTAGGCCAGCTTCACTATAAAATTTAAAGGAAAAAAAGTTTTGTTATGATCTAATTCTTTACCTTTGTTTCCTTTTGCTATGTTGCAGATACAACATTGAGCGCCAAGCTGCTAGTTACTACACACGCAACGTCTTTGGCAAGTTCCAGAAACAAGTGACAGCATCTACCGGCTACATTGTCAACCAAGACACCGAGTACCTGGGGCAAGATCTCCTTTTCAAGCTAACATCAAGCTTATATGAGGACCCAAAGCTCTATTCTCTGTGTGTTATGATGGATGAAGAGGTGTTTCAATGTAGTTGCCATTACTTTGAGATGAATGGCCTGGTTTGTGCCCACATAATAAGGGTGATGGTGCACCTCAATGTGCAAGTTATTCCGCATCAGTACTTGTTGGAGAGGTTGTAGCGACCAGACCTCAAACAGTCTGATCTCCATGCATCAGTGTCATCCTTGGATCAGTAATGCTGACACGCATGGTACTCGAAGGATTTATAACATAGTAGCAATCACACACTTATTACATCGATAGTTCAACGATGAATTTATTACATAAATCATGGCTGAAGGCCATCTAACACGATAACAGCGGAAGGCTTGGAAGATAAGTGAGTCCATCAACTCCAGCGGCATCACTGAGTATAGAACCACGACCTAAAAGGGCATCTTACTCGTCGTCTGAAAAGTCTGCAACATGAAATGTTGCAGCCCGAAAACGGGTCAGCACATGGAATATGCTGGCAAGGTAACACAAGAGATGCAATGAAAGTAAAACTATACTATATGCAATATGGCTGGTGGAAAGCTCTATGGTTAAGTTTTTGCGTAAAGCCAATTTTTCCCTACATCAAAGGAATGCATTTTAATTAACTATCATGGTAGTTGAAACATCGTTGAGAAGATAGACATCCTCTCAACCCCAATTAAAAGTAATCTTTAAACCCAACAAAATTAAATTAGAGTAACATGTTGAGATGCACATGAAAATCCAAGTACTAGATACTCTAGACGTCCATAACCGGGGACACGGCTAATCATGATCAGTTTGTACACTCTGCAGAGGTTTGTGCACTTTTCCCACAAGACTCGATCGCCTCCGTTTGGTTTCTCGCACTGCATGGTGTTTGAGAAACGGATGACCGAGACATAGTCTTTCAGAAGCGCTAGCACCTTACGATCGGGCGGACCGTACCAACCTACATCCCCTACATCAGCTAGTCCACCACTGTAAGAGTTCGCACAACTTACTCATACTATGTTAGAGCCCATAATAGCATTGTGGTTGCACACGGAAGTTTCTAGTATGAATAATCTCATGATCCCTTTGAGCCTGGGTGGCGGTCCAAAAGAAAAACAGGCAATCCTGGAATACCCAGGTGCCTCAATCCACCCAGATGTGTATTAATGTTGCCACCTTAAGTTGAACCATTAATTAAACAATCTCACATCTGTCATGGATTTCACTCACCCAATCCACGTCTACGAGCATAGCATGTCCTATCAGCAAACGTAGAAGTAACTCCCAGGGGTTTGAATGTAATACAGGTAATAGGTACTACCTCAATCTACTTCCCAATCCCACAAGTTAATTGATCCTACTCATGCAATGTGTGAGGGGTTTGACTAATGTAATGAAAACTGGGTAATTGGAAAGCATGATCAAAGTGTTACTTGCCTTGCTGATGATCCGCAAAACCTAGAGACTAAAAGTAGCAAGCGGCGCACTCCGGGTACTCTATCGCAATCAAACAAACAAGCATACAATAAGTACTTAACTAATGCACGGGTAAAACTCAAATAAGAGATCTAACCAGAAAGTTCAACTTAAGAACTCCGGTTTGCAAAAAGAATCAACTCGAAGGAAGCAACGAAACTCAAACTGCAAAAGAAACGAGCTCCGAATTACAAGTTGGCCTAAAGTCAAATTTTATAGTAGCCAAAACTTTGTTCAAGTTGATCTAACGTAAAGAGGGTTTCGAGACGAAGATCTGAGATTTTGAATCACCTGATTCCGACTCTCGAGCGAAAAGAAAAACGAAAAACAAGATCAGGGCAGAAATCGCGATCGGAAAAATCGCGGATAAAATACCCCGAAAAAGAAAAACGACGAACAGGCTAACGAACGAACGTTCGCTGTCTGCGATTAATTAACGAAAACCGTTCGTTAAAACGAACGTACGGACGAACGTTCGCTATATAACTAAACCGACGAAAAACCGATCTAAACCGAAAAAACCAGATCTAGGGTTCTTTTTTTTAGAAGAAAACCGATCTGATCTCTAAAAAAAACGGGGCGGCGTCTACCTCGACTTCGGCGGGGCGGCGGCTCCGGCGAGGTCGCGGCGGGGCGGCGGGGTCCGGCGAGGGGCGGCGGCGTCCGGCGGCGGCGGCGGGGCGCGGCAGCGGCGGGCGGCGGCGGGCGCGGCAATGGCGGCGGCGGCGGGGCGCGGGCGCGGCTAGGGTTAGGGTTTCGCGCGGGCGGGCTGGCTGGGCGAGTCGGGCCGGCCTGGGCGGCTTATAAAGCCCAGGAGTCCTGGGCGAAGACGACTCCTAGTCGGTTCCTTTTTTTTTTAAAATAGAATCCCGGCGCAGTAAAACTAACGAAAGAAATATCAAACGGACTCCAAAATTTCCGAAATAAATTTTCACCGTCCTCTAATAATATTCTTGACAAGGTGAACATTTTTCCCGGACCTAAATGCAATTTTGAAAAACGCGTATTTTTCCTATGCAAATAAATCCTAAATAAATCCAGAAAAATACCAAAAGTGATTTTAATATTTTTCCTCCAATATTTCTGTTATTTTGGAGAAGTCATATTATCTCCGCTCATTTATTTTATTTAGAAATATTTTTAGGAGAGAAAAATAATTAGAATCACACTGTCCTCGTACCGGTATTCGAGCGAACTCAAATACGAAAACGGTCAAATTCCCAACTCTCTCCGTAGGTCCTTGAGTTGCTTAGAATTTCGAGGAACTCCACGAACAAAATGCAAAAACATGCAAATGCAATTATGATCTATGTATAACATTCCAAATTGAAAATTTGGGATGTTACAAACCTACCCCCCTTAGAATGAATCTCGCCCTCGAGATTCGGCTTGGCTAGAGAACAGGTGTGGGTGGTCCTTGCGTAGATCATCTTCTCGTTCCCAGGTGGCTTCTTCCTCGGTGTGGTGACTCCACTGAACTTTACAAAACTTGATCACCTTGCTGCGGGTAACTCTACTCGAAAATTCGAGAATCTTAACGGGCTTCTCCTCGTAGGTCAGGTCACTGTCCAACTGAATTGCTTCCAGGGGTACTGTGTCTCTAAGCGGTATATCGGCCATCTCCGCGTGGCACTTCTTCAGTTGCGAAACGTGAAACACGTCGTGCACTCCTGACAATCCTTCGGGCAATTTCAACTTATAGGCAACCTCTCCCATGCGTTCCAAAACACGGTAAGGTCCAACAAATCTCGAGGCTAACTTCCCTTTAACTCCGAAACGTTTAACTCCTCGCAGAGGCGATACCCTCAAGTACGCTCTGTCTCCGATCTCATAGGCTATCTCCTTGCGCTTCGAGTCGGCGTAACTCTTCTGCCTGGACTGAGCTACCTTCAGTCTATCTCGGATCAACTTCACCTTCTCCTCAGACTCTTTGATTAAGTCTGGTCCAAAAACTGTCGGTCTCCAACTTCGTCCCACGACAACGGTGTTCGGCATCCCCTTCCATATAATGCCTCGAACGGCGCCATCTTCAAACTGGCCTGGTAACTGTTGTTGTATGAGAACTCCGCGTAAGGCAAGTTGTCATCCCAACTAGATCCATAATCTAATGCACATGCTCTCAACATATCCTCCAGAATCTGATTGACTCTCTCCGTTTGTCCATCTGTCTGTGGATGAAACGTTGTGCTAAACTCTAGCCTGGTACCCAAAGTTTCATGTAACTGATTCCAGAACTTTGAAGTAAATTGAGTTCCTCTATCAGATACAGTACTCCTCGAAACTCCATGTAGACATACAAGTCTGGTCATGTATATCTTAGCCAACTTCGCACTGGTATATGTGGTTTTCACCGGGATAAAGTGGGCTACGTTCGTCAATCGGTCTACTACTACCCAGATTGAATCATACCCTGCCTTGGTCCTGGGCAATCCGGTGATAAAATCCATACCAAGCTTCTCCCACTTCCATTCGGGAATTGGCATAGGTTGTAGCAATCCTGCTGGCTTCTGATGTTCTGCCTTTACTCTTTGACACACATCACAAACTGCTACATACTCCGCAATATCCTTCTTCATACCGGTCCACCAGAAAGTATCCTTCAAATCCAAATACATCTTAGTATTTCCTGGGTGAATCGAGTATGGTGAATCATGGGCCTCCCGTAAAATCAACTTCCTAATCTCCGGGTCATTGGGCACATAGATTCGATCCTCAAACAACAAGGTGTCGTGCTCATCCTCACGAAAACCTTTAGCTTTTCCTTCGCTCATCCTCTCCTTTATAGCGACAATCTCCTTGTCAGCTTTTTGAGCTTCTCTGATTTTATCCATCAAGGTAGACTGGATTTCTAGTGTTGCTACATAGCCTCTTGGAACTATCTCCAAACGCAGTTCTCGTAGGTCCTCGGCTAACTCCTTTGGAAACTCCTCCATCATTAGGGTATTGACATGGCTCTTACGGCTTAGCGCATCCGCTACTATGTTAGCCTTTCTGGGGTGATAATGCAATCTCATGTCATAATCCTTAATGAGTTCCAGCCATCTCCTTTGCCTAAGATTCAGTTCCTTCTGAGTGAATATGTACTTCAGACTCTTATGGTCTGTATATACTTCACGATGGTTTCCTATGAGAAAATGTCTCCACGTCTTCAATGCATGCACTACGGCTGCTAACTCCAAATCGTGGGTGGCATAGTTCATCTCATGGGGTTTTAGTTGTCGTGAAGCATACGAAACAACTCTTCCTTCCTGCATAAGAACTGCTCCAAGTCCTCGACGTGAAGCGTCGCAGTACACCTCATAATCCTTATGTTGATCTGGCAGAATCAACACAGGGGATGATACCAATCTTTTCTTCAACTCCTGGAAACTAGCCTCACATTCTTCGGTCCAACTGAACTTGGTTTCCTTCTTCAACAACTCCGTCATTGGCTTGGCAATCTTCGAGAAATTCTCGATAAATCTCCGGTAGTATCCTGCGAGTCCAAGAAAACTCCGGATCTCTCCAACGGTCGTCGGTGCTTCCCAATTGGTCACAGTATCCACCTTGGCGGGATCTACTGCTATTCCTTCTCCGGATATAACATGTCCGAGGAATCCGACTTCCTTCAACCAAAACTCACATTTGCTAAACTTGGCAAATAACTGATGCTCTTTGAGCTTCTCCAATACCAAACGTAAATGTTCCTCATGCTCCTCTTCATCCTTTGAGAAGATCAAAATATAATCTATGAACACTACGACGAACTTATCCAAATACTCCATAAACACTTTGTTCATCAGGTTCATAAATTAGGCTGGTGCGTTTGTCAGACCAAACGACATAATGGTATACTCATACAACCCATACCTAGTGGTAAAGGCCGTCTTAGGGATATCTTGCTCTCGAATCTTCAATTGATGGTACCCTGATCGCAGATCTATCTTAGAAAAGACCTTAGCTCCTTGCAATCTACCGAACAAATCGTTGATCATTGGCAATGGGTACTTATTCTTGATCGTTACTTCATTCAATCCACGATAATCAACAACCATTCTTAACGATCCATCCTTCTTCTCCACTAGAAGTACTGGTGAACCCCAAGGCGAAGAACTTGGGCGTATGAATCCTTTATCCAGTAACTCCTTAATCTGCTTCTTAATTTCCTCCAAATCCTTTGCGGGCATCCTATATGGTCTCTTAGAAATTGGTCCGGAGCCTGGCAAAAGTTCAATCAAAAACTCTATGTCTCTATCCGGTGGCATGCCAGGTAACTCTTCTGGAAACACATCCGGATAATCCTTCACTACTGGCACTTCCTCCTGTACAACTCCTGACAGGGAATTTAATCTACTCCTCTTTGACTCATGCCGGGATACATACTTGATCCTTCTTCCTTCCGGCGTAGTAAGCAAAATGGTCTTACTGGCACATTCAATATTCCCTTCATACTTAGATAACCAATCCATTCCTAATATCACATCCAATCCTTGAGATTCCAATACTATTAGGTCCGAAGGGAAAATGTAATTACCAATCCTTAAGGGCAACTGATCACACCATGACTTGGCCATATACTCTGCTCCTGGTGAGGTTACTAACATGGGTGATCGAAGGGCTTGGGTCGGCAGTTTATACTTATCCACGAATCCCTTTGAAATATAAGAATGCGATGCACCAGTATCGAATAGAACGAGTGCAGTAAGGGTCTTAACTAAGAACTTACCTAATACTGCATCTGGTTGCTCCTCTACTTCTTCCACAGTCACGTGGTTCACTTGTCCTTTGTTGAACGGGTTGGGCTTCTTCCCGGCGCTTCCATTGCCGTTCCCATTCTTAACTTCTGGGCATTCATTGGCATAATGTCCAGTCTTCCTGCACTTGTAATAAGTGACATGGCTAAAATCCCTCTTGGTGGGTGTGGACGGTGTAGGGCGGTTCTGGTTTCCATTGGCTCCATTCCCACTCCCATTACCATTGCCATTCTTGGTGCCATTGTGGTTGTGCGAGCTACTTCCTCCATGGGTGTGCTGAAACTGTCCTACTGCTTTAGGGGTAAAGCGAGGCTTCTGTTGAGCTCCAGAATTATACTTTCCTTGCCCATACTTCCTCTTGCGACTCTCAATCTGTTGATGCTTCCTTTCAATCATCAGGGCGCGGTCAACCAACTCCTGATAGTTATTGAAAGTTGCCACCATCAACTGTACACTCATCTCATCATTCAGCCCTTCCATAAATCTCTCCTGCTTCTTGGCATCTGTAGCCACATCATCTGGGGCATAACGAGATAGGGTACTAAACTCATCCACGTACTGAGCCACAGTACGGTTTCCTTAGCGCAAGTTGCGAAACTCCTGCTTCTTCATACTCATGGCCCCAGTCGAGACATGGGCGGTACGAAAAGCTTGCTGAAACTGATCCCAAGTCACATTGGCTACGGGGTAAGTGGCTGTGTAATTCTCCCACCATGCTGCGGCTGGTCCAGACAACTGGTGTGCGGCAAATCGCACCTTCTCCGCATCCGAGCAATTGGCGGTGGTCAAATCCCTTCCAATCTTGCGTAGCCAGTCATCAGCCATAATTGGTTCGATGCTGCTAGCAAACACAGGTGGTTGCAACCTTAAGAAACGTGTCAGGTTGTCCACAGGTGGTGGTGGTGGAGGGTTGTTGTTGTTGTTCTGGTTGTTCTGGGTGTTCTGGACAAGAAGTTGCATCAGGGTGTTCTGCTGCTGAATCAACTGGGTGAGCTCAGGGGGAAACTCGAATTCACGTCTTGGAGGCATCTGATGGGTGTAGAGGGAAGAGATTAGAATAGAAAAGAGGTCTAAGGGAAAAATCACTACCCATATGCACATGAGGCAAACACACAATCATATCACACCAATCAATTTCAAACAAGGTCTTACAAATCTAACGATCGTTACAAACGTGCTCTAAATCTAATACTTGGTGGTAAACTTCTAGTCATAGGGTGGTCATCTAAAAATATTGGTCGGCAGAGGATTCCATAATATCTGCCCCAGCTTCATCTTCATAGTCTTCATCCTTGCTATCCTCAGCTTCCGAATCCGTGTCATCTATGATGATATAGTCTTCCGGTGGAATCTCCTTGGATTCTTCTTCCTCGTCTTCTTCTCCCATGAGTATCCCTAACTTCTGGGTCAAATCATCATTCTTCTCCACAAGTATCTTCATCTCCTCCTCATATCCGTCGCGTGTAGACTTGAGTTCTTCCTCTAACTCCAAATTCCTATTTAGGGCCTTCTTCAAATCTATCATCCCAGCACACATCTGGTGTTCCTGGCGACGAATGTGGTGGTTCAACTCCTGGATGAATGCTGCAATGGATATACCCTTCCTAGTGCTGATCATATCCCAATTCTCATCTCGGCATCCACAAATCTGGTAGATAGTGTCCTTTAGCTCCTATTTGTAGACTTCTCCGATTCTTCCCATAGCAATGTGGGCTGCCATGCTCCTTCCTAGGCTCCAGGTGGGTGCATTAAAAGAAAATGCTATGAGTGAGGTGACGGGTGCGAACGTCCTTCCTGGAACTTGAGCTTGAATCAACCAACGCTCCTCCTCAGGTAGAGTGGCATTGTAGGTTCCAGTGAAACTTGGTAATCCAATGTGTAGATATCTGGTGACCTCCTTCAGGTGTCGTCCAAAAGGCGTATCATCATCCGGTTGCATGAACTTGTGCTTTGCTTCCACCATCCTAAAGAATAGAAAAGATGAGAAGTCAGAAGAGAGAAGAGTGAATTGTGTTCTAGGGCTTGTCTTAGTGGTCGTGTCCTACAGTCAGCGTGTGCTCTGATACCATCTTTGTAGCGACCAGACCTCAAACAGTCTGATCTCCATGCATCAGTGTCATCCCTGGATCAGTAATGCTGACACGCATGGTACTCGAAGGATTTATAACAGAGTAGCAATCACACACTTATTACATCGATAGTTCAACGATGAATTTATTACATAAATCATGGCTGAAGGCCATCTAACACGATAACAGCGGAAGGCTTGGAAGATAAGTGAGTCCATCAACTCCAGCGGCATCACTGAGTATAGAACCACGACCTAAAAGGGCATCTTACTCGTCGTCTAAAAAGTCTGCAACATGAAACGTTGCAGCCCGAAAACGGGTCAGCACATGGAATATGCTGGCAAGGTAACACAAGAGATGCAATGAAAGTAAAACTATACTATATGCAATATGGCTGGTGGAAAGCTCTATGGTTAAGTTTTTGCGTAAAGCCAATTTTTTCCTACATCAAAGGAATGCATTTTAATTAACTATCATGGTAGTTGAAACATTGTTGGGAAGATAGACATCCTCTCAACCCCAATTAAAAGTAATCTTTAAACCCAACAAAATTAAATTAGAGTAACATGTTGAGATGCACATGAAAATCCAAGTACTAGATACTCAAGACGTTAACCGGGGACACGGCTAATCATGATCAGTTTGTACACTCTGCAGAGGTTTGTGCACTTTTCCCACAAGACTCGATCGCCTCCGTTTGGTTTCTCGCACTGCATGGTGTTTGAGAAACGGATGACCGAGACATAGTCTTTCAGAAGCGCTAGCACCTTACGATCGGGCGGACCGTACCAACCTACATCCCCTACATCTGCTAGTCCACCGCTGTAAGAGTTCGCACAACTTACTCATACTATGCTAGAGCCCATAATAGCATTGTGGTTGCACACGGAAGTTTCTAGTATGAATAATCTCATGATCCCTTTGAGCCTGGGTGGCGGTCCAAAAGAAAAACAGGCAATCCTGGAATACCCAGGTGCCTCAGTCCACCTAGATGTGTATTAATGTTGCCACCTTAAGTTGAACCATTAATTAAACAATCTCACATCTGTCATGGATTTCACTCACCCAATCCACGTCTACGAGCATAGCATGTCCTATCAGCAAACGTAGAAGTAACTCACAGGGGTTTGAATGTAATACAGGTAATAGGTACTACCTCAATCTACTTCCCAATCCCACAAGTTAATTGATCCTACTCATGCAATGTGTGAGGGGTTTGACTAATGCAATGAAAACTGGGTAATTGGAAAGCATGATCAAAGTGTTACTTGCCTTGCTGATGATCCGCAAAACCTAGAGACTAAAAGTAGCAAGCAGCGCACTCCGGGTACTCTATCGCAATCAAACAAACAAGCATACAATAAGTACTTAACTAATGCACGGGTAAAACTCAAATAAGAGATCTAACCAGAAAGTTCAACTTAAGAACTCCGGTTTGCAAAAAGAATCAACTCGAAGGAAGCAACGAAACTCAAACTGCAAAAGAAATGAGCTCCGAATTACTAGTTGGCCTAAAGTCAAATTTTACAGTAGCCAAAACTTTGTTCAAGTTGATCTAATGTAAAGAGGGCTTCGAGACGAAGATCTGGGATTTTGAATCACCTGATTCCGACTCTCGAGCGAAAAGAAAAACGAAAAACAAGATCAGGGCACAAATCGCGATCGGAAAAATCACGGATAAAATACCCCGAAAAAGAAAAACGACGAACAGGCTAACGAACGAACGTTCGCTGTCTGCGATTAACTAACGAAAACCGTTCGTTAAAACGAACGTACGGACGAATGTCCGCTATATAACTAAACCGACGAAAAACCGATCTAAACCAAAAAAACCAGATCTAGGGTTCTTTTTTTAGAAGAAAACCGATCTGATCTCTAAAAAAACGGGGCGGCGTCTACCTCGACTCCGGCGGGGCGGTGGCTCCGGCGAGGTCGCGGTGGGGCGGCGGGGTCCGGCGAGGGGTGGCGGCGTCCGGCGGCGGGGTGGCGGCGGCGGCAGCGGGGTGCGGGTGGCGGCGGGCGGCGGCGGCGGCGGGCCGCGGGCGCGGCTAGGGTTAGGGTTTCGCGCGGGCGGGCTGGCTGGGCGAGTCGGGCCGGCCTGGGCGGCTTATAAAGCCCAGGAGTCCTGGGTGAAGAGGACTCCTAGTCGGTTCCTTTTTTTTAAATAGAATCCCGGTGCAGTAAAACTAACGAAAGAAATATCAAACGGACTCCAAAATTCCCGAAATAAATTTTCACCGTCCTCTAATAATATTTAGGACAAGGTGAACATTTTTCCCGGACCTAAATGCAATTTTAAAAAACACATATTTTTCCTATGCAAATAAATCCAGAAAAATACCAAAAGTGATTTTAATATTTTTCCTCCAATATTTCTGTTATTTTGGAGAAGTCATATTATCTCCGCTCATTTATTTTATTTAGAAATATTTTTAGGAGAGAAACATAATTAGAATCACACTGTCCTCGTACCGGTATTCGAGCGAACTCAAATACGAAAACGGTCAAATTCCCAACTCTCTCCGTAGGTCCTTGAGTTGCTTAGAATTTCGAGGAACTCCACGAACAAAATGCAAAAACATGCAAATGCAATTATGATCTATGTATAACATTCCAAATTGAAAATTTGGGATGTTACAGAGGTGGTCTGAAGCAACAACGACAAGCATGGCTAGAACTGGGCGTTTGCTGGACTTCAGGCACCCCTCGACAAACACTCTAAAATACAACTCCCTGTGCCGAAGATTAACATGGCTTGCTTCAGATGCGTGTTGCAATGACGATGCCTACAAAATATTGGATGATGCAATAACTGTTCTTGAGCCAGCCATAGCAGCAGTGAGGAGAGGGACACTGCCGTTACAGCAAGCAACACTCCAGACTGAACAACCAACACCACCAGCTGCCGCAACTGAAACATTGCATGATGACCTGCCGCAAACTCAAACCTCAGAGATGCTACAAAACCCGGCTCGTGTGCCTAAGAAAGGGAGACCAACTGAAAGAGAGAAGAGGAAGAAGACCCTGGTAGAGCGGCGAGATGGGAAGCAGAAGAAGAAGTCAAAACAAGAAGAGAAGAAGACAAAAGCAGTAGGGAAGCCAAAATCTGAAAAAAGGAGTATTCGCTGCAAGTTCTACAAAGAAGAAGGGCACAATGTTCAGACATGTGAAGCCCTCAAATCTGCGACAGAGGCAGCGGCAGCACCACCTAAATGTCAATTCTGCTTCGAGGTGGGACATGTTGTACCAGCTTGCATGTACTGGAGAGCTGTGATGAGAAATGATTCAAGAAACGCCCAAGCAACGCAACTCAACCTCTAGGTGGAAAATGAGAGAAAAAACAGGGGGGAGTTCTTGGTCCTAGTCAAAGATGTTTTGCATTCCCTGTGCTTGAGGGGAAAACATTCATAATTTCCTTTCATTGTTGCAACCTTGATGATGTATTTAGGTTCTGTTTCAATTTGGAAAATCTATATTACACTAAAACTGCTAGGTGTCGGTTGGCGGATCTTTTAAAAAGATCTGCCGCCTCGCGTGCCGTCCGATTGTACGAGGTAAGCCGTGTTGCAACAATGCTCTTGTTGCAAAACCTTTTCTTCTTTAAATTTCTGCAACAAGTGACGTGTTACAAAAATTTCTTCTTCTCTAATTTTCTGTAACAGGGTCCCTATTGCAAAAACTTCTCTTCTCTAATTTTCTGCAACAAGATCTCAGTTGCAAAAACTTCTCTGCTCTAATTTCCTGCAACAAGATCCTTGTTGTGAAAACTTCTCTGCTCCAATTTCCTGTAACAAGATCCCTGTTGCAAAACTTTTTCTTCTGTATTTTTCTGCAACAAGATCCTTGATGCAAAACTTATTCTCCTCTATTTTTTTAACAAGACCCTTGTTGCAAATATGACCCAACATCTCCAGCCTCTTTTATGTATTCCTGCAACAAGGTTGTGTCGTCCTCGTCGCCCTTCCTCATGGTTGGTCTGCAACAGGCTATTTGTTGCGGTATGCCTTTTCGAAACAAGTTCCCAGTTGCGAGGACTAGAGTACAGAGGCTGGCTCATCAAAACGCGTGTCAAAACGTAGAAGGTGATGGATGTGAGAGGAAAGATCGGTCGGTTGACAACAAGCTTTTCCCAAAAAATAAGATCTCATATTGTTGTGTGCCTGGACTTGAGACATTCAAGATAGCTGACATTTTGTCTTTTGAAAAATTAGGAGGTGTGTGTCATACTTCCAGTACTACTCCAGCACTTGAATGTGCTGTTTGTTTCATGATTCATGGCACATACATGAATGTACAGTTTGCAATACATGAATGTACTATTCTGCTTCACATTGCGACAACATGTTTTTAGTGCTCAAAAAATCTATTCTATCTATTCTATAGATGATTTCCCCATAGCACGTAATAATACCACTATGATTCATTGTTTCAACAAAAAATTACCAGCAAGCAAAGGAAACAAAGTGCAAAAAAGAGCCAGACATTTTCATTGTCAACTCTGCATCCATCTCTACTTCACATTGATAGGTAAGTATGGCTGATGCTCCAACATTTTCAAAGAAAAGAGGGAAAAAGGGACATGCCCCAGCATGATAGATGCTCCAGCTTGAGTTCCGCAAAAGACATCTAGCTAGTTATCAGAAACTTGTTCTTTCAGTTACATAAAAGAGTGTAGCGCACACAAGGACCCGCCCAAACCTAAAAACTAAACTATCAAGATCTTGTTTCGGAACGACATCTTCTACGAGCTTCTCAACAGTTTCTGAAACTCTTCGGCTGGGTTGAGTGTGTTTTGAGGATGCTTGAAGAGCTTTGCTGCAACCCATGTTCGGAAATTGAGCAACAATCTCGTGTCCTGATCGTACAAAAAGCAGAAATACAAAAACATCATTAGAAACACAGTAGTGGGGGAAAATGTTGATATGAGTCATATTCACAAAAGTAGTGTTTCGAAAACAAAAAAAATGTTATTTAGCTACTAGTTTTGCATAGCAAAAATGGTTATACCGTGTTGAATGGCTTCATCCCCCTTGCTGTTAGATTCTCCATGTATAGAATAGCAAAGAACCCACAATCAAACCTGCCAAAAATAAGGTACACCTGAAAAATGCTTCCTGAAACAATTGTAGAAAACTGTGGATGGGCACATGTAAAGAAAAGAAGAATAAAAAAGATAATAATACGTTGTTGATTGCTGCGGGTACCCCTTTGGGCTGAAACGAATGAACTTGTCAAGATCGAGCTTCCATGGGTTTTATTCTCGGACCAGAGTTTTGAAGTTTGTTATCTGCACATTTAATATCAAAAAATGAAGATGTAAGATGAAACTGTGATATCTTCTTTGATTGGTACCACAACATCAATTTGATACGAGAAAAAAGAATGAAAATGATCAAACAAAGATGGAAAAAAGGGGTGTAGTTTTCCTACCAGATTGCAACATGGCTGCTCAAGGTTGCTGACGTAGTCAGTGTCGCCGCTATTGGAGTCAAAAACATTGAATTGTTTTTGCATCAAGTTCGCAACAACAACTTCCCAATGTCCATCCTTGACAATGGTGAAGAAGAGCTGCAATATTAACAATTTGTTTTCACAAACCTAGATCATGATTGCGCTAAAAAGATAGCTTTGATGCAAGAAAACAAAAGGTTTTACATGATCGCATTTCGCAATGTTGCTCCTGTCACAAGCCCTCTCGAAAGCTTTGATGCAAGAACGTATCTGAAATGAACTTGGGTCCACAGCAAGCTTGGTCTATTGTACAAAAACAAAACTATTGGTTAGAACCTAAATGTTGTGGCAGAAACTCAAATGAGAGAGGGATAAAAATGGTAGTTGACTCACAGCCGTATGCGGCGGAAATGCAAACTTCCTAGGCTTGCTGTACATGTGCTCCATGTTGAAACTTTCAATGTATACTGACATGACCTCATTGTTCAGATGTGCACGCTTTTTGAGCCCGTTGCTGAAATGCTTGAAAGAAACATCAAACCCACCTATCCTGATGAATGGAGGGCTACATGTTGCAACCAAACAAAAAGTGGCTCAGTTAGAGGTAAACAAATGGATGTGACCAAATTTTTTCTCAGCATACAACAAGAAAGTACAACACTTACAGTGGTTCGCCTTGAGGTGGGTCTTTTATACGGTAATTGGTGCAACAATATTGCTTGTATATCGCATCATCTGCTGCATCAAGTTGGATCTTCTTCATTTTCTTCAACTTGGGTGAATTTTCTGGTGATTTTGCAGCTCTCTGCTGTGTGGGCTCCTTCACATCACGGTTGCGCCCGCTGCTCACTTCAATCACCACCTCATCTCTTGTCTCTTCTACATCAGCTTCTGCCCCACAATGAAAAGACAAAAAAATGAGAAAACATGGTTTCGAGCATGGAAGTGCTAAGTTTCTGTAAACAACAAAACATGGGTTGGTTGCAAAAAAAGCACAAGTAGTTAGGGGAGATTAGTGGTATAACCTGCAGGGCCTGTGGAAATTGGAGGACGTGTTGCGATGGGAGTCACATCAAAAATCAGTCCAACTGAGGTAGCCAGAGATTCACGAAACAAAGGGCTCCTCGCACGGATTGATAAGGAGTCCAAATCTGAATCAAATATTTTTGCTGGGGATGTACGAACTTGAGGAAATTCCTGAAACAGTAGATCATCATCACTCCCGGGTTCGAACAATCCAAAAGAAGGCCCGTCCTCAAGCGTGCCTGGCCTCCTCGTCAGATTCACATGTGCGAAGCTTGGGCTGCGAGGGGACTTCAGTTTAGTGATGTTTACCTTGCTGCATGAATCTTCTCCCCTGCCATTGCTCTGATCGTTGTCCTTGCTTTGATCATTTCCATTGTTGTCATTGCTCGTCCTGGGTGGGGCATCGTTGTTTGGACCTATTTCCGCTGCTGCATCACTATTCTTTCCACCGTCCAGTTGCTCGGGCTGTTGCGAAGACGGCACAGTCGCAGTGTCATCATCCATGCATGCAGTCCCATGTGTGCCAGGATGAAAGTTGGGCTGCTTCGGATGCTTGAGCTGCTCCGGATGCTTGGGCTGCTCCGGAAAATGTTTGGTTGCGGTCCCTTCAGACATGCCTTGTAATGCCCCGGATGTAATACTTTCCCTTTTGGGTATATAATATATCTCCGGCTTCATCTATTTCCATTCCGGGTTCTTTGCCTTTCGGGTTTTCGTCGTTTTGTTGTGTGAGTGTGTGGCATTCATTCATATCATGTAGACATGTGCATTGCATTGCATTTGTGTTGTCGGTTGCATCCGGTTCCACGCGTTCCTTCCCGTTGTCCGTTTCGCGTTCCGGAGCTCCCTCACGTGTCCGTGACGTCCCGTAGGCCTACTTTGGTGTTTGGGCGTGTTACGTTACCGGTGTGCCGCGAGGTTGTTGTGTGTGTTGTTGTTTTGTTGTGTGCAACCCGCCTCTCAAATCTCGTCGCGTTTGGACTCCGTGTGCTATCCCATCAGTTATTCGTGTGGGTCCAAAGTGCCTCCACTTGTGGCCCAGAAACACCCCTACTGCAGTCTACTACCTTCTCCTAGGCCCATCTAAACTACCCCCGCGATCGGATCCGTCGGATCGCGATCGGAGGGCTCCTAAACCTCCAAATCCCCCTAACCCTAAAATCTGCTATTTATAGCACCCCCATGTCCATTTTAGACCATCCCTAACCCTAGCCCCTTCTTTTCCCTTCCTCCCCTCAATTTTTGTGCTCCATCAGATCAAAACTGCCACTTGGAGCCTCTCCTTCGAGCTCCCCGACCGGATCCCTTCGTTCCCGCTGAGTCAACGCATCCAGCGATCCTCTCCAGCCGCGCCAGGCCTCGAGGACGCGTTCCAGCCGCGCCAGGCCTCGAGGACGCGTTCCAGCCGCGCCAGCCGATCGGGCCTCGAGGAGGACCACTTCGTCGCCCCTCCTTCGGGCCTCGACCAATCCTCCGCTTCGCCTTCGCTCCTTCGCACCACCCCGCGCCAGCCTCGTCAGGCCCGAAGGCCACCGCCCCGCATCGCCCCGGCTGGGCCCCTCCGTCCTTCCGCCGCTGGCCCAGCACTTCGCACCACCCCCGCGCCTCCGCAGCAGGCCCAGTCGTCGCCGCGGGCCTCCGCTCCCGCCGCCGGATCGCCAGGCACCGCAGGCCGCGCCGCCCCGAAGCCGCCCAGGCGCCGCTCCCTCAGCTGGGCCGAGCCGAGCCGGGCTCCCTCGTCCGAGCCAGCAGCCAGGTGGGCCGCTCCGCTCGCCGGGGCCCAGAACCCCGCCGGACGCGCCGCCGCCACTCGGGCCGGCCCAGCCGCCGCCTCTCCTCCGCCGATCCAGTCCGCCGCCCGAGCGCGTGGGTTTTTTTTTCGGATCCAGATCTGAGAGGAGGTTGCCCCAAATATCTCTAAGTCTCCGTTATTTGTGTGCTGATGCTATATTCAAACTGCTATATCTTTTAGTGTGGTGCTCCGATTCGCGCAAATAGCATGTCCAGACGTTCGTGGTGAATAGCACTACGTTTTATCTTTATGTGTCATGAATGTTAGAGATCATCTAGGTGCTTGTTTTGCTGTTGCAAGAGTGCATCATGATATAAACTGCTGTTATGTGATGTTTTTATGTCATCTTTGCCATGTGATATCTTTTAGCTCGTTTGTCCGAATGATGCAAATGACATGTCCACGTGTTCGTCTTGCCATGATCTACATGTTGTATGTGATAGGTTGCATGATAGATTTATTCTTGCCATGTTTATCATCGTTGCAAAGTGCCATGTGGCTGTGATGTTGTTTCACTTGTTATGGAATGCCATCTTGTTGAGCTCGTTGCTATCGTTGTGTTTATCTCCATGAAGCATGCTTGTGTGTTTCGGAATCACCTTCTTGTGTACTTTGAGGAGGTGCTTACCACTTGCCATGTTTAGTTTCGAGGTGACTTAAACATGCTCTTTTATATGCCTTGATGAACTGCTGTTTTAGGACTTAGTGGTTTTTTCACTAAGTCTGAAATCTGTAATGTTCCGATGCCATGTTCGTGTGATGTTCTAGGGCAAAGCATGTTAGTTTTGGAGTGGATCTTGATTGTTCCTTGTAGTATATATTGTTGGCTTTCCATTCATGTTCTCACATGTCTATTTGAGTGGCTGTAGCATGTTTATCTTTTGCTCCAAAGTTTCAATAAAATTCTGCTGCCAGAATTTTATTGTCAAGTTCAATATGTCCAAGTTCATTGCTATTGAACCGTGGCCCCGTTGGGGGTGCACCTTTGGACTTAGTTGCTGTAGTATATGTCTAGTTTGTGTTCATGTCCTTTGCCATGATATTTGAGTGTTGTAGTTTAATTATTTTGTGCTCCGAAGTTGCTATGATGCTGTAATTTTCAGCTTTCGCTCATTTCTTGTTTCGGGCATAACTTTTAGCCCGTAACTCCGATTTCTGCGAGTCTTACATGAAACTTGATTGATTTTCCGTGTAGATTCATAATATCAGATTGTTATCATGTTTTGAGGTGTTTTGCTTGAGTGCCATTTTCCGTGCTCCGTGTGCATCCTTAGTGCATCCTTCATGCATCCATCATTCTCGAGTGCGCATTGCATCTTGTTGATTTGTGCTTGGTGTGATTGTTTTGTTTAGAGCCGGAAGCTGAGACCGAGTACGAGCACGAGCACGAGGTTACCAACGAGGTTGAGCACGAGGACCCTTCTTACGATCCGAACGACTTCACTTCAGGCAAGATGACCGAACCCCGATAACATTACTATCTTTGCCTATTGCTAGTAGTTCCGATCTATAGTTTTGCCTCGATGCCCATGTTCTTCCTGTCAGCCTCCTACTTGTAACCATTGCCATGTTTAACCACCCTACCTATGCAAACCCTTTCTTGGCTAAGTACGCTTCGCTTAGCCCTTCTTATAGCCTTGCTAGTTGCAGGTGAGGATCGAAGATGCTTGCTTCATGTTGAAGTTTTGTTGGGTTATATCACACTATATAATTGCTAAAATGAAATCATCTATATATTGGCAAGGGTGGAAGGATAAGCCTTTTGCTTGGTGATTTGTTCCACTCATGCCGTTAGGAACCGTTTAAACCGGTGTTATGTTCCTTGATTATGCGTTCCTAACACGGTTGGGGTGTATGGGACCCCCTCGATAAACCGCTAAGTGCTAAGTCTTTTCCAGCAAGTCCCAACATTGGTACTATTTGCCTAATAACAAACTAAACTTGCATAGGGAGTTATAAACCCTTTTTCTTAATCAACAACCCCGGGCCAGTGCTCCACATGAGTGTTGGTCCGAAACGGGGAGCCTGCGGGGCCACCTCAAGGAAACTCGAGGTCTGGTAAAAACCCGTTGCTTCGCCCATCCTGTCGTGTCCTGAGACTTAGATACGTGCGGCTACTATCAGGGTGTCGACACGCCGGGAGGATTTGCTGGATTAGCCTTACCTTAGTTCGGTATATCTTGAGCACGGGATTCCGAGAATACTCGGGTCTTCCCACTTTGGAGTTGCGACTCCGCGGATCGTGGGCTTGTAATGGGTCAAGTTGGAACACCCCTGCAGGGTTATGAACTTTCGAAAGCCGTGCCCGCGGTTATGTGGCAGATGGGAGCTTGTTAATATCCGGTTGTAGATAACTTGACACAATGTTACTAATACACTACCAGCGTGTGTTCCGTGACCGTCAATTTCCGAATAGGGATTCGGGAGTTGAACACGGAGGGGTTATGTTTGTTGAGCTTGTAGTTAGGATCACTTCTTGATCACTTCTCGTCCGAGGCTTTCTCTTCTCGCTCTCACTCACGTAAGCTAGTTGCTAGTTGCTGCTGCAGACACTTATTCTTTTCTTCAGCCTTATCCTCTCCCAAGGCTTAAATAGTCTTGTTACCCGGGAATGGGATTGCTGAGTCCTCTGTGGCTCATAGTTACTTCACCACCAGATGCAGGTCCAGCTGTGAGCTATCCAGGTGATGGCACCGAGCTGGATTGGGAGTACGACGAGGAGCGTAGTCGGTACTATGTTCGATATCCGGATGATCAGTAGTGGAGACTCCTACTAGGATTCGTTCCGCCTGTGGATGTTATTTAAGTTTGGTATCTTGCATTTGGATTTTTCCCTTAGAGGGTTGTGATGTTCTTAATGTATGATGTTTGAGACTTGTTATGTAATTGTGTGACGTGGCGAGTGTAAGCCAACTATTTTTGTTTACAATCCCCTCTTTTACATGAGATGTGCAAAGATTACCGAACTTGAGATCATTCTAGGATGGATTTATGCCTTTAAGTCGTGCCTCGACACGTAGGAGGTATAACTCCATCCTGGGCATTACAAGTTGGTATTCAGAGCCTTCTCCGACCTAGGAGCCCCCACTGATTGATCGAATCGTTGACGGTCGAGTCTAGGCACACACTGAAAACTTTTTGAGTCCTATATTATATCGGAGAGTAGGATTTCTTTGCTTCTCATCCCCTTTCTCTCTGGTGAGGACTCTTGACGACTACTCTTGTCTCTCCTATCTTTCAAAAATTGCACCAAATTTTTTTTAGGAATCCCGCGAGTATTCTGGGATTGTTTCGATGTTCTTGTGACGAGGATATTGTTCTCGATGCCTCCTGACATTAGGGGTTGTGGCAGTGTCCCGGGGAGTTGAGCTTCGGGGTATTGTCATCACAAGCATATCGCGGCAGTACTAAATACTTAAGACGGCCGACATCGAAAATCTCTCCTATACGGCCAGTGGCAAGATAACCCCGACATCACCCAGTACTGGGGAGGTAGTTCGGGAGTATTGCCATAGCTTGTTATAGTGGATGCTTTTCGAAGGTCCGAGGTACACAGTTTCCGAGAAAGACTGGTTATGTGTTGAAGGATGGATATACCTGAATGTAGGTTAGAGTTGATTGCGCGGTGCTTCCCGTGTATCCCCAACACCTGATTGCATAACTGGAATCTTTCGGAAATCTATAGGTGGGTTTATCAAGTAGATCGTAGGCATTCTTCCAACGAATGCAGGTTAGTGAGTTCGGGGTTCTACATTGAGTGAAGGGGTTATATGACCGATGTTACTATCAGGAGTTGCATCTTAAAGGGTCCTTGGCTATGCTGATCCGGGGATTGCAAAACCTTTTCGTAACGCGTTCATATGCCTTCAGCACAAAGATGTTAGAACGAAACTCCTCTCTTGTGTTTGTTCCCGTCCGTACCTTGTTGTTTTTCTTATTTACCTTTGTCCCCTATGTGGCTTCTCGTGAAGATTGATGTTATCATTTAACTGAGAATTTCATTTGTTCCTCTTGTTCGGATGATTTCATTCGTTCTATTGTTCGAATAATTATTGTGAAGACTTGTTTCAATTCATTCCATTGATTCAGCTTATACCTTTTGTCAATCAATTGCTGATTCGTGGTCATCTCTTACAGGATGGCTCCGAAAAGGGTTCCCAACGCTAACCCAGAGGCGGAAGAGGTTCCAGAACATCCTCCTTCCCCTCCTCCTCCGTCTGAGGCTTGGAGAGCGATTATGCAGACTACTGCTCAGAACACTCAGTTGTTGATGCAGATGATGCAACAGATGCAAGCTAATCAAGCTAATCAGGGTGTTCCAGGGAATCAAGGCAACTTCTTCAACCAGCAGCACCATGCTACTCTCAACTAGTTCTTGGCCAACAATCCTAAAGCTTTCAGTTACTGTGTCGACCCTCTTGATGCTGAAGATTGGTTAACCGACATAAAGAAGCATTTTGAGTGCAGTAACGTGAAGGAAGATGATTATGTGAAGTTTGCAGCCTTCCAACTGAAAGATCAAGCAGCTGATTGGTGGCAGCAGTACAAAGACTCCAGGCCAGGTCAAGTGATCTCTTGGGAGAATTTCTGCAAGGATTTTCGCTCGCACCACATTCCTACAAGTGTCATCGAGGGTATGCGTGAGCAATTCCGCAACCTGAAGCAGGGCTCCATGACAGTCTATCAGTATAATGTCAACTTCCAAAACCTCGCCCGCTATGCTAAGCAAGACATTCCTGATGCCAAGAGTAAAATCTATCAGTTCCGTGGAGGTCTCAAAGATGAACTTCAGCTTGCTCTCACTTTGTTTGAGCCCGATGAATTCGACAAGTTCTATAACATGGCTTTGAAACAAGAAGCAGCTCAGCTTAAGATGGAGGCTTCTAAGAAGAGAATTCGAGATGCCGTTCACTCTTCCTCATCGTCTCAGATGGTCTCGAAGCATCAGAAATTCTGGCTTCCGCCTCCTCCAGTGATTCGAGCTCCTTACAATAACTCCAACAACTCCAACAACTCCAACAACTCCAACAACAAGAACTCTAGTGGTCGTGGTTTCTCCCACCCACCCAACCCGAGCAACCAGTCGAAGAAGCAGTTTCAGTCTCAAGGCTCCAAGTCAAGTGGCTCTCTTTTCCGTCCTCTCTCAGAAGTGACTTGCAACAAATGCACTCAGAAAGGTCACTATGCCAACAGATGTCCGAATCCGAAGCATCTTCCTCCTCCTCCACCTGTGAGTTCAGCTATTGTCAGGCATGATCCAAAGGCAGCAAGGGTCAATCTGATGAATGCAGCACAAGCGGAGAATTCTTCTGATGTCATTTTGGGTAACCTTCCAGTGAACTCTTTTCCAGCTAAAGTGTTATTTGATTCGGGTGCTTCATGCTCTTTCATGTCTCAACCATTTGCATCCAAGCACAATATTGCCACTTCAAATTTGCCTCAGAGGTTGCAAGTTATTTCTCCGGGGAGACGTATGTCTTCTACTGTCTATGCTCCGGATGTTTCTATTCGCATGGGTGATTATCACTTTCTGGCTAAACCGGTGGTTCTTGGTAATTCTGACATCGACCTCATCCTCGGAATGGATTGGCTTTCTCAGCATGATGCTCACATTGATTGTGCTCAAAAGGAAGTCAAGATGACTCATCCTGATGAAGATGTGATTATCTTTGCCTCCAGGGATAACACTATCAGGCTTTTCTCTCTCAATGATAAGGGCGAAATTAATGCCATATCTCAAATTCCGGTGGTGAACGAATATCAAGACGTCTTTCCTGAAGAACTTCCAGGCATGCCTCCACACCGTCAGGTGGAGTTTGTCATTGAACTCGAGCCGGGTACTGAGCCAGCATGCCGGCGTCCGTACAAGCTCTCTCCGGATGAATTGAAGGAATTGAAGAAGCAGCTTGATAAGCAGGAGAGTATGGGTCTCATCAGGCCTAGTACGTCTCCTTGGGGATGTGGTGTCTTATTTGTCAAGAAGAAAGATGGCACGGAGCGTCTCTGTGTTGATTACCGGCCATTGAACAAGAAGACGATTAAGAACAAGTATCCGCTCCCCAACATCAACGAACTCTTTGAGCAGCTCAAAGGAGCTAAAGTGTTCTCTAAGCTTGACCTCCGAATGGGCTATCATCAAATTCGCATTCGCGAGGAAGACATTCCCAAGACGGCCTTCAGAATGAGCTACGGTTCATACGAGTATACCGTCATGTCTTTTGGTCTCGCCAATGCTCCTCCTACCTTTTCGAGGATGATGCATTACATCTTCAACCCCTATACTGGCGAGTTTGTGCTTGTATATCTGGATGATATTCTGGTGTTTTCCAAGAATGAAGAAGATCACGAAAAGCACTTACGTCTGGTTCTTGATCGACTCCGAGAGAATAAATTATATGCCAAGTTCTCAAAGTGCGAGTTTTGGCTCGATAAGGTTTTGTACCTGGGCCACATCATCTCAGCTGACGGTATTGCGGTTAATCCCGAGAAAGTTGAAGCAATTGTCAACTGGGAAGCTCCTCAGAACGTCAAGCAGCTCCGTAGTTTTCTGGGTCTTGCCAGCTATTGCAGAAGGTTCGTTGAGAACTTCTCCAAGATTGCCAAGCCTCTTTCCAACTTGCTTCAGAAGAATGTCAAATACTTTTGGTCTCCCGAGTGTGAAGTGGCATTCAAAACTCTCAAAGAAAAGCTTGTCTCTGCTCCAGTTCTGACTCCTCCAGATGAATCCAAGCCCTATGAAGTATTCTGTGATGCTTCTCTTCAAGGCCTTGGTGGTGTGCTTATGCAAGATAAGAGAATTGTGGCATATACTTCTCGTCAGCTCAAGCCAAGTGAGAAGAACTATCCCACACATGATCTCGAGCTAGCAGCTGTGGTACATGCTTTGATTACGTGGAGACATCTGTTGTTGGGCAGAAAGGTTGACATCTTCACTGATCACAAGAGCTTGAAGTACATCTTCACACAGCCGCATCTGAACCTCCGTCAGACTCGTTGGGTTGAAATGATCCAAGAGTATAATCCCAGCATCGAATACACTCCTGGCAAGGCGAATGTGATTGCAGATGCTTTGAGCAGAAAGGCATATTGCAACAGCCTTCTTATCAAGCCGTGCCAGCCTGAGCTTTGTGAAGCTTTCAGGAAACTCAACCTCCAAGTTGTTCCGCAGGGTTTTCTTGCAAATCTTCAAGTTGCTCCTACCTTGGAAGATCAAGTCCGTGAGGCCCAACTCAGTGATACCATGGTGAAGAAAGTGAAACATGGGATTGCAAAGGGCACTCCAAAATACAAGTGCTTCCGTGTTGATGAGAGAGATACCTTGTTCTTCGAGGACAGACTCGTTGTTCCCAAAGGTGATCTCAGGAAGCTCATAATGGAAGAAGCTCATGATTCTCTCCTTTCCATTCATCCTGGCAGTTCCAAGATGTACCAAGATCTCAAGCAGTCTTACTGGTGGACACGCATGAAAAGGGAAATTGCCCAATTCGTGAACGAATGTGATGTGTGCAGAAGAGTGAAAGCAGAACATCAACGTCCAGCCGGTCTTCTCCAACCTCTTCCTATTCCCGAGTGGAAGTTCGACCACATTGAAATGGACTTCGTCACTGGTTTTCCTAAATCCAAGCGAGGAAATGATGCTATCTTTGTGGTGATTGACAAGCTTACCAAAGTAGCTCACTTTCTTCCAGTCAAAGAATCAATCAATGCAGCTCAATTGGCAGAGCTGTACACTTCTAGAATTGTGTCCCTGCATGGCATTCCTCAAGTTATATCCTCAGACCGTGGAAGCTTGTTCACATCAAGGTTCTGGGATTCCTTTCAGTCCGCCATGGGCACTAAGATCAGGTTCAGCACTGCTTTTCACCCTCGGACTAGTGGTCAAGTCGAGCGAGTGAATCAGATTCTAGAAGACATGCTCAGAGCCTGTGTCATATCCTTTGGCATGAAATGGGAAGACTGCCTTCCATTTGCCGAGTTCTCTTACAACAACAGCTTTCAACCAAGTGCAGGCAAAGCACCGTTTGAAATCCTCTATGGCAGAAAGTGCCGTACCCCTCTCAACTGGTCTGAAACAGGTGAACGTCAACTTCTTGGCAATGACTTGATCTCAGAAGCCGAAGAAATGTGCAAAGTCATACGTGAGAATCTCAAGGCCGCTCAGTCGCGTCAGAAGAGCTACTATGACGGCAAGCATCGTGATTTGGCATTCAACATTGATGATCATGTTTATCTCCGTGTGTCTCCGATGAAAGGCACCCAAAGATTCGGTATCAAAGGAAAGCTTGCTCCTAGATACGTCGGGCCTTTCAAGATTCTTGGCAAGAGAGGCGATCTAGCCTATCAACTTGAGCTCCCTTCAAACTTCGCCAATGTTCATGATGTCTTCCATGTGTCTCAACTCTGCAAATGCTTCAAGGCACCTGAGCGCATGATTCCGTTTGAAGAGATTGATTTTCATCAAGACCTGTCCTACCGAGAGCATCCAGTTGCCATTCTCGAAGAAACCGAACGCAAGACCCGCAACAAGTCCATCAAATTTCTGAAAGTCAAGTGGTCACATCACACCGACCGAGAGGCTACGTGGGAACGAGAAGATCATCTTCGTTCCGAGTACCCTTCCTTTTTCCAGTCCTAGATCTCGGGACGAGATCTTTTTGTAGTAGAGGAGAGTTTGTAATGCCCCGGATGTAATACTTTCCCTTTTGGGTATATAATATATCTCCGGCTTCATCTATTTCCATTCCGGGTTCTTTGCCTTTCGGGTTTTCGTCGTTTTGTTGTGTGAGTGTGTGGCATTCATTCATATCATGTAGACATGTGCATTGCATTGCATTTGTGTTGTCGGTTGCATCCGGTTCCACGCGTGTAATGCCCAGGATGGAGTTATACCTCCTACGTGTCGAGGCACGACTTAAAGGCATAAATCCATCCTAGAATGATCTCAAGTCTGGTAATCTTTGCACAACTCATGTAAAAGAGGGGATAGTAAACAGAAAATAGTTGGCTTACACTCGCCACGTCACAGAATTACAATTCAAGTCTCAAACATCATACATTAAGAACATCACAGCCCTCTAAGGGCAAAATCCAAATGTCAAAGTACCAAACTTAGATAAATAAACCACAGGCAGATCGAATCCTAGTAAGAGTCTCCACTACTGATCATCCGGGTATCGCACATAGTACCGACTACGCTCCTCGTCGTACTCCCAATCCAGCTCGGTGCCATCACCTGGATAGCTCACAGCTGGACCTGCATCTGGTGTGTGAAGTAACTGTGAGCCACAGAGGACTCAGCAATCCCGTCTCCGGGTAACAAGACTATCCAAGCCTTTGGGTGAGGATAAGGCTGAAGAAAAGAATAAGTCTGCAGCAGCAACTAGCATCTAGCTTACGTGAGTGAGAGCGAGAAGAGAAAGCCTCAGCGAGAAGTGATCATGAAGTGATCCTAGCTACAAGCTCCACAATCATAACCCCTCCGTGTTCAACTCCCGAATCCCTATTCGGAAATTGACAGTCACGGAACACACGCTGGTAGTGTATTAGTAACATTGTGTCAAGTTATCTACAACCGGAATTAACAAGCTCCCATCTGCCACATAACCGCGGGCACGGCTTTCGAAAGTTCAAACCCTGCAGGGGTGTTCCAACTTGACCCATTACAAGCCCATGATCCGCGGAGTCGCAACTCCAAGGTGGGAAGACCCGAGTATCCTCGGAATCCCGTGCTCAAGATATACCGAACTAAGGTAAGGCTAATCCAGCAAATCCTCCCGGCGTGTCGACACCCTGATAGTAGCCGCGCGTATCTAAGTCTCAGGACACGACCGGATGAGTCATCCTACAGGTTTTTACCAAACCTCAAGTTTCCTTGAGGTGGCCCCGCAGTCTGCTCGTTTCGGACCAACACTCATGTGGAGCACTGGCCCGGGGTTGTTGATTAAGAAAGAGGGTTAATTACTCCCTATGCAAGTTTAGTTTGTTATTAGGCAAATAGTACCAATGTTGGGACTTGCTGGAAAAGACTTAGCACTTAGCGGTTTATCGAGGGGGTCCCATACACCCCAACCGTGTTAGGAACGCATAATCAAGGAACATAATACCGGCTTATACGGATCCTAACGGCATGAGTGGAACAAAACACCAAGCAAAAGGCTTAGCCTTCCACCCTTGCCAATATATAGATGATTTCATTTAAAGCATTTATATAGTGTGATATAACCCAACCAAACTTCAACATGGAGCAAGCATCTTCACTTCACCTGCAACTAGCAACGCTATAAGAAGGGCTGAGCGAAGCGTACTTAGCCAAGCAACGGTTTGCATAGGTAGGTTGGTTAAACATGGCAATTGGCTACAAGTAGGAGGCTGACAAGAAGATCATGGGCATCGAGGCAAAACTATAGATCGAGACTACTAGCAATAGGCAAAGATAGTAATGTTATCGGGGTTCGGTCATCTTGCCTGAAGAGAAGTCGTTCGGATCGTAAGAAGGGTCCTCGTGCTCAACCTCGTTGGTAACCTCGTGCTCAACCTCGTACTCGGTCTCAGCTTCCGGCTCTAAACAAAACAATCACACCAAGCACCAATCAACAAGATGCAATGCGCACTCGAAAAACATGAATGCATGATGGATGCACTAAGGATGCACACGGAGCACGTAAAATATCACTCAAGCAAAACACCTCAAAACAAGATAACAATCTGATATTATGAATCTACGCAGAAAATCAATCAAGTTTGATATAAGATTCGCTGAAATCGGAGTTACGGGCTAAAAGTTATGCCCGAAACAAGATTTGAGCGAAAGCTGAAAATTACAGCAACATAGCATCTTGGGAGCTCAAAATAATTAAGCTACAGCACCCAAAAGGCATGGCAAAGGACATGAACTCAAACTAGACATATACTATAGCAACTAAGTCCAAGGTGCACCCCCAACGGAGTCACGGATTAATAGCAATGATCTTGGACATATGGAACTTGACAATAAAATTCTGGCAGCAGAATTTTATTGAAACTTTGGAGCAAAAGATAAACATGCTACAGCCACTTAAATGGACATGTGAAAACATGGATGGAAAGACAACAATATATACTACAAGGAACAATCAAAATCCACTCCAAAACTATCATGCTTTGTCCTAGAACATCACACGAACATGGCATCGGAACGTTACAGATTTCAGACTTAGTGAAAAATCCACCAAGTCCTAAAACAGCAATAACATCATAGCATCTAAAAGAGCATGTTTAAGTCACCTCGAAACTAATCATGGCAAGAGGTAAGCACCTCATCAAAGTGCACATGAAGGTGATCCCGAAACACACAAGCATGCTTCATAGAGATGAACACAACGATTGCAACGAGCTCAACAAGAAGGCATTTCATAACAAGTGAAACAACATCACATGAACATGGCACTTTGCAACGATGATAACAAGACAAGAATAAAGCTAACATGCAACCTATCACAAACAACTTGTAGATCATGGCAAGACGAACACGTGGACGTGTCATTTGCATCATTTGGACAAACGAGCTAAAAGATATCACATGGCAAAGGTGGCATAAAAATAACACATAGCAGCAGTTTATATCATGATGCACTCTTGCAACAGCAAAACAAGCACCTAGATGAACTCTAACATGCATGAAAACAACAGGTAAAACGTAGAGCAAGTCTCCACGAACGTCTGGACATGCTACACGCGCGAAACGGAGTAACAGGCAAAAAGTTAGAGCAGGTCAAACATATCATTTCAGATTAACAGATCTGGGACTTAGGAGTGGGGGAGTCAACCTCATCAGATCTGATCTGAGGAAAAAAATGACGGCGGGCCGATCCGGTGCGGCCCGACTGGAGGCAGAGGCGGCGGCCCGCGGAGGCGAGGCGCGCTGGGGTGGCCCAGCTCGGGGGAGGCGGCTGGCGAGAGCTGGCCCAGCCGGCGACGCAGAGTGGCGATGGCCCGCGGCGACTCGGGCCCAGAGGAAACGGCGGGAGGCGGGAGCGAAGGAACTTGGCGCGGTGGGAGGCGACGCCCTGCAGCGATGGGCCTCGAGGCACGGAGTCGGCCTGGCGCGGAAGGCTCGGTGCTGACGCGCCGCGGGAGGGAGGCCCGGCGGCGATGTGGTCCTCCCGGGCCTGGCGCCTGCGGAGGGAGGCAGAGGCCAGCGATGGGCCTTGGCGATGCGGTGGTGGAGTGCGAGGCCTCGAGGGCGATCTGGCTGGGCGCCTCGAGGGCGTTGACCCTGGCGTCCCAGATCGAATCTGGCGCCGGGGGGGTTCGAACCAGCGGGTTTTTGCGGCGGCGGTCGGCTCCTCGACCGGCCGGCGCGATTTCTGGAAGAGGGGACTGGATGAGCACGGAAAAAGAGGAGGGGAAAGGATCTAGAGGATAGGGATGCCCAAAATGGACATAGGGGGGCCTAAATATAGCAGTTTTTAGGGTTAGGGGGGAATTTAGGGGCGCTAGGAGCCCTCCGATCGCGATCCGACGGATCCGATCGCGGGGATAGATTTAAAAGGCCTAGGAGGAGATAAAAGACTGCAGTAGGGGTGTTTCCGGGACACGAAGTGAAGGCACTTTGGACCCACACGAACAACGGATGGAAAAACCAACGGAGTCCAAACGAGACGAGATTTGAGAGGCGGGTTGCACACAACAAAACAACAACACACACAACAACCTCGCGGCACACCGGTAACGTTAAACGCCCAAACAACAAAGTAGGCCTACGGGACGTCACGGACACGTGAAGGAGCTCCGGAACGCGAAACGGACAACGGGAAGAAACACGCTGAACCGGATGCAACCGACAACACAAAAGCACTGCAATGCACATGTCTACATGATATGAATGACTGCCACACACTCACACAACAAAACGACGAAAACCCGAAAGACAAAGAACCCGGAATGGAAATAGATGAAGCCGGAGATATATTATATACCCAAAAGGGAAAGTATTACATCCGGGGCATTACAAACTCTCCTCTACTACAAAAAGATCTCGTCCCGAGATCTAGGACTGGAAAAAGGAAGGGTACTCGGAACGAAGATGATCTTCTCGTTCCCAGGTAGCTTCACGGTCGGTGTGATGTGACCACTTGACTTTCAGAAACTTGATGGACTTGTTGCGGGTCTTGCGTTCGGTTTCTTGGATTTAGGAAAGCCAGTGACGAAGTCCATTTCAATGTGGTCGAACTTCCACTCGGGAATAGGAAGAGGTTGGAGAAGACCGGCTGGACGTTGATGTTCTGCTTTCACTCTTCTGCATACATCACATTCATTCATGAATTGGGCAATTTCCCTTTTCATGCGTGTCCACCAGTAAGACTGCTTGAGGTCTTGATACATCTTGGAACTGCCAGGATGAATGGAAAGGAGAGAAACATGAGCTTCTTCCATTATGAGCTTCCTGAGATCACCTTTGGGAACAACGAGTCTGTCCTCGAAGAACAAGGTATCTCTCTCATCAACACGGAAGCACTTGTATTTTGGAGTGCCCTTTGCAATCCCATGTTTCACTTTCTTCACCATGGTATCACTGAGCTGGGCCTCACAGACTTGATCTTCCAAGGTAGGAGCAATTTGGAGATTTGCAAGAAAACCCTGCGGAACAACTTGGAGGTTGAGTTTCCTGAAAGCTTCACAAAGCTCAGGCTGGTACGGCTTGATAAGAAGGCTGTTGCAATATGCCTTTCTGCTCAAAGCATCTGCAATCACATTCGCCTTGTCAGGAGTGTATTCAATGCTGGGATTATACTCTTGGATCATTTCGACCCAACGAGTCTGGCGGAGGTTCAGATGCGGCTGTGTGAAGATGTACTTCAAGCTCTTGTGATCAGTGAAGATGTCGACCTTTCTGCCCAACAACAGATGTCTCCACGCAATCAGAGCATGTACCACAGCTGCTAGCTCGAGATCATGTGTGGGATAGTTCTTCTCACTTGGCTTTAGCTGACGAGAAGTGTATGCCACAATTCTCTTATCTTGCATAAGCACACCACCAAGACCTTGAAGAGAAGCATCACAGAATACTTCATAGGGCTTGGATTCATCCGGAGGAGTCAGAACTGGAGCAGAAACAAGCTTCTCTTTTAGAGTTTTGAAAGCCACTTCACATTCGGGAGACCAAAAGTATTTGACATTCTTCTGAAGCAAGTTGGAAAGAGGCTTGGCAATCTTGGAGAAGTTCTCAACGAACCTTCTGCAATAGCTGGCAAGACCCAGAAAACTGCGGAGCTGCTTGACGTTCTGAGGAGCTTCCCAGTTGACAATTGCTTCAACTTTCTCGGGATTAACCGCAATGCCGTCAGCTGAGATGATGTGGCCCAGGTACAAAACCTTATCGAGCCAAAACTCGCACTTGGAGAACTTGGCATAGAATTTATGCTCTCGGAGTCGATCAAGAACCAGACGTAAGTGCTTTTCGTGATCTTCTTCATTTTTGGAAGACACCAGAATATCATCCAGATACACGAGCACAAACTCTCCAGTATAGGGGTTGAAGATGTAATGCATCATCCTTGAAAAGGTAGGAGGAGCATTGGCGAGACCGAAGGACATGACGGTATACTCGTATGAACCGTAGCTCGTTCTGAAGGCCGTCTTGCGAATGTCTTCCTCGCGAATGCGAATTTGATGATAGCCCATTCGGAGGTCAAGCTTAGAGAACACTTTAGCTCCTTTGAGCTGCTCAAAGAGTTCGTTGATGTTGGGGAGCGGATACTTGTTCTTAATTGTCTTCTTGTTCAATGGCCGGTAATCAACACAGAGACGCTCCGTGCCATCTTTCTTCTTGACAAATAAGACACCACAGCCCCACGGGGATGTACTAGGCCTGATGAGACCCATACTCTCCTGCTTATCAAGCTGCTTCTTCAATTCCTTCAATTCATCCGGAGAGAGCTTGTACGGACGCCGGCACGCAGGCTCAGTGCCCGGCTCGAGTTCAATGACAAACTCCACCTGACGGTGTGGAGGCATGCCTGGAAGTTCTTCAGGAAAGACGTCTTGATATTCGTTCACCACAGGAATTTGATTTATGGCATTAATTTCGCCCTTATCATTGAGAGAGAAAAGCCGGATAGTGTTATCCCTGGAGGCGAAGATAATCACATCTTCATCAGAATGAGTCAACTTGACTTCCTTCTGTGCACAATCAATGTGAGCATCATGCTGAGAAAGCCAATCCATTCCGAGGATGAGGTCGATGTCAGAATTACCAAGAATCACCGGTTTAGCCAGAAAGCGATAATCACCCATGCGAATAGAAACATTCGGAGCAAATATGTTGGAAGTCATGCACTTGCCCAGAGAAATTACTTGCAACCTCTGAGGCAGACTTTGGATGTCAACATTATACTTGGATGCAAATGGTTGAGACATGAAAGAGCATGATGCACCTGAATCAAATAACACTTTAGCTGGAAAAGAGTTAACTGGAAGGTTACCCAAAATGACATCAGAAGAATTCTCCGCTTGTGCTGCATTCATCAGATTGACCCTTGCTGCCTTTGGATCATGCCTGACAATAGCTGAACTCACAGGTGGAGGAGGAGGAAGACGCTTCGGATTCGGACATCTGTTGGCATAGTGACCTTTCTGAGTGCATTTGTTGCAAGTCACTTCTGAGAGAGGACGGAAAAGAGAGCCACTTGACTTGGAGCCTTGAGACTGAAACTGCTTCTTCGACTGGTTGCTCGGGTTGGGTGGGTGGGAGAAACCACGACCACTAGAGTTCTTGTTGTTGGAGTTGTTGAAGTTGTTGTATGGAGCTCGAATCACTGGAGGAGGAGGAAGCCAGAATTTCTGTTGTTTCGCAGCCAACTGAGACAATGAGGAAGAGTGAACAGCATCTCGAATTCTCTTCTTAGAAGCCTCCATCTTAAGCTGAGCCGCTTCTTGTTTCAAAGCCATGTTATAGAACTTGTCGAATTCATCGGGCTCGAACAAAGTGAGAGCAAGCTGAAGTTCATCTTTGAGACCTCCACGGAACTGATAGATTTTACTCTTGGCATCAGGAATGTCTTGCTTAGCATAGCGAGCGAGGTTTTGGAACTTGACATTATACTGATAGACTGTCATGGAGCCCTGCTTCAGGTTGCGGAATTGCTCACGCATACCCTCGATGACACTTGTAGGGATGTGGTGCGAACGGAAATCCTTGCAGAAATTCTCCCAAGAGATCACTTGACCCGGCCTGGAGTCTTTGTACTGCTGCCACCAGTCAGCTGCTTGATCTTTCAGTTGGAAGGCTGTAAACTTCACATAGTCATCTTCTTTCACGTTACTGCACTCAAAATGCTTCTTTATGTCGGTCAACCAATCCTCAGCATCAAGAGGGTCGACACAGTAACTGAAAGCTTTAGGATAGTTAGCCAGGAACTGGTTGAGAGTAGCATGGTGCTGCTGGAAGAAGTTGCCTTGATTCCCTGGAACACCCTGATTAGCTTGCATAGCTTGCATCTGCTGCATCATCTGCATCATCAACTGAGTGTTCTGAGCTGTAGTCTGCATAATTGCTCTCCTAGCCTCAGGCGGAGGAGGAGGGGAAGGAGGATGTTCTGGAACCTCTTCCACCTCTGGGTTAGCGTTGGGAACCTTTTTCGGAGCCATCCTGTAAGAGATGACCACGAATCAGCAATTGATTGACAAAAGGTATAAGCTGAAACAATGGAATGAATTGCAACAAGTCTTCACAATAATCATTCGAACAATAAGAACGAATGAAATCATCCGAACAAGAGGAACGAATGATATTCTCAGTTAAACGATAACATCAGTCTTCACGAGAAGCCACATAGGGATCAAAAGGATAAAATAAGAAAAACAACAAGGTACAGACGGGAACAAACGCAAGAGAGGAGTTTCGTTCTAACATCTTTGTGCTGAAAGCATATGAACGCGTTACGAAAAGGTTTTGCAATCCCCGGATCAGCATAGCCAAGGACCCTTTAAGATGCAACTCCTGATAGTAACATCGGTCATATAACCCCTTCACTCAATGTCGAACCCCGAACTCACTAACCTGCATTCGTTGGAAGAATGCCTACGATCTACTGGATAAAACCCACCTATAGATTTCCGAAAGATTCCAGTTATGCAATCAGGTGTTGGGGATACACGGGAAGCACCGCACAATCAACTCTAACCTACATCCAGGTGTATCCATCCTTCAACACATAACCAGTCTTCCTCGGAAACTGTGTACCTCGGACCTTCGAAAAGCATCCACTATAACAAGCTATGGCAATACTCCCGAACTACCTCCCCAGTACTGGGTGATGTCGGGGTTATCTTGCCACTGGCCGTATAGGGGAGATTTTCGATGTCGCCGTCTTAAGTATTTAGTACTGCCGCGATATGCTTGTGTCAATGATACCCCGAAGCTCAACACCTCGGTAACAGGAGGCATCGAGAACAATATCCTTGTCACAAGAACATCGAAACAATCCCAGAATACTCGCGGGATTCCTAAAAAAAAATTTGTGCAATTTTTGAAGATAGGAGAGACAAGAGTAGTCGTCAGGAGTCCACACCAAAGAGAAAGGGGATGAGAAGCAAAGAAATCCTACTCTCCGATATAATATAGGACTCAAAAAGTTTTCAGTGTGTGCCTAGACTCGACCGTCAACGATTCGATCAAACAGTGGGGGCTCCTAGGTCGGAGAAGACTCTGAATACCAACTTGTAATGCCCAGGATGGAGTTATACCTCCTACGTGTCGAGGCACGACTTAAAGGCATAAATCCATCCTAGAATGATCTCAAGTCTGGTAATCTTTGCACAACTCATGTAAAAGAGGGGATAGTAAACAGAAAATAGTTGGCTTACACTCGCCACGTCACAGAATTACAATTCAAGTCTCAAACATCATACATTAAGAACATCACAACCCTCTAAGGGCAAAATCCAAATGTCAAAGTACCAAACTTAGATAAATAAACCACAGGCGGATCGAATCCTAGTAAGAGTCTCCACTACTGATCATCCGGGTATCGCACATAGTACCGACTACGCTCCTCGTCGTACTCCCAATCCAGCTCGGTGCCATCACCTGGATAGCTCACAGCTGGACCTGCATCTGGTGTGTGAAGTAACTGTGAGCCACAGAGGACTCAGCAATCCCGTCTCCGGGTAACAAGACTATCCAAGCCTTTGGGTGAGGATAAGGCTGAAGAAAAGAATAAGTCTGCAGCAGCAACTAGCATCTAGCTTACGTGAGTGAGAGCGAGAAGAGAAAGCCTCGGCGAGAAGTGATCACGAAGTGATCCTAGCTACAAGCTCCACAATCATAACCCCTCCGTGTTCAACTCCCAAATCCCTATTCGGAAATTGACAGTCACGGAACACACGCTGGTAGTGTATTAGTAACATTGTGTCAAGTTATCTACAACCGGAATTAACAAGCTCCCATCTGCCACATAACCGCGGGCACGGCTTTCGAAAGTTCAAACCCTGCAGGGGTGTTCCAACTTGACCCATTACAAGCCCACGATCCGCGGAGTCGCAACTCCAAGGTGGGAAGACCCGAGTATCCTCGGAATCCCGTGCTCAAGATATACCGAACTAAGGTAAGGCTAATCCAGCAAATCCTCCCGGCGTGTCGACACCCTGATAGTAGCCGCGCGTATCTAAGTCTCAGGACACGACCGGATGAGTAATCCTACAGGTTTTTACCAAACCTCGAGTTTCCTTGAGGTGGCCCCGCAGTCTGCTCGTTTCGGACCAACACTCATGTGGAGCACTGGCCCGGGGTTGTTGATTAAGAAAGAGGGTTAATTACTCCCTATGCAAGTTTAGTTTGTTATTAGGCAAATAGTACCAATGTTGGGACTTGCTGGAAAAGACTTAGCACTTAGCGGTTTATCGAGGGGGTCCCATACACCCCAACCGTGTTAGGAACGCATAATCAAGGAACATAATACCGGCTTATACGGATCCTAACGGCATGAGTGGAACAAATCACCAAGCAAAAGGCTTAGCCTTCCACCCTTGCCAATATATAGATGATTTCATTTTTAAGCATTTATATAGTGTGATATAACCCAACCAAACTTCAACATGAAGCAAGCATCTTCGATCTTCACCTGCAACTAGCAATGCTATAAGAAGGGCTGAGCGAAGCGTACTTAGCCAAGCAACGGTTTGCATAGGTAGGTTGGTTAAACATGGCAATTGGCTACAAGTAGGAGGCTGACAATAAGATCATGGGCATCGAGGCAAAACTATAGATCGAGACTACTAGCAATAGGCAAAGATAGTAATGTTATCGGGGTTCGGTCATCTTGCCTGAAGAGAAGTCGTTCGGATCGTAAGAAGGGTCCTCGTGCTCAACCTCGTTGGTAACCTCGTGCTCAACCTCGTACTCGGTCTCAGCTTCCGGCTCTAAACAAAACAATCACACCAAGCACCAATCAACAAGATGCAATGCGCACTCGAAAAACATGAATGCATGATGGATGCACTAAGGATGCACACGGAGCACGTAAAATATCACTCAAGCAAAACACCTCAAAACAAGATAACAATCTGATATTATGAATCTACACAGAAAATCAATCAAGTTTGATATAAGATTCGCTGAAATCGGAGTTACGGGCTAAAAGTTATGCCCGAAACAAGATTTGAGCGAAAGCTGAAAATTACAGCAACATAGCATCTTCGGAGCTCAAAATAATTAAGCTACAGCACCCAAAAGGCATGGCAAAGGACATGAACTCAAACTAGACATATACTACAGCAACTAAGTCCAAGGTGCACCCCCAATGGAGTCACGGATTAATAGCAATGATCTTGGACATATGGAACTTGACAATAAAATTCTGGCAGCAGAATTTTATTGAAACTTTGGAGCAAAAGATAAACATGCTACAGCCACTTAAATGGACATGTGAAAACATGGATGGAAAGACAACAATATATACTACAAGGAACAATCAAAATCCACTCCAAAACTATCATGCTTTGTCCGAGAACATCACACGAACATGGCATCGGAACGTTACAGATTTCAGACTTGGTGAAAAATCCACCAAGTCCTAAAACAGCAATAACATCATAGCATCTAAAAGAGCATGTTTAAGTCACCTCGAAACTAATCATGGCAAGAGGTAAGCACCTCATCAAAGTGCACATGAAGGTGATCCCGAAACACACAAGCATGCTTCATAGAGATGAACACAACGATTGCAACGAGCTCAACAAGAAGGCATTTCATAACAAGTGAAACAACATCACATGAACATGTCACTTTGCAACGATGATAACAAGACAAGAATAAAGCTAACATGCAACCTATCACAAACAACTTGTAGATCATGGCAAGACGAACACGTGGACGTGTCATTTGCATCATTTGGACAAACGAGCTAAAAGATATCACATGGCAAAGGTGGCATAAAAATAACACATAGCAGCAGTTTATATCATGATGCACTCTTGCAACAGCAAAACAAGCACCTAGATGAACTCTAACATGCATGAAAACAACAGGTAAAACGTAGAGCAAGTCTCCACGAACGTCTGGACATGCTACACGCGCGAAACGGAGCAACAGGCAAAAAGTTAGAGCAGGTCAAACATATCATTTCAGATTAACAGATCTGGGACTTAGGAGTGGGGGAGTCAACCTCATCAGATCTGATCTGAGGAAAAAAATGACGGCGGGCCGATCCGGTGCGGCCCGGCTGGAGGCAGAGGCGGCGGCCCGCGGAGGCGAGGCGCGCTGGGGTGGCCCAGCTCGGGGGAGGCGGCTGGCGAGAGCTGGCCCAGCCGGCGACGCAGAGTGGCGACGGCCCGCGGCGACTCGGGCCCAGAGGAAACGGCGGGAGGCGGGAGCGAAGGAACTTGGCGCGGTGGGAGGCGACGCCCTGCAGCGATGGGCCTCGAGGCCCGGAGTCGGCCTGGCGCGGAAGGCTCGGTGCTGACGCGCCGTGGGAGGGAGGCCCGGCGGCGATGTGGTCCTCCCGGGCCTGGCGCCTGCGGAGGGAGGCAGAGGCCAGCGATGGGCTTTGGCGATGCGGTGGTGGAGTGCGAGGCCTCGAGGGCGATCTGGCTGGGCGCCTCGAGGGCGTTGACCCTGGCGTCCCAGATCGAATCTAGCGCCGGGGGGGTTCGAACCAGCGGGTTTTTGCGGCGGCGGTCGGCTCCTCGACCGGCCGGCGCGATTTCTGGAAGAGGGGACTGGATGAGCACGGAAAAAGAGGAGGGGAAAGGATCTAGAGGATAGGGATGCCCAAAATGGACATAGGGGGGCCTAAATATAGCAGTTTTTAGGGTTAGGGGGGAATTTAGGGGCGCTAGGAGCCCTCCGATCGCGATCCGACGGATCCGATCGCGGGGATAGATTTAAAAGGCCTAGGAGGAGATAAAAGACTGCAGTAGGGGTGTTTCCGGGACACGAAGTGAAGGCACTTTGGACCCACACGAACAACGGATGGAAAAACCAACGGAGTCCAAACGAGACGAGATTTGAGAGGCGGGTTGCACACAACAAAACAACAACACACACAACAACCTCGCGGCACACCGGTAACGTTAAACGCCCAAACAACAAAGTAGGCCTACGGGACGTCACGGACACGTGAAGGAGCTCCGGAACGCGAAACGGACAACGGGAAGAAACACGCTGAACCGGATGCAACCGACAACACAAAAGCAATGCAATGCACATGTCTACATGATATGAATGACTGCCACACACTCACACAACAAAACGACGAAAACCCGAAAGACAAAGAACCCGGAATGGAAATAGATGAAGCCGGAGATATATTATATACCCAAAAGGGAAAGTATTACATCCGGGGCATTACAACGCGTTCCTTCCCGTTGTCCGTTTCGCGTTCCGGAGCTCCCTCACGTGTCCGTGACGTCCCGTAGGCCTACTTTGGTGTTTGGGCGTGTTACGTTACCGGTGTGCCGCGAGGTTGTTGTGTGTGTTGTTGTTTTGTTGTGTGCAACCCGCCTCTCAAATCTCGTCGCGTTTGGACTCCGTGTGCTATCCCATCAGTTATTCGTGTGGGTCCAAAGTGCCTCCACTTGTGGCCCAGAAACACCCCTACTGCAGTCTACTACCTTCTCCTAGGCCCATCTAAACTACCCCCGCGATCGGATCCGTCGGATCGCGATCGGAGGGCTCCTAAACCTCCAAATCCCCCTAACCCTAAAATCTGCTATTTATAGCACCCCCATGTCCATTTTAGACCATCCCTAACCCTAGCCCCTTCTTTTCCCTTCCTCCCCTCAATTTTTGTGCTCCATCAGATCAAAACTGCCACTTGGAGCCTCTCCTTCGAGCTCCCCGACCGGATCCCTTCGTTCCCGCTGAGTCAACGCATCCAGCGATCCTCTCCAGCCGCGCCAGGCCTCGAGGACGCGTTCCAGCCGCGCCAGCCGATCGGGCCTCGAGGAGGACCACTTCGTCGCCCCTCCTTCGGGCCTCGACCGATCCTCCGCTTCGCCTTCGCTCCTTCGCACCACCCCGCGCCAGCCTCGTCAGGCCCGAAGGCCACCGCCCCGCATCGCCCCGGCTGGGCCCCTCCGTCCTTCCGCCGCCGGCCCAGCACTTCGCACCACCCCCGCGCCTCCGCAGCAGGCCCAGTCGTCGCCGCGGGCCTCCGCTCCCGCCGCCGGATCGCCAGGCACCGCAGGCCGCGCCGCCCCGAAGCCGCCCAGGCGCCGCTCCCTCAGCTGGGCCGAGCCGAGCCGGGCTCCCTCGTCCGAGCCAGCAGCCAGGTGGGCCGCTCCGCTCGCCGGGGCCCAGAACCCCGCCGGACGCGCCGCCGCCACTCGGGCCGGCCCAGCCGCCGCCTCTCCTCCGCCGATCCAGTCCGCCGCCCGAGCCCGTGGGTTTTTTTTTTCGGATCCAGATCTGAGAGGAGGTTGCCCCAAATATCTCCAAGTCTCCGTTATTTGTGTGCTGATGCTATATTCAAACTGCTATATCTTTTAGTGTGGTGCTCCGATTCGCGCAAATAGCATGTCCAGACGTTCGTGGTGAATAGCACTACGTTTTATCTTTATGTGTCATGCATGTTAGAGATCATCTAGGTGCTTGTTTTGCTGTTGCAAGAGTGCATCATGATATAAACTGCTGTTATGTGATGTTTTTATGTCATCTTTGCCATGTGATATCTTTTAGCTCGTTTGTCCGAATGATGCAAATGACATGTCCACGTGTTCGTCTTGCCATGATCTACATGTTGTATGTGATAGGTTGCATGATAGATTTATTCTTGCCATGTTTATCATCGTTGCAAAGTGCCATGTGGCTGTGATGTTGTTTCACTTGTTATGGAATGCCATCTTGTTGAGCTCGTTGTTATCGTTGTGTTTATCTCCATGAAGCATGCTTGTGTGTTTCGGAATCACCTTCTTGTGTACTTTGAGGAGGTGCTTACCACTTGCCATGTTTAGTTTCGAGGTGACTTAAACATGCTCTTTTATATGCCTTGATGAACTGCTGTTTTAGGACTTAGTGGTTTTTTCACTAAGTCTGAAATCTGTAATGTTCCGATGCCATGTTCGTGTGATGTTCTAGGGCAAAGCATGTTAGTTTTGGAGTGGATCTTGATTGTTCCTTGTAGTATATATTGTTGGCTTTCCATTCATGTTCTCACTTGTCTATTTGAGTGGCTGTAGCATGTTTATCTTTTGCTCCAAAGTTTCAATAAAATTCTGCTGCCAGAATTTTATTGTCAAGTTCAATATGTCCAAGTTCATTGCTATTGAACCGTGGCCCCGTTGGGTGTGCATCTTTGGACTTAGTTGCTGTAGTATATGTCTAGTTTGTGTTCAGGTCCTTTGCCATGATATTTGAGTGTTGTAGTTTAATTATTTTGTGCTCCGAAGTTGCTATGATGCTGTAATTTTCAGCTTTCGCTCATTTCTTGTTTCGGGCATAACTTTTAGCCCGTAACTCCGATTTCTGCGAGTCTTACATGAAACTTGATTGATTTTCCGTGTAGATTCATAATATCAGATTGTTATCATGTTTTGAGGTGTTTTGCTTGAGTGCCATTTTTCGTGCTCCGTGTGCATCCTTAGTGCATCCTTCATGCATCCATCATTCTCGAGTGCGCATTGCATCTTGTTGATTTGTGCTTGGTGTGATTGTTTTGTTTAGAGCCAGAAGCTGAGACCGAGTACGAGCACGAGCACGAGGTTACCAACGAGGTTGAGCACGAGGACCCTTCTTACGATCCGAACGACTTTGTAATGCCCAGGATGGGACTATACCTCCTACGTGTCGAGGCACGACTTAAAGGTATAAGCCCATCCTAGAATGATCTCAAGTTTGGTATCTTTGCACAACTCATGTAAAAGAGGGACTAAATTGCAAAAGGAGATAGTTGGCTTACACTCGCCACTTCACACAATACAATACATAAGCAATACATCATTCAAAACATCACAACCCGACTACGGGTGAAGAACCAAAAGAAAGATACCAAAACAACATAAAGCCACAGGTCAGGATCGAATCCTAGTAGAAACCACTACTGATCGTCGAAATGCCACAAACATACGGCCAAACTCTTCATCGAGCTCCCAGTGTAGAACTTGAACCAGCTTCTGCATCAAACTCGGCTGAACCTGCATCTGGTGTTGTAGTAACTGTGAGCCACGAGGACTCAGCAATCCCATAACCATGGGTAACAATACTAGCAAAGCTTTATGGGTAGGAAGAGGTAAGGTGGTGAGGTTGCAGCAGCGGCTAAGCAATAATATGGTGGCTAACTTACGAGTACCAGAATAAGATGAGAAGCTACGCAAACGGTCGCAAAAGAGGTGATCGCTAAAGATCCTAACTACATACGGTCAAACATAACCCCACCGTGTTCTCTTCTCAAAGTGAAAAGAGACAGTCACGGTTACTCACACAGTTGTGTGTTTTACTTCGGATCATCTGTCAAGTTTTCTACAACCGGACATTAACAAATTCCAATCTGCCACATAACCGCGGGCACGGCTTTCGAAAGATCATAACCCTGCAGGGGTGTTCCAACTTAGCCCATCACAAGCTCTCACGATTAGCTGAAGTGATAAATATAATATCATCACCCCTTATCTTAGGGAAAATCCGATCAGGCTCGGAGTCCCGGTAGCACAAGTCATTTCGACAATGGTAAAACAAGTCCAGCAAGACCTCCCGGCGTGCCGACACCCTGATAGTAGCCGCGCGTATCTCGTCTCAGGCCACGTCCGGATGAGCAGTACGTACAGATACCGAAGATCCCAGCGAACTGGGTGGTATCCGCAAGTGGCTCTAGTTTGGGACCAACACCATCAGCACTGGCCCCTCCCTGCTATGTAGAATTAAGAACCCGAGGGTGCGACCCCCTATGCAAATTTAATTATTTAATTAAGTTGTTATTATGAGGCAAATTAAAACCAATGTTGGGCCTTGCTGGAGGAGTTTTATTCAAAGTCGAACTGTCAAGGGGTCCCCATTTCACCCATCGTGTAAGGAACGCAAAATCAAGGAACATAATGTCGGTTTATCGGCGCCTAAGGTGGCATGAGTGGAACAAAACACCGAGCAAAAGGCCAAGCCTTCCACCCATGCCCAGTATATAGGTGTGTTAATAATAATTATAGATATTGTGATATTCCAACAACAAGTTCCCTCCTGGAACGAACTTCATCTTCACCTGCAACTAACAACGCTATAAGAGGGACTGAGCAAGCGAGGCTGAGCAAGCGGGTAACATAGCCAAACAGTGGTTTTGCTAGGAAGGTGTCAAGGTTAGAGGTTTCATGGCAACAAGGAGAGGCTGACATAAAACATGGGTAGCGCGACATGTAACGATAGCATCGAGACAACTAAGCATGGCAATGGTAGCAAAGGTATCCAAGGGTATGATCATCTTGCCTGGGATTCCACAAGGGAGAAGAACGGATCCATGAAGTAGACGGAGCAACAGTCGAGCGGATCCTCACAACTCCGGAACGAAACCGAAGCTAACAAGAGAAGCAACCGGAAAGAAGCAAACAACACGGTAAACACACAAACATAAACATGGCATACGATGCACATCCAAATATGATGCATGTCCGGTTTAAATATGCATGGCATGGCAAAGTGCAAAACAAAACTACAAGTTAAGTGGAGCTCAATATGCAACGAGTTGCATATTGACGAAACACCACATGTTAATTATTTAATTGACTCTCGTTATTTACAAGACAAGATTAAATGTTGGTTAACATGGCAAGAGGTGAAGCATAATAAAACTACACTATTAAGACATTTTAAATGGGGCCGGAAATAACAACAACATATTCCGGAAAATCCCCATGAGCATGTTTAATAATTATAAAGCAACAACAATTAAACATTTTAGTGTTGTTAACATGATGCGGATGACATGATCAAGTTTATGCAATTATTATTAAAAGGTTAACATAAGAGATATGAAGCATCGTCACCGTGGTGGAAGGAAAAGGGTGCCACGGCAACAATTCCGAAAATGATGCCACGGCAACATATCGGTTCCGGTAACTCGTTGAGAGACCGGTGCAAAAGATAGAATCGACGTGAGCAAGTCGAACAAGATGAAAGTGGGTTGGTCCCGTTGCCGGGTTCCCACGGGTCGGCGACGAGGCAACCGAGGAACATGACAAAAGATCGGAACGGGCACGAAGCACACAAGGGAGACATTTCATACAACCACAACATCACACGGGTCACGTCTCGGGGTTATACCTTCGAAACACTCGTTTCGGGGCGGTTCGAGCCGTCGAGGGACGTAGTGGTACACGGGTCGTAGAGGAAGAAGTCGTTCACGTTCGGAGAGGAAGTAGTCGTTCACGTTTCTTCATCGAAGGTGGTCGTTCTCGTAGCGGTAGTTGTACTCGGGCGACGGTAGTGGTACTCGCGGTCGTCGAGCGACAGTAGTGGTACACGTTCCGTAGGGGTACTTGTCGCATCGCCATGTAGTTGTTCACGTTCATCGGAGAGGTACTCGCCATCATAGCCGTTCGGTCGTCGTGGTACTTGTCATCAGGTCATCGTGGTACTTGCCGGACTCGTTGTAGATGTACACGTATCCGTAGAGGTACTTGAGGTCTCGGTCTCGAGTCGTACACGATTCTTCGGACTTGCCGATCTCGCCCAAAAACACCTGCTGGACCAACACAACAACACCAAGCCGACGAAAAACAAAAAAAAACACAGCAGCAGCAGTTCGAGCTGCCCGGGACGAGGTGGCTGCGGGACTCCATGGCGGCGGAGGGCCTGAGGGCCGGCGCCCTGGTAGATGGCCGCTGGAGGGGAGGCAGAGCGGCGAGGCGTTGGCGAGGAGATGGCGAGGCGGCGCCCTGCCGCCTGAGGGCCGGTGGCGCGGCGCTCGCAGGAACCAAGGCGAAGGAGTGCGGGGCGGCTCGGCGCAGAGGAGGCCCGGAGGGACGAGGGCGCGCACGAGGGGAGGTGGCGGCCGCCGGCGCGGCTCCGCGCGAGGAGGAAGCAGGCTGCGGACGAAGACGGAGGGAGAGGCGCGTGAGGAGGAGGGGCCGCGGTGGCCGGCCGGGCTCCTGGAGGCGAGGTCGCGGCCGGGACGGCCTGGGGACGCGTCGGGCGCGGGATGGAGGAGGCCGGGCGCGTCGAAGGGAGTCGCAGAGGAGGGATTCGCTCGGGGGTTCGGGACAGAGAGCGAGAGAGGGATCGGGAGCGGCGGCGCAGAGGAAAACGGGAGGGAGATGAGCGATGCGGGTCGGGGCTAGGTTACAAGGGGTCTGGGCCGATGGGCCTAAGGGGCCGAGGCTGGGATGAGGCCTGAGGCCAGCTGGAGGACGGGCTGGAGGCTGGTGGCACATGGGCCAAGAGGAATGGCCTTGGCCCAAATGAGGCCAGGGGCTGGAAGAAACAAATGGCTGGGCTGGCTGCCTTTTATTTTTATTTCTTTAGCAGAAATAAAAAGAGAAGAAAAAGAATGCGGATGGGGTTAGGACAAAAGATAGCACAAAGGACTATTTTTCTCGGGCATCATAAAATGAGCAAGGTCCGAGAAAAATAGAAAAGGCATGAACGGAAAAATAATTCAAACATATTTGAATTTAATTCAAATGGGTTTGAACTAAGACTTGATTAAAGAAGTGTCCAAAAATGTTCGAATTTTTGGAGGAACCTCGAAACAACGGAAAAGAATTATTGGCAAGGTTTTTACGGAGAAACTAGAATTAAGAGACATGGGGAAAATTATGCAAGTGTGTTTGAGTAATTCCAAAGAATGGAATATTTTAATATAGCTCCCTAAAATAATGAGAGACTTTTATATGTTATAAAGAGAAGTCACCTTCCCTCGATTTAAATGGACCGAAGGTCCACACAATTTATTAGGTTGAGATGCAAAAGATTAATGACATGATGGCATGATGACATGATGCAATGCAAAAATAAATAAAACAAGCACAAAGAACACACGGGAGACCCCGGAACATCTGGAATCTTCTGGTATCTTCTGGGACGTCGGTCTTCGGGCGTCACAGACTTCACTTCAGGCAAGATGACCGAACCCCGATAACATTACTATCTTTGCCTATTGCTAGTAGTTCCGATCTATAGTTTTGCCTCGATGCCCATGTTCTTCCTGTCAGCCTCCTACTTGTAACCATTGCCATGTTTAACCACCCTACCTATGCAAACCCTTGCTTGGCTAAGTACGCTTCGCTCAGCCCTTCTTATAGCCTTGCTAGTTGCAGGTGAAGATCGAAGATGCTTGCTTCATGTTGAAGTTTTGTTGGGTTATATCACACTATATAATTGCTAAAATGAAATCATCTATATATTGGCAAGGGTGGAAGGCTAAGCCTTTTGCTTGGTGATTTGTTCCACTCATGCCGTTAGGAACCGTTTAAACCGGTGTTATGTTCCTTGATTATGCGTTCCTAACACGGTTGGGGTGTATGGGACCCCCTCGATAAACCGCTAAGTGCTAAGTCTTTTCCAACAAGTCCCAACATTGGTACTATTTGCCTAATAACAAACTAAACTTGCATAGGGAGTTATAAACCCTTTTTCTTAATCAACAACCCCGGGCCAGTGCTCCACATGAGTGTTGGTCCGAAACGGGGAGCCTGCGGGGCCACCTCAAGGAAACTCGAGGTCTGGTAAAAACCCGTAGCTTCGCCCATCCGGTCGTGTCCTGAGACTTAGATACGCGCGGCTACTATCAGGGTGTCGACACGCCGGGAGGATTTGCTGGATTAGCCTTACCTTAGTTCGGTATATCTTGAGCACGGGATTTCGAGAATACTCGGGTCTTCCCACTTTGGAGTTGCGACTCCGCGGATCGTGGGCTTGTAATGGGTCAAGTTGGAACACCCCTGCAGGGTTATGAACTTTCGAAAGCCGTGCCCGCGGTTATGTGGCAGATGGGAGCTTGTTAATATCCGGTTGTAGATAACTTGACACAATGTTACTAATACACTACCAGCGTGTGTTCCGTGACCGTCAATTTCCGAATAGGGATTCGGGAGTTGAACACGGAGGGGTTATGTTTGTTGAGCTTGTAGTTAGGATCACTTCTTGATCACTTCTCGTCCGAGGCTTTCTCTTCTCGCTCTCACTCACGTAAGCTAGTTGCTAGTTGCTGCTGCAGACACTTATTCTTTTCTTCAGCCTTATCCTCTCCCAAGGCTTAAATAGTCTTGTTACCCGGGAACGGGATTGCTGAGTCCTCTGTGGCTCACAGTTACTTCACCACCAGATGCAGGTCCAGCTGTGAGCTATCCAGGTGATGGCACCGAGCTGGATTGGGAGTACGACGAGGAGCGTAGTCGGTACTATGTTCGATATCCGGATGATCAGTAGTGGAGACTCCTACTAGGATTCGTTCCGCCTGTGGATGTTATTTAAGTTTGGTATCTTGCATTTGGATTTTGCCCTTAGAGGGTTGTGATGTTCTTAATGTATGATGTTTGAGACTTGTTATGTAATTGTGTGACGTGGCGAGTGTAAGCCAACTATTTTTGTTTACAATCCCCTCTTTTACATGAGATGTGCAAAGATTACCGAACTTGAGATCATTCTAGGATGGATTTATGCCTTTAAGTCGTGCCTCGACACGTAGGAGGTATAACTCCATCCTGGGCATTACATGCCTGCAGCAGAAGTCCCACCTGGTGCATTGAAAGTGATACCTTCACCTTTAGCTCTCTGTTCATGAATGTTGCACTCGGCTTTGTGTGCCTTAGACAACATTAGGCCCATCCGCCTACAGTACATGCCCTGCAAGACCCTCCCAAATGAGCTGAATGCAACATTAAGTTCTTTGGCATGGAGCTCTTTGTGCTTGTTGTATATGACTTGCATGTGTGGGGTCAATTGCGATGCACGGAAAAACAATGGCATTAGATTCGTAGAGACAGTTGTTCATAACATGCCAGTGAAACAAAGATGCAAATGCGAAGAAGCAAAAAAGAAGAAATTAGTTGCGAGAAAAAAACCAACCTCTAACTCCTTGATAGTTGGCAATGCATGGAGCCACTCCTCCAAAGAGCCGCAAACATCGTCACCACTCTCCGTGTTAGCTGGAGGCGGCTCATGCACGTGCTCTGTGTTGCCATTGGTACCCCGAGCGTCAGGTTTGCCTTGAGAACCCGCATCTTCTCCCACGTGTACATTTGTTTGCATGTGGGAGCTCTCCGGTACATCCAATACTAGAAATCCCCATATTTCCGACGGTGAAATCTAATAGCCGACGGACTGTCGATTATTATAGTAATAGCCGACGGTTGTGGTATTGGCCGACGGTTAGTGTCAACTCACGCGTATTACCACTAATACCCGACGGTATACTAGAATGCCCGACGGTGAAAATACACCCCTCGGGCATCCAACTTAATGCCCGACGGTTCATCGTAAAGCCCAACGGTTTTTCCTACACCCACAGGGATTACATGTAATGCCCGACGGGTTTCCCTACACCCACGGGGATTACATGTAATGCCCGACGGTTAATGCTAATGCCCGACGGTTGTTGGTACACCCTCGGGGATTACATCTAATGGCCGACGGTTTTTGCCCCACCCACGGGGATTACACGTAATGCCCGACGATGAAATTTAATAGCCGAAGGTGAAAACAAAACTCTCACCTATGAGAGAAAATGGCCAATGGTAGATGTGTGCCTCTCGGTTATTTGTGAAAATATTCTTTTTCACAATTAATATATAGGACGCTTTAAAAAGTTGGTACATGACAATACAAATATGGTGTTTAAAAAATTTGCACTCATATGACAAAAGTACTAGTTTCCTAATTTCTTAGTCATGTACTTCAGCAATTTCCATTGTACTTATCTTTAGTTTTTTAATAAATGCAACTTGATTGTCTAGAAGGACCCGTATATATTATTAAATTAATGCAAATATGTTGTGAAGTATTAATTACATTTTGAAATTATAATGAGGATGAGTGTTATTGTATTTTAAAATTAAGAAAGTGGAATGATATGCATACGATCCTATACGTACATATGATCCTTGATGTCCAAAGCAGTGAGACCATTCCTTTTCCTCCTAACCAAGAAGGATGCATCACCCTTTCTACAAAGAGTCTGCCACAATGGAGCCACATAGTCCTTACTGTTTCAAAGTGCTGCCCTCCCCTGCATCGGTGAGGCTATGTTCGTAGAGTATGAACCCGTTCATATTTTTCATCACCATTTTAGGTCCTTAGTAAACACCTAGGGGATGGTCATGAAGTACTAAACTATCATGACTTATAACAAGCCTTCGCGAGGATGAATCGAAAAAAAAGAGCCATTATACACATATGATTCTTTACGTACAATCCTTATCAGACACCACAAAACGCAACAAATCAACCATTAAGCGTGGAAGGCAGATAAATCTGGTTATTATTTTCTTCATCGGGAATAAAAAGGGTGATCTCACTAGCGTCTATCCCAAGGAGAGTTCCTTCGCTGCCGTCCTTCGGCGGCCCCCCTTTGCCGATGACCTCAGTCATCGGTGCTAGGGGTGTCGGTGGATCCACGTGTGTGTGGATAGTTTTAGGCTAAAGTAGCTTCATTTTTAGGTTGCTCATCGTCTTGGCTTCGGCGGCGGCGATGGCGGCGTTGATCAATAAAGATTCTTCAGATCCTTCCCCGACAAGTCGATCAAGATTTGAAAACCAGTATGTTCAAGCACGGATGATGTGGCGGCCGCATTTTTTTGGTGGACATGTGTCCTCGGGCTCCACCGCTGCGATGACGTCTGCTCGCAAGTCTGGGGATGACCTCTCCTTGTTCCACCATTTATGTGTTTCTCTTTCCATATGTATTAGCACATTAGCACATTTAGACCATATATCAAGAAAGAATTTGCGTGTGCAAGTCAGGTGCAGGATTTTTGGTCATGGAAAGTAGCAGCAGAGGCAGATCCTTCATATATTTTAATTACAGATTTAGAAAAGAAATGCATGGTTAACTATATTGGCGCATTCCTCTAAAGGATTTATATCACCAAAGAGAAATGACTGTTGCTGCATGTAAATACTTGATGGTTGATAGAACAAGTTTATCTGCACATCTATGAGAAAAAAATGCAGTGAAGACCACACTTGATAGCCTACAGCTGTCATGCTTGTTTCTCTGTACGTATGCCTTGTTTGCTTGTTTCTCTGTACATATGCCTTGTTTGCTTGTATATCTAAATTTGCTATCATTTCTTATGTGCAAAACTAGATAAACTGAACCATGTTAATTCGAAAATCATTAATAGGCAAACATACGATAGTCCAATAGTTTATTTGTACTTCATGTATAATTTATTTAGGTCGCAGGGAATGAATTAGTACACATGAAAGAACTTTGGGTAACCATCCGGAATATCTTTCTTACGGATATTCTTCCTTTTTATCTAAGCATTGTTGAACCATGTTCGGTAAAGCCTCTGTACATATGCATTTCAATTATAATACATATACATGCAAAGATTATTTCATCTTGGGGCACATGCTGCTAGTTTATGCTTTTTGTACATGCCATTCTTAATTAGTTTACTATATGCCCAAACTAGCCAATAGTGGTCTGTTAGTTTACTCGTTCGGTTGTGTCATGTGACTGCGAAATGTAAACACTATTGACAATGGGGTCGCAGATAGATATGCACTGTACTTGGAAAATGTGTATCGAATATGTGTTCTTGCTGATTCATGTTTCCTCTGAAAATTTCATGTGAAGGATCAAAAGGTGAATAGGCATCATATTGTTGGATAGCCATACTGTTAAATAGCAGCTAGCAGCTAAACTGTAAATTAGAACAATTAAGTTTGATCCCTATAGGTCACTTAAATTTCAGCTACATTATACTGACAACTAGTCTTGTCATTACTTAGGGAATGGGTAGCGGGACTGGAGGCAGTACTAGTCATGGAAATGATGATGAGGATGACTACTATCGCAATGGGGGATATGATAACTATGGCGAGGGTGATCTGTATGGTGATGAGCACTATGATCACTATGGCGATGGGGTATATGATGACTATAGAGATGGTGATGACTATGGCTATGGCGATGGCGATGGCGATGGCGATGGCGATGGCGATGGCGATGATGATGATGATGATGATTGGCTATAAAAGTCTAATGATCTTCAAGTCATGCCGAAATGGAGTTATGTTTGATATTTGAAACATTTTATTATCTTATGGACAAATTTGTCTTAGTGGACAATTTATCTTATGCAAAATGTGACCTATCACAGTTACTATTTTGTTCTGCATTTGACATTTGGTAATCATGGTTAATACAATTTGGATGCAACTCAATACACTGTGCTTGTGTATGAGATGCATTTGTTGGAATGCCAATATTCTGAATTATTGTTGTAGAGTGAAACACCACTTGGTGAAAGAAATATATGAGGGGTGAGTAATGACCTATGGTGGAAAATATGTCTCGCTTACACAGAATGCCAATGGGGACTTCAGACTCTTGGTGAATTTATAAATTGACGGTGTTTGCTCACCCTCGACCAACAGTTTCCTGACGGTGTGTTCGTTCACCCTCGACTAACAGGTTTCTGAAAGGCCGTATACACTGTCGACCATCTAATGAGCTGACGGTTTGGTTCTCCTCATGGTCATCACTAATTCCAGTGGGACAAATGTATCGTCGACTAGTTTGAAAACCGACGGGAAGCAATAACCGTCGGTGAGTAAATGCCCGACGAGGAACCGTCGGATATAATTGTCGTCGGGCTAAGATGAGCGAGCAGGTCACAATAACATGCCCGACGGCTCTCCGTCGGCTTACTACCGTAGGTGACAATATTACCCGACTATACCGTCAGCCATTACTGTAATGGCCGACGAAGCAAGGCCGACGGGAGATGGCCGACGGTGTACCGTTGGTTTTAGTAATAGTTGACGGTGATTAAAAATATCCGACGGTGATTGGACCCTCGGTTATAATGAAATATCTAGTAGTGATCTGAAGTGTGTGTTGCGCCCCCAACAGCACCCCCTTGGTCGCTGATTTTCGGCAACTCCTCTGTGACATTGACGGTTCCTGGGTGTTGCTGATCCACATATGACATGAACTCAACTACTGCATACGGCGTACTGGATCTAAACTGCAATTCAAAAATGATAAAGAATTAAGAATTGCAACAGACAAAAGGTTTTCTATATAAAAACAAAAAAAGCGATGTCCTTCAGTTTCAATTACTTATTGGGCGCTTCACAAACCCATCATCCAGGGTGTCCACTGCGATGACAGCATAAAAGTCCATTTCATGAACAAAACAAGCTCTAGGAAGCGAGTAGTTGATGGTGTGATCAACTAAGCATCCTCTTGGCACATAAAGGTGGTCCATGTATATTATCTGCAAAATGAAAAAGACACAAAAAAGAAAAGAAAAGATCAGCGCCTGAAAAAAAAGGTTTGTTGTCCCGGAAAAAAGGAGTGGAATGTTACAGGAATGAAGGGATTGTACCGCAAGCATTGGTAGACATCCGCCAATGAGAAATTTCACTTTACCCTCATTCCTCTTATCCTGGTATTTTTTAACTTCTCTCATCACATCACACAGGATATGCTCATCCCACTCGAACTCATGGACCACACTCATATCTCGAAGGGTGTAGAGATAATCTAGGGGTATCATGTTTCCTGTCCCAGGAGCTAGGACCAAAGCTATGCACAGTAATACCCATGACCTATTGATGGTCTCCTCATCATCGTCATCTGCTTTTGATAAAACGGAAACTGCGCTGGCTATTGGAGCCCTATCCCCGCCCAGATAAACATCACCGAAATCAGCCTTGCCCCTCTTCCCGAACTCTATCAGTCTGCAACCAGATGGGACATTGAATATTTTCTTGACCATGTCTCTTGAAAAGTGGATCTCCTTGTGGTCATTAATCCTGCAATTCACAGAAAAAATCAGTAGTTGTTGCGAGAAAAAAGAAAAAGGAAAAGGTGTTGTGCAACATAGAGAATAACTAAAAAAAGATATTACATACTTGAGCACACGACTCTTAGTGTCAATCCTCATAAGTATGAAATCGAGAAGCCCTTCAGGAGGAGGACCCAAAGGAGAGATATACAGCAGATCCCCGAAGCTGGACTTGCTTAATACATCCCTCTTCTTCCCTTCAATTCCATTGGCTATATCACGCAGGCGCTTTGCGGACCACCGAGTTTGATAGATGGCCATGCTATGAAAAAAAAATGAATACATGATGCTATGGGCATGCATCTCTAGTGATCTAAAAAAGAATGAAAAGGTACTGAAACTAGTGTAAAAATTGTAGACATGATCCAAAACTGAAGGGAAACTATCTAAATTCAAGCAAGCCCAGCTAATTTCAGAAAAAACGAAAGCTATTGAAACTATTCCACCTATGATGTACAACAAAAAATGAGCTAAGATGAGCTGCAACATATCAGAAACTAACAACCTAAAACTATGGACAATGCTTTGGGAGAATGAGCTGTGGACAGAAACTATGAGCTTCAGAAATTCAGAAACTAGCACAAAAATGGGATACTCCAACTTTAAGTTTAATCTGCATCACAACATAAACTATGAGCTTACAGAAATTCAGAAACTAACACAAAAAAATGGAATCCTACATAAACTGAAACTAACACGAAAAAATGGAATCCTACAGAAACTGCACGCTTCGGGAAATTCAGAAACTAAAACAAAAAAATGGAATCCTATAGAAACCGCACGCCCCCGGGTTGCGGTAAATCGATTTAAGTTCTCTCTGCATCACAACATAAACCATGAGCTTCCGAAAATAAAAAATAGGGATCCTCCAGAAAATGCACGCTCCAGAAATTCAGAAACAAACAAAATGGGATCCCTGCATCACTCCATAACATGTGAGTTTTCAGAACCATGCACTCCCTGTGCATAAATTTTCAGCAGCATAAACCTAACCCTGCACATCAGCACATCAACATCATCGAATTCAGCAACTAACCGCAACCGTCTCTGCTCCAACGCCGCCGAACTACCTACAACCCCTCCCTACTTCCTACAACCGCAGCCACTCCCCATGAATCAAGCCACCCCCGGGAAGAACGGCCACGGTAGATTGCTTGTGAGAGTGGACTGATGTGCTAGTTAGATCGGTAGTCAGTCTGTCAGTCAGTCATTCAGTAGTAGGTTTGGGCAACAGGGAAAGGCCAACTGAATTTTGTACTTGCATAATCTAATCAGTCGGAATCACGCCGAGATGAGACCGCTGATTACGACGATTAGATGATGAATTTGGCTTTGTGCTTTGCAGGAGGCTGTCGAACGCGTCGCTCAAGGGGTTCATCGCGCCGGAGCTCGGGCAGCTGATCTTCTTGCAAGAGTGATGGCTTCTCGCCCGCGTTGGTTACCCCAAGTGGAAGGTTGAGATGTAGCGTAGCGGCAAATTTCCCTTGGCAAAGATACCAAGGATCGAATCCCGTGAGACTCCGAGGGTTGACAAGTAGGTGTCAACGGCGCCAGAAACTTAGCGGTTGACGGGACCTGCACACAGATACAGATAACTTTGCTCCCAACGAGTACAGAGAGGTTGTCAATCCCTCCGGCCTTGTTGTTTACAAAGGATCAAACACAAGAGATAATAATGATAGCTATGACTGCAACTAGGAAATAAAAACAGGAAGTAAATAGAAGGTATGATCAGCGGTGGTAATATGGACCGGGGTCCCATGATGTTCACTAGTGATGTCTCTCTCCCAAAAAACGATAAAACAGCAAAGCGAGGTAAACAAATTACAGCTGGGCAATTGACAGGATTATGTGCGCAAACCAATGCTAACTATGCTGCAAAGAAAGGTAGAGGCTCAAAAGCATGGGCGGTACGCCAAGGCAAGTAGACCGAAATCCATCTACATCTACTACTAATCATCCACCTTGAGATATCTATCCAGAACATCTCGCTGGTATTAAGTTGCGAATCCCACCCAAAGTGTAAACTCAAAGCAACAGACAACTGCATTAAAAGAACTTTGTGTAAAGTAAACAATCCTTGCACCCGCAAGTACAAGCACCGTTGTTTTCTCCCTTGTGGCAACAGCACATCCCCTAGACTCATGTTTCTGTCACTCAAGCTAGTCATCAGGGGGCATGAACCCACAATCAAGCATAACGCTCCCTCTTGGAGTTACTACCTACTACTTGGCCAAAGCAATAAACAGCAACGGAGAACATGCAAGAATTACTCAAGAACAAAGATATAAAAGAGGTGAATCAAATATATTACTCAAACACAATCTGAACATAGTCTCATAATCCATCAGATCCCAGCAAACTCAGCAAAGCAACAGCAGAAAGATTACATATGTGCCTCGATCATGTAGGGCAGCTCACGAGGTCTAAACCATGAAGAGCAAAGAGGGGAGGAGAACATCACATAGCTACTGATCATGGACCCATGGTCCAAGGTGGACTACTCACGACTCATCCGGGAAGCGTCCATGGTGGTGGAGAAGCTCCCGGTGGTGGTTCTCCCCTCCGGCAGGGTGCCGGGAAGAGTTCTCCTGATGCTCCCGATCTTGGAAGCGCTGCGGCGGCGGAACAGAGGCGAGATCGCGAAAAAGGGTTCTGTCCTCGAGGGTTTCGGGATGAGAGGGATATATATGCGAAGGGGGGCAGCCAGAGGCGGAGCAGGGGCCCCAGGCGCCCCCCTGGCGCGGCCAGGGGTGGGGCCGCGCCAGGTGGCCGCCTGGGCCTCCCCTGGCTCCCCTCTGGCCCATCTTTGGTTCTTCGCGAAGCTTCCTGTACGCTGATTTTTCCTTTATTTTCCCTGGAATTTTTGGAGCACTTTTAATATGGGGGAAACCTGAAATAGAAAAACAGCAGAAAACAGGAACTATCACTGTGGTGCACTGAGTTAATAGGTTAGTCCAAATATGATTAAAAGTGTATGGAAGTGCATCAATATCATAGCAATATCACACAAAAGAAGCATGGAGCAAGCAGAAATTATAGATACGTTTTGGACGTATCAACATCCCCAAGCTTAATTCTTGCTCGTCCTCGAGTAGGTAAATGATAACAAGCATAATTTCTGTGGTGACATGCTATCAACCATATAAGAACTTTTAAGTAAAGCAATCAAGGCATGTAATTCAATTCAAGTCATAACAAGCAAGAGTCTATATTAGCATTGTAACAAGCAACATAAGAACATAAAGGTGCAAGAGCTCTCGCTGTCCGTGACTTGAATGTCTCCAAATGGTGTTTGCGTGCAAGAAAGGGGATAGGGATATACGAGAGAGTAAAACATAGTTTTTGTATTGTTGAGAACTTAATCTACTAAAGTTTCACACTTGGTCTTCTTTGGAATCTTATCTTGACTCATCCCCAGACCACTAGCCAGGTACAAGTCAAAATGATCCACTCCCTTTCGATATTTTGAGCACTCATGCAATGGATGAGCGTAAGCAAGAAAGTTGACACTTAGGATGGCAAAGAGAGAAAAATGATGGAGGGGGAAGACAAAAAAAAGTGTGAAAGGCTCACATCAATGAGGACAATCATGGGCGAGAGAAAGCCAAATGATAGATATGATGTGAGGAGTAGGGATTGCCATGCAACGGATGCACATATGAGCTAAGGTAAGCTCTCCAATGGAACTAGTGGGGGTGCATCCAACTTGCTCGCTCAAGAAGACCTAGAGCTCTTTTGAGGAGGCTCATCATTGGAATATACAAGCCAAGTTCTATAGTGTGAAGGTCCCCAAATAGCTATATGCATGAATGATAATCTCTATGGAGTACAAGGTATAAGATGAAGTACGAGTGTGGATCTCTCAAAAGGAATAGTAGTGTGCCCCCTTCTCTCTTTTTATTTCTTTTTCTCTTTTTTCTATTTTTTTTATTTTTTTGTGGCCTCAATGGCTCTTTCTATTTAACTCTCATTTGTCCTCTTTGGGATCTTTTGATTTTGTCCTCTTTTGGGATCTTTTCCTCACTTTAGGGGCAACACTCTATATATTACAAGAAGTATAGAAGATCTTTCACACTTTACAAAAGTACTCAACATAAAGAAAATGAAACTATCATGATGTATGCAAATGTATGCCTCTGCCGGTGTAGCAGGATATGCAATGATACTAGCGCGTCATGTAGCAATGATTAGGGCAAGGACCAACTAGCATGCGGCTCATCGATCAAGCAAAAAGCATGTATGACATGAAGATCAAGTCATGAGAAGATGGATGTTGCATGGCAATGTATCTCGGAAAGGCTATGGAAATGCCTTGATAGGTAGGTATGGTGGCTGTTTTGAGGAAGGATATAATGAGGCTTATGATGACAGAGCGTATCGTGCCAAGGATTTGGATGCACCGGCGAAGTATGCGCCAACTCTCGAGGTGAGAAAGGGCAATGCACGGTACCGAAGAGGCTAGAAAAATATGGCTAGGTGGAAGTGTCAACTTTCGAATACTCACATTAGTCCGAAGAACTCATGCACTTATTATCGGTAACTCTCAATCTAATTAGGAGGTTCACAAAGAGACAAGTACCCGAGGAGGAGTGTATGGGGGTTTGGTTATCCTTGCGCATCCTCGACTCATGGTACGTGAGTGTACTCTAATATTCGATCCCTCCAAAGATTAGTGATCCATCTAGTAGCTAAAGTTCTCAACTATTTTGTAGGTTTTCGAAAATAAACACGGATTGCCCAAAATACGACATCTATCACTAATAGGCTAAAGCTCTTGACACCAAAAGTTCAGACATTACTCATGGCAATACCTCAAAACTATTGCAAGTTACTACTAAAATTAAATAGCAACCTCAATTACCTACTTTAAGTTAAGACACACAACTCAGTGCAACAGGCAAACTCTCTTAACAAGATAAACATGAAAACTCAAGAGAGTTCAGCAACCAACTAAACAAAAGCTCTTTAAAAAGAAAAGCATGAAAACTAAGAGCTAAACATGACAGCAGCTATTGAAAGACAAAGAACACACACAACAAAGATAAGCATGAAAATCCTATGTTGTGTTCTAGGTTGAAGTGGAGCGTGTTTCTCTCCCACACAAAGAAAGCTGGGTTCTAACTTGTTATGAACAGCAAGCAAAGCTAAAGAAAACTAAAAAAAGAAACTAAGAGCAAGACGCTCCAAGCATAGCACATAACGCATGAAGTGAAAATATAGTGGAACGAAAGACGAACTGATAATTGTTGATGGAGAAGGGGATGCATGGGGGCATCCCCAAGCTTAGACGCTTGAGTCTTCTTGAATATTTCTTGGGGGTGCACGGGGGCATCCCCAAGCTTGAGCGTTTGACCCTCCTGAATCTTCTTTTATCATCTTCCCTCGCACACTTGAAAACCCCCTTCATACATAACTCATCATAATCTGATTAGCGAGGTTAGTACCCACAATAAAATAATTTTTCCCTACTGGAAATAAAGATAATCTTGAAGAGCTACTGTTTCTCAAGATTGCCAAAAGGTTTTTGCAAAGAAAAAGCAAGCTCAAGGTTTGCAAAACGAAGAAAAGGCAAAACAGGACAGAATCTGTGAAAAACAGACCAGCAGGTAGTAAATAATTTTTTCGGGGCACTTCTGCAACTCAAATCAAAAACCTCAGAACAGACGCTCGAAAGCCAATTGTATAGAGCACGCTGTCAAAAAAATTCAGATCAAAAAGATGATCTGGTGATTTTATTCGAATTTTTCTGTCCAAGGACAGAATCTGTTTTCTGGACAGCACGTCACAACTTTTGAACTTTCTTGCAATCGGAGGCTAAACTTGGCACAAAGCTGAAAACAAAAGATACAATGATGATGCTACTGTAGTAACAAACATCAAGACACAACAAAAGCAAAATAAAACCTAATTCGTTGTGGGCTGCCTCCCAAAAGCGCTTTCTTTATGCCTTTAAGCTAGGCATGATGCAAAAAGGAGGAATCAAAAGTCATCATAATAATCGGAGTTATAAATTGCTTCAAATGGTTCCTCAACAAGTTCATCCTTGTTCCTTCTAGGAAAGGGGTACGTACCTTTTGCCTTCCCGCGTAGGCGGATTTGTCCCTTACCTATATCGATGAAGCCTTTTACGGCTCGGAGGAAGTCCCTTCCAAGCACTATATTTCCTTGGTTTGGCTTCATGATGAAGAAATCAACCATTGCAATCCCTTTAAGGAATGTAACTGGTATGTCTTTTATTCTTCCCTGGATCTCAGAAATATCTCCATTAGCATGTTCATGATAGGATGATAATTTGTCCATGTTAAATTTTAAAGAATCATGAACAATTTTTGGCATAGTAGAAACCATAGATCCAATATCACAATAAGCAAGGAAGTCTTGATTAGAGATGCTAATCCTAACAAAAGGCTCCCAATCATTGTCTATTTCTAAAATATCTCTCTTATTAGGTTTGGGTTTCTCTACCTTCATCAAGTCTAGAGCATCCATTCTCTTCTCAATAGTAGCAAGTCTATCTATGACAGTATCAAAACTATGATCATAAACAAAGTAACTAGATAGACCATGTATAATTTCAAGAGCTCTAGCTTCATCACACTCTAGGAAATCTCCTTCAGCTATAATATCAAGAGAGTGTTTACACCATTTAAAAAGACCATGGTAAAAATTTCTAAGCACAATTTTTATAGGTATCCAAGGCATAATTCTCCTATGTGTATCAGAAATTATGTCCCATGCCTTCTTCATATTTTCTCCATCCCTTTGATGGAAATCTAGAACTTCTGATTCCCTCAAAGCACCAAGTCCTAACATGCTTGACTAAACAGAAAGGACTACTAACAGAAAAGCAAATAAATTTTTTGTGATTTTTGATAAAGGACACTAAAGCAAAAACTGAAAGGTAAACTAACAAGACTAAAAAGCAAAGATAAAAGATAGCGTGCAACTCCCCTATCTTGAAGAGTGGAGTCCCCGGCAACGGTGCCAGAAACTTGCTTGATGGCTTCTCGCCCCTCGTTGGTTACCGCAAGTGGAAGGTTGAGATGTAGCGTAGCGGCAAATTTCCCTTGGCAAAGATACCAAGGATCGAATCCCGTGAGACTCCGAGGGTCGACAAGTAGGTGTCAACGGCGCCAGAAACTTAGCGGTTGACGGGACCTGCACACAGATACAGATAACTTTGCTCCCAACGAGTACAGAGAGGTTGTCAATCCCTCCGGCCTTGTTGTTTACAAAGGATCAAACACAAGAGATAATAATGATAGCTATGACTGCAACTAGGAAATAAAAACAGGAAGTAAATAGAAGGTATGATCAGCGGTGGTAATATGGACCGGGATCCCATGATGTTCACTAGTGATGTCTCTCTCCCAAAAGACGATAAAACAGCAAAGCGAGGTAAACAAATTACAGCTGGGCAATTGACAGGATTATGTGCGCAAACCAATGCTAACTATGCTGCAAAGAAAGGTAGAGGCTCAAAAGCATGGGCGGTACGCCAAGGCAAGTCGACCGAAATCCATCTGCATCTACAACTAATCATCCACCTTGAGATATCTATCCAGAACATCTCGCTGGTATTAAGTTGCGAATCCCACCCAAAGTGTAAACTCAAAGCAACAGACAACTGCATTAAAAGAACTTTGCGTAAAGTAAACAATCCTTGCACCCGCAAGTACAAGCACCGTTGTTTTCTCCCTTGTGGCAACAACACATCCCCTAGACTCATGTTTCTGTCACTCAAGCTAGTCATCAGGGGGCATGAACCCACAATCAAGCATAACGCTCCCTCTTGGAGTTACTACCTACTACTTGGCCAAAGCAATAAACAACAACGGAGAACATGCAAGAATTACTCAAGAACAAAGATATAAAAGAGGTGAATCAAATATATTACTCAAACACAATCTGAACATAGTCTCATAATCCATCAGATCCCAACAAACTCAGCAAAGCAACAGCAGAAAGATTACATATGTGCCTCGATCATGTAGGGCAGCTCACGAGGTCTAAACCATGAAGAGCAAAGAGGGGAGGAGAACATCACATAGCTATTGATCATGGACCCATGGTCCAAGGTGGACTACTCACGACTCATCCGGGAAGCGTCCATGGTGGTGGTGAAGCTCCCGGTGGTGGTTCTCCCCTCCGGCAGGGTGCCGGAAAGAGTTCTCCTGATGCTCCCGATCTTGGAAGCGCTGCGGCGGCGGAACAGAGGCGAGATCACGAAAAAGGGTTCTGTCCTCGAGGGTTTCGGGACGAGAGGGATATATATGCGAAGGGGGGCAGCCAGAGGCGGAGCAGGGGCCCCAGGCGCCCCCCTGGTGCGGCCAGGGGTGGGGCCGCGCCAGGTGGCCGCCTGGGCCTCCCCTGGCTCCCCTCTGGCCCATCTTTGGTTCTTCGCGAAGCTTCCTGTACGCTGATTTTTCCTGTATTTTCCCTGGAATTTTTGGAGCACTTTTAATATGGGGGAAACCTGAAATAGAAAAACAGCAAAAAACAGGAACTGGCACTGTGGTGCACTGAGTTAATAGGTTAGTCCAAATATGATCAAAAGTGTATGGAAGTGCATCAATATCATAGCAATATCACACAAAAGAAGCATGGAGCAAGCAGAAATTATAGATACGTTTTGGACGTATCAAAGAGCTGTATGTTATGTTTCATTATGTTAACTACTGTTGTTTGAGGGACTTGGCAGCTACTTGGTTTCACTGAATGTTTGTATTTTGGGCAGGTATTTGGATCACAACCTGCTTTTCGGCACGATCCGAAGCAGCTAGGATCTCTGAGGAACCTCAGGGTCTTGGATTTGGGCGCTAACCGGCTCGCTGGCCCTATACCTGCTGAGCTGAGTGGACTGAACGGCGTGAGCGTAATGTAAGATACCGATTGCTTTGCTTCTACATTTGGAGTTCTTAAGTTTGACTGCTTCTTTGCTACTCAAACTAAGGCATGCTTCATTCATCTCTTGCAGAAACTTGCATTCCAATGGGCTAACCGGGAACATACCACCGCAGCTGGGCAAGCTACCAAATCTTGTCGAGCTTAGGCTGGACAGGAACAGGCTGAAAGGGTCAATTCCTGGTGGCAATGCTACTGGTTTTTCTCCTATGGCAGACACCGGGTCGGTGACACCAGTTCACGGAAATTTAATTTGTGACATCAGAAGGTTCATGATTCATCAAAACGAATAGATTGAACTGAACTTCAGAGTAATGATTTAGCTAGAATAGGACCAAAAAGACAAGTATCAGTGGTAATACTTGCTAAACTTTTCCATGAACTTTTGTTACCATTTTCTGTTGATAGCATGTTCATTAAATACACTTAAACAAAACCAATATGTGAGCATGTGACCATGTTCCAGTAAATTATTACTATATCTGAATACTGTCTGTTTGCTCTGTCAGATCGACAGCTCCCAGTGGACTATGCCCGTCTCCTCGATTAAGTGTTGCAGATTTCTCATTCAACTTCCTTGTTGGAAAAATCCCAATTTGTTTGAAGTATCTTCCGAGGTACTATTACAAAATGCACTTCCTACTGTTAATATCAGATAGAAGTCCATCCATTTACGTGGCTAGTTTGCAGGTCAAGTTTTCAGGGGAACTGCTTCCAGGACGAGTACTCTATCCGACTACGTACTCACCGCCGAACCCGTCGTCGTCGTCGTCACAAATGCGGGAGAAAGGGGGAGGGGGTGTTCGATCCTTACCTGTCGCCCACCGCCGAACCCGTCGTCGTCGTCGTCAGCGCGGAGGATCTGCGCCGCCGCAGCCGGGGACGAACGCCCCGAGCCGCCGCCCAACGCCCGCCGTGGCCCTCCGGAATCCAGCCGCCTAGTCCCAACCCTCTCAGCGCCGAGGATCTGTGTGACGCCCCCGATTTGACCGTACACTAATCATGCATGCAAATGTGTACGACCAAGATCAGGGACTCACTGGAAGATATCACAACACAACACTAGACACAAATTAAAATAATACAAGCTTTATATTACAAGCCAGGGGCCTCGAGGGCTCGAATACAAATGCTCGAATACACAAGAGTCAGCGGAAGCAACAATATCTGAGTACAGACATAAGTTAAACAAGTTTGCCTTAAGAAGGCTAGCACAAAAGTAGCAACGATCGAAAAGGCAAGGCCTCCTGCCTGGGACCTCCTAACTACTCCTCGAAGCCGATCTTCATGTAGAAACATCCTCGGGATCTTCTGGCTCCTGGACTCCACCGATCTGGTTGCATCAACCAGAAAGAAGAAAGAAGGGGGAAAAGGGGGAGCAAAGCAACCGTGAGTACTCATCCAAAGTACTCGCAAGCAAGGATCTATACTACAAATGCAATGGTAACTGTGTAAAGGGGGTAATATATGTGGGTTAAACTGCAGAAAGCCAGAATAAGAGGGGGATAGCTAATCCAAACGAAGACTACGCTTCTCGCAACATCCATCTTGCAGCAGAAGAAGAGAGTAGCCGGAAGTAACAAGTATCCTCGCTTCTGGCAGCCTCCGTCTTGAAGCAGTAGAAGGGAATAGATGGTAAGTTCACCAAGTAACATCGTATAGCATAATCCTACCCGGTGATCCTCCCCTCGTCGCCCTGTGAGAAAGCGATCACCGGGTTGTATCTGGAACTTGTCTGGGTGTGTTTTATTAAGTATCCAGTTCTAGTTGTCATGAGGTCAGAGTACAACTCCGGGTCGTCCTTTTACCGAGGGACACGGCTATTCGAATAGATTAACTTCCCTGCAGGGGTGCACCACATAACCCAGCACGCTTGATCCCATTTGGCCGGACACACTTTCCAGGGTCATGCCCGGCCTCGGAAGATCAACACGTCGCAGCCCTACCTAAGCACAACAGAGAGGTCAGCACGTCGGTCTAAACCCTAAGCGCACGGGGGTCTGGGCCCATCGCCCAATGCACACCTGCACGTTGCGAGGGCGGCCGGTAAGCAGACCTAGCCTCTCCTAATACCAGAGTAGGCTTTCCAGTCCAATCCGGCGCGCGCCGCTAAGTCGCTGACGTCAAGAAGGCTTCGGCTGATACCACGACGTCGAGTGCCCATAATTGTTCCCACGCAACTGGTTAGTGCGTATAGACCAAATGGCCAGACTCAGATCAAATACCAAGATCCCGTTAAACGTGTTATTATGAAATAACCGTGGACAACGACCAGGGCCAGGCCCACCTGTCTCCTAGGTGGTCGCAACCCGCCCTGTCGCTCCGCCACAAAGTAACCATCAGGGGGCTGTCGGGAACCCAGGCCCACCACTACCTGGGTGGAACCACCTGCCCCTTCAGCCCCCATCTCCGAATCATCATCATGTGTATATAAAGCAAGTATATAATATATACCCGTGATCACCACCCGAGTGATCACGGCCCGATAGTATAGCTTGGCAGACGGACAAGAATGAAGGGCCACTGATGGAATACTAGCATCCTATACTAAGCATTAGGATGGCAGGTAAAGTATCAACAGTTGTAGCAACAAGGACAGGCTATGCAGTAGAATAGGAGTAACCGAACAATAACATGCTACACTACTCTAATGCAAGCAATAGAGAGAAGAATAGGCGGTATCTGGTGATCAAAGGGGGGGGCTTGCCTGGAAGCCCTGCAGACGAAAGGAATCTTCGGAATCGTAGCCGTAGTCGAACACCGAAGCATCAACGGTCTCAGGGTCTATCACAGTATCGGAGTCTACCGAAAATAAGCAACGAAGGGGGAAACAAATAAATAACAGAGCAAACAATAGCATCACAAAGCATAACATGGAAATACGCGGTGCTACGTGTGACCTAACGCAGTAGGAGGTGATACTGGCAAGGATGAAAAACATCCGGGAAAGTATTCCCGGTGTTTCGCGTTTTCGGGCGGATGAAACGGAGGGGGAAAGTTGCGGGTTCGGTATGCTAGGGATGTGTGGTGGACGAACGGTCTGCGTATTCGGATGCGTCTCGAAATTCTGAGCAACTTTCATATATAAAGTATTTTCTTCCGACTTACGGATTATTTTATATTAATTTTTAAAGTTTTAAAACATTTTCTGGATTTTCTTATTTATTTTTAATTTCGAAAATCAGCAGTTAAAAACTGTGTGCACCCGGTGCAGTGCACCAGAGGTGCACCAGTGGGTCCAGTCAACTGCTGACTCAGCTGTTGACCGGTCCACGGTTGACCAGTCAAAGGTCCCGCGGGACCCAATTGTCATACTCTATAATATTTTAACAATGTTTAGTTAATTCCTAATTAGGCTTATTAGAGGGTGGCCCACCTATCATCATAAAGCTAATATCTAATCTAATAAGAAATTAACTTAATCAAATGGAGCCCATACGTCATAGTGTAGCAACTAACCTACTAACTAGTACTACCAATTAGTCCTAATCTAATTTGCACGGCCAGCCGGTGTGGCTGTGCACACCACGCACAAAGCATGGCCGCCGTGGCCATTAGCAGCAGCAAAGTAGCACCGGCAGCAGCACCAACTAAGCAATATCAGCAGCGGCAGAAGCTAAGCAGCTAAACAACAGAGGGCAGCAGCTAAGCAACGGCAGAAGCAGAAGACAGCAACAGGGGGAGCGCTAGGCGGCGGGCGGCCGCATGGGCGGCAGTAGGCGATGGCCGGCAAGCAGTGGCACGCGGAGGCGAGGTCAGGGCGGGCGCATGGTGGCAGCAGCACGCAGTAGCAATAGATGAGCAGTTAAGCAGCAGCAGCTCACACACGTATGTATACGTATGTACGCATACGCGCGAGCTCGGGCGTGCTTAGGGACGGCAAACGGCGACCAAATCGAGGCGGGGGAACGACATATCTGGAGGAGTTGCTCACCGCGAGTCCATTGGTGCGCTCGGGGAGGTTCGGGATGGACCGGAGAGGCGATGGTGATGGTGAGACGGCGACGACCGGACGAAGAAGACGAAGACTGCGTCGGCTACACAGCTCCCCACCTTGTTCCAATGCCCTGAACGGACGCGGTAGAGCACGGCGAACCTCCAGGATGTGCTCCGGTACGCCGGAGAGGCCGATGGACGCGTCAAGGACGGTGAGGCAGCGGTGACCGCGTGAGATTGCAAGCTCAAAATCGAGCCAGAGGAGAGGGGGGGCGATGGGGATCGAGGGGGGAATGAATGAGGGCGAGCTAGGGTTTCTGAGGGACGCCTTAGTTGGCCGAGGGGGGGCGTGGATGGCCGGCACGTGGCCCTGGCGCCATGGATGGCCGGCACGCACGGCCCTGCCTCTCCCCTGCGAGAGGTAGGGGAAAAGGCCGGCCAGTTGGACTGGGCCTGGTACAGTGTACGTACTGGGCTTAAGTGAACAGAGGGGATTTCTCCTTTCTTTTTCCTTTTCTTTATCTTTTTCTGTGTTCCTTTTTATTATTTTCTGTTTTCCATTTACTTTCTAATTAATTTTAGTTTTATAAAATACAAAATTAGTACCTAAATTGTTGCAATACTTTAGCCCACTCCTACAAAAAGTTTGACTCCCAAATAAAATAGTTTAATAATTTATAAATTATAAAAGACATTTAATTAATCATTTTTTATGTTGTTTTAAATATTTCAGGACATATAAATACTTAATACATGTTTATTTCTTCACCACTATTCTTTAAGGATTATTTTCCACATTTAGAACATTTTATTTTTTTACTTTTGAGAACTTTAATTATTTGACTTTGTTTTAAATTTGAAATTTGAATCGGTTTCAATCAACGTGAAATTAAGAACAGTAATTGTGGTGATGAGGCATCATTAGTAGAGGTTTACTGTAGCTTAATTATCCGGGCGTCACAATTCTCCTTCACTACAAGAAATCTCGTCCCGAGATTTAAGAGGTGGAGTAAGGGGGAAAGTTCTGGTTACGAACTTCTAACGGATATTCTCGGTCTTGGTTGCTCTTCTCGAAGAGGTTGGTCCATTACGATGATGTCTTCATCCCGCTGCTTCAAGGCATCATGATGAAGTCGTCATCCTTCTTCCGGAAACTCCATCGTACTTAAGAATAGGTGAGGGGCAGCTTGGCAACGATAGAATGCTATAAGGGTAATCATATGGGTTAACCCCTGAATGAACATATAAGTATCTCTCGAGTTGGAACTCAGGAAATACATCGAGAGAAATAAAAGTAGGCATGAGAATTTTCAAGCGGTGGGCAAACGGCGATACGTGAAACATGGCGTGAAAGGGGTTCATAGCAACGGGAATAAGTATTGTGACTGATACCAGAATTGATGATCACAAGGAAGGTGGCTCGTGAATTACACACGAAGCCAGGTGCAAAGGATACTTTAGAATCTAGGTTGTAAAGAAGAGTCGGGTTTCGATCTAGTGGACCTGTGGGTTATGGGCCCACCATGTGGGTTGAAAATAGGAATGGTGGTGACATCTTGCACAGCCGCAACAGGGAGGCATGTCAGTGGATAGCTTGTCAGTTATGTCGGCTACAATGTCGGTACCAAGGACGGGGAACGAAGAGAACCATTTTCCCACTCGTTGTAACGAGGCGGACCAATAGGCAAAGTTCTCGCCCATTGGTGGCTACCGAAATGTTATCAACAATAGTAACAGGGTCTTACTGACAGAGTTATACACCAAGGTTTTTACATAAGCAGAAAATTATTACTGCTTAGAGTATATGTAGAACGAAGAAAGGTTAAACAAACAAATGGAAAGGAAAATTGTGATTACACACAATTAATAGGAGTATATCCTTCCCATGGACAAGCAGAACATGGCATACAGGGTTGGAGAGCAAGTATCCAACCATTCAGATAAAGAGGCAAGGATTAATCAAGATGTTACCCATACAATGGTGTTTGGATAACTGACCAAGAAACATTTAGCATTGGGCTTCAAATGCTCTTGTTGAAAACCGGAGTACCACAGACATGCTTCAAGATAGCATTGGCATGGTCTTGAAGCAAAGGTCGGACTTGGATACACAAAGGATTCATTAGGAACAACTTATAGGACAAGTCTTACAATTTCCTCCTGGAAGAACGGTTATCCTTGCAAAAGAGATTATAATGATAGGCCCTCCAGCCAGGGATGCTAGGCATGACATCATATTACCGAGTCATCAAAAAACCAATATTATAACTCCTGGAAAGTTGTCCCAACAATTATATCTGACCGAGATTCAGATCCGATTGGTGTCATGATACCTCAGACTCGGGATGTTCGAGAAGAAATGGTGCAACATTAATCAACGAAATGACATTGCAAGATTATCAGGAAATGAACTATGGCAGTGGGTTCCCGAAACAATAGTTCATCATTAAACCAAGGAGAGGATGAGGAGTTGGCTGATGGGCTCAGCGACAATTCATCAAGAATTCTACACGGAGGGATTTCCACAATAATGTGAACAAGAGGATGATACTTATCAATTCAAATGATATAATGTTGTATGCTCGAGGAAAAACATACACCATTAATCATTTGGTGAAAGGTGTGCCCGAAATATGACCTTAGGTAGCAAGATCAATGTTAGAGTGACGATTCAATAACCAACAGTCTAAGAACAAACTGTCGATCGTTAACTTCAAAGCAATAGGGTTGCTAGAAGTGCAGAACTTAAGCAGCATTGTTAGCATATTGGTATCCCGGTTAAAAACAACACGGGGACCGAGGAAGAATGGTGATGATGAGAAGTATCTTCATACCGAGAATTTCTAAGAGGTGGAGCAATCCCCACAACATTCTCGACATAAAAGACAGTAATACTTCAAGGCAGAACACAACACTAGTTGGAGAGCAAGTTGTATTCATAATGTGGACAAGTTCGCGATGAAAGGAAGGCAAGGGTGTTGTCGATGATAATAAGAATCATCAAGGGCAAGGAGGGTATTTCTCATCATGAACACATTTGACATCTCGGAAGAAGTCAAAGAGTTGAAGGTGATCCGACACATTTCTCGGGAGGTTCAAAGAGGATGCAATCAAACAACAACGGCAACAAGCAAGGGAATGATGAAGTGGCAAGTTATAGGATCAATATATAAGATGCAAGATCGGTACCAAAGTTGCCTTTCAAGACAAGCAACATGATGTTGAAATGTCGACGTAAGTCGTGCCCACATTCTGAAGAATTCGTGCACCAAAGAAGGACGAGGTAGCACAGTCAAAGATAGCAAGACAAGGGATGTATCTGATAGTCTAGGAATAACCAGATTGAGTTTAAAAATTTCCCAGTAACATCTACTAGGGGTGTTGAATTTTTAGAGCGGATTTGATTTACTAAACGGTGTCCTCGGTTGATGGCAACCTAGAACCCGTAGAGTGATTACGACGAGGAAGTTATTACTTCAACAAAGTTAGTAAGATGAAGTGCAAAGGCATGATATCCTCGAGATACCGGAGGGTAAAACTCGAAGGCAGAACATGATAGTAGTAGAACTGGGTCATTGACCGACGACAGAAGGTATTTTAACCTTGTCAATTGACGAGGCACGGGAATGAATTTCTTCCAGATATATTGAATAAGGATAGCATGGTCGGAACCATAACTGCAAGGGATCAATTTAAAGATACCGAAAGGATTATTCAGACAATAATTCATTTTGCAATAAGCTTCCGAGACGGTCTACATCATTTTCATGGGCATGAACACAAGTTCAAGGTCGACTCCCACTTCTTTAATACAAATCATTTCATTCACCTCTCGCTTTGATAAAACTGTAGTGTTGGAATTTCATTTGGTGAGACACCGGAAGAGTATGCCTTGTGAAAACTTTTGGGTTCTCACGAATTAGCGGAAGGCATAGGTTCAACCCATCAGGCATCTTAGTAACATATACCACAAGTTTTAAAGTGAATACTCAAGCTCGAAAGCAGAGTAAGGTTGTCCAAGCAGAGGATACAATTTACCAAAGGCATTATGTATCAGGGGAAGAACTCACAAGGTGCTTGAATAAGAAGGACACTGTCGGATAACAATCCAACAATGGATCGGGCGATCCATAACGGAGCTGATGTGAGTATCGGTACTCACTCAGAGGAAGAAGAATGTAGAGGCATCAGTTTCAAGAATCACATGATTAGTCGGATGCTTAAATAGAAATAAATTATGGTTTCCAAAAAAACAAGGGATCAGAAGCAGACGCTCTGATCAAGGATGGATAAGTTGAAAACACTTAGTTGGACAATCAATAAAGGTTCGAATTGCCGAGAACCAACTCATGTCCGGAATGATGTGTGAGCCGGAAGGATAAATTTAAAAAGGATAACCGATGACTGCGTGCATATGCACACATTGAATCAATAGGCTCAAAATGGCTAAGACAGGGGATGTTAACAAAGAGAACTAGCCATATGGAATTAACCATAATGCAAGCAGGCAAGCATTTCAAGAGTAACAGGCTGCAGAGGATTTTCGAAAGATCGAAAAGTATTCAGAAGAATTTTGTGAGACACATGAACAATTGAGAAGCACGGATCCTCGATAAATGTGACGAAATAACCGTAAGGGTTTTCACGCGAAACAAAACTGCAAGACAATAAACTCAAAGGATTCTCGAGACAACGAAGAATATTTCGAGGCCTCTTGTAACAACAAGAGCGACGAGGAATGATCATGAGAATGACAAGTGCATGCAGATATCCATAGGGATATATCGGTGGCAATGAATTGCAAAGGTGATGGCCACAAGGGTCTCGGAAAAATATCGAGAGATATCCTCAGAATCTTCTGACGAAGCAGGTGATCTTCCGGAATGAGGGCTCTCCGGGAGAAATAGTTACGAGAACCTAGTGTCATAATTAGTAAAATCATTTAACCCGAATAGAAGAGAGATCAGATTCCCAGAGTAAAGATGAGGAATAAAAGATCCTAATACCACCCATTGGTGCTGTGGGCCCGTAAGCCACACAACAAGTTAGTAAATTTGTTTTTCAAAGACTAGACTCGACTTCGGCCAAGGAGTTGGGAAAGGGGATTCCTACAGGCAGTCGGCTCTGATACCAACTTGTGACGCCCCCGATTTGACCGTACACTAATCATGCATGCAAATGTGTACGACCAAGATCAGGGACTCATTGGAAGATATCACAACACAACACTAGACACAAATTAAAATAATACAAGCTTTATATTACAAGCCAGGGGCCTCGAGGGCTCGAATACAAATGCTCGAATACACAAGAGTCAGCGGAAGCAACAATATCTGAGTACAGACATAAGTTAAACAAGTTTGCCTTAAGAAGGCTAGCACAAAAGTAGCAACGATCGAAAAGGCAAGGCCTCCTGCCTGGGACCTCCTAACTACTCCTCGAAGCCGATCTTCACGTAGAAACATCCTCGGGATCTTCTGGCTCCTGGACTCCACCGATCTGGTTGCATCAACCAGAAAGAAGAAAGAAGGGGGAAAAGGGGGAGCAAAGCAACCGTGAGTACTCATCCAAAGTACTCGCAAGCAAGGATCTATACTACAAATGCAATGGTAACTGTGTAAAGGGGGTAATATATGTGGGTTAAACTGCAGAAAGCCAGAATAAGAGGGGGATAGCTAATCCAAACGAAGACTACGCTTCTCGCAACGTCCATCTTGCAGCAGAAGAAGAGAGTAGCCGGAAGTAACAAGTATCCTCGCTTCTGGCAGCCTCCGTCTTGAAGCAGTAGAAGGGAATAGATGGTAAGTTCACCAAGTAACATCGTATAGCATAATCCTACCCGGTGATCCTCCCCTCGTCGCCCTGTGAGAAAGCGATCACCGGGTTGTATCTGGAACTTGTCTGGGTGTGTTTTATTAAGTATCCAGTTCTAGTTGTCATGAGGTCAGAGTACAACTCCGGGTCATCCTTTTACCGAGGGACACGGCTATTCGAATAGATTAACTTCCCTGCAGGGGTGCACCACATAACCCAGCACGCTTGATCCCATTTGGCCGGACACACTTTCCAGGGTCATGCCCGGCCTCGGAAGATCAACACGTCGCAGCCCTACCTAAGCACAACAGAGAGGTCAGCACGTCGGTCTAAACCCTAAGCGCACGGGGGTCTGGGCCCATCGCCCAATGCACACCTGCACGTTGCGAGGGCGGCCGGTAAGCAGACCTAGCCTCTCCTAATACCAGAGTAGGCTTTCCAGTCCAATCCGGCGCGCGCCGCTAAGTCGCTGACGTCAAGAAGGCTTCGGCTGATACCACGACGTCGAGTGCCCATAACTGTTCCCACGCAGCTGGTTAGTGCGTATAGACCAAATGGCCAGACTCAGATCAAATACCAAGATCCCGTTAAACGTGTTATTATGAAATAACCGCGGACAACGACCAGGGCCAGGCCCACCTGTCTCCTAGGTGGTCGCAACCCGCCCTGTCGCTCCGCCACAAAGTAACCATCAGGGGGCTGTCGGGAACCCAGGCCCACCACTACCTGGGTGGAACCACCTGCCCCTTCAGCCCCCATCTCCGAATCATCATCATGTGTATATAAAGCAAGTATATAATATATACCCGTGATCACCACCCGAGTGATCACGGCCCGATAGTATAGCTTGGCAGACGGACAAGAATGAAGGGCCACTGATGGAATACTAGCATCCTATACTAAGCATTAGGATGGCAGGTAAAGTATCAACAGTTGTAGCAACAAGGACAGGCTATGCAGTAGAATAGGAGTAACCGAACAATAACATGCTACACTACTCTAATGCAAGCAATAGAGAGAAGAATAGACGGTATCTGGTGATCAAAGGGGGGGGGCTTGCCTGGAAGCCCTGCAGACGAAAGGAATCTTCGGAATCGTAGCCGTAGTCGAACACCGAAGCATCAACGGTCTCAGGGTCTATCACAGTATCGGAGTCTACCGAAAATAAGCAACGAAGGGGGAAACAAATAAATAACAGAGCAAACAATAGCATCACAAAGCATAACATGGAAATACGCGGTGCTACGTGTGACCTAACGCAGTAGGAGGTGATACTGGCAAGGATGAAAAACATCAGGGAAAGTATTCCCGGTGTTTCGCGTTTTCGGGCGGATGAAACGGAGGGGGAAAGTTGCGGGTTCGGTATGCTAGAGATGTGTGGTGGACGAACGGTCTGCGTATTCGGATGCGTCTCGAAATTCTGAGCAACTTTCATATATAAAGTATTTTCTTCCGAGTTACGGATTATTTTATATTAATTTTTAAAGTTTTAAAACATTTTCTGGATTTTCTTATTTATTTTTAATTTCGAAAATCAGCAGTTAAAAACTGTGTGCACCCGGTGCAGTGCACCAGAGGTGCACCAGTGGGTCCAGTCAACTGCTGACTCAGCTGTTGACCGGTCCATGGTTGACCAGTCAAAGGTCCCGCGGGACCCAATTGTCATACTCTATAATATTTTAACAATGTTTAGTTAATTCCTAATTAGGCTTATTAGAGGGTGGCCCACCTATCATCATAAAGCTAATATCTAATCTAATAAGAAATTAACTTAATCAAATGGAGCCCATACGTCATAGCGTAGCAACTAACCTACTAACTAGTACTACCAATTAGTCCTAATCTAATTTGCACGGCCAGCCGGTGTGGCTGTGCACACCACGCACAAAGCATGGCCGCCGTGGCCATTAGCAGCAGCAAAGTAGCACCGGCAGCAGCACCAACTAAGCAATATCAGCAGCGGCAGAAGCTAAGCAGCTAAACAACAGAGGGCAGCAGCTAAGCAACGGCAGAAGCAGAAGACAGCAACAGGGGGAGCGCTAGGCGGCGGGCGGCCGCATGGGCGGCAGTAGGCGATGGCCGGCAAGCAGTGGCACGCGGAGGCGAGGTCAGGGCGGGCGCATGGTGGCAGCAGCACGCAGTAGCAATAGATGAGCAGTTAAGCAGCAGCAGCTCACACACGTATGTATACGTATGTACGCATACGCGCGAGCTCGGGCGTGCTTAGGGACGGCAAACGGCGACCAAATCGAGGCGGGGGAACGACATATCTGGAGGAGTTGCTCACCGCGAGTCCATTGGTGCGCTCGGGGAGGTTCGGGATGGACCGGAGAGGCGATGGTGATGGTGAGACGGCGACGACCGGACGAAGAAGACGAAGACTGCGTCGGCTACACAGCTCCCCACCTTGTTCCAATGCCCTGAACGGACGCGGTAGAGCACGGCGAACCTCCAGGATGTGCTCCGGTACGCCGGAGAGGCCGATGGACGCGTCAAGGACGGTGAGGAAGCGGTGACCGCGTGAGATTGCAAGCTCAAAATCGAGCCAGAGGAGAGGGGGGGCGATGGGGATCGAGGGGGGAATGAATGAGGGCGAGCTAGGGTTTCTGAGGGACGCCTTAGTTGGCCGAGGGGGGGCGTGGATGGCCGGCACGTGGCCCTGGCGCCATGGATGGCCGGCACGCACGGCCCTGCCTCTCCCCTGCGAGAGGTAGGGGAAAAGGCCGGCCAGTTGGACTGGGCCTGGTACAGTGTACGTACTGGGCTTAAGTGAACAGAGGGGATTTCTCCTTTCTTTTTCCTTTTCTTTATCTTTTTCTGTGTTCCTTTTTATTATTTTCTGTTTTCCATTTACTTTCTAATTAATTTTAGTTTTATAAAATACAAAATTAGTACCTAAATTGTTGCAATACTTTAGCCCACTCCTACAAAAATTTTGACTCCCAAATAAAATAGTTTAATAATTTATAAATTATAAAAGACATTTAATTAATCATTTTTTATGTTGTTTTAAATATTTCAGGACATATAAATACTTAATACATGTTTATTTCTTCACCACTATTCTTTAAGGATTATTTTCCACATTTAGAACATTTTATTTTTTTACTTTTGAGAACTTTAATTATTTGACTTTGTTTTAAATTTGAAATTTGAATCGGTTTCAATCAACGTGAAATTAAGAACAGTAATTGTGGTGATGAGGCATCATTAGTAGAGGTTTACTGTAGCTTAATTATCCGGGCGTCACAATTCTCCTTCACTACAAGAAATCTCGTCCCGAGATTTAAGAGGTGGAGTAAGGGGGAAAGTTCTGGTTACGAACTTCTAACGGATATTCTCGGTCTTGGTTGCTCTTCTCGAAGAGGTTGGTCCATTACGATGATGTCTTCATCCCGCTGCTTCAAGGCATCATGATGAAGTCGTCATCCTTCTTCCGGAAACTCCATCGTACTTAAGAATAGGTGAGGGGCAGCTTGGCAACGATAGAATGCTATAAGGGTAATCATATGGGTTAACCCCTGAATGAACATATAAGTATCTCTCGAGTTGGAACTCAGGAAATACATCGAGAGAAATAAAAGTAGGCATGAGAATTTTCAAGCGGTGGGCAAACGGCGATACGTGAAACATGGCGTGAAAGGGGTTCATAGCAACGGGAATAAGTATTGTGACTGATACCAGAATTGATGATCACAAGGAAGGTGGCTCGTGAATTACACACGAAGCCAGGTGCAAAGGATACTTTAGAATCTAGGTTGTAAAGAAGAGTCGGGTTTCGATCTAGTGGACCTGTGGGTTATGGGCCCACCATGTGGGTTGAAAATAGGAATGGTGGTGACATCTTGCACAGCCGCAACAGGGAGGCATGTCAGTGGATAGCTTGTCAGTTATGTCGGCTACAATGTCGGTACCAAGGACGGGGAACGAAGAGAACCATTTTCCCACTCGTTGTAACGAGGCGGACCAATAGGCAAAGTTCTCGCCCATTGGTGGCTACCGAAATGTTATCAACAATAGTAACAGGGTCTTACTGACAGAGTTATACACCAAGGTTTTTACATAAGCAGAAAATTATTACTGCTTAGAGTATATGTAGAACGAAGAAAGGTTAAACAAACAAATGGAAAGGAAAATTGTGATTACACACAATTAATAGGAGTATATCCTTCCCATGGACAAGCAGAACATGGCATACAGGGTTGGAGAGCAAGTATCCAACCATTCAGATAAAGAGGCAAGGATTAATCAAGATGTTACCCATACAATGGTGTTTGGATAACTGACCAAGAAACATTTAGCATTGGGCTTCAAATGCTCTTGTTGAAAACCGGAGTACCACAGACATGCTTCAAGATAGCATTGGCATGGTCTTGAAGCAAAGGTCGGACTTGGATACACAAAGGATTCATTAGGAACAACTTATAGGACAAGTCTTACAATTTCCTCCTGGAAGAACGGTTATCCTTGCAAAAGAGATTATAATGATAGGCCCTCCAGCCAGGGATGCTAGGCATGACATCATATTACCGAGTCATCAAAAAACCAATATTATAACTCCTGGAAAGTTGTCCCAACAATTATATCTGACCGAGATTCAGATCCGATTGGTGTCATGATACCTCAGACTCGGGATGTTCGAGAGGAAATGGTGCAACATTAATCAACGAAATGACATTGCAAGATTATCAGGAAATGAACTATGGCAGTGGGTTCCCGAAACAATAGTTCATCATTAAACCAAGGAGAGGATGAGGAGTTGGCTGATGGGCTCAGCGACAATTCATCAAGAATTCTACACGGAGGGATTTCCACAATAATGTGAACAAGAGGATGATACTTATCAATTCAAATGATATAATGTTGTATGCTCGAGGAAAAACATACACCATTAATCATTTGGTGAAAGGTGTGCCCGAAATATGACCTTAGGTAGCAAGATCAATGTTAGAGTGACGATTCAATAACCAACAGTCTAAGAACAAACTGTCGATCGTTAACTTCAAAGCAATAGGGTTGCTAGAAGTGCAGAACTTAAGCAGCATTGTTAGCATATTGGTATCCCGGTTAAAAACAACACGGGGACCGAGGAAGAATGGTGATGATGAGAAGTATCTTCATACCGAGAATTTCTAAGAGGTGGAGCAATCCCCACAACATTCTCGACATAAAAGACAGTAATACTTCAAGGCAGAACACAACACTAGTTGGAGAGCAAGTTGTATTCATAATGTGGACAAGTTCGCGATGAAAGGAAGGCAAGGGTGTTGTCGATGATAATAAGAATCATCAAGGGCAAGGAGGGTATTTCTCATCATGAACACATTTGACATCTCGGAAGAAGTCAAAGAGTTGAAGGTGATCCGACACATTTCTCGGGAGGTTCAAAGAGGATGCAATCAAACAACAACGGCAACAAGCAAGGGAATGATGAAGTGGCAAGTTATAGGATCAATATATAAGATGCAAGATCGGTACCAAAGTTGCCTTTCAAGACAAGCAACATGATGTTGAAATCTCGACGTAAGTCGTGCCCACATTCTGAAGAATTCGTGCACCAAAGAAGGACGAGGTAGCACAGTCAAAGATAGCAAGACAAGGGATGTATCTGATAGTCTAGGAATAACCAGATTGAGTTTAAAAATTTCCCAGTAACATCTACTAGGGGTGTTGAATTTTTAGAGCGGATTTGATTTACTAAACGGTGTCCTCGGTTGATGGCAACCTAGAACCCGTAGAGTGATTACGACGAGGAAGTTATTACTTCAACAAAGTTAGTAAGATGAAGTGCAAAGGCATGATATCCTCGAGATACCGGAGGGTAAAACTCGAAGGCAGAACATGATAGTAGTAGAACTGGGTCATTGACCGACGACAGAAGGTATTTTAACCTTGTCAATTGACGAGGCACGGGAATGAATTTCTTCCAGATATATTGAATAAGGATAGCATGGTCGGAACCATAACTGCAAGGGATCAATTTAAAGATACCGAAAGGATTATTCAGACAATAATTCATTTTGCAATAAGCTTCCGAGACGGTCTACATCATTTTCATGGGCATGAACACAAGTTCAAGGTCGACTCCCACTTCTTTAATACAAATCATTTCATTCACCTCTCGCTTTGATAAAACTGTAGTGTTGGAATTTCATTTGGTGAGACACCGGAAGAGTATGCCTTGTGAAAACTTTTGGGTTCTCACGAATTAGCGGAAGGCATAGGTTCAACCCATCAGGCATCTTAGTAACATATACCACAAGTTTTAAAGTGAATACTCAAGCTCGAAAGCAGAGTAAGGTTGTCCAAGCAGAGGATACAATTTACCAAAGGCATTATGTATCAGGGGAAGAACTCACAAGGTGCTTGAATAAGAAGGACACTGTCGGATAACAATCCAACAATGGATCGGGCGATCCATAACGGAGCTGATGTGAGTATCGGTACTCACTCAGAGGAAGAAGAATGTAGAGGCATCAGTTTCAAGAATCACATGATTAGTCGGATGCTTAAATAGAAATAAATTATGGTTTCCAAAAAAACAAGGGATCAGAAGCAGACGCTCTGATCAAGGATGGATAAGTTGAAAACACTTAGTTGGACAATCAATAAAGGTTCGAATTGCCGAGAACCAACTCATGTCCGGAATGATGTGTGAGCCGGAAGGATAAATTTAAAAAGGATAACCGATGACTGCGTGCATATGCACACATTGAATCAATAGGCTCAAAATGGCTAAGACAGGGGATGTTAACAAAGAGAACTAGCCATATGGAATTAACCATAATGCAAGCAGGCAAGCATTTCAAGAGTAACAGGCTGCAGAGGATTTTCGAAAGATCGAAAAGTATTCAGAAGAATTTTGTGAGACACATGAACAATTGAGAAGCACGGATCCTCGATAAATGTGACGAAATAACCGTAAGGGTTTTCACGCGAAACAAAACTGCAAGACAATAAACTCAAAGGATTCTCGAGACAACGAAGAATATTTCGAGGCCTCTTGTAACAACAAGAGCGACGAGGAATGATCATGAGAATGACAAGTGCATGCAGATATCCATAGGGATATATCGGTGGCAATGAATTGCAAAGGTGATGGCCACAAGGGTCTCGGAAAAATATCGAGAGATATCCTCAGAATCTTCTGACGAAGCAGGTGATCTTCCGGAATGAGGGCTCTCCGGGAGAAATAGTTACGAGAACCTAGTGTCATAATTAGTAAAATCATTTAACCCGAATAGAAGAGAGATCAGATTCCCAGAGTAAAGATGAGGAATAAAAGATCCTAATACCACCCATTGGTGCTGTGGGCCCGTAAGCCACACAACAAGTTAGTAAATTTGTTTTTCAAAGACTAGACTCGACTTCGGCCAAGGAGTTGGGAAAGGGGATTCCTACAGGCAGTCGGCTCTGATACCAACTTGTGACGCCCCCGATTTGACCGTACACTAATCATGCACGCAAATGTGTACGACCAAGATCAGGGACTCATTGGAAGATATCACAACACAACACTAGACACAAATTAAAATAATACAAGCTTTATATTACAAGCCAGGGGCCTCGAGGGCTCGAATACAAATGCTCGAATACACAAGAGTCAGCGGAAGCAACAATATCTGAGTACAGACATAAGTTAAACAAGTTTGCCTTAAGAAGGCTAGCACAAAAGTAGCAACGATCGAAAAGGCAAGGCCTCCTGCCTGGGACCTCCTAACTACTCCTCGAAGCCGATCTTCACGTAGAAACATCCTCGGGATCTTCTGGCTCCTGGACTCCACCGATCTGGTTGCATCAACCAGAAAGAAGAAAGAAGGGGGAAAAGGGGGAGCAAAGCAACCGTGAGTACTCATCCAAAGTACTCGCAAGCAAGGATCTATACTACAAATGCAATGGTAACTGTGTAAAGGGGGTAATATATGTGGGTTAAACTGCAGAAAGCCAGAATAAGAGGGGGATAGCTAATCCAAACGAAGACTACGCTTCTCGCAACGTCCATCTTGCAGCAGAAGAAGAGAGTAGCCGGAAGTAACAAGTATCCTCGCTTCTGGCAGCCTCCGTCTTGAAGCAGTAGAAGGGAATAGATGGTAAGTTCACCAAGTAACATCGTATAGCATAATCCTACCCGGTGATCCTCCCCTCGTCGCCCTGTGAGAAAGCGATCACCGGGTTGTATCTGGAACTTGTCTGGGTGTGTTTTATTAAGTATCCAGTTCTAGTTGTCATGAGGTCAGAGTACAACTCCGGGTCATCCTTTTACCGAGGGACACGGCTATTCGAATAGATTAACTTCCCTGCAGGGGTGCACCACATAACCCAGCACGCTTGATCCCATTTGGCCGGACACACTTTCCAGGGTCATGCCCGGCCTCGGAAGATCAACACGTCGCAGCCCTACCTAAGCACAACAGAGAGGTCAGCACGTCGGTCTAAACCCTAAGCGCACGGGGGTCTGGGCCCATCGCCCAATGCACACCTGCACGTTGCGAGGGCGGCCGGTAAGCAGACCTAGCCTCTCCTAATACCAGAGTAGGCTTTCCAGTCCAATCCGGCGCGCGCCGCTAAGTCGCTGACGTCAAGAAGGCTTCGGCTGATACCACGACGTCGAGTGCCCATAACTGTTCCCACGCAGCTGGTTAGTGCGTATAGACCAAATGGCCAGACTCAGATCAAATACCAAGATCCCGTTAAACGTGTTATTATGAAATAACCGCGGACAACGACCAGGGCCAGGCCCACCTGTCTCCTAGGTGGTCGCAACCCGCCCTGTCGCTCCGCCACAAAGTAACCATCAGGGGGCTGTCGGGAACCCAGGCCCACCACTACCTGGGTGGAACCACCTGCCCCTTCAGCCCCCATCTCCGAATCATCATCATGTGTATATAAAGCAAGTATATAATATATACCTGTGATCACCACCCGAGTGATCACGGCCCGATAGTATAGCTTGGCAGACGGACAAGAATGAAGGGCCACTGATGGAATACTAGCATCCTATACTAAGCATTAGGATGGCAGGTAAAGTATCAACAGTTGTAGCAACAAGGACAGGCTATGCAGTAGAATAGGAGTAACCGAACAATAACATGCTACACTACTCTAATGCAAGCAATAGAGAGAAGAATAGACGGTATCTGGTGATCAAAGGGGGGGGGGCTTGCCTGGAAGCCCTGCTGACGAAAGGAATCTTCGGAATCGTAGCCGTAGTCGAACACCGAAGCATCAACGGTCTCAGGGTCTATCACAGTATCGGAGTCTACCGAAAATAAGCAACGAAGGGGGAAACAAATAAATAACAGAGCAAACAATAGCATCACAAAGCATAACATGGAAATACGCGGTGCTACGTGTGACCTAACGCAGTAGGAGGTGATACTGGCAAGGATGAAAAACATCCGGGAAAGTATTCCCGGTGTTTCGCGTTTTCGGACGGATGAAACGGAGGGGGAAAGTTGCGGGTTCGGTATGCTAGGGATGTGTGGTGGACGAACGGTCTGCGTATTCGGATGCGTCTCGAAATTCTGAGCAACTTTCATATATAAAGTATTTTCTTCCGAGTTACGGATTATTTTATATTAATTTTTAAAGTTTTAAAACATTTTCTGGATTTTCTTATTTATTTTTAATTTCGAAAATCAGCAGTTAAAAACTGTGTGCACCCGGTGCAGTGCACCAGAGGTGCACCAGTGGGTCCAGTCAACTGCTGACTCAGCTGTTGACCGGTCCACGGTTGACCAGTCAAAGGTCCCGCGGGACCCAATTGTCATACTCTATAATATTTTAACAATGTTTAGTTAATTCCTAATTAGGCTTATTAGAGGGTGGCCCACCTATCATCATAAAGCTAATATCTAATCTAATAAGAAATTAACTTAATCAAATGGAGCCCATACGTCATAGTGTAGCAACTAACCTACTAACTAGTACTACCAATTAGTCCTAATCTAATTTGCACGGCCAGCCGGTGTGGCTGTGCACACCACGCACAAAGCATGGCCGCCGTGGCCATTAGCAGCAGCAAAGTAGCACCGGCAGCAGCACCAACTAAGCAATATCAGCAGCGGCAGAAGCTAAGCAGCTAAACAACAGAGGGCAGCAGCTAAGCAACGGCAGAAGCAGAAGACAGCAACAGGGGGAGCGCTAGGCGGCGGGCGGCCGCATGGGCGGCAGTAGGCGATGGCCGGCAAGCAGTGGCACGCGGAGGCGAGGTCAGGGCGGGCGCATGGTGGCAGCAGCACGCAGTAGCAATAGATGAGCAGTTAAGCAGCAGCAGCTCACACACGTATGTATACGTATGTACGCATACGCGCGAGCTCGGGCGTGCTTAGGGACGGCAAACGGCGACCAAATCGAGGCGGGGGAACGACATATCTGGAGGAGTTGCTCACCGCGAGTCCATTGGTGCGCTCGGGGAGGTTCGGGATGGACCGGAGAGGCGATGGTGATGGTGAGACGGCGACGACCGGACGAAGAAGACGAAGACTGCGTCGGCTACACAGCTCCCCACCTTGTTCCAATGCCCTGAACGGACGCGGTAGAGCACGGCGAACCTCCAGGATGTGCTCCGGTACGCCGGAGAGGCCGATGGACGCGTCAAGGACGGTGAGGCAGCGGTGACCGCGTGAGATTGCAAGCTCAAAATCGAGCCAGAGGAGAGGGGGGGCGATGGGGATCGAGGGGGGAATGAATGAGGGCGAGCTAGGGTTTCTGAGGGACGCCTTAGTTGGCCGAGGGGGGGCGTGGATGGCCGGCACGTGGCCCTGGCGCCATGGATGGCCGGCACGCACGACCCTGCCTCTCCCCTGCGAGAGGTAGGGGAAAAGGCCGGCCAGTTGGACTGGGCCTGGTACAGTGTACGTACTGGGCTTAAGTGAACAGAGGGGATTTCTCCTTTCTTTTTCCTTTTCTTTATCTTTTTCTGTGTTCCTTTTTATTATTTTCTGTTTTCCATTTACTTTCTAATTAATTTTAGTTTTATAAAATACAAAATTAGTACCTAAATTGTTGCAATACTTTAGCCCACTCCTACAAAAAGTTTGACTCCCAAATAAAATAGTTTAATAATTTATAAATTATAAAAGACATTTAATTAATTATTTTTTATGTTGTTTTAAATATTTCAGGACATATAAATACTTAATACATGTTTATTTCTTCACCACTATTCTTTAAGGATTATTTTCCACATTTAGAACATTTTATTTTTTTACTTTTGAGAACTTTAATTATTTGACTTTGTTTTAAATTTGAAATTTGAATCGGTTTCAATCAACGTGAAATTAAGAACAGTAATTGTGGTGATGAGGCATCATTATTAGAGGTTTACTGTAGCTTAATTATCCGGGCGTCACAATTCTCCTTCACTACAAGAAATCTCGTCCCGAGATTTAAGAGGTGGAGTAAGGGGGAAAGTTCTGGTTACGAACTTCTAACGGATATTCTCGGTCTTGGTTGCTCTTCTCGAAGAGGTTGGTCCATTACGATGATGTCTTCATCCCGCTGCTTCAAGGCATCATGATGAAGTCGTCATCCTTCTTCCGGAAACTCCATCGTACTTAAGAATAGGTGAGGGGCAGCTTGGCAACGATAGAATGCTATAAGGGTAATCATATGGGTTAACCCCTGAATGAACATATAAGTATCTCTCGAGTTGGAACTCAGGAAATACATCGAGAGAAATAAAAGTAGGCATGAGAATTTTCAAGCGGTGGGCAAACGGCGATACGTGAAACATGGCGTGAAAGGGGTTCATAGCAACGGGAATAAGTATTGTGACTGATACCAGAATTGATGATCACAAGGAAGGTGGCTCGTGAATTACACACGAAGCCAGGTGCAAAGGATACTTTAGAATCTAGGTTGTAAAGAAGAGTCGGGTTTCGATCTAGTGGACCTGTGGGTTATGGGCCCACCATGTGGGTTGAAAATAGGAATGGTGGTGACATCTTGCACAGCCGCAACAGGGAGGCATGTCAGTGGATAGCTTGTCAGTTATGTCGGCTACAATGTCGGTACCAAGGACGGGGAACGAAGAGAACCATTTTCCCACTCGTTGTAACGAGGCGGACCAATAGGCAAAGTTCTCGCCCATTGGTGGCTACCGAAATGTTATCAACAATAGTAACAGGGTCTTACTGACAGAGTTATACACCAAGGTTTTTACATAAGCAGAAAATTATTACTGCTTAGAGTATATGTAGAACGAAGAAAGGTTAAACAAACAAATGGAAAGGAAAATTGTGATTACACACAATTAATAGGAGTATATCCTTCCCATGGACAAGCAGAACATGGCATACAGGGTTGGAGAGCAAGTATCCAACCATTCAGATAAAGAGGCAAGGATTAATCAAGATGTTACCCATACAATGGTGTTTGGATAACTGACCAAGAAACATTTAGCATTGGGCTTCAAATGCTCTTGTTGAAAACCGGAGTACCACAGACATGCTTCAAGATAGCATTGGCATGGTCTTGAAGCAAAGGTCGGACTTGGATACACAAAGGATTCATTAGGAACAACTTATAGGACAAGTCTTACAATTTCCTCCTGGAAGAACGGTTATCCTTGCAAAAGAGATTATAATGATAGGCCCTCCAGCCAGGGATGCTAGGCATGACATCATATTACCGAGTCATCAAAAAACCAATATTATAACTCCTGGAAAGTTGTCCCAACAATTATATCTGACCGAGATTCAGATCCGATTGGTGTCATGATACCTCAGACTCGGGATGTTCGAGA
>LR738714.1:28746174-28850199 GCA_902687465.1 Secale cereale
TCGACGTAAGTCGTGCCCACATTCTGAAGAATTCGTGCACCAAAGAAGGACGAGGTAGCACAGTCAAAGATAGCAAGACAAGGGATGTATCTGATAGTCTAGGAATAACCAGATTGAGTTTAAAAATTTCCCAGTAACATCTACTAGGGGTGTTGAATTTTTAGAGCGGATTTGATTTACTAAACGGTGTCCTCGGTTGATGGCAACCTAGAACCCGTAGAGTGATTACGACGAGGAAGTTATTACTTCAACAAAGTTAGTAAGATGAAGTGCAAAGGCATGATATCCTCGAGATACCGGAGGGTAAAACTCGAAGGCAGAACATGATAGTAGTAGAACTGGGTCATTGACCGACGACAGAAGGTATTTTAACCTTGTCAATTGACGAGGCACGGGAATGAATTTCTTCCAGATATATTGAATAAGGATAGCATGGTCGGAACCATAACTGCAAGGGATCAATTTAAAGATACCGAAAGGATTATTCAGACAATAATTCATTTTGCAATAAGCTTCCGAGACGGTCTACATCATTTTCATGGGCATGAACACAAGTTCAAGGTCGACTCCCACTTCTTTAATACAAATCATTTCATTCACCTCTCGCTTTGATAAAACTGTAGTGTTGGAATTTCATTTGGTGAGACACCGGAAGAGTATGCCTTGTGAAAACTTTTGGGTTCTCACGAATTAGCGGAAGGCATAGGTTCAACCCATCAGGCATCTTAGTAACATATACCACAAGTTTTAAAGTGAATACTCAAGCTCGAAAGCAGAGTAAGGTTGTCCAAGCAGAGGATACAATTTACCAAAGGCATTATGTATCAGGGGAAGAACTCACAAGGTGCTTGAATAAGAAGGACACTGTCGGATAACAATCCAACAATGGATCGGGCGATCCATAACGGAGCTGATGTGAGTATCGGTACTCACTCAGAGGAAGAAGAATGTAGAGGCATCAGTTTCAAGAATCACATGATTAGTCGGATGCTTAAATAGAAATAAATTATGGTTTCCAAAAAAACAAGGGATCAGAAGCAGACGCTCTGATCAAGGATGGATAAGTTGAAAACACTTAGTTGGACAATCAATAAAGGTTCGAATTGCCGAGAACCAACTCATGTCCGGAATGATGTGTGAGCCGGAAGGATAAATTTAAAAAGGATAACCGATGACTGCGTGCATATGCACACATTGAATCAATAGGCTCAAAATGGCTAAGACAGGGGATGTTAACAAAGAGAACTAGCCATATGGAATTAACCATAATGCAAGCAGGCAAGCATTTCAAGAGTAACAGGCTGCAGAGGATTTTCGAAAGATCGAAAAGTATTCAGAAGAATTTTGTGAGACACATGAACAATTGAGAAGCACGGATCCTCGATAAATGTGACGAAATAACCGTAAGGGTTTTCACGCGAAACAAAACTGCAAGACAATAAACTCAAAGGATTCTCGAGACAACGAAGAATATTTCGAGGCCTCTTGTAACAACAAGAGCGACGAGGAATGATCATGAGAATGACAAGTGCATGCAGATATCCATAGGGATATATCGGTGGCAATGAATTGCAAAGGTGATGGCCACAAGGGTCTCGGAAAAATATCGAGAGATATCCTCAGAATCTTCTGACGAAGCAGGTGATCTTCCGGAATGAGGGCTCTCCGGGAGAAATAGTTACGAGAACCTAGTGTCATAATTAGTAAAATCATTTAACCCGAATAGAAGAGAGATCAGATTCCCAGAGTAAAGATGAGGAATAAAAGATCCTAATACCACCCATTGGTGCTGTGGGCCCGTAAGCCACACAACAAGTTAGTAAATTTGTTTTTCAAAGACTAGACTCGACTTCGGCCAAGGAGTTGGGAAAGGGGATTCCTACAGGCAGTCGGCTCTGATACCAACTTGTGACGCCCCCGATTTGACCGTACACTAATCATGCACGCAAATGTGTACGACCAAGATCAGGGACTCATTGGAAGATATCACAACACAACACTAGACACAAATTAAAATAATACAAGCTTTATATTACAAGCCAGGGGCCTCGAGGGCTCGAATACAAATGCTCGAATACACAAGAGTCAGCGGAAGCAACAATATCTGAGTACAGACATAAGTTAAACAAGTTTGCCTTAAGAAGGCTAGCACAAAAGTAGCAACGATCGAAAAGGCAAGGCCTCCTGCCTGGGACCTCCTAACTACTCCTCGAAGCCGATCTTCACGTAGAAACATCCTCGGGATCTTCTGGCTCCTGGACTCCACCGATCTGGTTGCATCAACCAGAAAGAAGAAAGAAGGGGGAAAAGGAGGAGCAAAGCAACCGTGAGTACTCATCCAAAGTACTCGCAAGCAAGGATCTATACTACAAATGCAATGGTAACTGTGTAAAGGGGGTAATATATGTGGGTTAAACTGCAGAAAGCCAGAATAAGAGGGGGATAGCTAATCCAAACGAAGACTACGCTTCTCGCAACGTCCATCTTGCAGCAGAAGAAGAGAGTAGCCGGAAGTAACAAGTATCCTCGCTTCTGGCAGCCTCCGTCTTGAAGCAGTAGAAGGGAATAGATGGTAAGTTCACCAAGTAACATCGTATAGCATAATCCTACCCGGTGATCCTCCCCTCGTCGCCCTGTGAGAAAGCGATCACCGGGTTGTATCTGGAACTTGTCTGGGTGTGTTTTATTAAGTATCCAGTTCTAGTTGTCATGAGGTCAGAGTACAACTCCGGGTCGTCCTTTTACCGAGGGACACGGCTATTCGAATAGATTAACTTCCCTGCAGGGGTGCACCACATAACCCAGCATGCTTGATCCCATTTGGCCGGACACACTTTCCAGGGTCATGCCCGGCCTCGGAAGATCAACACGTCGCAGCCCTACCTAAGCACAGCAGAGAGGTCAGCACGTCGGTCTAAGTCCTAAGCACACAGGGGTCTGGGCCCATCGCCCAATGCACACCTGCACGTTGCGAGGGCGGCCGGTGAGCAGACCTAGCAACCTCCATTACTAAGGAAGTTGCGTTACGCGGTCCAACCCGGCGCGCGCCGCTAAACCGCTGACGTCAAGAAGGCTTCGGCTGATACCACGACGTCGAGTACCCATAACTATTCCCACGTAGCTGGTTAGTGCGTATAGACCAAATGGCCAGACTCAGATCAAATACCAAGATCTCGATAAACGTGTTATTATGACATAACCGCGGACAACGACCAGGGCCAGGCCCACCTGTCTCCTAGGTGGTCGCAACCTGCCCTGTCGCTCCGCCACAAAGTAACCATCAGGGGGCTGTCGGGAACCCAGGCCCACCACTACCTGGGTGGAACCACCTGCCCCTTCAGCCCCCATCTCCGAATCATCATCATGTGTATGTAAAGTATGTATATAGTATATACCCGTGATCACCACCCGAGTGATCACGGCCCGATAGAATAGCATGGCAGACGGACAAGAATGTAGGGCCACTGATGGAATACTAGCATCCTATACTAAGCATTTAGGATTGCAGGTAAGGTATCAACGGTTATAGCAACAATGACAGGCTATGCAACAGAATAGGATTATTCGATAGCAGTAACATGCTACACTACTCTAATGCAAGCAGTAGAGAGAAGAATAGGCGATATCTGGTGATCAAAGGGGGGGCTTGCCTGGAAGCTCTGCAGACGAAAGGAATCTTCGGAATCGTAGCCGTAGTCGAACACCGAAGCATCAACGGTCTCAGGGTCTATCACAGTATCGGAGTCTACCGAAAATAAGCAACGAAGGGGGAAACAAATAAATAACAGAGCAAACAATAGCATCACAAAGCATAACATGGAAATACGCGGTGCTACGTGTGACCTAACGCAGTAGGAGGTGATACTGGCAAGGATGAAAAACATCCGGGAAAGTATTCCCGGTGTTTCGCGTTTTCGGACGGATGAAACGGAGGGGGAAAGTTGCGGGTTCGGTATGCTAGGGATGTGTGGTGGACGAACGGTCTGCGTATTCGGATGCGTCTCGAAATTCTGAGCAACTTTCATATATAAAGTATTTTCTTCCGAGTTACGGATTATTTTATATTAATTTTTAAAGTTTTAAAACATTTTCTGGATTTTCTTATTTATTTTTAATTTCGAAAATCAGCAGTTAAAAACTGTGTGCACCCGGTGCAGTGCACCAGAGGTGCACCAGTGGGTCCAGTCAACTGCTGACTCAGCTGTTGACCGGTCCACGGTTGACCAGTCAAAGGTCCCGCGGGACCCAATTGTCATACTCTATAATATTTTAACAATGTTTAGTTAATTCCTAATTAGGCTTATTAGAGGGTGGCCCACCTATCATCATAAAGCTAATATCTAATCTAATAAGAAATTAACTTAATCAAATGGAGCCCATACGTCATAGTGTAGCAACTAACCTACTAACTAGTACTACCAATTAGTCCTAATCTAATTTGCACGGCCAGCCGGTGTGGCTGTGCACACCACGCACAAAGCATGGCCGCCGTGGCCATTAGCAGCAGCAAAGTAGCACCGGCAGCAGCACCAACTAAGCAATATCAGCAGCGGCAGAAGCTAAGCAGCTAAACAACAGAGGGCAGCAGCTAAGCAACGGCAGAAGCAGAAGACAGCAACAGGGGGAGCGCTAGGCGGCGGGCGGCCGCATGGGCGGCAGTAGGCGATGGCCGGCAAGCAGTGGCACGCGGAGGCGAGGTCAGGGCGGGCGCATGGTGGCAGCAGCACGCAGTAGCAATAGATGAGCAGTTAAGCAGCAGCAGCTCACACACGTATGTATACGTATGTACGCATACGCGCGAGCTCGGGCGTGCTTAGGGACGGCAAACGGCGACCAAATCGAGGCGGGGGAACGACATATCTGGAGGAGTTGCTCACCGCGAGTCCATTGGTGCGCTCGGGGAGGTTCGGGATGGACCGGAGAGGCGATGGTGATGGTGAGACGGCGACGACCGGACGAAGAAGTCGAAGACTGCGTCGGCTACACAGCTCCCCACCTTGTTCCAATGCCCTGAACGGACGCGGTAGAGCACGGCGAACCTCCAGGATGTGCTCCGGTACGCCGGAGAGGCCGATGGACGCGTCAAGGACGGTGATGCAGCGGTGACCGCGTGAGATTGCAAGCTCAAAATCGAGCCAGAGGAGAGGGGGGGCGATTGGGATCGAGGGGGGAATGAATGAGGGCGAGCTAGGGTTTCTGAGGGACGCCTTAGTTGGCCGAGGGGGGGCGTGGATGGCCGGCACGTGGCCCTGGCGCCATGGATGGCCGGCACGCACGGCCCTGCCTCTCCCCTGCGAGAGGTAGGGGAAAAGGCCGGCCAGTTGGACTGGGCCTGGTACAGTGTACGTACTGGGCTTAAGTGAACAGAGGGGATTTCTCCTTTCTTTTTCCTTTTCTTTATCTTTTTCTGTGTTCCTTTTTATTATTTTCTGTTTTCCATTTACTTTCTAATTAATTTTAGTTTTATAAAATACAAAATTAGTACCTAAATTGTTGCAATACTTTAGCCCACTCCTACAAAAAGTTTGACTCCCAAATAAAATAGTTTAATAATTTATAAATTATAAAAGACATTTAATTAATCATTTTTTATGTTGTTTTAAATATTTCAGGACATATAAATACTTAATACATGTTTATTTCTTCACCACTATTCTTTAAGGATTATTTTCCACATTTAGAACATTTTATTTTTTTACTTTTGAGAACTTTAATTATTTGACTTTGTTTTAAATTTGAAATTTGAATCGGTTTCAATCAACGTGAAATTAAGAACAGTAATTGTGGTGATGAGGCATCATTAGTAGAGGTTTACTGTAGCTTAATTATCCGGGCGTCACAATCTGCGCCGCCACGGCCGCGGTCGAATGCCCCGCGCCGCCGCCCCCGCCGCCCAACGCCCATCGTCGCCCTCCCAAATCCAGCCGCCTAGTCCAACCCTCTCAGAGACGGACAGCCACAAACGAGTGGATAGATGGGTAGTTGCAAGAATAAAGTTACTGAAACAAGCACTTTGTTTCAGAAAAGCACGCGCGTCACGCGGAACATATGGGCGCTCTCAGCCGTTTGATCAACTGATGATCGGACGGACTTGGAGACGGCGGATGCGACGCGGGTGATCGGTCGGGTGAAGGAGAGCTTTTTCCATAAACAATACCCTCTGTTTCATAATTTGAACTAAAACAACGACAAGAAATATGGAAGCATGAGAAAAATTGTGTAATGGAGGGAGTAATTAACTAGCAGCAGTAAGACTAGACGTATATCAACCCGGCAATCCAGCATGCACCAAACCAGCACCAACAAGGCTCACAAGTTCGAATTACCATGCTGTTCATAATCTGACAATTAACCATATAAAGTGAAAAGCAATTCAACAACCAAGGTCCACGAAGGTTCAAGTAGATCCGAAATTCCAAAATACTGCATGCGCAAAAGGCACGGCATCTAAAAGGAGAACATCGGGCTCTCAAAATAGCCACAGCCAGTAGGACATAAAGACTCCAATCTTCAAGGTACCAACAAATTGCTTGAGTCATTATGCACCGGTATTGCCAAAAGACACCACAGCCATCTCACCAAGTCTCTAAGCGATCCTACAAGAAAAGGATAAACAAGTTGACAGCATTGATCAACGTTGACATATAGTGCATTGGAAATCTGAGTCAAGTATACCATCACTACCAGAATCGCCCCCTATGCCGACGGCCAGGGCCGTCGGCATAGCCCTGAGTCCCGTCGGGACAGACCTATGCCGACGGCCCTCGTCGGCATAGGGCCGTCGGCAACATATACGTCGGCATAGCCCGGATGGCCGTCGGCATAGAAAAGCCGTCGGCATATATGCTATGCCGACGGCGTCCGTACATCAATGCCGACGGCAACGGCCGTCGGCAAAGCCCGTGCCTAACGGCGCCCACAGCCGTTAAGTTCGCCCAGCGACGGGCCGCCACGTGGCATACGGCTATGCCGACGGCTTGCCGTCGGCATAGGGCTGCCACGTGGCTGCCTGGCGTTGCTCGTGGACCAGGGCTATGCCGACGGCAAGCCGTCGGCAAAGGGCACACACCAGGCTGTTCCAGGTGCCGGCGGCGGCGCCGTCCGTGAGGGGGGGCACACACCGGACACGCGTCCCGCCTCTTCGGACATGCCACCACACCACCACGCATGTATGAGGTCCCGGTGCGACGCTCCGGTGGCATTGCTACCCCCCCCCCCAGTGCCCCCGTCCCGCCTAACCCTGTAGCGTTGGACCACGGGATCTAGCCCTTTGACTTTGCGCGGACGGGCTTTGGCCAGTGGACCTCCCCGCCCGGTTGTGTTAGGTCAGCCCATAGGAACAGCCTGGAGAAACATCCGGGACAGATCCACAGCAAGATCCCCTCCGTGTAGACCCCACGCGTCCGTTCCCCCCCTCCAGGTGCCGGCGGCGGCGCCGTCCGTGAGGGGGGGCACACACCGGACACGCGTCCCGCCTCTTCGGACATGCCACCACACCACCACGCATGTATGAGGTCCCGGTGCGACGCTCCGGTGGCATTGCTACCCCCCCAGTGCCCCCGTCCCGCCTAACCCTGTAGCGTTGGACCACGGGATCTAGCCCTTTGACTTTGCGCGGACGGGCTTTGGCCAGTGGACCTCCCCGCCCGGTTGTGTTAGGTCAGCCCATAGGAACAGCCTGGAGAAACATCCGGGACAGATCCACAGCAAGATCCCCTCCGTGTAGACCCCACGCGTCCGTTCCCCCCCTCCAGGTGCCGGCGACGGCGCCGTCCGTGAGGGGGGGCACACACCGGACACGCGTCCCGCCTCTTCGGACATGCCACCACACCACCATGCATGTATGAGGTCCCGGTGCGACGCTCCGGTGGCATTGCTACCCCCCAGTGCCCCCGTCCCGCCTAACCCTGTAGCGTTGGACCACGGGATCTAGCCCTTTGACTTTGCGCGGACGGGCTTTGGCCAGTGGACCTCCCCGCCCGGTTGTGTTAGGTCAGCCCATAGGAACAGCCTGGAGAAACATCCGGGACAGATCCACAGCAAGATCCCCTCCGTGTAGACCCCACGCGTCCGTTTCCCCCCTCCAGGTGCCGGCGGCGGCGCCGTCCGTGAGGGGGGGCACACACCGGACGTTCGTTACCGGAGGGGGGGGGGCGGCAATCGATATACATCGGGAATTTTTTTAGATAAGGCATAATTATCTTATGCAAAACAAAAATTAAAATAAAGTAAAAACAACAAAGCAAAGTAAAAACAACAAAGCAAACTAAAAATAAAAATAAAGTAAAGTACACCTATGCCGACGGCTAGGCCGTCGGCATACCATTACACCCCACGCAGGTTGTGCCGCGGATCGATGCCGTGGCGTGGCGCAGGGATCGATGACGTGGCGAGTGGGCCTATGCCGACGGCCGCGCCGTCGGCATACCTCTGCCACAAATAACAGAAATGGAGATGAAAAAATAATTAAAATAAATGTATGCCGACGGCCAGGCCGTCGGCATATCGGCCTTCGTCTCATGGATCGATGACGTGGCTTGGCGCACGGATCGTGGACGTGGCAGAGGGGCCTATGCCGACGGCCACACCGTCGGCATACCTCTGCCACAGATATGCCGACGGGCGCCGTTACGGCCCGTCGGCGTAGGGTCAACGCCGTCACGTGGTCTGCGCTGACCGGACAGGTGGGCCAGGTCTATGCCGACGGCCTTTCCTATGCCGACGGCACCCGTAGGCGTAGCTCGTGCGATCCCGACGGCCTCCTCTATGCCGATGGGGCCGTCGGCATAGATGGATGTATGCCGACGGCTTTTGTACGCCTACGGCCTTCCTTTAGCCGTCGGCATAGGTCTCTAGATGCCGACGGTAGCCGTCGGCATATATTTGGCCGTCGGCAAACCCTGTTTTTCTGGTAGTGCATCTGATACTGCAGTATTTAAATGTGCGAATTTAAAAGCTAGGAATGGCAGGCTTTCAAGCATCCAAAAGGGTACCATCCAAATGCAGTAATGCTAGCAGTGTCAAACCACCACGAAAAGGTAAAGCGGCTAAAAAATCATCTCAGGTGCATTCTTGAAAGTTTGGATATGCAGAGGCTATAGAAAACTAGCAGGTTAATCGAATTGACATTTACGATACTAACGAAGGTGCGGGTCCGTATCTACTTATGCAAATCACCCATCTTCTGAATTTACAGCCTTCAGTCCACAACATTAATTACCTATTATGCTTTGGGAATCGATGCTGCAGGCTCTGTTGGGCGACCTCCAGCCTTCACATCGCTTCCTTCGGAGCTCGGGGTAGACAGAGATTGATCATTTGAAGAGTTACCCTAAAGAATTTAAAGCTTATGTAAGTAGAGTGGCCACAAAGCCACAGATGTTGCCTCGTTGGACAGTTGGACACATAGTGCGGTAAGCAGTCAGCAGAATGGAACCCAACATAAAGAAGTATACGAGCATGCTTGTAACAATAGTAACGCTGAAAGAGTGGAAGGTTTTCCCTTTTTTGAAAGAAAACAGTTATAAGCCTACATACAATACCATCTACATATATCTGTAATAGCTACTTCATCAATGGCTGCCTTGACATGACTATTTTGAATTTCTTCATAATTGCAAAATGGGAATGATGTATAGTAAGAGTGGATAGCAGATTCCACAAAAATCCACTAAATTCTCAATGCTCTCAGGTAAATAAAAATTGCATATAATCAACGTTTCAGAGTAGAAAGAAACTATATATACCAGCAACATTTTCACATGCATATATATGGGCTCACCTTATCATGTGCTCCTACCAAAGAAGGAGGCCATGCCATGACGTAGGGATGGAGCTTGTGATCATATTCACAGATCTTTTTCAGCTCCGCTGTCTCGAGACAGAAGGATAGGAGCAGCTGAGGAACTTCAGTATACCCGTCATACGCAGTACGCAGGTACACAATCCCATCGGTAACATCCATAACATGCACGACGACATAAGCATCGTCTTCAACCTCAGTGAGACGATCGATCGTTTTCAGTTTGAACTCCTGGTCCAGCTTCCACCTCTCAACGCCGTCGTATTCATCGGGTCTCCAGAAAAAAACCATGAGCTCGCAACCACCCCACGGATCCGGGGAGACGATGCAGGGCCTCCCATCCTTGGTATTACCAAGCACAAAATCACAGTCACGGTTACTGCCTTCTTCCACTGCCAAGAGCGGCGGCAGGTCCATTCTAGAGTATTGCAGCGTGGCGGTGTCGAGCACGGTGATGTAGAGTCTCCCTGGGTGTGTCCAATAGAGGGATCCGTTCACCATCTTGCCGGTGGCTCCCACTGCTCCCGGAATCAAGGCCTCAGGGAAGATCTGCCAGTCAATCTCGGTGCTGTCCGGCGAGATGACGCCGACGGTGGCGTAAAGGTAGCCACAGTAGAAACAAACCACACGGGGCGGCGAGCCGGGGTGCTCTTCGGAGGCGGAGATTATGTGGAACTGAAAGGTCAGGGCGCTTTTGAAGATGCCCGGCGGCGACGGGAAGAGATGCAGCGCCCGCGTGAGAGGGTTGTAGGCGGCGATCTGCTTGGCCCTCCGGTTGAAGAGGACGACGTAGCCGTCGCTGCATCGCTCGATCTCCCACACCGGGGAGGGATCCTCCTTGTCTTCTTCGTCCTTGTCCTCGTCCTTATCTTCGATGCTCTCAGCTTCTTCGTCCTCCGCGTCGTTGCTGTCCTCCTCGTCGTCGTCGCCGCGGTCTTCATTGTCGGCGTCTGGGTCCGGGAGGCCGTCGAGGGCGAAATCGCCGCCGCGGACGGCGGCGGCGAAGTCCCGGTCGGGGCGGCGGTGGTGGGCGTCGAAGGAAGGCACGCCGGGCTCCCATTTTTCGATGAGGCGTTGGACGAAGAGGCCGACGAAGGGAGACGGGCGGAGATCCCGGAAGCGGCGGCGGAAGGCAGGGGACGAGCGGACGGCGCGGAGGAAGGCGTGGCAGGTGAGAGCGGCCCGGACGAGGCTCGGGAGCGCGGGGAGGCGGATGAACACCTCGCGGAGGAGATCGTCGTCGAGATCTTGTATGGTGGTGGGAGCGGCCGGGGGACATTTCGCCTGCGGCGGCGGCGGCGGCGATGCCATCGCTGGAGACCTAGCGAGTAGTGGGGAGTAGTGGGGGAAGCCGAATGGGTTGGCTCGTGTCGCCGGAAAGAATTCCCGAACGACTTTTATCCACCAGAAAAGGATACGACCCAGGTCCGTCGGGGAGGCTGTGTGGGCTGGGCATCCTGCGACAAACCTGCACCAGCCCAGTTAGAGGTAGATCGTTTTTTTCCTTTCATGTTTTCCTTTTACTTCATTTTTTATTTTTTTATTCTATTTCATTTTGTATGTTCACTTATTTGAAAATAATAATTATGTTATAAAAAAGTACTTACTATTTTAAAATTTTATTATAATTTTATATGGTATTTAAACATGTCCAATGTGTACCTTATATATGTTCATGTATAAAATTTTGTATTTATACAATAATATGTGTCTATTCATAATATATATTTTAATTAAATATAAAAAATAATCACATTTTCTGTGCACGTATTTAAAAAAACATTATTTAAAGGAAATGGGGAAAAAATAAAATCTGTGTAAAAATATCCAAGATGTATTAAAAAAATGTGTAACATGTATTTGATTTTTAAACGTGTATATAAAAAATTCAAAGTGTATTTGAAAATAATAATAATGCACAAAGACATATGTGTGTGTTTGCCAAAAAAAAAGGTCCAATTTTCGTTTAAAAAATAACGAGTTGAAAGCCATTTCATTTTTTTGGGTTCCTAGAGAGGAGATCGTGAGGCGACTTGCATCCCATTCAGCCACCGGCGCTCCCATGGGTTTCCCTGGTCTCCGCCGGTCGATGCGATGGTAGGGAGGTTGAGGAACCTCATATCATGTTCCGGTCCGCGTCTAGTAGGGTCTTCGTCGTCGGTGAAGTTGGGGAAGCGGCGGTGATGGGAATAATTATTTCTTAGTTTTCCCCATGTCGATGTCCTTCCTCGGAGTGGCATCGAGGAGCCGAAGCATGGTGTTGATCATCCGGCAATTGGTCTGGCGTGTTTGGTGTTTGTTCACGGCAACATAATCATATGGTGTTGCAGCGTGTTTTTTCTCCAGTTCCATCTCCGTCCAATGAATCTCAGCCAGATACGACTACATAAAAGAACTTGTGAGATCTGTGTCCCCCTCCTCCGTCTGGCTGGGGTTAGGATTGCTCTATGTGCGGTACATAGTCTTTGCGCTTGAACAGACCTTCAAGACAGGGCTTTGGCTGTTCAATTTTTTCCTTATATGCCTTTCTATCTATGCCTGTTTCACAACAATGTCAACTAAATATATGATGTACTCATGTCATCCATGCTTCTTCCACAACGAGGTCAACTGTCCGCAATGCATCCGAAGGACACATCATCGAGTTTTTTTATGGGCGCCAAGCTTATTTGTAGCTTTACAGTTACAGTCTAGTGTCATAGTATTACAGACTTTATAGTATGTGTTTACAGCTATAAATAATGAAATTGTTTACATCAAGACTTCAAGTGTTCCTGACATGTCAGACGCGTGTTCCTCACGACGATGGCGCACACCCGCCTGTGCTTTTCGAGCAAAGGCGGCGCCGGTACTCCCCGAGAGCCCAGATGGGGAACAGGTTGCGGTAGTTGGGGTAATTGAAGAAAAGGGAGCAGTTGAAGCATCCGACGTGTTCCTATCATCGAAACGCAAGCATAGTCAGGTTAGCCAGCATGTATAATCTGGTCTTAAAACATGATATAATATGACTTTTATGGACTATATCAACACCGAATCCTACCAGTTAAGTTTATTCATGAAAAAGTAATATTGCAAGCACAAATGAAAAGGGAACTTACTTGCTGTGGAAATTCTCCTGTATCCATCTGCATATTGATCAACTCCTTTGCAGCACGGTGAAGCGGGGTTGGATCTCGTTCCATCTGGTATTCAGTAAGGAAATCATGTAAGTTTGGTAAAACAGTGTATTGCTGTCACAGTTAAATTAAACAATGTGTACAAAACATACCTGTCCAGCATATATTAAGGTCAACATTGCCCAAGCAGTATTCACTCCGTGAGCACGGTCACCTTCAATGTTGACATATACCTGTTTAATTTTAGATCACAGTAAATATAGGTAGAAAGAAAAAAATCAAAATTTTATCAAATAGAATTACAATGGGAGAAGCACTTGTTTCTTATGAAACGGATTGAGAACGTCCTACGAATAGAAGGTCCAAATATCGCTAACTGATTTCATTCGCATGCTAACAAAGCAGATTTTGACCATATTGCATCTGTTATGTATTAGAATTTGCAAGCAATGCTTCCAATAAACGAGAAACCATAAGCAATACTATCTAGATGTTTACCTTTGTTTCATTAGATACGTGACTTTCTCCCCATCCACCAGTACTGAGCTGCTTTGATAATATGAAGTGGCATCCTTTTCTGATAGAAGAACTGTTCTCATATGTTCTTCCAGCAGTAACTAATGCTTTAACTGAAAAGAAGGCCCCATAGGTGAAACACACGCCCCAAGTGCCTAACCTGCAAAAGTACCAATTGCGTTTTGAATTGTTGAAGTGGAAGTAAGCTAAGTCAGGAAATGAGGCCTTCTGACGAACCATGAACCGTCTTCTCCTTGCCGGCTCTCAATGAATGTTGCTGCATCTCTGATACACTTTTCTATCTCCTTAGTACGGTAACCATAATGTAGTTCTTTGAACAGTATAAGAGCTTGAAGCACCGAGGAAGTGCATTCTGGATATCTGCCATGTTTTTATCATACACCATTAGTATGTTGTTTGTCAAGTTGAAGCACGACGGGGTTTGACAAGACTTTTACAAACAACATGGTATTTCATCACTTACGGATGATCGACAATCATGTTTGGAAAACTCTCACAAGGATTGAGGACCTGGATTACCAAAAGCAGAACACCATGTCAGAGCATGGCCAAGAAAACTTGGACTATATGGGTTTTGCTGGGCTAATTCTGGAAATATAAGACTATGAAAATATATTGTGGTCAAGAAATAATTAAGATTCAAACATTCACAATCATATATTTCTAAAATACTTTAATCCTGAGATGCAAATATCTCAATACTAAAAAAACATGAAAAATATAATCAACCAGAAACGAGATAAAAATATGGTAAATTAAAGAAATCATATTATATATATATATATATATATATATATATATAAACAATCAAGCACTCATAAATATTGATGGTTGACTCACAATTTAATAAATCATACAGTAAAAACTCACCTCTATCCAAGCAGAAGTTCTTTTACATTCATATGTAGAAAAGGTCCCATCTTTATTCTACAACAAAAAATGATTCGCTGTTAACCAGGTGACATTTGCAGCTTAGAACAATAAGAAGTATAGCAAAAAATTAAACATCTGCGAAGTTTGACATCAATTACTAAATCTATTGACTGACTGCTTAAAGGAGCTGGAAAATTGTTGGCTTCACCACATTCATAAACTAAAGTTGGCAAAACATTTCAGATACATTTTTTCCACTGTAAGTTTGGCGGGACAGATCCATTTCATAGAAATATGAACGAATGCTTGGAGATTGCACAATCATGTTACATGGCTTAATTCTTTTGAGAATTCGTACCACAAAAGATAAAAGGCAATCAACAGCATCATGCACCCTTTCTTTTTCAATCGGATCGCCAACGATGTTCCTAGAGATCTTCGAGAGCAGCAGTACGGCCTGAAAATCAAATAATGTGGCATTCTTGTATAGACACAATAAAAACAATACATGATCGACAACTGAACCAAGTGAACACTATATACTTGTATGACTTTCCTGGATGTAGTTTCATTTATTAAGATAAGGCTATATTATACTAGTTGATTAATAACTAATTTCACATGTTGACATTAAGAGAGATAAAATGACCTTAAGAGCTTCTGCGGTGGTGTCAGATACAGTCCATCCATTGTCTGCACTTGAAAGAGTCCATGAACCCTTCGATCTGTGGCGATGTGAGTAACTTTGGTCGCCAGGATGATTCCAAAGAATCTTCAGGTATGGAAATGCACACTGTGTTACATTATGTAATGTAATGTTGCTTTATCAATTGAAATGACTATAAGGTACCAAAGAACCTGCGATTTTTTCATGAACGCATTGGCTCTCTCAAGAGTTGGGCCATACTCGCTCACGAGATCTGTAGCGCAATATGCTTGAATAATGAATGATGTCTCCCAGCTCTGAACACCATCATATACCTATCATTGATATAATATAATAGAAAGTTATACATACTTCCACTTTCTCTTTAGAAAAAAAATAGCAATTCTCTGAAACAATGAAAGGCATGTTGTATTGTAAGCAAAGGTTTATATGATTGTATCTATCTAATGATGACAAAATCGTCATGCACATATATTCACGATTCATGTCCAAACAACTTGTGATCGTACCAGGAATTGTACTGCCATTTCAGATGACCAAATATCCAAGTTATTATGAAAAATTAACTCATAATTTAACCATGCACATCCGAGCTGAAAACACGATTCTAGTTTGATAGCAGTAGTGCACCCACAAATCATCCAATCACGGCAAAGAAGTGCTGAAAATATATTCTCTTCCTATATACTAGACTTAAGTACCTAACATGACCAAAAAACAGGGAAACAGACTGAAAGCACCTACAAGTGCATGATAACCGAAATGTCATCCTACCTGCGCCTTCATGCCATCCTCCGAGATCCACAGGAAATCAGGTACCCTCGCAAGATGCCGCTTGAACGCTTCGGAGTTTGGATCTTCGGCCCAGCAGCAGACCATGTTCAGAGCCTAAACATCGCAAAGAAAATAAAAATGTAATAACTGAATTTGATATCAAGCCCCTGCATCTAGGCAAAAGGTATAAATAACAGAGAATACGACGCGTTACCTTGTTGACGGAGCATATGCAGAGGTACTGCGTGTTGTCGTCCTCGTAGTGGATGTGCTCCATGAGGTTCTTCAGAGCATAGTTGCCGGGAACGGGGAACGAGGCAGCGACCCTCGAACCGGGTTCGTCGTACCGAATCGAGGATCGGGGTCGACGAGTGGAACGACGAGAGTCGATGTCGGGGACGCGACCCCAGGCGCTAGGATACGAACCCCTTCAGGCTTTAGCGACACCAAAAATCAAAACACTGGATATCGACTCCAATTTACCATGGCAAACAGAGACAGGAGGATTGATTAATTCATCGAGACGCTGAGATTTACCAGGAGTCCATGGCGTCAAGTTGTTCTGGTGCTTCCTCACCGCGCCGCTGATCCTGGCCAAGTACGAGCTGGTGCGGCAGGTTGGGGCCTCGACGGCGAGGCGGCCGGCGTCGCCGTAGAGCCCGAGCTGCTTACGGAGCGGAACAACCTCTGGGACGCGCTGGCCGAGGTCGCGTGCGTTCCGCGCGCTCACGAGTCTCGCACTTGTATTTCTAAGTTCCACACTTTCCTCGCTTATATGGGAAAAACAGCCAAGTATGGTAACGCAGATAACTGGCTTTCCTACAATCAAGCCATGTAATTAGCGATCTGCTATCAGTATAATGGAATCAATCGATTTCATTCTTTTTTCTGTCACGGTGATTTATACTAGTACAGTATATTCCTAACTAATGCACCTCTCGCGTTCCTCAACACGCCGTATCGTTCCCGGGTCATCGTTCCCAAATGGACAGGGTCACGTTCCACCTATCGATCGGTTCGCTTGAAAGATGTATACCCCAATCGTACCCTGGTATTGGCTACCTGACGATTCTCGACCCTCGTTCCCGTCCCTCGACCCCATCGTTCCGGGAACTTGGCAACTATGCTTCAGAGCCCTGTCCCTGAGCTTGTTGACAGGCCAGCTGCTCAGCACCGGCTCCACGCACTTGTACAGCGAGGCCCACACGGCGTTCTGCAGCGTTGTGCGTGGGCACACCAGGTCCTCCTGAAATTACCCAGAAGAAGAAAAAACAGATGATTAAACACCATGTAATTGAGCAGTGAATTCAGGGTTTGCCGGTGCTTTGCTTTGTGCTTCCTCCGGTTCTCCCCCTTTGCTGGCTTCCACGAGCAGTAGTGAAAAAAAGAATCAAATTAGAAGTGTGCTGCGAATTATAGGATTGAGCGAAGCAAACCTAGAAGGAATTATGCCCAACTTTTTCTCCGGCGAGCGACAAGCTGAAGGAATTAGCCGCCATTTACTTGTGTGTGTGTTTTTGTGTGTGTGTGAGAGAGAGGGGTGGTGCTGGGAGCCCGCGAAGGTGCGCAGGCAGATGCGGGTGATGTCCCGTCGGCTGCTCGGAGCCGCCGCATACTCCGGTCGTCTCCGCCTGCGGTGGCGCACACCATTACGGCGCCGCCGCTTTACCCCGCTGCGGCCCAGAGCTCTTTTTTGTGGCATTTCCTATTTGGCGCCACAGGCGCCAGTTAACGTGCATTTTGTTAACTGGCGCCTGTGGCATCCGTAAATGGGCCGGCCCATCTAGGCGCAGGTTGACGATTTTTTTTTGAAAATTCTGTGAACTTTTTTGAATATTGATGAACTTTTTCAAAATTTAATGAGCATTTTCTTGAAAATGGACGAGTTTTTTTTTTCATTTATGATTTTTTTTCAGTTCCATGAACTTTTTCTAAAAATACATGAACTTGTTTTCAATTTATATGACCTTTTTTAAACTTCTGCTAAATTGGATGAACTTTTTTTTGCAATTGAATGAAATTTTTTCAAATTGATGAACTTTTTTCAAAACTGATGAACCTTTTTTAAAGATATGAACGTATTTTTTCAAATATATGAACTTTTTTTCTTTAAATCCGTAAACCTTTCTTGATTTCATATTTTTACTTTCGTAATGAAAAATTTAAAAAAACTGGGGGCAGCAAGCTAGTGGGCCGGCTCATGCTAGCAGCGCTGCAGGCACCGGATCGTTAACGGGCGCCTGCAACGCTGTATAGGAGCTCCCCTTTTTTGTTTTTGTTTTGTTTTTCGAGTAGCGGCCCATAGCTCTCAAACCGACGACGATGAGCCCGCTACATCAATGAAACTAACAAAAAGCAAATCCAATTTGACACATTTAGTTGTCCGGTTTTGACAAGTTAGCCAAGTTTTTGCATTCTTTAGATCAGGGGCGACACATCTAATTTGTCAAACCCCATGGTTCCTTCTGTATTCCACATCATGTGGACTATGATTCAAGTTAGCAATGGTTAACCGTTATCCGCATCCTTATGGGTAATTACTTTATTATTAGGGGACGGGGATATGCCTGCTTTAATAAACCGTTACCCACATCCTCATGGATAATTACTCTATTAGGGGATGAAGATGTTCCTGCTTTAATATCAACGAGGAAGCTTGTGAGTCAAATACCTTACCCAACATGCACGACGGGGATGAGGATGGGATAGCATTATCCATGCTCGTTACCCGTCTTACCCATGAAGGCCTTACACACGGGCTAAAAAATTAGTAGACCCCATGTAATTTCCGCCCTTACCCGGCAAAAGTTTCACCCTTCCTACCCCTTTGACCAAAAAGCCCGAAGAAAACTCTAACCCAGACACAACATACTATTTATTGTACTAAAATGCTTTTTTTTCTACTGAAATGCTATCTGGCGTTGTTGTTGATTGCGTGTATGGGTTTTCCCATAGGTATAAAAGATTCGACGGGGATGTGGATGGGAATATTTATATCCTCGTAGACGGGTATGGGGGCGGGGACGGGCATGATAAGGTGTCGCGGGGATGAGGATGGGAGTCCAATACCCACCTGGGTAATCCCCATTGACAGCCTGAACTATGATCAATAAAGCTTGGTTTAACGTTCAAGAATTAAAAACTGTAATGTTCTAATCTGCTATTAAAAAACTGTATTGGTGGTTTTCTTTAGTTTTCGTACATTTTCATTTTCAAGAAGTTTATGTTTCAGTTGTATGCAATTTTTAAAAACTGTTTCAAAAATTTCAAATAATATTTGGCTTTTTAAAACCTTGTTTCAAATATTTTTAAGAATTTCAAAAAATTCCCTGTTTCAAAAAATGTTCACCAATTTTTTAAAAAACTGGAATACTTCTTTAGAATTTAAAAAACAAACCCCATTTACCAAAATATTCATATTCTCAAAATTTGATTAAAAAATACAAAAAGTTCGGTAATTTTAGATATTATTTCTTTAAAAAAAATATCTCATGTACAAAAAGTGTTCATGTTTGCAGAGTTTCTTCACAAATTCACAGAATGTTCGGAGATTTTCAAAAATTGTACATGTTTTCAAAATAATCTCCCAATTTTTTTTGAAAAATTGCATTCATATTTTTCCTTTTTCGTTAAAAAAGAAACTATCTTACTTCTTTAGTACCACCCAAAAAGAAGGCATATAAATATTTGTTTCCAAGCTAAAATGATGCATAATTTAACCAAGTTTCTAAAAATAATAATATTAACCATCACAATACTTACCATCGTTGTTAAGGGGTAGATTTTAGGTTTTCTCGCAAAAAGAATGGTAGGTTAGAGGTATATTCCCCCGCAAAAAAAAAAGGTTAGAGGTATATTTCTAGGTTATTTTGGTGCGGGCATGGTAAGATGTTGCAGGAATGGGGATGTAAGTCCAATACCCACCTGGGTAATCCCCATTGCCGGCCTGAACTATGATCAATAAAGCTTGGTTTAACCTTCAAGAATTAAAAACTGTAATGTTCTAATCTGCTATTAAAAAACTATACTGGTTGTTTTCTTTAGTTTTCATAAATTTTCATTTTCAAGAAGTTTATGTTTTAGCTGTATGCAATTTTTACAAACTGTTTCAAAAATTTCAAATAATATCTGGCTTTTTTAAACCGTGTTTCAAATATTTGTAAGAATTTCAAAAATTCCCTGTTTCAAAAAATGTTCACCAATTTTAAAAAAACTGGAATACTTCTTTAGAATTTAAAAAACAAACCCCATTTACCAAAATATTCATATTCTCAAAAATTGATTAAAGAATACAAAAAGTTCGGTAATTTTAGATATTATTTCTTTAAAAAAATATCTCATTTACAAAAAGTGTTCATGTTTGCAGAGTTTCTTTACAAATTCACAAAATGTTCGGAGATTTTCAAAAATTGTACATGTTTTCAAAATAATCTCCCAATTTTTTTGAAAAATTGCATTCATATTTTCCCCTTTTTCGTTAAAAAAGAAACTATCTTACTTCTTTAGTACCACCCAAAAAGAAGGCATATAAATATTTGTTTCCAAGCTAAAATGATGCATAATTTAACCAAGTTTCCAAAAATAATAATATTAACCATCACAATACTTACCATCCTTGTTAAGGGGTAGATTTTAGGTTTTCTCGCAAAAAGAATGGTAGGTTAGAGGTATATTCCCCCGCAAAAAAAAGTTTAGAGGTATATTCCTTGGTTATTTTGGTGCGGACAATAGTAATGTCCCATATAATTGGGAGCAATTAACGAGCGCTCTTTCGGGAGCCCCGCAACAATCAACGGCACTTGGCGCGCTCTCATCATGCTCCACGTGTCGCGCTCTTGGCGCTTCCTCTGATTTTTTTTTATTTTTCCACACGCGTTTTAGGCCTTTCAAACGGTTTTTCCCTGGGTTTTTCGACGTTTTGGTTTTTCACCGGTATACCTTACCTTTTAGATCAAATTTTTTCTTGATTTTTTTGCGCCAAAATACTCGGTTTTCCCTTTTGCGAGAGTCACGGTTTGTTTCCGCGAGAGGCACGTTTTTTTTTCCGCGAGAGTGATGGCCGTGCCTCTCGGAAACGAGAAAAAACGCGTTTTCTACTTTTTCCTTCCGCGAGAGTCAGGGTTTTACTTCCGCGAGAGACACGGTTGTGCATTAGCGAGAGTCACGACCGTGCCTCTCGAAAATGGAAAAAAGTGTTTTCTGTTTTTTTCCTTTCTCAAGAGTCACGGTTTCGCTTTCGCCAGAGTCATGACCGTGCCTATCGGAAACGGAAAAAAATGCCTTTTCTGTTTTTTCTTTCGCGAGAGTCATAGTTTTGCTTTCGGGAGAGGCACGGTTGTGCTTTCGCGAGACTCACAGCCTTGCCTCCTCGCAAACGAAAAAAAACATGTTTTCTCTTCTTTTCTTTCCTTCCGTGAGAGTCACGGTTTTGCTTTCGTGAGATACACGGTTGTGATTTCGTAAAAGGTACGGGCGTGCCTCTTTCGAAAAGGAAAAAAAACCATTGCTCCCGATTCGGTTTTTTCATTCGGTTTTTTTCATGATTATTTTTGTCAAAATCTATCAACATGGGATCTAGTTTTGAAGATCTCGACGCGAGGAATCCAACAATGAAAGCGGTTCGAGATTTGAACACATGATTTAAGAAATAAAACGTTTGAATAAACGGATCTACGGAAAAAAGGAAAACTTCCAGGTTACGACAAGTGGCGCATATGCAGCACGTCACTTGTCGCAACCTACAAAGGTTGAAGTGATTTTTGCAATGAATACTCCTCAACTAGTAGTGATTTCGCATATAATCATGTCCCAACCTCTCCATCTACATGTTGGGCTTTCTTGGTTGTTGGTGGCAGTAGTTAGACAAGTCACACGAGGCCTGCTTTGTTGTATTTCTTCCATCTTTTTTTTTAGGGAGTATTGCTTCCATCGATCTTAGCTTTCGTGTTTCGTCTGTGGCCAGCCAGATGGTGAATTTAAACTTTAGCTTGCCAAATTCAAGGTGACGCCCAGGCCGATATATGCCATGTATCAACGACCTTCCTGCCGATATATGCCATGTATCAACGACCTTCCTTATCTCCTTATTGTCGCGGCAGAATTTTACGGTTGTCAACAAAATCTTGTCGTGGAGACAATTGTTCTTCCACTTTGATCCAGTTTTATATTTGGGTCTGTATATGTCACATCTAGATGTGGGATATTATCTCACATCTAACTTCCTCACTCTTAAAATTCATGGAAGACTTAAAAAAAACCCAAGAATGAGTGTGTTAGATGTGAGTCTAGATGTGAAATTGCAAAGATGTTTATGTTTCATTTGGTTAGTCGGGATATTATGTCAAACACGCCTCTCTCTCTGTCTGCCTTTTGCCGGCGCCGCCGCAGGTCCGTCTCGTCTTTGGTGGCCCTAGGGCCATGACGGAGTGGTGGATCCTGGCAAGGGCCGGCAGGAGGGCTCCAATTTTAGTCATTCTCAGTTTTGTTAGTGTTTGTGTCCTGTTCAGGAAAACGAGACGGCGACGGCTCCCTAAAGATGGAATAAAGGTCTCCCCGCCTAGCCCCCGTTCTGGTGGTGCGTCTAGCATCGTTGGTGGACGTGTGGAGGTGTGTCTCCGGCGGATCTATCTTTGGTGGATTTGTTCGGATCTCGTCGTTGTTCGTCCATGTTCGTGTGTCTTTGGGTATGATCATTCCGATCTATGTTATTTTTTATCAGTGGCGGTTGTTGTTCTACTGCATTGGTCATATGGGGCCTTAGCACGACGATTTTCCGACTGTCTACTACAAGTTGTGACCGACTCTCGCGATGGAGGGTCGCTGACGGCCGCGCATCTTCGACTCGCTTCAGTGCTCGTAGTCGTCGCTAGGTGATCTATAGATCTGAACACGATTTTTATTATTTTTGATGTTCGTTGTATAACCATAATTAAAAATGAATAGATCGAAAATATTCTCAACAAAAAAAGCTCCGGGATATTGTACTGCCGTTCTTTCCATAAAGAGAGAAAGCAACAGGTTATGATCGTCTAGGAACTGAACCAACCTTGGCGCATGCAATACGTGACATGCCCCAGTCGATCTCGTCGTACGGCATGTCGTAGATCTCCTCCCTTATCGCCAGGATGGTAGGCGTAATGGGCCCAACGAATTTCCTCCCGTAGAGATAAGCCATGGGCAGGTAGACCATACGACACAGGCACCAGAATTTCCCTATGCACAATGTGAAGACTTTAATTAGTACTAGTAGTAGTACTTTCCTAGTGAATAACACGCACGTGGCTGGGGCACACACAAACAGACACCACACACGTTTTGTTTTTTGTTTTGAGGGGGACACCACACACGTTATACTATATGTGTGTGTCCTCTACACGTATGTGTTGGGGAAAACCACCTTGATTGTTTTTTGAAACGAAGGCAAAAGATTATGCATCAAATGATGAAAAAGGAAAACTGCATCAAAAATCTAGCATAAAAAATTAGTGCTCGTAGTCGTCGCTAGGTGGTATATGAATATGGATGTATTTTTTATTATTTTTGGTGTTCGTCGTACTGCCATGATTGAAAATAAATAGATCGAATGTTTTCCCGCAAAAAAAAGGATGAGACTAGACGAGGAGATACCTGGATGAAAAGGGAGGAACTGCGGCGCGAGCCATAGTTCAGGGAAGATCGGGTTGTTCCCGGACCAGTTATACACCCCAAGTATCTGCAACAATTAATCCAAACTTTAGTAATTCTCCACTAGAGTCGTTTCACACTTAATCTGACCAAGAAAATTTATGCTCCGAGAATATGTATGTGTTTGAGGGGTAGGGTTCTATCCATGAACGAGTAAACGTACTGAGAGCCATATCTTCCCCCACTGTGGCACAAGAGTAGCGCCGCCGTGAGACAATATCCAGCCACGTCCCTTAGCCAACGCTGCGTTGCCATGTAGCTCCTCTCCCAGAAGCCGAAGGGTGATGTAGTTTGAGCATGTGCCGAACATGCTGCTCGACCCTAAAATTAGGGTGCCCCATCCCCCATCTTCGTTCTACAAGAAACAAAAAGGCAGGGAGGGGGGGGGGGTATATGAAGATGGGTGTGTGACCAAAATAAATAAAATAAAGCTGCGTAATTTGAATAACTCTCCCAGCCTCTACAACCATAAGTGCAATATGAAAGTGTATAATGACATGCCTGATGATTGTAGATGTAGCGGCATATCTCTCGCCGATGTTCTGCCGTCACCACAGCGCCGAGTGATCTGGTGACATAGAGGGCAAATATCTGCAAGTGCACACGGCAACAAAAATCAATGAGCACCTTAAACAATCACTTGTCAATATGATGTTTGTCCTATTTCTTATACATCTAAGAAGTAACTATTTTCGAGTTATCGTCAACAACCATGTAATTTGAACACGCGATTCATACAAAAGGAATTTTGTTTTGACCGGAAGGCTATCAATGTTGCTTAAGAAATAATAATTCCTAAGTTAATTGGCCTATAGTCACTCCTATATATGTACACCATTTTCTTTTGGCTGGAGTATAAAATACTCATCGAAATTATTTACATACCAAACCAGGCATGATGAACATTATCCCGCTGAAGTCGCCGGGCCAACAACCGTCATCTGATTGCAGCGAAGAGAACTGGTCGAGGGCCCGCCTCAGCGACAGCAACACGGTCTCCTCAGAGACCTCGTCTTTTTCCTCGAGCTTCTCCATAGGCGGGAGACGACGGTCCCTCCCTTGGTGCTTGTTCTGTTTTGCATACTGCAAATATTAGGTTAAATTTAGTTTGTTAACTTGTGGGTGTCACCGTATACTCACAACACAAATTAAAGCTAAAGTTACATGTCAACTCTTGAAAAAATTATGGTGTGTGTGTCCAAGGCTTGTTGGCTGACTCAATAACTGATGACTTTCTAGATAGCCACAAGGTTGGTAGATCGCGGAAGTACCTTTCTACACTCAGAAGCAAATGCTTCAGGTGTAAACAGTACAATAAAAAAAATTCAAAAAATTCTGATTTTTTTTAGGGATATACGTTCGCAAATGTTTGTCGTGCATATAAAATTTCATCACGAAATCACATTGGTGGAAGGCGTGGTAAAAAAACAAAATTGATGCTCAGAAAATGTTACTTCAAAATGCGCCTTCCACCAATGTGATTTCGTGATGAAATTTTGCATGCACAAGTAACATTTGTGAAAATATGTCACAAAAAAAATTCAGAATTTTTAAATTATTTTTTGATACTACTGTTCACACCAGGAGCATTTGCCTCCTGGGTGTAGAAGCTCCACGTCCGGTAGATCGGCACATTCAAGTCATGAATGGAATCGTGATTTGTGGGTCCAAATAATTCGTCCCAAACCTGTACTACTACAGTAACTGCTCATAATTTGCCGAAAACAGCATACTCCTGCAAGCGCATGCACACTTGTGGGTGTCGCGCACTATCTCCAACATGTGTTAATATTTTATTAGTTAAATTATTAGTCAAAATTTGACACAAATTGTAAAAAGACCAATAAACTAGACGAAGGTAGTAGTAATCATTGTAGACGAATTACATAGCGTCATACTTCATTCAAGATTCAACCCCTGCAGCTCAAGCCAGCTACTCACTGTAATACTCTACTGATTAATTAATCGACGAGGCAAAACCGAACATTTAACGAATAAATACTTCCTCAATAAACTAATACTCCTTTTATTTGAAAATAAGTGTCTTAGTTTTAGCACAATTTTCTACGAGAGTTAATATAAAGTGAGACACTTATTATGAGACGGAGGGAGTATAAGAGTGTTTCGATCACTGAAGAAGCTTTTTTTAGTAATCTAAACATTTTTATATGCATGCACACCTGCAAGCGCATGAGGAGGTCGCCGGACTCTCGGCGCCGGAACCGGCCGTCGGTGAACTCCTGACGGACCCTCTCCACCTCGGCGCGCTCCTCCGGAGTGCCGGCGCCGGCGTCGAACTCCCATACCGCGCGGCCGAGGAAGCCGTTGGTGGACCGCAGCCAGGGCCCGCCGCCCTCCCCGACCTTCAGCCTCCACATGCCGGCGGCCGCTCCCGACAACTACGAGCTCACTCAGCTTGTCTCGCGCTGATCGGTCGGAACGAAAAGCCCGGCTCTATGGGATCGGCTGAGCTTAGCGATGAATACTACTACCTGCAATGTGCGGTGCCCGTAGGGGCGTGCTTAAAAAGAGGAGCTTGGCGGCAGCCGCTGCCACATGCATGGCTCGTTGGCAGTGATTAATTGTCACACACACAAATGCACCATGCACTGGAGATCGATGGTACGTGTAACTGCCAACGGCCATGTTTACTGACATTCGGACAAGCGCTAAGGTATGCGGCAAAATCGTTTCTTCAATATTTCTTCGCCAGCATTCTCGAGAATCCCTAGCTGGTGGTCGACCGCTTAGATCAGTACGTACAATAAGGGGTTTAGAGCATCTACAACCGGACCCGTGTACCTGCGTGAAACGTCCGAACAGGCTGCCCGGTCAGTAACGGACGTAAAAACGCCATCCAACCGGGAGCCCCATAGCCGGCCCAAACGTCCGGATTGACCGGCGCTCTCCATATCCAGTTCATATCTAGGACGAATATGAGGAGGCTCGGACGTGCCCGGGCACACCCGCACGTCGGCTCTGTCAAGGCGGACCTATCCCAAATCGGAATCAAATTGAGTACCCACCCTCTTCTTGCTAGTTGTCCTCGCCCGCCTTCGCGGATGTCGTTGTCGACGGTCCTGTCCGCCTTCATTGGCACGGATGATGCCTCAGCGGAATCAGTCGGGGTCCCCGGCTTGGCTTTGGATTCCTGCAAGGTGGCCCAGAAGGAGTACCGCCGGAGGCAGCGTGAGGCGGCGGAGAAGTCAGCGGCGATGAAGGAGCTGCGAATGTGGCGTTGGTGGCGGCAAATGCCGCTGCTGAGGACATGGATGCGACGCTCCTCAATCCGTTGGTCATGGCCACGGAGACAATGAATTTATCATTGTTGCCCGACTCCATCACGCCCTCCGAGTGGAAGAGCATCCCGGTCTTGAGCTTTTCTCAAGCCGTCCCCAACGAGGACATGATGGCGGACTCGCCGGAGCTAGAAGTCCGTTAGGTGTCCTCGGGAAATGCCAGTGATGGTCATGCCCACTTCGTGTTCGACGGAATGCCCCACCAAGACTCGGTATAAATTTTGACCCTTTCACATTTGCATCAATAGTTCCTTTTGTTGCCCATATCATCAGATCGTATCAGTAGGACCATAGTTAAGTTGCGATGCATATCGTTGGAACAAATAATGCATGTCATGATAAATCTGTTGGAAATATGCCCTAGAGGCAATAATAAAATGGTTATTATTATATTTCCTTGTTCATGATAATTGTCTATTGTTCATGCTATAATTGTATTAACCGGAAACCGTAATACATGTGTGAATACATAGACCACAACATGTCCCTAGTGAGCTTCTAGTTGACTAGCTTGTTGATCAATAGATGGTTATGGTTTCCTGACCATGGACATTGGATGTCATTGATAACGGGATCACATCATTAGAGAATGATGTGATGGACAAGACCCAATCCTAAGCACATCACAAGATCGAGTAGTTCATTTGCTAGAGCTTTTCTAATATCAAGTATCTTTTCCTTAGACCATGAGATTGTGCAACTCCCGGATACCGTAGGAATGCATTGGGTTTATCAGACGTCACAACGTAACTGGGTGGCTATAAAGGGGCACTACAGGTATCTCCGAAAGTGTATGTTGGGTTGGCACGAATCGAGACTGAGATTTGTCACGCCGTATGACGTAGAGGTATCTCTAGGCCCACTCGGTAATGCATCATCATAATAAGCTCAATGTGACTAAGGTGTTAGTCACGAGATCATGTGTTACAGAACGTGTAAAGAGACTTGCCGGTAACGAGATTGAACTGTTGGCGAACGTAGTATTTTAAAATTTTCCTACGATCACGCAAGATCTATCTACCAGATGCATAGCAACGAGAGGGAAGAGTGTGTCTACGTACCCTCGTAGACCGGGAGCGGAAGCGTCAAGTGACGCGGTTGATGTTGTCGAACTTCTTCGCGATCCAACCGATCAAGCACCGAACGTACGGCACCTCCGCGTTCAGCACACGTTCAGCTTGATGACGTCCCACGAGCTCTTGATCCAGTTGAGCTTCACGAGAGAGTTTCGTCAGCACGACGGCGTGGTGACGGATATGATGTGTTCACCGGCGTAGGGCTTCGCCTAAGCTCCGCGACGGTATGACCGAGGTGTGATTCTGTGGAGGGGGGCACCGCACACGGCTAAAACAATTCAACTTGTGTGTCTTTGGGTGCCCCCTGCCCCCGTATATAAAGGAGAAAGGGAGGGAGGCCGGCCGGCCCTTTCTGGTGCGGCTAGGGAGTGGACTCCTACTAGGAATAGGATTGCAATCCTATTCCTAGTAGGATTCACCAAAAGAAGGAAGAGGGAAAGGAATAGGAGAGGTGGCGCCCCCCCCAATCCTAGTCCAACTAGGAACCATAGGTGGGGGCACTGGCCAGCCCTATGGGCTGCCTCTCTCTTTCCCTTTAGGCCCACTATGGACCATCCCCTCTCATAGGGGGTTCCGGTAACCCCCTCCGGCATTCCCGATAAATCCGAAACTTTTCCGGAACACTTCCGGTGTCCGAATATAGTCGTCCAATATATCAATCTTTATGTCTCGGACATTCCGAGACTCCTCGTCATGTCCGTGATCTCATCCGGGACTCCGAACTTCCTTCGGTACATCAATACTCATAAACTCATAATACCGATCGTCATCAAACGTTAAGCGTGCGGACCCTACGGGTTCGAGAACTATGTAGACATGACCGAGACTCATCTCCGGTCAATAACCAATAGCGGAACCTGGATGTTCATATTGGCTCCTACATATTCTACGAAGATCTTTTATCGGTCAGAACCGCATAACAACATACGTTGTTCCTTTTGTCAAACGGTATGTTACTTGCCCGAGATTCGATCGTCGGTATCTCTATACCTAGTTCAATCTCGTTACCGGCAAGTCTCTTTACTCGTTCCGTAACTCATCATCTCGTGACTAACTCATTAGTCTTTTGCTTGCAAGGCTTATTGTGATGTGTGTTACCGAGAGGGCCCAGAGATACCTCTCCGACACTCGGAGTGACAAATCCTAATCTTGATCTATGCCAACACCACGAATACTTTTGGAGACACCTGTAGAGCATCTTTATGATCACCCAGTTACGTTGTGACGTTTGATAGCACACAAGGTGTTCCTACGGTATTCGGGAGTTGCATAATCTCATAGTCATAGGAACATGTATAAGTCATGAAGAAAGCAATAGCAGTTAAACTAAACGATCATAGTGCTATGCTAATGGATGGGTCTTGTCCATCACATCATTCTCCTAATGATGTGATCCCGTTGATCAAATGACAACTCATGTCTATGGCTAGGAAACATAACCATCTTTGATCAATGAGCTAGTCTAGTAGAGGCATACTAGGGACACTCTGTTTTGTCTATGTATTCACACATGTACTAAGTTTCCGGTTAATACAATTCTAGCATGAATAAAAGACATTTATCATGGTATAAGGAAATACAAATAACATATTTATTATTGCCTCTAGGGCATATTTCCTTCAGTCTCCCACTTGCACTAGAGTCAATAATCTAGCTCACATCGCCATGTGATTTAATACCGATAGTTCACATCGTTATGTGAATAACACCCATAGTTCACATCGCCATGTGACCAACACCCAAAGGGTTTACTAGAGTCAATAATCTAGTTCACATCGCTATGTGATTAATACCCAAGAGTAATAAGGTGTGATCATGTTTTGCTTGTGAGAGAAGTTTAGTCAACGGGTCTGTCACATTCAGATCCGTATGTATTTTGCAAATTTCTATGTCTACAATGCTCTGCATAGAGCTACTCTAGCTAATTGCTCCCACTTTCAATACGCATCCAGATTGATACTTAGAGTCATCTGGATTTTAGTGTCAAAGCTTGCATCGGCGTAACCCTTTGCGACGAACTCTTTATCACCTCCATAATCGAGAAACATATCCTTTGTTCTTTTCAGATACTTTAGGATGTTTTTGACCGCTGTACAGTGATTTACTCCTGGATCACTATTGTACCCCCTTGACAAACTCATGGCAAGGTACACAACATGTTTGGTACACAACATGGCATACTTTATAGAACCTATGGCTGAGGCATAGGGAATGACTTTCATTCTCTCTATATTTTTCTGCCGTGGTCTGGCATTGAGTCTTACTCAACTTCATACCTTGTAATACAGGCAAGAACCCTTTCTTTGACTGATCTATTTTGAACTTCTTCAAAATCTTATCAAGGTATGTGCTTTGTGAAAGTCCAATTAAGCGTCTTGATCTATCTCTATAGATCTTGATGCCTAATATATAAGCAGCTTCACCGAGGTCTTTAATTGAAAAACTCTTATTCAAGTATCCTTTTATGCTGTCCAGAAATTCTATATCATTTCCAATCAACAATATGTCATCCACATATAATATTAGAAATGCTACAGAGCTCCCACTCACTTTCTTGTAAATACAGGCTTCTCCAAAAGTCTGTATAAAACCATATGCTTTGATCACCTCATCAAAGCGTATATTCCAACTCCGAGATGCTTGTACCAGTCCATAGATGGATCGCTGGAGTTTGCATACTTTGTTAGCACCTTTTGGATCGACAAAACCTTCTGGTTGCATCATATACAACTCTTCTTTGAGATATCCATTCAGGAATGCAGTTTTGACATCCATTTGCCAGATTTCATTATCATAAAATGCGGCAATTGCTAACATGATTCGGACAGACTTAAGCATCGCTACAGGTGAGAAAGTCTCATCGTAGTCAACTCCTTGAACTTGTCGAAAACATTTCGCAACAAGTCGAGCTTTGTAAACAGTAATATTACCGTCTGCGGTGGTCTTCCTCTTGAAGATCCATTTGTTTTCGATGGCTTGCCGATCATCGGGCAAGTCAACCAAAGTCCACACTTTGTTCTCATACATGGATCCCATCTCAGACTTCATGGCTTCAAGCCACTTTGCGGAATCTGGACTCATCATCGCTTCCTCATAGTTCGTAGGTTCATCATGGTCTAGTAACATGATTTCCAGAATTGGGTTGCCGTACCACTCTGGTGCGGAACGTACTCTGGTTGATCTACGACGTTCAGTAGAAACTTGATCCGAAGATTCATGATCATTATCATTAACTTCCTCACTAATTGGTGTAGGAATCACTGGAACAATTTCCTGTGATTTACTACTTTCCAATATGGGAGAAGGTACAATTACCTCATCAAGTTCTACTTTCCTCCCACTCACTTCTTTCGAGAGAAACTCTTTTTCTAGAAAGGATCCGTTCTTAGCAACGAATATTTTGCCTTCGGATCTGTGATAGAAGGTGTACCCAACAGTCTTTTTTGGGTATCCTATGAAGACACATTTTTCTGACTTGGGTTCGAGCTTATCAGGTTGAAGTGTTTTCACATAAGCATCGCAGCCCCAAACTTTAAGAAACGACAACTTTGGTTTCTTGCTAAACCAAAGTTCATAAGGTGTCGTATCAACGGATTTAGATGGTGCCCTATTTAACGTGAATGCAGCTGTCTCTAAAACATAACCCCAAAACGATAGTGGTAAATCGGTAAGAGACATCATAGATCGCACCATATCCAATAAAGTACGGTTACGACGTTCGGACACACCATTACGCTGTGGTGTTCCAGGTGGCGTGATTTGTGAAACTATTCCACATTGTTTCAAATGAAGACCAAACTCGTAACTCAAATATTCTCCTCCACGATCAGATCGTAGAAACTTTATTTTCTTGTTACGATGATTCTCTACTTCACTCTGAAATTCTTTGAACTTTTCAAATGCTTCAGACTTGTGTTTCATTAAGTAGATATACCCATATCTGCTCAAATCATCAGTGAAGGTCAGAAAATAACGATACCCGCCGCGAGCTTCAACACTCATTGGCCCACATACATCAGTATGTATGATTTCCAACAAATCTGTTGTTCGCTCCATAGTTCCGGAGAACGGAGTTTTAGTCATCTTGCCCATGAGGCATGGTTCGCAAGCACCAAGTGATTCATAATCAAGTGATTCCAAAAGTCCATCATTATGGAGTTTCTTCATGCGTTTTACACCAATATGATCTAAACGGCAGTGCCACAAATAAGTTGCACTATCATTATTAACCTTGCATCTTTTGGCTTCAATATTACGAATATGTGTATCACACGATCGAGATCCAACAAACTATTTTCATTGGGTGTATGACCATAGAAGGTTTTATTCATGTAAACAGAACAAAAATTATTCTCTAACTTACATGAATAACCGTATTGCAATAAACATGATCAAATCATATTCATGCTCAACACCAAATAACACTTATTTAGGTTCAACACTAATCCCGAAAGTATAGGGAGTGTGCGATGATGATCATATCAATCTTGGAACTACTTCCAATACACATCGTCACTTCATCCTTTAACTAGTTTCTGTTCATTATGCAACTCCCATTTCGAGTTACTACTCTTTAGCAACTGAACCAATATCAAATACCGAGGGGTTGCTATGAACACTAGAAAAAATACACATTAATAATCTGTATATCAAATATACCTTTGTTAACTTTGCCATCCTTCTTATCCGCCAAATATCTAGGGCAGTTCCACTTCTAGTGACCATTTCCTTTGCAGTAGAAGCACTTGTTTCAGGCTTGAGTTTAGCTTTGGGTTTCTTCACGGGAGTGACAACTTGCTTGTCATTCTTCTTGAAGTTCCCCTTCTATCCCTTTGCCCTTTACTTGAAACAAGTGGTCTGGTCAACCATCAACACTTGATGCTCTTTCTTGATTTCTACCTTCGCCGATTTCAGCATCGTGAAGAGCTCGGGAATTACTTTCGTCATCCCTTGCATATTATAGTTCATCACGAAGTTCTACTAACTTGGTGATAGTGTCTACAGAACTTTGTCAATTACTATCTTATCTGGAAGATTAACTCCCATTTGATTAAAGTAATTGTAGTACCCAAACAATCTGAGCACATGCTCACTGGTTGAGCTATTCTCCTCCATCTTGTAGGCAAAGTACTGTCAGAGGTCTTATACCTCTCGACACGGGCATGAGTATGAAATACTAATTTCAACTCTTGGAACATCTTATATGCTCCGTGGCGTTCAAAACGTTTTTGAAGTCCCGGTTATAAGCCGTAAAGCATGGTGCACTAAACTATCAAGTAGTCATCATACTGAGCTTTTGTCAAAACGTTCATAACGTCTACATCTGCTCCTGCAATAGGTCAGTCACCTAGCGGTGCATCAAGGACATATTTCTCTATGCAGCAATGAGGATAATCCTCAGATCACGGAACAATTCCGCATCATTGCTACTAACATCTTTCAACTTGGTTTTCTCTAGGAACATATGAAAAATAAACTGGGAGCAACATCGCGAGCTATTGATCTACAACATAGATATGCTAATACTAGCAGGACTAAGTTCATGATAAATTAAAGTTCAATTAATCATATTACTTAAGAACTCCCACTTAGATAGACATCCCTCCGGTCATCTAAATGATCACGTGATCCAAATCAACTAAACCATGTCCGATCATCACATGAGATGGAGTAGTTTCAATGGTGAACATCTTATGTTGATCATATCTACTATATGATTCACGCTCGACCTTTCGGTCTCCAGTGTTCCGAGGCCATATCTGCATATGCTAGGCTCGTCAAGTTTAACCCGAGTATTCTGCGTGTGCAAAACTGGCTTACACCCGTTGTATTTGAACGTAGAGCTTATCACACCCGATCTTCACGTGGTGTCTCGGCACGATGAACTTTCGCAACGGTGCATACTCAGGGAGAACACTTATACCTTGAAATTTAGTAAGGGATCATCTTATAATGCTACCGTCGTTCTAAGCAAAATAAGAAGCATAATAAGATAAACATCACATGCAATCAAAATATGTGACATGATATGGCCATCATCATCTTGTGCTTTTGATCTCCATCTCCAAAGCACCGTCATGATCACCTTCGTCACCGGCGCGACACCTTGATCTCCATCGTAGCATCGTTGTCGTCTCGCCAACTATTGCTTCTACGACTATCGCTACCGCTTAGTGATAAAGTAAAGCAATTACATGGCGATTGCATTTCATACAATAAAGCGACAACCATATGGCTCCTGCCAGTTGCCGATAACTTTACAAAACATGATCATCTCATATAAAACCGTATAACTCATCATGTCTTGACCATATCACATCACAACATTCCCTGCAAAAACAAGTTAGACATCCTCTACTTTGTTGTTGCAAGTTTTACGTGGCTGCTACGGGCTTAGCAAGAACCGTTCTTACCTACGCATATAAAACCACAACGATGTTTCGTCAAGTATGTGCTGTTTTAACCTTCACAAGGACCGGGCGTAGCCACACTTGATTCAGCTAAAGTGAGAGAGACAGACACCCGCCAGTCACCTTTAAGCAACGAGTGCTCGTAACGGTGAAACCAGTCTCGCGTAAGCGTACGCGTAATGTCGGTCCGGGCCGCTTCATCTCACAATACCGCCGAAGCAAAGTATGACATGCTGGTAAGCAGTATGACTAGTATCGCCCACAACTCATTGTGTTCTACTCGTGCATATCATCTACGCATAGACCTGGCTCATGATGCCACTGTTGGCGAACGTAGTATTTTAAAATTTTCCTACGATCACGCAAGATCTATCTACCAGATGCATAGCAACGAGAGGGAAGAGTGTGTCTACGTACCCTCGTAGACCGGGAGCGGAAGCGTCAAGTGACGCGGTTGATGTTGTCGAACTTCTTCGCGATCCAACCGATCAAGCACCGAACGTACGACACCTCCGCGTTCAGCACACGTTCAGCTTGATGACGTCCCACGAGCTCTTGATCCAGTTGAGCTTCACGGAAGAGTTTCGTCAGCACGACGGCGTGGTGACGGATATGATGTGTTCACCGGCGCAGGGCTTCGCCTAAGCTCCGCGACGGTATGACCAAGGTGTGATTCTGTGGAGGGGGGCACCGCACACGGCTAAAACAATTCAACTTGTGTGTCTTTGGGTGCCCCCCTGCCCCCGTATATAAAGGAGCAAGGGAGGGAGGCCGGCCGGCCCTTCCTGGTGCGGCTAGGGAGTGGACTCCTACTAGGAATAGGATTGCAATCCTATTCCTAGTAGGATTCACCAAAAGAAGGAAGAGGGAAAGGAATAGGAGAGGTGGCGCCCCCCCCCCAATCCTAGTCCAACTAGGAACCCTAGGTGGGGGCACTGGCCAACCCTATGGGCTGCCTCTCTCTTTCCCTTTAGGCCCACTATGGACCATCCCGTCTCGTAGGGGGTTCCGGTAACCCCCTCCGGCATTCCCGATAAATCCGAAACTTTTCCGGAACACTTCCGGTGTCCGAATATAGTCGTCCAATATATCAATCTTTATGTATCGGACATTCCGAGACTCCTCGTCATGTCCGTGATCTCATCCGGGACTCCGAACTTCCTTCGGTACATCAATACTCATAAACTCATAATACCGATCGTCATCAAACGTTAAGCGTGCGGACCCTACGGGTTCGAGAACTATGTAGACATGACCGAGACTCATCTCCGGTCAATAACCAATAGCGGAACCTGGATGTTCATATTGGCTCCTACATATTCTACGAAGATCTTTTATCGGTCAGAACCGCATAACAACATACGTTGTTCCTTTTGTCAAACGGTATGTTACTTGCCCGAGATTCGATCGTCGGTATCTCTATACCTAGTTCAATCTCGTTACCGGCAAGTCTCTTTACTCGTTCCGTAACTCATCATCTCGTGACTAACTCATTAGTCTTTTGCTTGCAAGGCTTATTGTGATGTGTGTTACCGAGAGGGCCCAGAGATACCTCTCCGACACTCGGAGTGACAAATCCTAATCTTGATCTATGCCAACACCACGAATACTTTCGGAGACACCTGTAGAGCATCTTTATGATCACACAGTTACGTTGTGACGTTTGATAGCACACAAGGTGTTCCTACGGTATTCGGGAGTTGCATAATCTCATAGTCATAGGAACATGTATAAGTCATGAAGAAAGCAATAGCAGAAAAACTAAACGATCATAGTGCTATGCTAACGGATGGGTCTTGTCCATCACATCATTCTCCTAATGATGTGATCCCGTTGATCAAATGACAACTCATGTCTATGGCTAGGAAACATAACCATCTTTGATCAATGAGCTAGTCTAGTAGAGGCATACTAGGGACATACTGTTTTTGTCTATGTATCCACACATGTACTAAGTTTCCGGTTAATACAATTCTAGCATGAATAAAAGACATTTATCATGATATAAGGAAATACAAATAACATCTTTATTATTGCCTCTAGGGCATATTTCCTTCAGTCTCCCACTTGAACTAGAGTCAATAATCTAGATTACAAAGTGATGATCCTCACACCCATGGAGTCTTGGTGTTGATCATGTTTTGCCCGTGGAAGAGGCTTAGTCAACGGGTCTGCAACATTCAGATCCGTATGTATTTTGCAAATTTCTATGTCTCCCTCCTTGACTAGATCGCGGATGGAATTGAAGCGTCTTTTGATGTGCTTTGTTCTCTTGTGAAACCTGGATTCCTTCGCCAAGGCTATGGCTCCAGTGTTGTCACAAAAGATTTTCATTGGACCCGATGCACTAGGTACTACACCTAGATCGGATATGAACTCCTTCATCCAGACTCCTTCATTTGCTGCTTCCGAAGCAGCTATGTATTCCGCTTCACACGTAGATCCCGCCACGACGCTCTGCTTGGAACTGCACCAACTGACAGCTCCACCGTTCAATAAAAATACATATCCGGTTTGTGACTTTGAGTCATCCGGATCAGTGTCAAAGCTAGAATCGACGTAACCGTTTACGACGAGCTCTTTGTCACCTCCATATACGAGAAACATATCCTTTGTTCTTTTCAGATACTTTAGGATGTTTTTGACCGATGTCCAGTGATCCACTCCTGGATTACTTTGGTACCTCCCTGCTAGACTTATAGCAAGGCACACATCAGGTCTGGTACACAGCATTGCATACATGATAGATCCTATGGCTGAGGCATAGGGAATGACTTTCATTTTCTCTCTATCTTCTGCAGTGGTCGTGTTGGGGAACGTAGTATTTTAAAATTTTCCTACGATCACGCAAGATCTATCTACCAGATGCATAGCAACGAGAGGGGAGAGTGTGTCTACGTACCCTCGTAGACCGGGAGCGGAAGCGTCAAGTGACGCGGTTGATGTTGTCGAACTTCTTCGCGATCCAACCGATCAAGCACCGAACGTACGGCACCTCCGCGTTCAGCACACGTTCAGCTTGATGACGTCCCACGAGCTCTTGATCCAGTTGAGCTTCACGGGAGAGTTTCGTCAGCACGACGGCGTGGTGACAGATATGATGTGTTCACCGGCGCAGGGCTTCGCCTAAGCTCCGCGACGGTACGACCGAGGTGTGATTCTGTGGAGGGGGGCACCGCACACGGCTAAAACAATTCAACTTGTGTGTCTTTGGGTGCCCCCCTGCCCCCGTATATAAAGGAGCAGGGGAGGGAGGCCGGCCAACCTCTCCTGGTGCGGCTAGGGAGGGAGTCCTACTAGGAATAGGATTGCAATCCTATTCCTAGTAGGATTCACCGAAAGGAAGAAGGGGGAAAGGAATAGGAGAGGTGGCGCCCCCCCAATCCTAGTCCAACTAGGATTCCTAGGTGGGGGCGCCGGCCAGCCCTATGGGCTGTCTCTCTCTCACCCTTTAGGCCCACTATGGACCATCCCCTCTCGTAGGGGGTTCCGGTAACCCCCTCCGGCATTCCCGATAAATCCGAAACTTTTCCGGTATACTTCCGGTGTCCGAATATAGCCGTCCAATATATCAATCTTTATGTCTCGGGCATTCCGAGACTCCTCGTCATGTCCGTGATCTCATCCGGGACTCCGAACTACCTTCGGTACATCAATACTCAAAAACTCATAATACCGATCGTCATCAAACGTTAAGCGTGCGGACCCTACGGGTTCGAGAACTATGTAGACATGACCGAGACTCATCTCTGGTCAATAACCAATAGCGGAACCTGGATGTTCATATTGGCTCCTACATATTCTACGAAGATCTTTTATCGGTCAGAACCGCATAACAACATACGTTGTTCCTTTTGTCAAACTGTATGTTACTTGCCCGAGATTCGATCGTCGGTATCTCTATACCTAGTTCAATCTCGTTACCGGCAAGTCTCTTTACTCGTTCCGTAACACATCATCTCGTGACTAACTCATTAGTCTTTTGCTTGCAAGGCTTATTGTGATGTGTGTTACCGAGAGGGCCCAGAGATACCTCTCCGACACTCGGAGTGACAAATCCTACTCTTGATCTATGCCAACACCACGAATACTTTCGGAGACACCTGTAGAGCATCTTTATGATCACCCAGTTACGTTGTGACGTTTGATAGCACACAAGGTGTTCCTACGGTATTCGGGAGTTGCATAATCTCATAGTCATAGGAACATGTATAAGTCATGAAGAAAGCAATAGCAGTAAAACTAAACGATCATAGTGCTATGCTAACGAATGGGTCTTGTCCATCACATCATTCTCCTAATGATGTGATCCCGTTGATCAAATGACAACTCATGTCTATGGCTAGGAAACATAACCATCTTTGATCAATGAGCTAGTCTAGTAGAGGCATACTAGGGACACTCTGTTTTGTCTATGTATTCACACATGTACTAAGTTTCCGGTTAATACAATTCTAGCATGAATAAAAGACATTTATCATGATATAAGGAAATACAAATAACATATTTATTATTGCCTCTAGGGCATATTTCCTTCATGAACAAGGTATAGGGATACCGACGATCGAATCTCGGGCAAGTAACATACCAATGGACGAAGGGAATTTATACGGGATTGATTGAATCCCAGACATCGTGGTTCATCCGATGAGATCATCGTGGAACATGTGGGAACCAATATGGGTATCCAGATCCCGCTATTGGTTATTGGCCGGAGAGGTGTCTTAGTCATGTCTGTATGGTTCCCGAACCCGTAGGGTCTACACACTTAAGGTTCAGTGACACTAGAGTTGTAACGGGAAATTGTATGTGGTTATCGAAGGTTGTTCGGAGTCCCGGATGAGACCCCGGACGTCAAGAGGAGTTTCGGAATGGTCCGGAGGTAAATATTTATATATGGGAAGTCCTATTTTGGCCACCGGAAAATGTTCAGGATTTTTTGGTATTGTACTGGGAAGGTTCTAGAAGGTTCTAGAGTGGGGCCCACCTGCATGGGGGACCCACATGAACGTGGATAGTGGGGGAAAGGCCCCACACCCCTGGTCAAGGCGCATCAAGACCCCCCTAGAAGGAATAAGATCATATCCCGAAGGGATAAGATTAAGATCCCTAAAAAGGAGGATAACAATCGGCGGGGAAGGGAAAGGATGGGATTTCTTTTCTCCCACCTTTGCCAACGCCCCAATGGACTTGAAGGGCAAGAAACCAGCCCCTTACACCCCTATATATAGTGGGGAGGTGCAACCCTTCCCTGGCGTAGCCCTCCCTCCTCCTACACCTCCTCCTCCTCCGTTGAGCGTAGCGAAGCTCTGCCGGAGAACCGCGAGCTCCACCACCACGCTGTCGTGCTGCCGGAGTTCTCCCTCAACTTCTCCTCTCCCCTTGATGGATCAAGAAGGAGGAGACGTCCCCGGGTTGTACGTGTGTTGAACGCGGAGGCTCTGTCCGTTTGGCGCTTGGATCGGATCTTCCGCGATTTGAATCGCCACGAGTACGACTCCATCAACTGCGTTTTTGTAACGCTTCTGCTTAGCGATCTTCAAGGGTATGAAGATGCACTCCCTATCTCTCATTGCTAGCATCTCCTAGATTGATCTTGGTGACACGTAGGAAATTTTTGAATTATTACTACGTTCCCCAATAGTGGCATCATGAGCTAGGTCTATGCGTAGATTCTATGCACGAGTAGAACACAAGTAGTTGTGGACGATGATTTGGTCAATGTGCTTACCGTCACTAGTATTATCTTGATTCGGCGGCATTGTGGGATGAAGTAGCCCGCACCGACCTTATACGTACGGTTACGTGAGACAAGTTCCACCGACTGACATGCACTAGTTGCATATAAGGTGGCTAGCGGGTGTCTGTCTCTCCCACTTTAGTCGGATCAGATTCGATGAATATGGTCCTTACGAAGGGTAAATAGAAATTGACAAATCATTGTTGTGGCTTTTGCGTAGGTAAGAAACGTTCTTGCTAGAAACCCATATCAGCCATGTAAAACATGCAACAACAATTAGAGGACGTCTAACTTGTTTTTGCAGGGTATGCCATGTGATGTGATATGGCCAGAAGGATGTGATGAATTATATATGTGATGTATGAGATTGATCATGTTCTTGTAATAGGAATCACGACTTGCATGTCGATGAGTATGACAACCGGCAGGAGCCATATGAGTTGTCTTAATTTTATTGTATGACTGCGTGTCAATGAAAACGCCATGTAATTACTTTACTTTATTGCTAATCATTAGCCATAGTAGTAGAAGTAATAGTTGGCGAGACAACTTCATGAAGACATGATGATGGAGATCATGATGATGGAGATCATGGTATCATGCCGGTGACGATGGTGATCATGCCACGCTTCGAAGATGGAGATCAAAAGCGCAAGTTGATATTGGCCATATCATGTCACTTTATGATTTGCATGTGATGTTTATCATGTTTACAGCTTATTTGCTTAGAACGACGGTAGCATAAATAAGATGATACCTCACTAAAATTTCAAGAAATGTGTTCCCCCTAAGTGTGCATCATTGCGAAGGTTCGTTGTTTCGACGCATCACGTGATGATCGGGTGTGATAGATTCTAATGTTCACATACAACGGGTGTATGCCAGATTTACACACGCGAAACACTTACGTTGACTTGACGAGCCTGATGTCTACTACACAACTTGTTCATGTAGACTCGTGTTGGGCCTCCAAGCGCAGAGTTTTGTAGGACAGTAGCAATTTTCCCTCAAGTGGATGACCTAAGGTTTATCAATCCATAGGAGGTGTAGGATGAAGATGGTCTCTCTCAAACAACCCTGCAATCAAATAATAAAAAGTCTCTTGTGTCTCCAACACACCAAATACAATGTAAATTGTATAGGTGCACTAGTTCGGCGAAGAGATGGTGATACAAGTGTAATATGGATAAAAGATACTGATTTTTGTAATAGAAACAATAAAAAACAGCAAGGTAGCAAGTAACAAAAGTGAGCACAAATAGTATTGCAATGATGGAAAACAAGGCCTTGGGTCCGTACTTTCCCTAGTGCAATCTCTCAACAATACTAATACAATGGGATCATATAACCACCTCTCAAAGTGCGATGAAGAATCACTCCAAAGTTCCTATCTAGCGGAGAACATAAGAATAAATTGTTTGTAGGGTACGAAACCACCTCAAAGCTATTCTTTCCATTCGATCTATTCAAGTGTTCATGCTAAAATAACACAAGTTATTCTTTCCGATCGATCTATCAAGAGTTCGTACTAGAATAATCACCAAAACAAATTCATATTCATAATACTCAGTCCAAGACAAAGAACTTCAAAGAGTGCCCCAAGATTTCTACCGGAGAAACAAAGACAAGAACGTGCATCAACCCCTATGCATAGATTACCCCAATGTCACCTCGGGAATCCGCAAGTTGAGTGCCAAAACATATATCAAGTGAATCAATACGACACCCCATTGTCACAACGAGTATTCAATTGCAAGACATATATCAAGTGTTCTCAAATCCATACAAGTATTCAATCCAAAAAAATCTCAAAGGAAAAACTCAATTCATCACAACATAGAGAGGGGAAAACACCATATGATCCGACTATATTAACAAAGCCCGCGATACATCAATATTGTGCATCTCAAGAACACGAGAGAGAGAGAGAGAGAGAGAGAGAGAGAGAGAGAGATTAAACACATAGCTACTGGTACAAATCATCAGCTCCGAGGGTGGACTACCCCCTCCTCATCATGGTGGCCGCCGGTATGACGAAGATGGCCACCGGTGATGATTTTCCCCTCTGACAGAGTGCCGGAAAGAGCCTAGATTGGTTTTCGGTGGCTATAGAGGCCTGCGGCGGCGGAACTTCTGATCTAGGTCTACCCCAAAGGGTTTCGGAATATTTGTGAATTTACAGGGTAAAGAGGCGGTGCGGGAGGCCACCGAAGTGGGCACAACCCAGGTGCAGCTCTGGCTCATTGGGTGTCTTCTGGCCCATAAAAAAATCTCCAAAAAATTCGCGGTGTTTGGACTCCGTTTGATATTGAATTTCCTGTGACGTGAAAAACATGCAGAAAACAACAACTGGCACTTGGCACTATGTCAATAGGTTAGTCCCAAAAAATGATATAAAATGACTGTAAAATGATTGTAAAAGATCCAAGAATGATAATATAACAATATGGAACAATAAAAAAATTATAGATACGTTGGAGACGTATCAGCTTCCCCAAGATTAATTCCTGCTTGTCCTCGAGTAGGTAAATGATGAAAAGAGAATTTTTGATGTGGAATGTGATATGTCCAAAACGTATCTATAATTTCTGCTTGCTCCATGCTTCTTTTGTGTGATATTGCTATGATATTGATGCACTTCCATGCACTTTTGATCATATTTGGACTAACCTATTAACTCAGTGCACCACAGTGCCAGTTCCTGTTTTCTGCTGTTTTTCTATTTCAGGTTTCCCCCATATTAAAAGTGCTCCAAAAATTCCAAGAAAAATATAGGAAAAATCAGCGTACAGGAAGCTTCGCGAAGAACCAAAGATGGGCCAGAGGGGAGCCAGGGGAGGCCCAGGCGGCCACCTGGCGCGGCCCCACCCCTGGCCGCGCCAGGGGGGCGCCTGGGGCCCCTGCTCCGCCTCTGGCTGCCCCCCTTCGCATATATATCCCTCTCGTCCCAAAACCCTCGAGGACAGAACCCTTTTTCGCGATCTCTCCTCTGTTCCGCCGCCGCAGCGCTTCCAAGATCGGGAGTATCAAGAGAACTCTTCCCGGCACCCTGCCGGAGGGGAGAACCACCACCGGGAGCTTCTCCACCACCATGGACGCTTCCCGGATGAGTCGTGAGTAGTCCACCTTGGACCATGGGTCCATGATCAGTAGCTATGTGATGTTCTCCTCCCCTCTTTGCTCTTCATGGTTTAGACCTCGTGAGCTGCCCTACATGATCGAGGCACATATGTAATCTTTCTGCTGTTGCTTTGCTGAGTTTGCTGGGATCTGATGGATTATGAGACTATGTTCAGATTGTGTTTGAGTAATATATTTGATTCACCTCTTTTATATCTTTGTTCTTGAGTAATTCTTGCATGTTCTCCGTTTCTGTTTATTGCTTTGGCCAAGTAGTAGGTAGTAACTCCAAGAGGGAGCGTTATGCTTGATTGTCGGTTCATGCCCCCTGATGACTAGCTTGAGTGACAGAAACATGAGTCTAGGGGATGTGCTGTTGCCACAAGGGAGAAAACAACGGTGCTTGTACTTGCGGGTGCAAGGATTGTTTACTTTACGCAAAGTTCTTTTAATGCAGTTGTCTGTTGCTTTGAGTTTACACTTTGGGTGGGATTCGCAACTTAATACCAGCGAGATGTTCTGGATAGATATCTCAAGGTGGATGATTAGTAGTAGATGGAGATGGATTTCGGTCTACTTGCCTTGGCGTACCGCCCATGCTTTTGAGCCTCTACCTTTCTTTGCAGCATAGTTAGCATTGGTTTGCGCACATAATCCTGTCAATTGCCCAGCTGTAATTTGTTTACCTCGCTTTGCTGTTTTATCGTCTTTTGGGAGAGAGACATCACTAGTGAACATCATGGGACCCCGGTCCATATTACCACCGCTGATCACACCTTCTATTTACTTCCTGTTTTTATTTCCTAGTTGCAGTCATAGCTATCATTACTATCTCTTGTGTTTGATCCTTTGTAAACAACAAGGCCGGAGGGATTGACAACCGCTCTGTACTCGTTGGGAGCAAAGTTATCTGTATCTGTGTGCAGGTCCCGTCAATCGCTAAGTTTCTGGCGCCGTTGACACCTACTTGTCGACCCTCGGAGTCTCACGGGATTCGATCCTTGGTATCTTTGCCAAGGGAAATTTTCCGCTACGCTACATCTCAACCTTCCACTTAGGGTAACCAACGAGGGGCGAGAAGCCATCAAGCAAGTTTCTAGCGCCGTTGCCGGGGACTCCACTCTTCAAGATAGGGGAGTTGCACGCTATCTTTTATCTTTGCTTTTTAGTCTTGTTAGTTTACCTTTCAGTTTTTGCTTTAGTGTCCCTTACCAAAAATCACAAAAATAGTTATCTTGCTTGCTGCTGCTATGGGTTCCACCAAAAACACTAAGTGGGAGGAGTACACCCCTTCTTCCATCACGCCAATCACCACTGTCGGGATCTACAAAAGTAATAAACCTTGTGATTATGTTAGTTTTAATGGAGAGTTATGCCCGTGGCATGGTCTTCCAGGAAAAAAGTATGAGCCCCTGTTTAAAGTTGCTCCCACACTTCCCCAAACTTGGGAAGACGTCCAAACTCTTATAATAGAGAGCAATTCAAACAAAGAAGATGACACTACAATTCTGCTCAATAATGATAAAATTGATTTTGATAATTGTAGTCTCTCAGAAGTTGTCACCTTTTTACAAAGAATGACTAAAGACCCCCACACTAGCACACTTAACCTTGCCTTCACAGAGCATATCACTAATGCTCTCATCAAAGCTAGGGAGGAGAAGCTTAGGGTAGAAGCCTCCATACCTAGAAAGCTAGAAGATGGTTGGGATCCCATAGTCAAAATTAAGTTGAATAACTTCTCTTGCTATGCTTTATGCGATGTTGGAGCTAGTACCTCCGTTATGCCCAAAAGAATGTATGATATGTTTGAATTGAAACCTTTTGATCCTTGTTCTTTTGGTGTTCGTCTTGTTGATTCTTCCGTAAAGAAACCTTTGGGGAAGATCGATGATGTTCTTATCATTGTCAATGACAATTATGTTCCCGTTGATTTTAATATTATGGATATTGAATGTGAACCTTCATGCCCAATTATTTTGGGACGTCCTTTTCTTCGCACCGTTGGTGCTATCATTGACATGAAAGAGGGGAATATAAAATTCCAATTCCCTCTCAAGAAAGGGATGGAACACTTCCCTAGAAAGAAGATTAAGTTGCCTTTTGAGTCCGTTACACGGGCTAGCTATTCTCTTACTCTTGATAAAACTTGATCTTCTCTTTTTGCATCATGCCTAGCTTAAAGGCATAAAAGAAAGCGCTTTTGGGAGGCAGCCCACAACGAATTAGGTTTTATTTTGCTTTTGTTGTGTCTTGATGTTTGTTACTACAGCAACATCATCGTTGTATCTTTTCTTTTCAGCTTTGTGCCAAGTTTAGCCTCCGATTGCAAGAAAGTTCAAAAGTTGTGACCTGCTGTCCAGAAAACAGATTCTGTCCTTGGACAGAAAAATTCGAATAAAATCACCAGATCATCTTTTTGATCTGAATTTTTTTGACAGCATGCTCTATACAATTGACTTTCGAGCGTCTGTTCTGAGTTTTTTTATTTGAGTTGCAGAAGTGCCCCGAAAAAATTATTTACTACCTGCTGGTCTGTTTTTCATAGATTCTGTCCTGTTTTGCGTTTTCTTCGTTTTGTGAACCTTGAGCTTGCTTTTTCTTTGCAAAAACCTTTTGGCAATCTTGAGAAACAGTAGCTCTTCAAGATTATCTTTATTTCCAGTAGGGAAAAATTATTTTATTGTGGGTACTAACCTCGCTAATCAGATTATGATGAGTTATGTATGAAGGGAGTTTTCAAGTGTGCGAGGGAAGATGATAAAAGAAGATTCAGGAGGGTCAAACGCTCAAGCTTGGGGATGCCCCCGTGTACCCCCAAGAAATATTCAAGAAGACTCAAGCGTCTAAGCTTGGGGATGCCCCCATGCATCCCCTTCTCCATCAACAATTATCAGTTCGTCTTTCGTTCCACTATATTCTTATCACTTCATGCGTTATGTGCTATGCTTGGAGCGTCTTGCTCTTAGTTTCCTTTTTTTAGTTTTCTTTAGCTTTGCTTGCTGTTCATAACAAGTTAGAACCCAGCTTTCTTTCTGTGGGAGAGAAACACGCTCCACTTCAACCTAGAACACAACATAGGATTTTCATGCTTATCTTTGATGTGTGTGCTCTTTGTCTTTCCATAGCTGCTGTCATGTTTAGCTCTTAGTTTTCATGCTTTTCTTTTTAAAGAGCTTTTGTTTAGTTGGTTGCTGAACTCTCTTGAGTTTTCATGTTTATCTTGTTAAGAGAGTTTTCCTGTTGCACTGAGTTGTGTGTCTTAACTTAAAGTAGGTAATTGAGGTTGCTATTTAATTTTAGTAGTAACTTGCAATAGTTTTGAGGTATTGCCATGAGTAATGTCTGAACTTTTGGTGTCAAGAGCTTTAGCCTATTAGTGATAGATGTCGTATTTTGGGCAATCCGTGTTTATTTTCGAAAACCTACAAAATAGTTGAGAACCTTAGCTACTAGATGGATCACTAATCTTTGGAGGGATCGAATATTAGAGTACACTCACGTACCATGAGTCGAGGATGCGCAAGGATAACCAAACCCCCATACACTCCTCCTCGGGGTACTTGTCTCTTTGTGAACCTCCTAATTAGATTGAGAGTTACCGATAATAAGTGCATGAGTTCTTCGGACTAATGTGAGTATTCGAAAGTTGACACTTCCACCTAGCCATATTTTTCTAGCCTCTTCGGTACCGTGCATTGCCCTTTCTCACCTCGAGAGTTGGCGCATACTTCGCCGGTGCATCCAAATCCTTGGCACGATACGCTCTATCATCATAAGCCTCATTATATCCTTCCTCAAAACAGCCACCATACCTACCTATCAAGGCATTTCCATAGCCTTTCCGAGATACATTGCCATGCAACATCCATCTTCTCATGACTTGATCTTCATGTCATACATGCCTTTTGCTTGATCGATGAGCCGCATGCTAGTTGGGCCTTGCCCTAATCATTGCTACATGACGCGCTAGTATCATTGCATATCCTGCTACACTGGCAGAGGCATACATTTGCATACATCATGATAGTTTCATCTTCTTTATGTTGAGTACTTTTGTAAAGTGTGAAAGATCTTCTATACTTCTTGTAATATATAGAGTGTTGCCCCTAAAGTGAGGAAAAGATCCCAAAGAGGACAAAATCAAAAGATCCCAAAGAGGACAAATGAGAGTTAAATAGAAAGAGCCATTGAGGCCACAAAAAAAAAAATAGAAAAAAGAGAAAACGAAATAAAAAGAGAGAAGGGGGCACACTACTATTCCTTTTGAGAGATCCACACTCGTACTTCATCTTATACCTTGTACTCCATAGAGATTATCATTCATGCATATAGCTATGTGGGGACCTTCACACTATAGAACTTGGCTTGTATATTCCAATGATGAGCCTCCTCAAAAGAGCTCTAGGTCTTCTTGAGCGAGCAAGTTGGATGCACCCCCACTAGTACCATTGGAGAGCTTACCTTAGCTCATATGTGCATCCGTTGCATGGCAATCCCTACTCCTCACATCATATCTATCATTTGGCTTTCTCTCGCCTATGATTGTCCTCATTGATGTGAGCCTTTCACACCTTTTTTGTCTTCCCCCTTCATCATTTTTCTCTCTTTGCCATCCTAAGTGTCAACTTTCTTGCTTACACTCATCCATTGCACGAGTGCTCAAAATATCGAAAGGGAGTGGATCATTTTGACTTGTACCTGGCTAGTGGTCTGAGGATGAGTCAAGATAAGATTCCAAAGAAGACCAAGTGTGAAACTTTAGTAGATTAAGTTATCAACAATACAAAAACTATGTTTTACTCTCTCGTATATACCTATCCCCTTTCTTGCACGCAAACACCATTTGGAGACATTCGAGTCATGGACAGCGAGAGCTCTTGCACCTTTATGTTCTTATGTTGCTTGTTACAATGCTAATATAGACTCTTGCTTGTTATGACTTGAATTGAATTACATGCCTTGATTGCTTTACTTAAAAGTTCTTATATGGTTGATAGCATGTCACCACAGAAATTATGCTTGTTATCATTTACCTACTCGAGGACGAGCAGGAATTAAGCTTGGGGATGTTGATACGTCCAAAACGTATCTATAATTTCTGCTTGCTCCATGCTTCTTTTGTGTGATATTGCTATGATATTGATGCACTTCCATGCACTTTTGATCATATTTGGACTAACCTATTAACTCAGTGCACCACAGTGCCAGTTCTTGTTTTCTGCTGTTTTTCTATTTCAGGTTTCCCCCATATTAAAAGTGCTCCAAAAATTCCAGGAAAAATATAGGAAAAATCAGCGTACAGGAAGCTTCGCGAAGAACCAAAGATGGGCCAGAGGGGAGCCAAGGGAGGCCCAGGAGGCCACCTGGCGCGGCCCCACCCCTAGCCGCGCCAGGGGGGTGCCTGGGGCCCCTGCTCCGCCTCTGGCTGCCCCCCTTCGCATATATATCCCTCTCGTCCCGAAACCCTTGAGGACAGAACCCTTTTTCACGATCTCACCTCTGTTCTGCCGCCGCAGCGCTTCCAAGATCGGGAGCATCAGGAGAACTCTTCCCGGCACCCTGCCGGAGGGGAGAACCACCACCGGGAGCTTCTCCACCACCATGGACGCTTCCCGGATGAGTCATGAGTAGTACACCTTGGACCATGGGTCCATGATCAGTAGCTATGTGATGTTCTCCTCCCCTCTTTGCTCTTCATGGTTTAGACCTCGTGAGCTGCCCTACATGATCGAGGCACATATGTAATCTTTCTGCTGTTGCTTTGTTGAGTTTGCTGGGATCTGATGGATTATGAGACTATGTTCAGATTGTGTTTGAGTAATATATTTGATTCACCTCTTTTATATCTTTGTTCTTGAGTAATTCTTGCATGTTCCCCGTTGCTGTTTATTGCTTTGGCCAAGTAGTAGGTAGTAACTCCAAGAGGGAGCGTTATGCTTGATTGTGGGTTCATGCCCCCTGATGACTAGCTTGAGTGACAGAAACATGAGTCTAGGGGATGTGTTGTTGCCACAAGGGAGAAAACAACGGTGCTTGTACTTGCGGGTGCAAGGATTGTTTACTTTACGCAAAGTTCTTTTAATGCAGTTGTCTGTTGCTTTGAGTTTACACTTTGGGTGGGATTCGCAACTTAATACCAGCGAGATGTTCTGGATAGATATCTCAAGGTGGATGATTAGTAGTAGATGCAGATGGATTTCGGTCTACTTGCCTTGGCGTACCGCCCATGCTTTTGAGCCTCTACCTTTCTTTGCAGCATAGTTAGCATTGGTTTGCGCACATAATCCTGTCAATTGCCCAGCTGTAATTTGTTTACCTCGCTTTGCTGTTTTATCGTCTTTTGGGAGAGAGACATCACTAGTGAACATCATGGGACCCCGGTCCATATTACCACCGCTGATCACACCTTCTATTTACTTCCTGTTTTTATTTCCTAGTTGCAGTCATAGCTATCATTACTATCTCTTGTGTTTGATCCTTTGTAAACAACAAGGCCGGAGGGATTGACAACCTCTCTGTACTCGTTGGGAGCAAAGTTATCTGTATCTGTGTGCAGGTCCCGTCAACCGCTAAGTTTCTGGCGCCGTTGACACCTACTTGTCGACACTCGGAGTCTCACGGGATTCGATCCTTGGTATCTTTGCCAAGGGAAATTTGCCGCTACGCTACATCTCAACCTTCCACTTGGGGTAACCAACGAGGGGCGAGAAGCCATCAGAATGCTGCCTATCATGTCATATCATATTCTTTTCTTTATAGCATGGACATTTGGACTTTTATATGGTTCAAAGCAATAGTCTAGTTTTGACATGAGATTTAAATACTCAAACCTATCAACAAGCAACCATGTCTTTCAGAATATCAAATGCTAAAGAACGTTATCCCTACAAAATCATATAGTCTTGTCATGCTCTGTCTTCCCAGCTCAAAGTATAAATCATGTACTACCCCGGTGTCAGCCAATGAATTGGTTCATACTTTTTAACGCGCTTCAGCATTTTCAACTCTCACGCAATACATGAGCGCAAGCTATGGATATAGCAATATAGGTGGAATAGAATGCGGTGGTAGTAGACAAAAGGAGGGAAGAAAGTCTCACATCAACTAGGCAAACTAATGGACTATGGAGATGTCCATCAATCGATATCAATGTGAGGAGTAGGGATTGCCATGCAACGGATGCACTAAGAGCTATAAGTGTATGAAAGCTCAATATGAAACTAAGTGGGCATGCATCTAATCCTATAATAAAAAATTCCCACTAGTATATGCAAGTGACAACATATGAGACTCTCTATATGAAAACATGGTGCTACTTTGAAGTACAAGTGTGGTATTTGCATGCCCCCTTCTCTTTTTTCTTTCATTTATCATTTTTTTTCCTTTTGTTGTTCTTTTAGTACGGAGTCTCATCCCGACTTGTGGGGGGAATCATGGTCTCCATCATCCTATCATCACTGAGACATGCTCTAATAATGGACAATGATGATCATCACACTTCTATTTACATATAACTCAAAAGAAATAAAAATTACAACTCGATACCTATAATATAGTATGACTCTATATGATGAAAAATGAATGCTCAAGTCAACTATATGATGGAAGTGCAATGGCAATATATCTCGGAATGGCTATGGAAATGCCATAATAGGTAGGTATGATGGCTGTTTTGAGGAAGGTTTATTAAAGTTTATGCACCAGCGAAAGTTGCGCGGCCCGAGAGAGGCTAGCAATTATGAAAGGGTGAGAGTGCGTATAATCCATGGATTCACATTAGTCATAAAGAACTCACATACTTATTGGAAAAGTTTATTAGACCTCGAAGCAAAGTACTACTACGCATGCTCCTAGAGGGAGGTTGGTAGGAGTTAACCATCGAGCGCCCCCGACCTTCACACAAAGATAGGACAATCAAGGATAAATTGTGCTCCAACTTCCCGGCATAACGAGAGACTATACGTCCATGCTTCGGGAATCACAAACCTTAACACCAACCACTACTGCAGGATGCTGCTAACGCGACACTACGACTAGAGACCCTTCGATGAAACTGTGTGCTATGCCATAATCGCAAACGGCGGTGTAAAAATCCCATCAAAAAAGGTGCAAAACATGTTCGATGGAGGATGCATCAAACATGGTTCAGATTTTGGTTGCGTGTGCGATGGTGGGCATATGGTTTAGTTCAATTGACTGTTTGCGATGAGGAGGAACAAAAGAAATGGGCTGCCAGATGAAGGCATGTGCGATGTACAACATACGGTTCAGTTGGATAAACTGTTTGCGATTAGGCAACACAAAAGAAACGGTCACACAGATCAAGGTGTGTGCGATATACGACATGCGGTCCGCTCGGATGAATTTTTTCTATTGAGACAAGAGAACAGGAATGGTTCAATATAAGAAGATGTGTGTGTTACGCGGAAAATAGGTCTATAATAAAAAATGTGTGCTAACACCGATAATAACACAGACGGTTGCCGCTAATAAGACGTGTGTTGTGCGATGGGATTGCATGCATACAGAACAACATAGTATATGTACACACTTATGAGGACATGGTTGCATAACCAAATTAAACATCCACCTACATAGGTGGCTACTATACAACCATGGCATTTGCACACACCAAAGTAAACTATTACATGCATAATTACATAGGTGGCTACTACACACATGACATTTCCACACACACCAATAAAGTAAACTATATATTACATGCATGATCAACTAGCATAAACGATCATCTGATCATCATCTACTTCCTGGGACGCTTGCTCTGTTTGTGGCTCGATCTGGACTCGTCGATTTGGGTAACAAGGCACTTCCTCATGTCAACGATCCACCTGCGCATCTCGTAGCATGTGTACACGCTCTTGGCCGCGAACCTGAGGTGAGGTTCATCCAGTTGCCGCATCCAAGCCCTATGCTAGGATACGGGACTTGTTCTCTTGGCATTGATACGTCTCCGTCGTATCTATAATTTTTGATTGTTCCATGCCAATATTCTACAACTTTCATATACTTTTGGCAACTTTTTATACTATTTTTGGACTACATATTGATCCAGTGCCCAGTGCCAGTTCCTGTTTGTTGCATGTTTTTTGTTTCGCAGAATATCCATATCAAACGGAGTCCAAACGGGATAAAAACGGACGGAGATTTTTTTTGGAATATATGTGAATTTTGGGAAGCGGAACCAACGTGAGACGATGCCCGAGTGGCCCATGAGGGTAGGGGGCGCGCCCAGGAGGGGCAGGCGCGCCCTAGGCCCTCGTGGCCACTACGTAAGGCAGTTGATGCCCTTCTTTCGCCGAAATAAAGCTAATATCCGGATAAAAATCGTGTCCAAAAATCAGCCCAATCGGAGTTACGGAACTCTGGGAATTTAAGAAACGGTGAAGGGCCAGAATGTGGGAACGCAGAAACAGAGAGAGACAAAGAGACATCCAATCTCGGAGGGGCTCTCGCCCCTCCCACGCCATGTAGAGCATGGATCAGAGGGGAAACCCTTCTCCCATCTAGGGAGAAGGTCAAGGAAGAAGAAGAAGGAGGGGGGCTCGACCCCCCTCGCTTCTGGTGGCACCGGAGTGCCGCCGGGGCCATCATTGTCACCGCAATCTACACCAACAACTTCACCGCCGTCATCACCAACTCTTCCCCCCTCTATACAACGGTGTAACTCCTCTTCTACCCGTTGTAGTCTCTTCTTAAACATGGTGCTCAACGCTATATATTATTTCCCAATGATGTATGGCTATCCTATGATGTTTGAGTAGATCCGTTTTGTCCTATGGGTTAATTGATGATCGTGATTGGTTTGAGTTGCATGTTTTATTATTGGTGCTGTCCTATCGTGCTCTCTGTGTCGCGCAAGCGTGAGGGATCCCCGCTGTAGGGTTTGCAATATGTTCATGATTTGCTTATGGTGGGTGGCGTGAGTGACAGTGTAACACCCCAAAATTTTGACCTTGATTTATTAATCAAAATTTTGCCAGGAAATTAAACTTTCACCTTTTGGGTTTTCTTTGATTTCAGAACCACTCTTTTCTTTGATATTATGGAGTTTTTACCCCAAGTGAAAACTTTTCAAATATATTATTGGACTTTTCTAGCATCTCAAGAAAAACATTTCTATTATCAGTGGATTTATTTGCATAATTATTTCTCTCTGAGCTTTATTCCTTAAAGTGATTTTTCATTAGTTTTAGAGCTGTATTTGCACTACAACCAGTTGATAAATGCATTTAAAAATTCTACCAAAATTTGGGGATGTTGGTAGTGGTGTATAGTTCCTCTTTATGCAAAATCCCAGTGGTATTCTTTGAAAAATTTGAGCAAATCATCCTCTTTTTCTCTCTGGTCCAGTTTGGCATTTTCTACTACAACCATGTGTTAACTTGTCCTTATGACCATGATCTTTTCCCTACTTTTAGGCCACTCTATCAAACCCTTAAGTCCCCCATTGGAACATTTTTGGCCCATGCAATAATGCCATCTACCTTCTGTCCAGAACTGAAGATTTGCAAAACTTACACTAACAAGTTTCTGGTCTTGACCAACTAACCTTGCCACCATCTCCTACACCTAAAGAGACACTGGTCTGGAGATTTTGGCCACCCCAAGAGTTGCCTAGATTCCCTTGGCATTCTGTCAAACACCTTATGTGCATAGCCAGATTTGACATGATTTTTAGTTTGTGTTGTGAACTTGATCCTCTGACCCAACAACCTTGTCCACTAAACTCCTAGCTACTATTAACCTAGATCAGCTACTTGCCAGCCTCACCCGAGCTCCCTAGCACACGCTGACATTTCGACAAACACCTAGCGTGCGTGCACTGGGCACGCCCAGAGCGCACGTTTTGCACGCGCGTGCACCGAGCCGCCGCGTCTCGATGCTGCCCTTCCCGCGCCCGTGCGGATCTTGGGCACTCACCGCCAACACGCCCAGCCCCTCCCGCGTCGCAGAGCCACCCTGGCCGCCTCTGGAGACCCACAACGCCACCGTTAGGTCGGCCATGGCGACCAACTGATGGCCGCAGCAGGCCCAGGTTGTGGCAGCGCCGCCCGAGCCATACACGCGCACCAGCTAGCTCCCTCAAGCAGTGGAGAGTCCGTCGGGATGCGCCGACCAGCCCCAACCGCCTCCACGTCGCCCTACTGCAACAGAACGGCGGTTCACCGACGATCTTATCCCCGGCCGTCTCGGAACTGACCTAGACACGCTATAAATAGGCCCCCCCGAGCTCGTTCAAGCACTCAGGCGACCTCAAGCCACCTCCCTAGAACTCCCGTGGCCAGCAATCGATGGGGGAAAGCTATCTTCCTCGTCTCCGGCCAGTTCGGCCGCCACCGCACTCCAGCTCCGTTCGCCGTGAGCAAGCCCTCTCCCGTCCATCCAGCACCACCACCCGACTCCCCTTGATCGTGCAGAGCTACCCAAATCCTCAACTTCGACCAAGAGCCACCGTACCCAAGACCCCCAAATCCACCCGAAGCCACCCCCGCCGCGGAGCTCGCCGCCAGCGATTCCCACCACCCCCACCAACCTAGCAACCATCGGGAGGACCGCCCCAGACTAGCGGATCCATCCCCGCCCTCAGAACCCCGCAAGGAGGCGTGGCTCGTCGACGGCGATCGCCGGAACCCCCGCCCCACTTGGACAGAGGAGGAAGAAGGCGGGCGACTGGTCAAACCTAACCAGTGGGCCCAAGGGACCCACTGTCAGTGACCCAGCGACGACCCGCGCCAGTTTGAGTGGAGGCGTATTCCACAGAATGCGTATTGGCTAAGAGGAAAACGTAAGCCCCCCCGAAACGTTTTCTTTTCTGATTTTTATTAAAAATAGAATATTGACTAAACTTTGACTGACTATAACTTTTTAAATATAAGTCCAAATGACTTGATTCTTTTTCTGTTGTTCTTCAAATTTGGTCTAGTTTATTTTCATATTTATTTGAAAATTTTCCAAACAACTTTTTTGTACTGTTTTGAAACTATGTGTTTATTTCAAATTTTCTTAAATAGGATTTTTGAAGAAGGAAGAAAACTTTCTAAAGTTTTGGAATGCACCCTGCCTCTCCACAACTTGAAGGCAAGCATTCTGAACCCTGGCCTAATACTTGTTGTGTGTTGTTTTATACGATTACAACACCACCTTGACACGGAGTTTCCTTAATTTTATGTGATGATGTGATCATGCTCACGGGGGCATGATGAAGTTTCCTTGCTGTTGGAAATTAGTATACTTGTGATAGTAATCACCCTCGTCTGCCTTTCATGCCTACCGGAAGGAATCCGGGAGAGTCTCTGTCCTGGGTAGACAGGAACTCGTTACTGATATTTCATTGAGACGAGTATAGTTAGTAAGGCATGATAAGGTATGGTGAATGGTGATTCTGTCTGTTGGTGTGGATCATATTTGTTATGCTAATCATGCAGGTGATGCTTTAACCTCCTGAGTCGACCATAGATCGAGTCTTGTTCCAGTAACCCCCATATTTGTTTCGTACTACCACTTGTCCTTGCCATAAGCAGGGTACGGTTTAGTAAGTTGTCAACCCCTTTCTAGCACACACCGTACAGAGAGGCCATGGTGGAAGATGCCGGCTGCATCCGGTAGGCATGCCACCTGGTCCGGGGGCATGGGTGTTTCCGGTTGGGACCGAGAGGGGGGCACCCCTTAGTAGCGCGCAGTATAAATTCAATCCCATGCTAATCGAGGTTGTAGCCTCCCCACTCATAGTTTTGCTTAACAGGTGTCGTGGGTGATTCCAGACACCGGTAAGTTAGGCTGGTGTGTGTGGTCAGGTGTGTTTTCAAATGAAAGATCGTAGACGGAATTAGTCCCGATGCTAGTGGATAAAGAGTACACCCTCTGCAGAGATTAAATCTATTCGAATAGCCGTGTCCATGGGTAAGGATTACAGTCCGGGATGGGTCAAGTGTTGGTCTTAGTGTCGGTCTTCGGAGGGAAGATTACTAAACCAAAACATTGATCACGACGCGTGACACGTAACGATTATGATGGCGCCTTCAGACGAAACTGCACAAACCTTCTTCGACAACTTGGTTGAGCCGCCGATCAATCTTGATGAGAAGAAAGGTCTCACCCGCGACACCACCGACCGGGATTTGGCGTATATCGCCACCAGGATGGAGGAGGCAGCCGTAGCCGATGCCGCGGGCGAGTTTGGGTATTCCTTAGACGAGGCAGATGCAGCGGATGCAGTGAGTCGGGCCGAGGAGGAAGAGATCCTCAAATTGTTGAGGCCTGCCGGGGAGCCTGCCGGGGAGCCTGCCGGGACGAGCGAGGCTGCCGGGCAGGGCACAAAGTCGAGTGAGCCCGCCGAGGAGGGCGACGAATCAGGCGACCCTTCAGTAAACTCAGGCGGGTCTCTGGGCCTCGACGGCTCCTCTTCATCCTCGGGGAGTTCTCCGCCACCACCAAGTCCTCCGCCTCAGCCAAAGAAACGCCTCCGCAAGGCCACTGACACGGCGAGGCAGCCGGCGGTCCAGCAGCAGCCGCAGCGTCGCTCGACGCGCGCCACCACGACAAGCAAGGCCGTCAAGGGGGGGCCTCGCGCCTCAGCGGCAGGCGGAGGGGGATCTTCCCGAACTGGTTCTGGCGTTCCTTCCGCCCCTCGGGATTCGGTGACGACCGGAGCGGGGTCTTCTCAGACCACGGCTCCGGAGCCCGCCAAGCGCCCGAGGGAGCCTACTCCTCCAGCTCCTCGCGCCAGGACGCGCGAGGCGGACTTCGACTTCTCCGTCCTCAGTTCCTACGAGGAGGAGGAAGAGTAAGCACTTGCAACTCTTATTTCTTTTGATTTTTGTTGCTCTTGTCTCGAATTTTCTTTGCCTGATTCTGATCTTGTTTATCTTCTAGGACCTTGGCCCAGAGAGCGGCGAAAAGGGCCAAGATTCCGGTGGTCGATCTCGAGGACGAGCCTGTCGCAGCGGCGGGGGATGCACCAGCGACAAGCTTGCCGGACCAGCCTGCTGCTCCGCAGAGCAGCCCCCAGCGCAGCCCCCAGCGTGAGTCTTCTTTTTGCTTCTTCACTTGTCGGGCGCGCGTGGGTTTCTTTTCCTTGCTAATGTCTGGTTTGTTTGCTGATTTGTGCAGAAGCAGAGGCGCAGCCTCAGGAGCGTCAAGAGACTGCTCCCGACGAGCCGCTTGTCTCAGCCTCTCCGCCAAGGAGGAGCTCCCCGGCGAGGGAGAATACCCCGCCAAGGGCGAGTACTCCGCCAAGGGCGAGTACTCCGCCACGGGCGAGTACTCCGCCAAGGGCGAGCACCCCGCCAAGGGAAGGCGCCAGCGGCCCTCCGCCAGCGGGGGCTACTACCACGCCGCCGAGGGAGGACCCCCCGGCGAGGAACCCCGTCGAAGAAGAGGCTCGCGCAGGTAACCCTTGTGTTCTTCTTCCCTTGAATTCTCCTTTTTGGATATTTGCTTGACAATTCTTTTTTTCTTTCTTCTTCTTTTCTTGTCTTCAGACTCGACCGCCCCGGAGCCGATGGAGACGGAGGCCACCGTCGATGAGACCGCCGCGGCCACTGACGCGGCAGCTGAGGAGGGGACCAGCGACCGTACTGACGGCCCTAAGGCCGCAGGAGCGTCGGACGCTGCGCCGGTCGCCGACCCTTCTGCTGCCGTGACCGAGCCGGGCGTCTATCTGGAGGCCGCCAACGGGGTCTTCATCCAAGTCCCGTGGGCTTCTACGTCGAGGGCGCCCGCGGAGGGAGAGGTCTTCGATGGGGAAGTCCTGGCCTCCGCCGGGCTGAGGCTTGTCGACGCGCCCGGCAGCAGCAGCGAGCCCGAGGAGGAGCAGCTCCTGCGGAAACTCCTGGCTCTGTACCGCGCCAGGCAGGCCAGGTTGGAGTCCCGAGAGGCTCTGGCTGCCAAGGCAGGCGCCGATCTGGAGAAGCGCGCCGAGGAGCTCCGCACCGCCAACCAAGCGGCTCTCCGGAACTTGGCGGAGGAGCGGGAGGAGCTTGCCGAGGCGCACCAGGCGTTCATCCTCGAGAAGGCCGAGGTTGAGGAGCAGCAACGACTAGCCGCCGAGGATCTGTCTCGGCGGGAAGGAGAGCTGAGGCAGCGGAAGGTCGACCTCGATAGCCACGAGGACGACCTTACCGCGCGTGAGCAGTCCCTTGGCGGGGCTCTGCAGGAAGCGAGGGATGCCGCTGCAGCTGCAGAGACCGCCAAGAGAGATTTGGAGGCGAGGGTGGCGCAGTTGGAGCTTAACTTGAAGACGAGCGAGGAGAAGGTTGCCGCGCTCACACTGGCGAGGGAGAAAGACGCTCACAGCCACTCGGAGCTGCAGGTCCGTCTCTCCGACAAGGGCCAGGAGCTCACCATCGCCAAGGATTCTATCGCAGACTTGGAGCTGAAGCTATCCACCCTCAATGAGTCACTTGACGGCGCCCGGAACCGTGAGACAAAGCTGAAGGAGGACCTCTGTGCTGAGAGGGCATTGCTGGACAGCGCCGTCGTCACGCAAAATAACTTCAGGCAGACGGTGGAGCAGTGGACCGAGGGGCTCGTCACCGCCGCCGCTGATATTGACAGGGAGATGGCGGCGCTCGGGACGAAGCACCTCGTGTACTCCCCCGACGCGAACCTCCCTCACAGCGCCAAGCTGAGTCTATTCTTCAGGGGAGTGGCGCCGGCCCTCGAGCAGCTCCGGGAGAGGATCCCCACGCAGCTGGCAAACAAGGCGCGCAGGCTTTGCACGGGTACTGTGGAGCGAGTGCTGACGAAGATAGTCTACCGCAACCCCGGGATCAATCTTGACAACGTCCTTCGGACCTTGCCGCCCGACGCTGACCAGGAAGCGCTGAAGGCTCGTGTCGTCCTCATCGTGGCCAAGGTGGGCAAGATCAGAAGAGTTGATGGTGACCGTGTAGACTAGGCTGCTTTCTTTCTGCTTTCCTTGTCGCTGCGAATCATGTTACGGACAGTTTATTAGAACAGCGACAAGTCATTGAAAGTGCAACTAATCCCCGGGTGGTTTTGGTAATTAATAACAACATATACATCATTGAACTAATATTATCTTGAGAATCATTTCAGAGAAGTTCGATGATATGGGTATGGAAATGTCTGAAGAAGTGGACCCCTCAAAATGCTAAGACAAGCATTGGCAAAAGCTCAAGACTCCATTTTTGGTTTAGTGATCAAAGATCACATTGAGTCCATAGGAAAAGCCAATACTATTAAAAGGGGATGAGGTTGTGTTAATGTTCTTGTTGCTCAAGTGCTTGGTGATCTAACTCCCTCAACTATCAGCACTATTCACTACTTTACACAAACCCTAACATCTCGGTCACACCGATTTCTCCAACTCAGTCCCACCGAGATGAACCTCTTCAGTTGTTTCTCCAAACCCTAGCTTCTCGGTCAAACCGATTCTGAGTTTCGGTCTCACCGAAAAAGGGCTGCCAACCTTCTGTGATCAGTTGACATCAATTCGGAATATCCGAGTTTATATTTTCGGTCTCACCGAAATGGCAAACCCTAACCTTTGACTCACTTCGGTCTCACCGAGATGGTATTTTCGGTCCCACCGAAAATCCTAACGTTCACTATATTTGAACTTTCGGTCTGACCGAGTTTTCACTTCGGTCTGACCGAGATTGGTCAAATGTGTGTGTAACGGTTGGATTTTGTGTGGAGGCTATATATACCCCTCCACCCCCTCCTTATTCGTGAGGAGAGCCATCAGAAAGTACCACCACTTCTATCATACACTTTCTGAGAAGTGAACCACCTACCCTTGTGTTGAGATCAAGCCATTCCATTCCTACCATATGAAACTTGATCTCTAGCCTTCCCAAGTTGCTTTCCACTCAAATCTTTCTTCCACCACAGCCATATCAGTGAGGAGAGTTGAGTGTTGGGGAGTTTATCACTTGAAGCACAAGAGCAAGGAGTTCATCATCATCAACACCGTCTATTACCTTTTGGGGGGTGGTGCCTCCTAGATTGGTTAGGTGTCGCTTGGGAGCCTCCGTCTTGATGATGTGGAGTTGAACCAAGAAGTTTGTAAGGGCAAGGAGATCGCCTACTTCGTGAAGATCTACCCCGAGTAAGGCTAGTCCTCCGTGGGCGTAGGCCGTGATGGAATAGACAAGGTTGCTTCTTCGTGGACCCTTCGTGGGTGGAGCCCTTCGTGGACTCGCGCAGCCGTTACCCTCCGTGGGTTGAAGTCTCCATCAACGTGGATGTACGATAGCACCACCTATCGGAACCACGACAAAAATCTCCGTGTCACCAAACTGCGTTTGATCTTCTCCATCTCCTTTTTACATGTGCAATTTACTTTCCGCTGCATATACTCTAGAATTGCATGTGTAGGGTGTTACTTGAATTGATCTTGTTTGTGAAACTGCCAAAAACTTTGCATGATCTAAAGGCAGATTTTTTATATTGTCAAGTAGTCTAATCACCCCCCCTCTAGACCTACTTTCGATCCTACAAGTGGTATCAGAGCTTTGGTCTCCATTGCCTTGGTTTCCATTGCATTGGACTCCATAAGCTTGGTTTCACAACCTAGGAGAGTATGGCGTCTAGTGAGGGTAATTATCGTAGAGGTCCTTACTTTGATGGTACAAATTTTGCTAGTTGGAAGCATAAAATGAAAATGCATATTCTTGGTCATAATCCTGCCGCATGGGGCATTATTTGTGTTGGCATGCAAGGTGATTTCTTTGAAGAAGGAAAAGTTCCGGATCGCGAAGCTACACCCGAAGAGTTGCGGATGTTGCAAAACAATGCTCAAGCTTGTGATATTCTCTTCAATGCTTTGTGTCCCGAAGAGTTCAACAAAATCAGCCGTCTTGAGAATGCTAAAGAGATTTGGGATACTTTGGTTGAAATGCACGAAGGTACTGAATCTGTGAAGGAATCAAAGCTAGATATTCTTCAAGGTCAACTTGACAAGTTCAAGATGAACGATGGTGAAGGAGTCGCTGAAATGTACTCTAGGCTTGCTCTCATCACAAATGAGATTGCTGGCTTAGGAAGCGAAGAAATGACCGACCGATTCATCATTAAGAAGATTCTCAGAGCTTTGGATGGAAAGTATGACACCGTGTGCACTTTGATCCAAATGATGCCAAACTACAAGACTCTCAAGCCAACTGAAGTCATTGGAAGAATTGTTGCTCATGAGATGACACTTAAGGATAAGGAAGAGCTTCACAACAAGTCAAGTGGTGCTTACAAAGCTTCAAGTGATGCTCCTACTACCTCAAGTGACAAGCTAATTTCCAATGAAGAGATAAGCCTAATGGTCAAGAACTTCAACAAGTTCTACAAGAATAGAGGCAAAGAAAGAAGCTCAAAGTCTAGATCATATGATGGAAAGAGATCTTCTAGTCGTGATCGAAACTGCTACAATTGTGGAAGACCCGGACACTTCTCAAATGAGTGTACGGCTCCCCACAAGAGAAGAGAAGAATCTCCAAGAAGAAGAGCAAGAGATGAGTCACCTCGGAGAGAGAGAAGGAGTAGAGATGATCGTTATGAACGAAGACCCTCTCGGAGAAGCAAGGAATCGGAGAGGAAAGACAAGTCATCAAGGAGCTACACAAGAAGAAGACATCAAGCTCATGTTGGTGAATGGGTCTCCGGCTCCGACTCTGACAGTCAATCCGATGGAAGCTATCACTCCGACTCCGACTATAGTCAAGATGAAGGTGTTGCCGGACTTGCACTCGTATCCTCCAACTCCAACTCCTACGACTTATTTGATTCACCAAATGAGGGAATTGGAAGATGCTTCATGGCTAAAGGCCCCAAGGTAACACACCCTGAATTCATTGACTTTGATAGTGATGAGGATGACTTACTTGGTGAAGATGAGCTCTTGCATGATAAATCTAGTGAGCTTAGTAATGATGAAAATGCTAGTAGTCTTTATAGTCGAGAAGAGTCGAATGACAATGCTATGAAGGAGATTGAGCGTCTAACTAAAGAACTAAATACTCTTAAGTTAGCTCATGAAACAACTCAAGAAGATCATAGAGAGCTCCTAAGATCTCATGAGAAGCTACGCTTCGAGAAGCTCACTCTAGAGCAAGAACATGAGTTTCTAAAAGCGATCAATGACGATCTTCGAAAGAAGAGTTCTTCATATCTTGCCAAACGACTTCTCTTGTCTAATTTCTTGCCACCTATTAAGACTAATCATGACAAGCATAAGAAAAATTCTTCCTCTAGTAGTAACAATAACAATGTTAAATCCAATATTGTTGCTTCTAGTAGTTCTCTTGATTCCACTAACAATGTTTCAAGCCAAGTTACACTTGAGCAAGAAAATAGCTTATTGAAGGAAATCATAGAGAAAGGTGTCTACAAGAGTCTTGCCGGAAGCAAGAACTTTGAGGAGATTGTTCGCAAACAAGGAAGACACCGGAAGAATCAAGGGATTGGTTTTGAGCGAAAGTTCAACGCCGAAGGTGTTGAGTGGGAAGAAGGTCAATACCCTACTCCATAGTTTGTCTCACAAAAGGAGAAGTATGATCCTACTTCTTCCAATGTGGAACAAGCTCAAGATGACCTTCCACCACAAGACCACAAGCTAAAGGCCAAGGACAAGCTTCAAGAGGAGATTGATGCATTCATTGAAGCACCTCAAGCCATGGTCAAGTGGGTTCCCAAGGACAAATCAAGTTCTACTTCGTCAAGCTCAACTACAACACCAAGGATTCCCATCAAGATGATGTGGATCCCAAAGAAGAAGAACTAGTAGGTTCTTGAGGGTGACTCCGCCAACAAATTTCACTCATATTCATTTTGGCAAGAACTTGTGCAATCAACTTCCACATCATGCACTTGTTCAAGGAGTCACAAACCCTCTTGTTGGTAAGTCAAGGGACAAGGTAATCATTGCTTTCATGGACATCATCTCTTGTGTACTTCACTCAATGTCCATGGATATTCTTGTTTGTTCCTTGTGGGACTAACCCATGTAGGTATTGAAAGTGCCCTAATCCAAGGATAGCTCTCAACTCTTGATGATCTACATCAACATTGAGCATCCACATCTTCAACATCTACATGAAGTCTTCTACGACAACCCAAGGTTAGTTTGACCCTTTAAAAGGGGTTCTCACATCTAGGGGGAGCTTTGCTCTAAAAATTGAGCTAAAGCATCTTCAAATGATGTGAACACATAAATGCTTTATGTAAAAGTGGTAACCCCACTTGTGCTTAAACGATGAGTATGACCTATGATCAAATGTTCTCATTTGGCTCCTAAGTCAATATACTCATATATAGATGACCTAGTCATCGACAATTTGTGTGCTAGTAGCTAGAGTTTTGGTTGTGCATGTTTGACACATATTTCAGTTGCTATCTTATTGTGTGAGCATGTTGAATGCATGATTCTATTCATTCAAGGACATCCATTTGTGGTTTTGATTGTTTTGGTTTCTTTTTTCTGGCCAAATGGATGGACAAGAATGCCTAAGCACCTTCCCTAGCTATCTATGCTATCTTGTCTCAAATTCTATTCATGCTTATATCACAACTTTGAACAAGTCTTTTTCGGACAGTCCGAGTGAGGAGCACTCGGAACCACCGATTCGTCTAAGGCTGACTTCCAAAACCTTCTAAGTCCATTTCGGTCTGACCGGCTTCCCAATCTCGGTCCAACCGAAACACTTAGATTGATCTAGGTTTCATCTCGGTGAAACCGAGTTCAAAATCTCGGTCTGACCGATATGCGTAACTGCACTGCAATTATGCATCTCGGTGACACCGAGTTTTTCAACTCGGTCCCACCGACAGCACGGGGTTATATATACTGAGGGCTGCGCGCGATCTATTCCTTTCAAACGCTCGCCCTCCAAGACCCCTGCTGCCGCCGCCCTGGTCTACGGATCGTCGCCTTCATCACCTGTGCGTCCTCGCCGCAGGTCTCCGCCGCCGTCAACGGTAATCTTCTCCGCCGTTGCCGCCGTAGAGGGACACCACCAAGTTAGGGTGTGTCCCGATCCCTTTCATGCTCCACTTCTAATTCTTGCATGATAGGACTGCCCTGATTCAATCCAAGTTTGATATGATCCCAATACATTGTTCAGATCTTCTAGTTTCGAGGAAAATTCTTAGGTTTAGGTTTCCACGGAATGCATCTCGGTGAAGCCGATTCCTGAAACTCAGACTGACCGATTTGGTCTCTGACCATTGCACAACACAGTTCGGTCTGACCGAGTTGTGGAAATCGGAATGTCCGAAGTGAAGTTTCTGTGAAACCCTAAGTTTTCGGTAGGACCGAAACCCATTTCGGTCTGACCGAAAGTGGTGTGTAGGTTCTGTTGAACACTTCGGTTACACCGAAACTTGAAATCGGTTTGACCGAAATACATTCTGTGAAAACTCAAAACTAAGTTTTTAACTCATTTTTTTTTCAAAAACTTCTGCAGTTGTGATAACTCTTCCATTCTACCTATACCTTATCTTTTCACAGGTCTTTCAGCCATGTCAGATGTCAGTGACAGCCAGAACAGGTCTGAATCACCATTTGCTGAAATTCCAGAGGCAGATACAAGTCCTGCAAGCAGCTCTAGTGATGATGGTGAGAGGAGCACCCCTAGTGGTCTGCCTCCTGCAGCTACGAGAACCAGGAAGAAGAGAACCTCTGATGATGAGGATTCCGACTTTGTTGCTGAGGAAGTTACCTCCAAGCCCAAGAGGAATGTGGTTGCCAAAGAGCACCAAGGGCAGCAGCCAAGGAAAGGTACAAGCAAGGTAAAACAGTCTGCAGTTGCCAAGAAGCTCAACTTGGAAGAGCCTGCTCCAAGCAAGGTGAAGAAGACTTCCAAGAGGAAGAGAGTTGTTTATGCTGAATCTCAAGTTGATGCTGCTGAAGAAGAAGAAGAAGAAGATGCACCCCAGCCTCCTCCTCAGAAAGCTAAGTTCATGGGTGATGCTATTCGGGCTCAAGCCTCCTCCAAGCCCAAGAAGCCTGCTCCAGTCAAAGCAGCTCCAGCCAAGCCCAAGAGGACAACCAGAAGCATTCCAGCTTCTGAGAAGAACAAAGGTGAGATGCCACCTTCTGAGTCAGATGAAGAGCATGTGTTGCTCAAGCTCCGTCCCAAGTTGCCACTCCACAATGATGCTCATCCTCAAGCTGAGGACATGAAGGCAAGGAAGGACAAAGGTCTCAGGCTATGGAGACAGTCTGATCCATATGCCGTAAGAAGAAGGACTGCTGTGGACCCCAGATTCCACACCAGAGAGCAGCAGGATTTCTATGAGACCGTGCTAATGGATAAGAAGCCCATTGTTGCTGACACCAGATATGTTGACTGGAAGTATATTGACAGTAGAGAGCATCGGGACTTCTTTCCCCATGTGCATGAGAGCTTTTCTGCATGTGGAGTTGCTGATTTTGTGGGTCAAGAACTGACAGCATGGAATGACGAGATGATCATGCAGTTCTATGCCACAGCCCATTTCTACCCTGATGGCAAGATCACCTGGATGACTGAAGGTCAACGGTTTTCTTCAACTGTTGCAGAATGGGCAGATCTTCTGAACGCTCATGTGCAGAGAGAGGACGACATTGATGTCTATGGGATTCCTAAGAAGAGTCATGATTCTATGAAGAATATGTACAAGGAGATCCCAGCTGCTGATTTGGAGGGATGGAAGCTCGGCTCAGTGTATTATCTCCAAGCTGGTCTGACCACCACTAACACTATTCTGAGGCATACTTTGATGCCTAAGTCAGGTGACCACCGGATGATACGAGACTATTCTATCAACATGCTGCACATTCTCGATGAGAAGGCACCTTTTAAGGTGATGGACTTGATGGTAGAAACCATTAAGAGGACTGCAGCTGACCAGAAGAGGTCGTGTGGGTTTGCTCCGCAGATACAGATGCTCATCAACGCCAAGTTTGGCACGGGCAAATTCATGCTGGATAGGAAGCACTTGCCACTGCAGCCAGAGCATGAGGACAACGTAGTTGTGATGGATGAAGAGGATCACACCTCAGTTGAAGGGCAAGCCAAGATCGAAGCTGCAAAGAAAGCCAAAGCTGACAAAGAGGCAGCAGCAGCAGCAGCTAAGCCAAAGAGCTTTGGAGATCAGATTCTTGAAGCAACTCGGAGAATTGAACAACGCCTGGCCAGCATTGAACAATCTCAGGAGAGCCTTGAGAGGATTGTCGAGGACAAGATCCACGCTCTAGACGTGAAGCTGACTGAGATTCAGGTGTCTGTCAACAAGCTTGAGGCAGACATGGAGGAGACTAGGCAGGAGAGAGCAGAGCTTATGCAGGATGATCTAGTCCAGGACTCTCATCGCCAGACTGCTCAGGTTCCCAGAGGATCCAGATCTGCAGCTATCCCAGTGACAGACTCCAGGGCTACCACTTCAGCACCAGCTACAGCTCCAGCAGTTCCTTCAGCTCCAGCATCCACTCCTCCACCGCAGACATCAGCAGAGGTCTTCGCAGATGCAGCTATCTCTACACCGACATCGACCCAGACGGGAGCAGCCAGCCGAGCCCGCAGTGACGTTTAGCTCTATACCTTTTCGAACTTTTTGGTAACTTGTTGCCAAAGGGGGAGAAATTGTTATAGATCATAGGGCTTCGAGAGAGAGAGTGCTCTTTTCGTCTTTTCGTTCTTTTGCCGGTTTCTCTGTGATACATTGGTTTCTTTTGGTTCCAGATACATTATGTGTGCTTGCTACTACGTTTGGTGCTACCTTAATGAGTGCTTAGCCATACTATGCTTTAATGTGTGCTTATTGCTTATCCTATGCTATTTGTATGGCTATTTACTCTTGTCTTGGTGATTAAGTGCATGTTATTCATTCTTATCATTTTGTGCGCTCCACCAAGATGTATGTGACATGGAAGAGTGACCCATAATCCTAATCGATTGTGCATTTGCATTCAAACGCAAATTTTAATAATGCACAAATTTAGGGGGAGCTCTTGTTTATCACATACTTCTCAAAGCGACGATATTATTCATTGATTATATCTTTTGTCGAAGCTTTGATCTATATGTTGTCATCAATTACCAAAAAGGGGGAGATTGAAAGTGCAACTAATCCCCGGGTGGTTTTGGTAATTAATAACAACATATACATCATTGAACTAATATTATCTTGAGAATCATTTCAGAGAAGTTCGATGATATGGGTATGGAAATGTCTGAAGAAGTGGACCCCTCAAAATGCTAAGACAAGCATTGGCAAAAGCTCAAGACTCCATTTTTGGTTTAGTGATCAAAGATCACATTGAGTCCATAGGAAAAGCCAATACTATTAAAAGGGGATGAGGTTGTGTTAATGTTCTTGTTGCTCAAGTGCTTGGTGATCTAACTCCCTCAACTATCAGCACTATTCACTACTTAACACACACCCATAAGTAATCTCGGTCAAACCAACTCAGTCCCACCGAGATGAACCACTTCAGTTGTTTCTCCAAACCCTAGCTTCTCGGTCAAACCGATTCTGAGTTTCGGTCTCACCGAAAAAGGGCTGCCAACCTTCTGTGATCAGTTGACATCAATTCGGAATATCCGAGTTTATATTTTCGGTCTCACCGAAATGGCAAACCCTAACCTTTGACTCACTTCGGTCTCACCGAGATGGTATTTTCGGTCCCACCGAAAATCCCAACGTTCACTATATTTGAACTTTCGGTCTAACCGAGTTTTAACTTCGGTCTGACCGAGATTGGTCAAATGTGTGTGTAACGGTTGGATTTTGTGTGGAGGCTATATATACCCCTCCACCCCCTCTTCATTCGTGAGGAGAGCCATCAGAAAGTACCACCACTTCTACCATACACTTTCTGAGAAGTGAACCACCTACCCTTGTGTTGAGATCAAGCCATTCCATTCCTACCATATGAAACTTGATCTCTAGCCTTCCCAAGTTGCTTTCCACTCAAATCTTTCTTCCACCACAGCCATATCAGTGAGGAGAGTTGAGTGTTGGGGAGTTTATCATTTGAAGCACAAGAGCAAGGAGTGCATCATCATCAACACCGTCTATTACCTTTTGGGGGGTGGTGCCTCCTAGATTGGTTAGGTGTCGCTTGGGAGCCTCCGTCTTGATGATGTGGAGTTGAACCAAGAAGTTTGTAAGGGCAAGGAGATCGCCTACTTCGTGAAGATCTACCCCGAGTAAGGCTAGTCCTCCGTGGGCGTAGGCCGTGATGGAATAGACAAGGTTGCTTCTTCGTGGACCCTTCGTGGGTGGAGCCCTCCGTGGACTCGCGCAGCCGTTACCCTCCGTGGGTTGAAGTCTCCATCAACGTGGATGTACGATAGCACCACCTATCGGAACCACGACAAAAATCTCCGTGTCACCAAACTGCGTTTGATCTTCTCCACCTCTCTTTTTACATGTGCAATTTACTTTCCGCTGCATATACTCTAGAATTGCATGTGTAGGGTGTTACTTGAATTGATCTTGTTTGTGAAACTGCCAAAAACTTTGCATGATCTAAAGGCAGATTTTTTATATTGTCAAGTAGTCTAATCACCCCCCCTCTAGACCTACTTTCGATCCTACAGTCATCTTGTAATATAACTTTATTTTGGGTAGTCAATGCAATGTTATTTTCTTTGTTCGACTCCTTTACTTTGTATGGTTTCACCCTACGCTTTCAGGGAACTTGCCGGCAAAGGGACCCTTGCCGCGAGCGCTGAGTGCGGAACTTCAGCAACCTTCTGGCAATGCCTCTGCCGGCAAGAAACCTTGCCGCGGCTAGTCGCAGCACACTTAGATTGTTGAGCGAACTCGAAAACAAAGTACGGGCGCGACACTTGTCGCAGCTCACTTAAGCCGTTGAGCGTGCTCGAAACGAAGTAAGGGCGCGACTAGCCACGGGTTGGTTCCTCCGCGCACAGGTTTTCCATACAAAGTGTGGTCGTTCAAGGAAGATAACTAAGAATTTAAAATTTTGAATGCTCAAACTTTGGCAACTTAGCTTTTATGTTGTGTGCTTCCCGGCAAGGCGGGACTCTCTTGAACGGCACCATACCATTGTCTCCTTCCCCCGGGCAAACTTGTGCGCGAGGAAAAATTCCTTCTGCTTGAGAAAAGAAAGAAAAGGGAGGAAACATAGATATGGAGCCCTGCGGCTCGTTGTTGCTTACCGGGGGTGTATGCTGCACAAAGTGTCAGATAACACATGCAGAGAAATAAAAAAGGCATGAAACGACAAGTTGTGCAAGGCACAAAAGTTTTACTGATGCACGGGATTTGCGCCCGGCTTTGTACAAAGGTTTACATGCAACAACGGCAAGACTTGTACAAAAGGTGGTTGCCGGAGTGGATCACGGCAACCGCGCCTTATGGGTGAAACTTGCGAAGGTGCTCAATGTTCCAGGAGTTGCTCACCGGTAAGCCCTCTTCGGTCTCAAGGCGGACAGCGCCGGGCCTTGTGACTTGCCTCACCTGATAAGGGCCTTCCCACTTCGGCGTCAACTTGTTGGAATTCTTGGCGGACTGAACGCGCTGAAGAACAAGGTCGCCTTCCTCGAGACTTCTGGCCTTAACTTTGCGGCTATGGTAGCGGCGCAAAGCTTGCTGGTATCGAGCAGCTCGTACAACAGCCTGAAGACGGTTCTCCTCGAGGAGCAGTGCATCATCTTGCCGCAGCTGCTCTTGCTCGAGGTCATCGTAAGCGAGCACTCGAGGAGACCCGTATACGAGTTCCGTGGGGAGAACTGCCTCTGCTCCATAGACAAGAGCAAAGGGTGTCTGTCCGGTGGCTCGATTTGGTGTCGTCCTGATTGACCAAAGAGCCGCCGGCAACTCCTCAATCCAGTTTCTTCCGCACTTGTGCATCCTGTCGAAAGTTCTTGTCTTGAGCCCGCGCAGCACTTCAACGTTTGCCCTCTCCGCTTGACCATTGCTCCTCGGGTGAGCAACGGAAGTGAAGCAGACCTTGGTGCCAAGGTCTTGGACGTACTGCATGAAGGTGCGGCTTGTGAACTGTGTGCCGTTGTCGGTGATGATCCTGTTAGGGATTCCGAAACGGCAAACAATTGACCTGAAGAACTTGACTGCTGACTGTGCGGTCACCTTTCTCACTGGTTCCACTTCCGGCCTCTTTGTGAACTTGTCGACAGCGACGTACAAGTACTCAAAGCCCCCGACTGCGCGGGGAAAGGGGCCGAGGATATCGAGCCCCCAGACCGAAAATGGCCAGGACAAAGGGATTGCCTGGAGAGCTCGAGCTGGCTGATGTATTTGCTTGGCATGGAACTGGCACGCTTCACACTTGGTTACTTGTGCAGTTGCATCTTGGAGGGCTTCTGGCCAAAAGAAACCTTGCCGGAACGCCTTCCCGGCAAGTGCTCTTGCGCCAATGTGGTGGCCACATATGCCTCCATGTATCTCTGCCAACAGCTTCTGTCCATCTTCCCGGGAAATACACTTCAATCTGGCACCATTGAGTCTTCTTCTGTACAGTTCATTGCCGACGAACTGGTACATACTTGACTGCGTGGTTATCCTCTCTATCTCTTCTGGTTCTTCGGGAAGTTCTCCAGTTTGAAGAAAACGGACAATTTGCTGTGCCCATGCTGGAGCCTGAGGCTCAACAACAGGGACTAAAGGCATCAATGCTGCTGCAGGAACGTCAGCTTCTACGGCAAGGACTTGTGGCTCTGCCGGAGCTGGACGCTCCCCGGCAAGCTTGCCGGGGCAAGACTTGTCGGGAATACCTGCTTCAACTGCACGAACCCTAGGGTCCGCAGGAGCAGACTGTTCCTCAGCAACTTGGTCGTTGATCTTGGGGACCTTGGCGGCGGCTTCAGGAAGATCCGCTGGCAAGTAGTCGCCGGAGACCAACTTTCTCTTCTTGCTTTGCCCAGCTGATGGTGTAACGGATGGTTGAGTTAGCTTGAGCACGAAGATCCCTGGTTCCACAGGTAGCTTTAGTGCAGCACACTTTGACAGGCCGTCTGCGATATCATTTTGAGCTCTTGGGACGTGCTCCATCTGCAGGCCCTCAAAGTGTTCTTCAAGCTTTCTCACCTCGTCGACGTAAGCTTCCATCAATGGGCTCTGGTAGCTCTTGTTCACTTGTCGGACAACCAACTGCGAATCTCCCCGCACAATCAACTTCTTGATCCCAAGTTCTGCCGCAATTCTGAGGCCGGCAAGCAAACCTTCATACTCCGCAGTATTGTTTGTTGCTTGCTCCTTGGGAAAGTGCATTTGGACCACGTACTTGAGGTGTTCTCCGGTGGGTGCGACAAATAGCACACCAGCACCGGCGCCTTGCAGCGAGAAGGCACCATCGAAGTACATTATCCATTCTTTGCTCATTTCTTTGACGGGGATGTTTGTCTCCGCAATCTCTTCGTCTGGCGTTGGTGTCCATTCTGCTATGAACTCTGCCAAGGCTCTGCTCTGGATAGTTGAAGTACTTTCAAACTTGAGACCAAAGCTTGACAGCTCCAGTGCCCACTCGACAATCCTGCCTGTTGCTTCTGGATTTTGCAATATCCTCTTCAGCGGAAAGCGAGTGACCACTGTTATCTCATGTGCTTGGAAGTAATGGCGCAGCTTTCTCGAGGCCATGAGGAGGCCAAAAAGCAGCTTCTGCACCCTAGAGTATCTTGATCTAGCCCCCTGCAAGAGGGAACTTACAAAATTAACTAGGCGCTGCACCATCTTCTTTCGCACTTCTCCTTGCATCAGCGCAGACTCATCCTTGTCGGGGCCAGAGCTTGTCGGGGAAGCCCCCTGCTTGTCGCTGGACGTGCTTGCCGGGGCTGTGGACTCCTCCTCTGCCTCCCTTTCCGCTACCAACGCAGCACTAACCACTTGATTGGTCGCTGCTAAGTACAACAACAACTTCTCTTGTGGCTTAGGTGCGACAAGTATTGGAGTGGAGGACTGGTATCCTTTCAAGTCTTGCAGCGCTGCCTCCGCTTCCGGAGTCCATTTCATTGGACCTGCCTTTTTCAAGATTATGAAAAACGGCAGGGCGCGATCTGCAGACTTAGAAATGAACCTGCTGAGGGCAGCCACACAACCAGCAAGCCTCCGTACATCCTTGACGCGCTTCGGAGCCTCGATCTGTTCGATGGCCTTGATCTTGTCGGGATTGGCTTCAATCCCCCTCTGGGACACAAAGAACCCTAGAAGCTTGCCGGAGGGGACTCCGAACACGCACTTCTCGGGGTTGAGCTTGAGTTGTATCTTGCGCAGATTTGCAAAAGTTTCATCCAGGTCTTGAATCAGGGTATCCTTGTCCTTGATCTTGACCACTATATCATCCATGTAAGCTTCTACATTCCTGTGTATCTATGGTTCAAAAGCAGTGTGGACTACCCTTGCAAATGTTGAACCCGCATTCTTCAATCCAAAGGGCATGCGTATGAAGCAATAGGTGCCACATGGAGTAATGAATGCGGTCTTCTCTTCATCCTCTTCATCCATGAATATCTGGTGGTATACGGAGTATGCATCAAGGAATGAAAGCAACTCACATCCAGCCGTGGAGTCAACGATCTGGTCAATATGCGGCAAGGGAAATGGATCCTTGGGACAAGCTTTATTCACATCCGTGAAGTCTATACAAAGCCTCCACTTCCCGTTTGCTTTACGTACGACAACAGGGTTGGCCAACCACATGGGATGAAGTACACCTCTAACAAGGCCTGCTGCTTCCAACTTCTTGATTTCTTCGGCACTAAACTCTTGGCGCTCCACCGCTTGCTTCCTGACCTTCTGCTTGACGGGCCGCGCGTGAGGACAAACGGCAAGCTTGTGCTCAATTACTTTCCTGGGAACGCCGGGGATGTCAGACGATTGCCATGCAAACACGTCGACATTCGCCCGCAGGAAAGCAACGAGCCCGCTTTCCTATTTGGGATCGAGCGTGGCACTGATGGCGAAAGTACCACCAGTGCCATCCTCCTTGGTGGACACCTTCTTGGTTGCAGGTGGAGCTGCCATTCCTTTCTTGCACTTGCCGGTGGAGCTCGATGGTGCGTCCTCGACGGCAGCGCAGCACTCCGAAGAGGTGCGTTTGCCGGAGTGGGCCCCAGAGCTCTTGCCGGACTTGGTCTTGTTCTTCCCTCCGGGAGCTTCAGTGGCAAGTGTCTTGCTATCTGCTGCGGCTGCCGCGTCCCGGTAGATCTTTGATACATCTCAAATGTATCTACTTTTCCAAACACTTTTGATATTGTTTTGGCCTCATTCTTGCATGATTTGGACTAAACTAACCCGGACTGACGCTGTTTTCAGCAGAGCTGCCTGTATGGTTTATTTGTGTGCAGGAAAACGGATTTTTAAGTATCTCAGAAAAATCCACGAAAAATCACAGAAAATCCACGCACCCGAAGGAACTAGGAGCCAGAAGTGGGACCAGAGGGGGGCCAGGGGGTGCCCAGGCGCCCTGTGGGCGCGCCCCCCTGGGCCGCGCCCGGAGGCCGCCTGGGTGGGGCCCACACCCCCTGGTGCCCTACTTTACCTCATATTTTTACTCCCGACGCAGAAACCCCAGATCAGAAGTTCTTTCGCAGTTTTCCATCGCGGAGCCGCCGCCACCCTCTGTTCTTCATCGGGAGGGCTAATCTGGAGGCTGAATTGGCCTCCGGAGAGGGGAGATCATCGCCATCGTCATCATCATCACCACTCCATCATCCCTCCATGACTTCCCCTTTCATGTGTGAGTAATTCCCCTGCTGTAGGCGAAGGGGATGGTAGGGATTGGATGAGTTAGATCATGTAATAGTTTATCAGATCGTTTGGGGCATGTTGCCTATCATCTACTATGGTGTTTATCATCTTTGCTACAACTTGTTATTCTTAATGCTTGACACTAGGGCCCGAGTGCCATGATTTCAGATCTGAACCATATGTGTTTGTATGAATATATTTGTGTTCGTGATCCTATCTATGAGTTGTTTGCACCTATTACGGTTCGGAACCGGCGATCCCAAAAGTGACAGCTTGGGACACCAAAGGGGATGGTCCGTAGTTTGAGGATTACATGTATCCATTGAGTTCATTGCTTTGTTCCGGTGCTCTTTGACAGGAGCACCTTAATATCCATAAGTTCCTTTTGGCCCCGTTCGTAGCGGGATGGTAGGACAAAAGATGTTGTGCAAGTTCTTATTGCAAGCACGTACAACTACATACGGGATACATGCCTAATGTTTGATATTTGCCTAGATGATCATTACTTTCCCGTGTGCCGTGCCCCAAGTTAGAATCTATCTCATCCATGCAGCGCCCAACCATCCATCTCCCTAGCCTACAGTGTTTTAAATCCTGCTTGTCACTAGTTGCTACTTTTGCCATTACTACTGCTATTTACTTTTGCTGTTTACTTTTACTATTACTATCATCACTATCATATCACTGTTACCACTTATCTTTTGTTGCAAGTAAGTATATTTCAGGTGCGGTTGAATTGAAAACTCAACTGTCAAAGCTTATAAATACTCTTTAGCTCCTCGTGTGTCGAATCAATAAATTGGGTTATTCTTACCCGCGAAGACTATCTCGATCCCTTACGGTTGAGGGTTATCAAGTACCGTTTTCTGGCGCCTTTGCCGGGGAGCATAGCAATATTTACAAGTCTACTTGAGGTATCCTACCTACTGCACTTCATCCACTATGGGTAAGAAAGGAGACCCCATGGTGCCAATCTTACTATCCACTACAAGAAGAGGTACTGCTCTGAGCACTAGTGCTACACTTGATTCACCTTCTGTTATGAGTAAGTTTGCCTCACCACCACCACATGATGCTCCTACTGAATATATTACTATGTCCGATACTCTTGATGATGCTTCTACTACTTTTGATGATATTAGTTCGCTTGGTTATGCTCTTGAGAAACAAATTGCTGCTGCTGCTAAAAAATCTGGAATTGAACTCCCTGTTACTCGCTACCCTATTGGTGAAACTTATGATTATCCTGATTTGAGTAAACTCAAGGAGAGTCTCCTTGATGATGATTACTATATACTAGATGAAGAATTATGCAGGGAACTGACAGAGTTTTCCGGCTCTGACCCTGAAGCTATCAAGAAACTGTTTGAAAAACACTCTTTGAAGAACAAAACCGTTCCTAATCCTGAATTTGCTACATCTCCTATATGCATTGATGATCCTGATTATGATTTCTCTGTTGATCTTTCACTTATACCTATGGTTGAAGCTGACCCCTTTTATGGCAGAGAAAATGATGATGCTATTGCACACCTGACTAAACTCGGTGAGTTGGGTAGCCTGTTTACCACAGATGAGAAGATACGATACTTTTATGTGACCAAGCTTCTTCCTTTCTCCTTGAAGGAGGGTGCTAAAGCATGGTATGATTCACTCCCATGCGGTTCCATTAAGAGTCCTCAGGACTTAGCTCACTCTTTTTTTGATAAGTACTTTCCTGCTCACATGCAACATGCTGCTTTACAAAGAATTTATAACTTTAAAAAGTTGCAGGATGAGTCCCTCCCTAAAGCTTGGGGGAGGTACTGCGGTCTGATTCGGGCTAGACCAGGACATGAAATCCCTAAGAATGAATTAATCGATATATTCTATGCTGGTCTAACTGATGAATCCAGGTCCTATTTGGACAGTTGTGCTGGTTGTGTTTTCAGGAAAAGAACACCGGACGATGCGGAAGATTTGATGGGCAGGATTGCCAAAAACCATGAAGATTGGTCCGTCCCTGAACCACCTCCACCAACAAAGAAGAGGGGCATGTTTCTTCTAAGCCCCGAGGATATGCGAGAAGCAAAGAAGTCTATTAAAGAGAAAGGTATTAAAGCTGAAGACGTGAAGAATCTACCCCCTATTGAGAAGCTGTGTGAGCCTACCACTCACCCTCCTATGGTAGAGGTACACTCTCTTTTAGATTTCAACACAAGTGACATCCCTCATGGTAAGCCACCTGATCAATGTTTAGATGAGTTTGATAATTTTATTATGAAACAGAATCATTTTAATGAGAGGATAGAAAGTCAGTTGCATGATAATTCCCTTGCTATCGAAAGACTGCTTGATGTTTTAGATAGAACAGTTAATGATGTTCAATGTCTTGTGAAGCATTTTCATATGGTTCAAACTCAGCTTGATCAAATTTCTAAGGTGCAAAGAGATTTGCTTGCTAACAATGCCAAACAAGATAATTTGCACGCTTTCGAGATTATGACCCGAGGAGGAACTAGCACTCAAGATCCTCTCTATCCAGAGGGACATCCGAAGAGAATCGAGCATGATTCTCAAATACAGGAAGAAGAAATTGTTGTCTCTCCAAAGAAGAAGAAGAAACATAAAGAGACTGACAATTCTAACGATCCTATTGCAGACGAGGAGCTAGCTATTGATCCCAACAGTGTATCTATTTCCGATGCTGAGACTAAAGACGGTGCTGAACCTGAAGGTAATGATAATGAGAAGAATGATCCGCCTGAAGTACGAGAAGAAGAAGCACCTGACAAACATAAGAGATACACTAAAGAAGACTTCATTGCAAGAAAACATGGGAAGGAGAGAGAACCATGGGTACAGAAACCCATGCCCTTTCCAAGTAAGTCCATCAAATCTAAAGAAGAAGAGCATTACAATAAGTTTTGTGAATGGATTAAACCTCTTTTTCTTCAAATTCCTTTGACTGATGCTATTAAGTTACTTCCTTATTCAAAATATATGAAAGATATTGTCACTAATAAAAGAAAAGTTCCTAATGATGCAATATCTACTATGCTTGCTAACTACTCTTTCAGTGGAAAGATTCCTGAGAAGCTCGGTGATCCAGGTATACCCACCATTCCTTGCTCCATAAAGAATAATTATGTCAAAACTGCTTTATGTGATCTTGGAGCAGGAGTGAGTGTTATGCCTCTCTCTTTTTACGAGAGGCTTTGTTTAGAGAAACTAATTCCTACAGATATCTCCCTTCAGATGGCTGACAAGTCAACCGCTGTTCCGATAGGTATTTGTGAGGATGTTCCCGTAGAAGTTGCTAATTGTTTAATTCTTACTGATTTTGTTGTGCTTGACATGCCCAAGGATGGGAGCATGTCCATTATTCTTGGTAGACCTTTTCTTAACACCGGAGGTGCTATTATTGATTGCAATAAAGGGAAGGTTACTTTCCATGTGAATGATAAAGAACACACGGTATATTTTCCAAAGAAGACCGACAGGAGGCATGCCCTCAACTCTATAGAGAATATCGAGACCGTGAAAATTGGAGAATGGGACTGTCCACTACATGTGCCTCACAAATACAAAACTATCATGGTGGGGACAATGTCCATCAAAGTAAAGGTTCAGTGATTGCTTCGTAAGAGGTGAGGCTTTTTGCTCTATATATCGCTTGTTTGTTGGTAAGACTTGATCAACCTTACTAGTGAACATGTTTTATATGGATGAAAAGTTGAGCTTGTTATGTTTTCATTTGTTTTTAGTTTTGTCCTACTTGCTGTACCAAGTATTTATGTTTTTGAAGCTTCACAATACTACTAACTGCTTCAAGTTTTTAGAGAGTTTCGCAGCTTTTTGAACTTCGAAAAAATTTCAACAGTGAAGTTTTCAGAAAAATTCCAGAAAAATTATAATATAAATTTCCACATCGGGAGAGACCCAGAAAGTCCTGGGGCCAGCCAGGAGGGGCCACCAGTGGCCCAGGCGGCCAGCTAGCGCGGCCCAGCCCCTGGCCGCGCCCATAGGGCGCCTGGGGCCCACGGGACCCCCCTCCAGGTATGTCTTCTTCCTCCCTCTCTCTCTCTTTCTCCAAAAACACGAGTTCTGGTCTTGTTCTTGTGTTCTTGCTATTCTTGGAGGCGATTCTTCGATCTCTCTCTACAGCCCATCATTTGAGCTGAAATTTTGAGCAAATACTCCCTGGTATGTGACTCCTCCACCCCTCCAATTAGATTTTTGATTGGTGGCCTCATTTGTGAGTATTTAGTAGTTCTTGGTGCTGTAGAGATGAGCTTGCATGCATGTGTAGAAAGTTCTTTTCCAAGTTTTGATGCAAGTTTATGCCTTGGGCAAGTGAGATGAGTAGTTTGCCTTAGCTCACTTTGTTTTAATCCTCGTTTTTGTAAATTGTAAAAAATTTCAGAAATGAGTTTGTTAGGAAGGGCAAAAGGGTGGCTTGAGAAGAGGAGGCCCGCACACTCCGACCGAGTTACTAGAGCCGCAGCTTCACCATCGACTGCTAGGGTGAGCTATAATGAAGATCATGTGCCCCTGGAGTTGTTGGAAGACACAAGTCCAGCACGTGCGATGACATTTCCATGTGATGAATTCATGGAAGTTGCGGGAATCAAGGATGAGTTTTATAATCTTTGTGCTAATGCAGGTTTGACACGACTCGCCACGAGCCGTGTTACTCAGTATAAAAAACTCACCTCCAGTTTCATTAACAGTTTTAGATATAATCCTGATTCAGGTGCTATTGAGTTTAAAATTTATAATGACCTTATCACCATGACTTTGGGAAATTTTTGTGAAATAATAGGTGTGCCGAACGTTGGGAGGACGACAAGGATGGCCACTCAGCCCTCCGAGCTGAAAACCGTCATCAACTCCCTCTGCAGCATGGGTACGAGGGATATTCATTGGTCGAAGATCTCCAACATCTTATTTCCTCACCTCAGGTATTTTGCATATTATATTGCTAGAGGGGTGTTAGCTCGTGACAACACGAGCAACATTTCTGCTCCGGATATTGCTATCCTGGCAGCAGCCCTCTCAGGGAGGTCTGATTATAATCTGGGTACCTTAATTGCTCGACGCCTTGCTATGAACGGTAACAAGGGGGACTTATATGGTGGCGTTTACGCCACACTTATCTTAGAGCATCTTGGAGGCACCCCACACCCTGATGATACTCCTTTTACTTATTTAAGCTTTGATCTTGCTGCTATGAAAAGGCATAAGTTTGTTACCATGGGTTCTGAGCTTGATAATCTTATTTATATCTTGCGTTTCGGAACTGCCGCGGAACGCGAGATCCGTCTACCTGCACCTCTTTTGTTTGATTTTTCTCGCAGGAACAGATGGTCCTTTGATGTTGTTCGGTTCGATGAGTTCATGGTCCAGCATCAGTTTCATAACCCCATGGAGGGGGTTGTGCCCGACGAGGAGAGGCACGGTGAGATACCACATTTTCAGGAAGAGACCGCCACCGAGTTTGGTGAAGGGTCTTCCTCTGTTTGGCGTTCGGAACCTTCCTCGTGGGAGACTCCGAGGAGTTCGGTGTACGCGCTAGCATCCTTCTACGACCCTTGGACTCACCACCATACCCCTGGAGCAGGAGGCTCCTGGGGGCAGTAGCTGCTACCAACTTAGGCCAAAAGCCTAAGCTTGGGGGAGTACGTGCCCTTCTCACTTTTCCATTGTATTATCCGTTTTATTCGCTTTGATCTTTTCGAAGTTTTTGCCCGTTCTTCTTTGTTTCTCTCTTTGCAAAAACAACAAAAAGATTTTCTCTTTCTTTTGCTTTTATTCAACCTTTGAAAAAAAAACCAAAAAGATTTCCTTTCTCTCTTTAGTTTGCTTTGTTTTCAGAGATTAGCTCGAGTCCGTGATGGCATTTGATTATATTTCCAACGTTCGATCGTGCAAGTGACAAGCAGTGATGACGAAGATCGACTGGAGGGAAGCAACAAGGAAGACCGGTATGAACTCTTTTTGTTTCTACTTTTGTACATATGCCTGTACTTATGATCTAGAGACCAGCTTGTAGCGACATAGTGCTATGTTTACAATGCTCTTCCAGCGGTTCATGCTTTCCTTGTGGCTAGTCTCGAATAACTAGAGTATATAATGTGTTATTGAAATGATCTACATGCATTGCACTGTTCATAGTCTGGTATACTAAGGTGGTATTTCCCTTTAGAGAATTTTTGGATTGACTTGGCACATGCTTACACATGTTTAAAACTAAAAAGTCTACTCTGCCTTGATGATCTTTGAGTTTTAGAATAGTTATATCACTTTCATGCCCGATTCAATGTTGCTTTGTCGCTCTGCATGATTATGACCGTTATTGCTCTCTAGTTGGTCGCTTCCCAGTCTTTTGCTAAACCTCCACCTGTACTAAGCGGACTGACTGCTTGTGCATCCAAATCCTTAAAACCAGTTATGACATATGGGTCCACTATACCTTCCTATACATGGTATTTACCTGCCATTCCTAACGAAGACTTTCGTGTACCATCTCGAAACTAATCAAAAGCATTTCTCTTTTGTGCCTATGTTTTAGCTCATGAGGAAGTAGTAGTTAATTCATAATCTTTTTAAGTTGGACAAGTTTCACCCCTGGATTGCATGTATAATGTGCAAACCCCTAATACGAAAAGGAACTGACATTGAGTGCGCCCGACTCAAAAAGATAATATAACAAACAAACCCTCCTTCACGCTTTGTTCATGAGAAATCAGAAAACTTTGGCAGTGATTAACAAAGGAGATTAAGAGGATGTAATCGTCCTCATGTGGGAGCCGTTCCTCGAGACTTGTCTAGCTTAAAAAGTGATTGAGTTATCTGCTAGCATTCGTTGACGAAATATGCACCTCTCAAAAACATATTTACTTCTGTTTTTAAAACCAAGAGCTCTGGTACATGTTTAGTTTTTGTTTCCGACCACGGGTTTTCAACCTTGCCAATAAAAGCCACGGTCCGAGAGTCTCACCATCTTTCTTCAAAGCACCGACTAGGAGAGCATAATTGTCATTCTGAGTGTAATGTGCATTGTCCCAAAGTATTACATTGTCTTCTGCATACTTGTGATATGATTTATTCTAAAATTCTTAGTTCTAGTCTCCTTTAAAACTCTGGAGGAGTCTCTGCATTTATGTTTTGCTTCACTCATGGAGGCTAGCGAGATACCACCCTAATATGCTCAAGCTATGTGCAATGTAATCTTGTCTTGATTTTCAGTAATATATTATTTACTTTTAAGTATTTGTGACTGGTCACTTGAAAGAAGGATTGCTCCTTGCATTGTCCTCATAAGTACTGTTTCAATACTTGCTAAACTCTTTTCATAGTACATGCTTATATACATCTAATGAAGCAAAAGAGTTTGTCAAAGTTTTCTTTGTCGCGTCCAGTTCGTTGAACTGAATTGCTTGAGGACAAGCAATATGCTAAGCTTGGGGGAGTTGATACGTCTCAAACGTATCTACTTTTCCAAACACTTTTGATATTGTTTTGGCCTCATTCTTGCATGATTTGGACTAAACTAACCCGGACTGACGCTGTTTTCAGCAGAGCTGCCTGTATGATTTATTTGTGTGCAGGAAAATGGATTTTTAAGTATCTCAGAAAAATCAACGAAAAATCACAGAAAATCCACGCACCCGAAGGAACCAGGAGCCAGAAGTGGGACCAGAGGGGGGCCAGGGGGTGCCCAGGCGCCCTGTGGGCGCGCCCCCCTGGGCCACGCCGGGGGGCCGCCTGGGTGGGGCCCACACCCCTTGGTGCCCTACTTTACCTCATATTTTTACTCCCGACGCAGAAACCCCAGATCAGAAGTTCTTTCGCAGTTTTCCGTCGCGGAGCCGCCGCCACCCTCTGTTCTTCCTCGGGAGGGCTAATCTGGAGGCTGAATTGGCCTCCGGAGAGGGGAGATCGTCGCCATCATCATCATCATCACCACTCCATCATCCCTCCATGACTTCCCCTTTCATGTGTGAGTAATTCCCCTACTGTAGGCGAAGGGGATGGTAGGGATTGGATGAGTTAGATCATGTAATAGTTTATCAGATCGTTGGGGGCATGTTGCCTATCATCTACTATGGTGTTTATCATCTTTGCTACAACTTGTTATTCTTAATGCTTGACACTAGGGCCAAAGTGCCATGATTTCAGATCTGAGCCATATGTGTTTGTATGAATATATTTGTGTTCGTGATCCTATCTATGAGTTGTTTGCACCTATTACGGTTCGGAACCGGCGATCCCAAAAGTGACAGCTTGGGACACCAAAGGGGATGGTCCGTAGTTTGAGGATTACATGTATCCATTGAGTTCATTGCTTTGTTCCGGTGCTCTTTGATAGGAGCACCTTAATATCCATAAGTTCCTTTTGGCCCCGTTCGTAGCGGGATGGTAGGACAAAAGATGTTGTGCAAGTTCTTATTGCAAGCACGTACAACTACATACGGGATACATGCCTAATGTTTGATATTTGCCTAGATGATCATTACTTTCCCGTGTGCCGTGCCCCAAGTTAGAATCTATCTCATCCATGCAGCGCCCAACCATCCATCTCCCTAGCCTACAGTGTTTTAAATCCTGCTTGTCACTAGTTGCTACTTTTGCCATTACTACTGCTATTTACTTTTGGTGTTTACTTTTACTATTACTATCATCACTATCATATCACTGTTACCACTTATCTTTTGTTGCAAGTAAGTATATTTCAGGTGCGGCTGAATTGACAACTCAACTGTCAAAGCTTATGAATACTCTTTGGCTCCCTGTGTGTCGAATCAATAAATTGGGTTATTCTTACCCGCGAAGACTATCTCGATCCCTTACGGTTGAGGGTTATCAATCTTGTCGGCGCAGATAAGCGCGTCCTTCTTGTCGCCGGGGACAAAGATGACGCTTATCGGGCCAGGCATCTTGAGCATGTTGTAGGCGTAGTGAGAGGCTGCCATGAACTTGGCAAGCGCCGGACGACCAAGTATCCCATTGTAAGGCAATGGGATGTCGGCAACATCGAATGTGACCCTCTCAGTCCTAAAGTTTAGCTCTTCGCCAAAGGTTATTGGCAACGTAATCTTCCCCTTCGGCTTGCTCCTTCCCGGGTTGATCCCCTGGAACGTGCCGGTCTCCTCGAGCTCGCTGTCGGGGATCTGCAGCTTCCGGATCACAGCGGAGGAGATCATGTTTAGGCCGGCCCCGCCGTCAACCAGCATCTTGGTGACCTGGAGGTTGCGGATGGTTGGTGAAACCAACATCGGCAAGCACCCGACCGTAGTTGTGCGGTCAGGGTGGTCCTCAATGTCGAAGATGATGGGCGTGCTGGACCACTTCAGGAGTTTGCGCGACTCGACGGGTGGCTCCGCTGCATTTACTTCCCGCACCCATTGTTTGAGTTGTCGGTGGGAAGTATGTAGAGAGGCACCTCCATCGATGCACAGAACTTCTGTGGCCTTCTGGAACTCCTGCTCGCTGTTGTCTCCGTCGTCCATGTCCTCGTCGTCGTCTTCGTCTTCGTCCTTGTCGCGGCCGCGGGGAGGCCTATCTCCTTGCCGCTGCTTGGCTTTACCGCGGCGTCCTCCCCACCATTGAATGGCCGCTTCTTGCCGGACTCTCCTCCGCCTCCTTGGGCCTTCTCCTTGTCGCGTCGCTCGTACTCAGCCTTCTGCTGCTCGACGAGGTACTCGACCCTCTTGCAGTTCTGGAGATCGTGGCCCTTGGTGCGGTGGATCTTGCAGTACTGCTTGTCGGAGCCGTCCTGCTTGTCGGCGGCGGCTACAGGGGCAGCTCCCTTGCCAGAGCTACCAGCCAGAGCTTTATGGGCGCCCGCCTCCTTGCCGGACTGCTCGACAGCCAGTACTTCCTTGTTCTTGTTCTTCTTATTGTTCCGCCGCCGGTTTTTCTTTGCCGGGGCGGCATCCTCACTGTCCGTTCCTCCTGCTCCAACATCCTCTCCGGGGAGTCTCCTCCCCTCTTCAGCGCGCACGCACTTGTCAGCCAGGGCATAAAGCTCGCCGACGTCTCGTATCTTGCACATCGCCATCTCCTCCCTCATCCTGCGGTTACGCACGTTCTGGTGGAACGCGCTGATAACCGCGGCAGGGTGGACGTCCGGGATGTTGTGCTGGACGCGGCTGAATCTTTGGATGTACTTTCGCAGGGATTCTCCTTCCTTCTGGGCAAGAATGTGGAGATCACTTTCCTGGCCATGGGGCTTGTGGCCGCCCGTGAAGGCGCCGACAAACTGGTGGCACAGGTCGGCCCAAGAAGAGATGGAGTTTTCCGGCAAGTGCATAAGCCAAGATCTGACGTTTGGCTTAAGCACGAGCGGGAAGTAGTTTGCCAGAATCTTCTCATCCCGTCCCCCGGCAGCCTGCACCGCAATGGTGTAGATGCTGAGGAACTCCGAGGGATGGGTCTTGCCGTCGTACTTCTCGGGTACGTCGGGCTTGAAGTTTTTCATGCTGGGCCACTGGACTTGCCGCAGCTCACGGGTGAACGCAGGGCAACCTGCCGCGTACGGCAAGTCGCCTGGTTCACCGGGCGCGTGCATGTCGACAGCGGTCCCAGCGCGCTTCTCTTCGACGCTCGATGCGAGTCCGAGCGTCTTCTTGTTGCCTGTCGTCGAGGACTTGGCGTTGATCGCGGCGAGCTCGCGGATCCGACGACGCCGTGGAGTCGTCGTCGATGTTGATTCAGCGAGTCGGTGATTTCTGCTTCCGCGGCGGGGAGTGCACGGTAGTTGCACCCCTGGCGGTCTTGTCTCCATCAGCCCGTGCCTGGGTGACTTGCCACGGCCGTGACGTTGCCGGCTGCTGCGGCGTGTCGTTGTTGGCGAAGGCGATGAGGCTTTGGATAGTGGCCCTCCAGTCTTCGGCCTTGTCCGCCGCTGGAGGGAAGTCGAGGAGCAGCTGAGCTCTAGCTAGAGCTTCTACTGGAGTGGAGGGGAGCGGTGGTGAGCGGTGCGAGGAGCGAGACTTGCTCGGACTTCTAACAGCGTTAGAAGGAGCAGGTTCTCGCCCCGGCGATCGTGCCTTGCTCGTGCCGGCGCGTTGGCCTTGAGCGTCCCGCGACCCGCCAGCTTGGCCTTGTCCCAGCAAGCGGATGGTACCCTGCGTACCACGCCGCTGCCGTTCCGGCACCTCCTGAGAGGGGCGCGGTGCATGCACGGACACCGAGGTCTTGGAGTGTGCTCGATCGTCCGTCTTGTCCTTGGATTTGGCGACGCCGTGAGTTTCCTCGCCGGCGTCCGTCCTTCCGCCAGCGTCTACCCCACCAACCGTTGGTTCTGGTGGTGGCGGGATCGACGCGGACGGGCCTCCTACCTCCGAAGCTTTCTTCTTCGGCGGCATGTCGATGAAGCTATCGATGTTGATGAAGTTGCTGAAGATTGCGCCCGCGTGAATGCCGGATCAGGTTCGCACAACCTCGACGCCCCCCTACCTGGCGCGCCAAATATGTCGGGGAAACTGGTCGCCCACGAACACCTATGAGACCGGAGCCCCTTTTCGGTACGGCAAGGGAGCGGAGGGAGCACGAAGAGCGGATCGAGACGAGCACGCGGGCAGTTTACCCAGGTTCGGGCCGCACGGATGTGTAAAACCCTACTCCTGCCTTGGTTTGTTATTGAGTTCTTGGCTCGGGAGCAAGAAGATCTACAGTGCTTGAGGCTAGCTACACCGAGCGTGGGAGTGATCGAGAGTTCGGAACCTCCTCTACGTAGTGCATGGGCCTCCTTTTATAGTTCAAAGGGGTCACCGACAGGTGGCAACGTAGGTGAGGGTAAAAACGTAAGAACGATGGTAGTTGTAACAGTGTTTGTACAGTGCTTTGTACCTAACCCTGACGGTGGGGGACAAGGGCATTGAATGCCCGTCGCCGTCGCCTCAAACAGTGCAAAAAGCGTCCGTCCGGGCGTCTCCGTTCGCCACGACGGTAGCCTCGTCATCGTGGCTCGCCACCGTGTCCCTCAGACTGCACAGCCTTCCGCCACGTGCCCCTGGAAGGGCCCCAGGGCGACGCGTGGCCGGATGAGCTGGAGCGCAGGTACACAGTGAAAGCTTGCCGTGGCAAGCACCTTGCCGCGGTCGCTACCTTGCCGCGCCCGGAAGCTTGTCGCCCTTCGGGCCTTGCCGGGGCGCGCATTGCGCCGCGGCAAGTCTTCTGAAACGCCATGCTTTGGCCTTCCTGGCAAGCTCCTCTTGCCAGGGTCTTGTGCTAAAGGGATGGTCTTGAACCTGGAGCGGCCTTCCCGGCAAGCTCCTCTTGCCGGGGCCTTGTTTCTTTGTCTTGAATACTTTGTTCTTGAATGGCTCCAAAGGAACTAGAGTGGGCCTTGGCGAGCGCGTGGCGAGCCCTACCACGGGACGCTGCTACTGCCCGTGCACAAGTCGGGATACTAAGGTACCCCTACTTTAGTACACCGACAGTGTAGGAGTCTATGGAAGAATAAATCAATGACATTGTGAGATCATTGGATGAAAAAGATGAGGAGGAGAGCGAAGAACAAAAGGAGGAAGAGCGGATTAGCTACCCGTGCCCACCTTCTAATGAGAGTAACTCTTCAACTCATACATTATTTAATTTCCCTTCGTGCTTACCGAAGGATGAATGCTATGATGATTGTTATGATCCCGTTGATTCTTTTGAAATATCCCTTTTTGATGATGCTTGCTATGCTTGTGGCCAAGATGCCAATATGAATTATGCTTATGGAGATGAACTTGCTATAGTTCCTTATGTTAAACATGAGATTGTTGATATTGCACCCATGCATGATAGTCCTATTATCTTTTTGAATTCTCCAAACTACACTATATCAGAGAAGTTTGCACTTATTAAGGATTATATTGATGGGTTGCCCTTTTCCGTTACACATGATGATTTTGATGAATATAATATGCATGTGCTTGCTGCTCCTACTTGCAATTATTATGAGAGAGGAACTACATCTCCGCCTCTCTATGTTTCCAACATGATAAAATTGCAAGAAACTACTTAGACTATGCATTGGCCTTTACTATGTGTGCATGAATTGTTCTTTTATGACATGCCTATGCTTAGGAAGAGAGTTAGACTTCGTTTTTGCATGATACATATCACTTTGTGCTCACTACTAAATGCCAAATCATTGCTAATTCAAATTGGCTTTGATATACCTTGGGATCCGGGTGGATCCATTACTTGAGCACTATATGCCTAGCTTAATGGCTTTAAAGAAAGCGCTGCCAGGGAGACAACCCGGAAGTTTTAGAGAGTCATTTATTTCTGTTGTGTGCTTTTATAAAGTTTAAAAACAAAAAAATAAAGAGGGGAACCTAAAACATTTTCAAAAAGAAAAGCGAAAGTGAGAAAGACGAGCATTGTTAAAGTGGGAGCTAGCCTTGAACTTTGTTCATGCCCATGGAAACTTTGTGAACCTTGATTAAATAAACTTTTCAACAAAAAATAATTATCCCCTTGTACAATTCCATTATATTATAAAAATAATGTGCCAAGAGTTTCCTTTAGGATAATTATCCCCTTGTTGGTTTGTGCGGTGCAAAAACAGAAACTTTTGCTTCAAGGGCTAATAGATTTTTCGCAATAAGTATGTGAGTTCTTTATGACTAATGTCGAGTCCATGGATTATACGCACTCTCACCCTTCCATCTTGCTAGCCACTCTAGTACCGTGCAATTTTTGCCGGTGCATCAAACCACCTTATATCCTTCCTCAAAACAGCCACCATACCTACCTATTATGGCATTTCCATAGCCATTCCGAGATATATTGCCATGTAACTCCACCGTTCTGTTTATTATGACACGCACCATCATTGTCATATTGCCTGCATGATTGTAAGATAGCTAGCATGATGTTTCCATGGCTTGTCCGTTTGTTGATGTCATTGCTACGCTAGATCATTTCACATCCCGGTACACCGCCGGAGGCAGTCATATAGAGTCATATTTTTGTTCTAGTATCGAGTTGTAAGTAAATAGAAGTATGATGATAATCATTATTAGAGCATTGTCCCTTGAGAAAAGAAGAAAAAAAAGAAAGACCAAAAGAAAACAAAAAAATGAAAGGCCAAAAAAAAGGAGAAAGGCCAAATAAAAAAAGGAAGGTCCAACAAAAGAAAAAAAATAAAAAGAAAAGAAAAAGAAAAAAAGAGGGGGACCATGCTACTATCTTTTTTCCACATTTGTTCTTAAAAGTAGCACCATGATCTTCATGATAGAGAGTCTCCTATGTTGTTACTTCCACATACTAGTGGGAATTTTCATTATAGAACTTGGCTATATTCCAACGATGGGCTTCCTCGAATGCCCTAGGTCTTCATGAGCAAGCAAGTTGATGCACACCCACCAGTTTTCTTTTGATCTTTCATACACTTATAGCTCTAGTGCATCCATTACATGGCAATCCCTACTCACTCACATTGATATCTATTGATGGGCATCTCCATAGCCCATTGATACGCCTAGTCGATGTGAGACTTTCTCCCTACTTTTGTCTACTACCACCTTCTATTCCACCCATAGTGCTATGTCCATGGCTCACGCTCATGTATTGCGTGAAGATTTGAAAAAGTTTGAAAAAGTAAAGTATGAAAACAATTGCTTGGCTGACACCGGGATGGGCATGAGGGGTACCTTGTGTTAAGAAAATGGAGCATAAAAGACTATATGATTTTGTAGGGATAACGTTCTTTAGCATTGATATTTTAAAGACTTGATTGTTTGTTGGGATGCCCGAGTATTAAATTCTTTTATGTCAAATGATAGACTATTGCTTTGGATCACTCGTGTCTTAATATTCATGCCATGATTAGACTACATGATCAAGATTATGCTAGGTAGCATTCCACATCAAAAATTATCTTTTTATCATTTACCTACTCGAGGACGAACATGAATTAAGCTTGGGGATGCTGATACGTCTCTGTTGTATCTATAATTTTTGATTGTTCCATGCCAATATTCTACAACTTTCATATACTTTTGGCAACTTTTTATACTATTTTTGGGACTAACATATTGATCCAGTGCCCAATGCCAGTTCCTGTTTGTTGCATGTTTTTTGTTTCGCAGAATATCCATATCAAACGGAGTCCAAACGGGATAAAAACAAACGGAGATTTTTTTGCAATATATGTGAATTTTGGGAAGCGGAACCAACATGAGACGATGCCCGAGTGGCCCATGAGGGTGGGGGGCACGCCCAGGAGGGGCAGGCACGCCCTGGGCCCTCGTGGCCACTCCGTAAGGCGGTTGTCACATCCCTAGCTAGCACTTGCATTAGGACCTGACTAGAGTGTGCTTCATGTTTACTTTCAAAGAAACTTGAAATGGGATTAACAGAAACCCCAGCACCCCTCCCCTAACAACTAGGGTTTGATAAAATATTTTCCAATGTACCCAAAATGCCCTTCAAAATGTTCATCATTTCTGCCTTGGTCTTAAACCTCTGCCAAAAATGGTGCACAATTTTCTAGGACAATCTAGGGTTTTGGATTAAATCATATGGTATTTGAATTTGGGCATTTAAATGCTATAAAATATTTTAAATGCTCAAATAATCATAAACTATAATGTTTCCTACTGTTCATATTATATACAGCAGGTATGACAAGTGTTATGATTTATAAAAATGTTTAGGCATTTTTATTAAATGAACAAACTTGCAAAAGAAATGAAACAGAAAAGAAAATAGGAAAAGAAAATAGGAAAACACTTACCTGGCGCCCACCCGGCCCACTTGCCGGCCCAGCCCAGCTGCCGCTCCAGCGAGCTGCTTGGCTCGGCCAGGCAGGCAGGCAGGTGCTCGACGGCGACCGCGCCGCGCGCCACGCAGCTGCCCGCCGCCTTGCTTCACCCCCTCGCCGTCCTGGAAGGATGGATCGAACGTCCACGACCTCCTCGACCCCCCAGACACCTCCGCTTCTCCCCAGCTCCTCTCCTCTGCTCTCCCCGCGCCATGGCCGATGCCGCCGTGATCGCACCATCGTAGGAACCACGTCCACCGTCGTCCCCGAGCTCCGCCGTGTTGTCCATCGTCTCCGCCGTCCTCGACTGCTTCGGACAGGCCGAGCCCCGAGCGCTCGCCTGCCCTGGAGACGCCCCCGACCTCTTCTTCCCCAACTCCGGCCGCAGAGATCCCCCTCGCCGTGTTGCTCAGCTCCGACCACCCTCGAGCTCGCTTCGGTGCTTGCTGCAACCGCTGTGAGCCTAGCTACCTCCTCCCCCTCTCCGCTGGCTCCCTCTAGCCCTGTAACACACTGCACGTAGCTCCACCGCACGCACCGCCGCCGTGCTCGTCGCCGGTGATGCTCCGGTGACCATTTGGTCACCGGCACCCGTCCATCGCACTCACCACAGCACGTAGATGCGAACGGTGCTACGCATGCATCGCCTAGGCACCTGCAGCCGCATCTCCACACACGCCCGACGCCGGTCGCCGCCGTCGAGCTCGTTGCCGTCGTCTCCGGCCACCCCAGGTCCGGCGACCACCACCATCCGATGCGGAAGAGCAAGAGCTCTCCAACGCACCCAGCCACAGCTCGAGCCGTGCACCGTAGACGTTTTCCGAAGCACGCCGCCGCGTTTGGCCTCGCCGGCGGCTAAACGCTGGCGAGTTGAGCCTGTTTTGACCCCGGGCTTGACCCCCTGGGTCAATGACATGTGGGCCCTGCCCGCAAGTCAAACTTAGTTTAGGTTTTATTTTAATATTAATTAGTTAACTAGTTTAGTCACTGACACGTGGGCCCTGGCCCCACTGACAGCTAATTAGTTTTAACTAAACTCTAATTAACTCAGTTAATTAGCTGTGACACTGACATGTGGGACCCACTGGTCAGGTTTGACCTGGACTGGCCCTGTTGACTGGCCGACGTCAGCATGATGTCATGCTGACGCAGTAAAGGTTTTCTGGAATTTTCAGATTTAAAATAATTCAGGAAATTCCAAAAAATTCCCAAAACTTCTAAAAATCATATAAAATCAACCATAGCTCAGATGGAAAAGATTTATATATGAAAAATGATCAGAAAAATCCAATCTTTCTAATGGCACTGGTTTCATGCATGTTTGAACAAGTTAACTTGCTGTATATATCAAAAACATGATAATGCACTTATTTAAATAATAGTTTGAACTTCAATTTGAATCCTTGTTTCAAATAGGTTCAAACCCTTCTGGTTTTAGTTGCATTAGCCAACACACATGCATCTTGCCATGTCATAAACATGCATCATATTGTTGCATTTGTTTGTTAATGATTGTATCGTCGGTATTTCCTGTGTTAGGTCCTGCTCCCGAGGATACTGCTGCGTATCCAGTTGAAGAGCAGTACCCGACAACTACCTTGTCAGGCAAGCATTCATTGATCATTCCGATACAAACCCAATCTTCTCGCTCCTGCTCTCTTTTACTGCATTAAGGCAACAGCGCGTGAATTGCTACTTGCTGCGGTAGTTGAACCCTATTCCCTTGCATGACCTGTCATTGCCACAGTAAATAGTTGAAACCCACTAGCATGTGTAGGAGTTGATTGAGCCATGTGATGTGTGATCCACCATGCTATTTACTTATGTTGCCTGCTATGCTTAGAGTAGTGTCTGGTCTGGTTCATCTGGGTGATGGATCAGAGTGAAATGATCTTACCGATAAAGAGAGGGAAGTGTGGAATACGCTTGGTAAAGGTATCGATGAAAGGCCATGTAGGAGTACATGGTGGGTTGTTTCATTGGAATCGTCCATAGGACCCGAGATCTGTGTGTGTGATTCAAGTTACAGTTACTACCACACATTGGGCCCTGAAATATGACCCCGCTCGACTTATTGACTGCCCTTGTACTCTGTCCAGGAGTTGCAACTAGTTTCTGGTGTTTATAGTTTACTGGAGGTCGTGCACAGCGCTGACCCTCGGGGTGGGCTGTGATGCGACAGGTACGTGGCACGGTGTACCGGTTGCCCGTTTGGTGACTCGGGAACCCTGTACACATCGTTTGGGGCCGTGAGCGACACCCCGGCCGGATCTCCCCACGGATGGAACCCAAATAGGCGATAAACCTGGACATGGGACTTGAGTGGTTGGTTAGGTCGTGGTCTACACCCACGTCGACTTTCGCTTGAAGTCTGCTGAGCACATGTCGTGTGCAGACGCTAAGTGGTGAAAACATGTGTGAAGAAGTACACCCCTGCAGGGTTATCAAACTATTCGAATAGCCGTTGTTCGCGGTACGAACTACTTGGTTACTCTTACAGTTCATAGACAAGTTGATGGATACTACTAAAAGCCTCAAGATAAGCGTGAGTGCCGTGGATGGCCCTTCCGTAGGATGACGGAAGAGGATCCTCGGTAGTGTATTGATGTGGTGATTAGAGGACTCGTGTTCGTAATAACATCTTGCAATCTGTTGAGAGTAGTAGTATAGGTTAGCCAAGGTCAAAGCTGGCATTCTGCTATAAACTCCACTACCCCCTTTGATAATGTTGCATGTATGATAGGTTCTGTGGTAAGACTTGCTGAGTACCTTTGTACTCATGTTTGCTTAATAACTGTTGCAGAGGAGAACCCTGCCCCTGCTGATGGGTTCTACATAGACGTTGACGTCGAAGAGTAGCTTGACACCCAGACGGTGATCTGGAGCTTGTGAAGGGCCTTGTAGATAGTCAGGCTACACCAAGCCTATTTTATTTTCTAAGATGTCTGTACTCAGACATGTAGCTTCCGCTTGTGCTTGTATGACTGTATGACTTGAGTGTTGGGTCATGTGACCCCTACCTGTATGACTATGTTATGTATGGCTCTTGGAGCCTTTTAAATAAAGTACTTTGAGTCATAGAGTTCTGTTGTGATGCAATGTTGTATTTGCACATATTGAGCATATTGCGTGTATGATTGAAATGCTTGGTATGTGTGGGATCCGACACCTAGTTGTTTTCCTTTGGTAGCCTATCTTACAGGGAAATGCCTCCTAGTGATTCCAATGAGCCTTGGTAGCTTGCTACTGCTCGGAACACGTAGGCTGGCCGGCATGTGTCCTTCTTTGCTCCTGTGTCTGTCCCTTAGGGGAAATGTCACGCGTTGTTCCTTTAAGTCCATGTAGCTTGCTACGACTTGGGTTCATACGTTGATGACCGACACGTTCGTTGCTGGGTCATGGATGCCTGTCTCTGTAATTTAGTGCCACTTTTGGTTTATAACTAGCCATGTCGGCCCGGGTTCTCTGTCATATGGATTCTAGTGACACTGTCATATACGTGTGCCAAAATGCGCAAACGGTCCCGGGCCAGGTAAGGTGGCACCCGTGGGGTTACCGTGCGTGAGGCCGCAAAGTGATATGACGTGTTACAGCTAGATCGGTGTGACTTAGGATCGGGGTCCTGACAGCGTTGGCATCAGAGCTGGACTGCCTGTAGGTTTCTCAAGCCAAACTGGTCGATGTTGAGTCTAGAAAAATTCTTAGTTATATGTAGGGGAATTGATTGTGGAAGGGAACGTAAGGCTCTTTTTACTCCTTTACCTTATGCCCTTCTGATCTGAGTCTGTCTATTCTTTCTACGGGGATTTAGGACTAGGCCTCTTATCCTTACTAGGTTCACGTGTTACTAATCCGTAGACTCTTAGGATTGTTGGACTCAAGCCTCAGTTCAGTTTCTATCCTTTTGAGTATGATGGTTGTTGAACCGGAACCTTGATATGGAATTGTTGAGTGGCTATGCTATCATTTGTATGATGTCTCAAATCTTTGTTTGAGCATTTACAGTTGTTATGCTGCCCGATTTCTTCCAGAAACACTAATGCCTTTGCATTATTTCGTGTTTCAGATGTCTGGCCGCATTCCTCACCAAGTGGTTCGTTTGACTCGGTGCATTAATGTGCCCGGTCACACGGCCATGCTAGTCCGTGGTAGTAGTAGTATTGTAGTAGTTGTATTTCCACAGTCCTGCGCGTCTTGTGGAATATGACTTAGTGTGTACTGAATTCCGGAGGTGTAGTTAAATAATGTATAGGAGCTTGGAATGCCTCTGATGGGATGTATCGTCTTTCACCGCAGTTGTACTTTAGTCTTGGCTTGTACTAAACTTTGTATGGTGTGTATGACCACTGGTGTATATATAGCAGTTCCTATATTACCATGTCGTACGGATGAACATCTCTGCATTCTGTGTCATCCATTACATTCTGCACTTCTATGTCAATTTTTTTTGCCATCCTTGTCTAAACCGTTGTTTTGTTTTCCTAGGATGGTCAACACTCGCAACACTCCTGCTGCTCAGGAGCAGGGTGAGGCTAGTGGGGCTAGAGATGGAAATCTGCCCCAGCCACCCTCTTTGGCGGAAGTTATGCTTGAAGCAGAACGGAACAAGAGAGAGACCAACCGTCTGCTGGAACGCATAGAGCAAAACACTGGGTTCCGTCAGAGGAATGACGTGGTGTCAATCCACGATTTCATCAAGATGTGTCCACCGAAGTTCCATCACTCCACTGAACCTCTGGATGCTGATGACTGGCTACGTAGTATCACCCACAAGCTACACTCTGCCCGTGTGGCCGAAGCTGACAAGGTTATCTACGCCGCCTACCATCTTGAGGGCCCTGCCAGTCTTTGGTGGGAAAACTTTGAAGCTATGCGTCCTGCTGGCCAAGTCACTACCTGGGTTGAGTTCAGTGAGGCATTCCGTGAACATCACATTCCGGAAGGTCTCATGGATTGCAAGCGGGAGGAATTCTGCAATTTCACCCAGGGCCGTTTAACTGTGGATGGCTACAATCGTGAGTTTGGTAATCTGGCATGCTATGCACCCGAGGAAGTATCCACCGATGCCAAGAAACAGGCGAGGTTCCGCAAGGGACTCAGCCCCGAACTTCGTCGAGATCTACGTCTGCACGAGTGCACCTCCTTCCAGAAGTTGGTTAACAAGGCTATCAGTGCTGAGACAGGCCAGACCGACTTCGAGGCTACCCGCAAGCATACTCGAGACCTTGGTTCCTCATCCGGCTCTAGCTCTCACAAGCGCCGTGTATGGGTTCCTAACACTGCTCTGCCACCCAAGTATACACCGAGGCCATCCTATGAGGCGCCTCGTCCAACTCAACAGTTTGCACCTGCTAAGACCTATGGAGGTCCACCCTCCAACTTTGCTCCACGCACCACCACTGTGACATGTTTCAAGTGTGGAGAACCGGGACACTACATGCGTGATTGTCCCCAAAATCAGCCAGGAAAACCCGTTGGCCGTGGTAAGCCAACCGGCAAGGTGAACTATGTCAAGCCAATCCCCACTGCACGTGGTCATGTCAACTATGTTTCTGCCGAAGAAGCTTATGAGGATCCTAACGTCGTCCTTGGTACGCTTCTCGTAAACTGCCATCTGGCATCTGTTCTTTTCGATACTGGAGCATCCCATTCGTTCATATCTGAGAGCTATGCTCGATTGCACAACATGACTTTTTGTGACATGCCTACTTCCATGGTTATTCAAACTCCTGGTTCAAAGTGGCAAACCTCTAGGGTAAGCCATGGAAATGAAATCCTTGTCGATAGACTTGTTTTCCTTGCATCTTTAATCGCTCTCAAGTCCTCGGACATAAATATCATCTTGGGTATGGATTGGATGACAACCCATTACGCCAAAATTGATTGCTTTACTAGGACCGTTCAACTTACACATCCATCCGGCAAGATAGTCAATGTCTTGACTCGAATGGCTGAACGTCAGCTCTACTCTCTTAATGCCAGCCCTCTACCAGAACTCGAAGATATCCCGGTAGTCCGTGACTTTCCGGATGTTTTTCCAGAAGAACTGCCAGGAGTTCCACCTGACAGAGATGTCGAGTTCGTGATAGATCTTATTCCTGGAACCATCCCAATCTCTAGGAGACCTTATAAGATGGCACCACTAGAGTTAGCTGAGCTAAAGAAACAACTCGATGAGTCCTTGCAAAAGGGTTTCATCCGTCCTAGTTCTTCCCCTTGGGCTTGCCCCCTCCTCTTCGTCAAGAAGAAGGATGGAATGGAGCGGATGGTTGTAGATTACCGACCTGTCAATCTGGTCACCATAAAGAATAAGTATCCGCTTCCCAGGATCAACGACCTGTATGATCAGCTCGCTGGATCCTCAGTCTTCTCTAAGATGGATTTGAGGTTGGGCTACCATCAAATCAAAATCAAGAACGGGGACATTCCTAAAACGGCCTTCGTTACTCGCTATGGCCAATATGAGTACACCGTCATGTCCTTCGGATTAACCAATGCCCCAGCTACCTTTTCTCGGTTAATGAATTCTATATTCATGGAGTATTTGGATAAATTCGTCGTGGTATACCTCGATGATATACTCATTTTCTCCAAGAACAAGGAAGATCATGCCAAGCATTTAAGGCTGGTATTGACGAAACTTCGAGAGCACCGTCTTTATGCCAAATTCTCTAAATGTGAATTTTGGTTGCCAGAAGTAACCTATCTAGGTCATGTGATCTCTGGCAAGGGTATTGCTGTCAATCCCGAGCGAGTTCAAGCCGTCCTTGATTGGACTCCCCCTGAATCGGTCAAGCAAGTTAGGAGCTTCCTTGGCTTAGCGAGCTATTGCCGACGTTTCGTCGAGAATTTCTCCAAGGTTGCTAAACCTCTAACCGAACTCCTCAAGAAAGATAAAAAGTTTGAGTGGACCCCACAGTGCGAGTCCAGTTTTCAGGAACTGAAAAGACGCCTGACATCTACACCTGTACTGGTACCACCAGACTTTTCCAAGGACTTTATAATCTATTGCGACGCCTCGCGACAAGGACTAGGTTGCATTCTCATGCAAGATCGTCAAGTGATTGCATACGCATCCCGACAGTTGCGTCCACATGAGGATAATTATCCTACTCATGATCTAGAGCTTGCAGCTGTAGTCCATGCACTCAAAACATGGCGACATTACCTTCTTGGTAATCGCTGTAAAATCTTCACTGATCACCAAAGTTTGAAGTATATCTTCACCCAACCGGATCTAAATCTCAGGCAAAGACGTTGGGTTGAGTTGCTCACCGACTACGATTTAGGAATCACTTACACTCCTGGAAAGGCCAATGTCATGGCTGATGCACTAAGTCGTAAGTCATATTGTAACAATTTAATGTTACAACAAAGTCAACCACTTCTCCACGAGGAATTTCGTAAGCTTAACCTTCACATTGTTCCTCGAGGATTCCTTTACACCTTGGTGGCGAAACCTACCCTTATGGATCAAATCATAGCTGCCCAGAAGCGTGATAAAGGTGTATCACGACTCCAAGAGAACATCGCTAGCGGACTCGCTAAAAGTTTCTCCATGGATGATCGAGGTGTTGTTTTCTTTGAGAACCGTGTAGTGGTTCCCAAGAACCACCATCTATGGCAATTAATCCTTAAGGAGGCTCATGAATCTCCTCTCACGATTCATCCCGGTAGTACCAAAATGTATCAAGACCTACGTCAAAGATTCTGGTGGACTAGGATGAAGAGAGAAATCGCTCAGTTCATTGCTAACTGCGACGTTTGTCGTCGAGTTAAAGCAGAGCATCAACGGCCTGCTGGCACCCTTCAACCTTTAGCTATTCCTGAAGGGAAATGGGACAAAGTCGGTATGGACTTCATTACCGGGTTTCCCAGGTCCAGGAAAGGGAATAATGCTATCTTCGTCGTTATCGACCGCCTCTCTAAAGTAGCTCATTTCCTGCATGTTCGGGAGAGTATTACCGCTAGCCAGCTAGCAGACTTATATATCTCTCGAATAGTATCACTTCATGGTGTATCGTTGGAGATTAACTCAGACCGTGGAAGTCTTTTCACTTCACGATTTTGGGAAAGTTTCCAGAATGCTATGGGAACTCATCTCTCTTTCAGTACTGCCTTCCATCCGCAGTCAAGTGGTCAAGTGGAACGAGTCAATCAAATTCTGGAAGACATGCTTCGAGCCTCTGTCATTTCTTTCGGTATGGAATGGGAAAAATGTCTTCCATTTGCCGAATTCGCTTATAACAATAGCTATCAAGCCAGCCTGGGTAAAGCTCCCTTCGAAGTTCTATATGGACGAAGGTGTCGAACACCTCTTAACTGGACAGAAACCGGCGAAAGACAATTCTTTGGCCCGGATATGATTCAGGAAGCAGAGGAACAAGTTCGCATCGTTCGTGAGAGATTGAAAACAGCCCAGTCTCGCCAAAAGAGCCAATATGATAGTCATCATAAGGCTGTGACTTTTGAAGTCGGCAATAAGGCTTACCTTCGGGTTACTCCTCTTAAGGGAACCCATCGCTTCGGTATCAAAGGCAAATTGGCCCCTTGTTTCATCGGTCCTTTTCACATTCTTGCCAAACGAGGAGAAGTTGCCTACCAATTGGAACTACCTCCGCACCTCTCCAGAGTTCATGATGTTTTCCACGTTTCCCAACTCAGGCGTTGCTTCTCGGATCCTATCCGCGGAGTGGACCACGAAACGCTTGATCTCCAAGATAATCTCACATATCGAGAATACCCCGTTCGTATTCTTGATCAAACTGAGCGCACCACTCGACGCCATAATATCAAGTTTCTCAAGGTTCAATGGTCACATCATTCCGAGAGTGAAGCTACTTGGGAAAGGGAGGATCGTCTTCGACTTGAGTACCCCACCCTCTTTCCGGAGGAACCCAAATCTCGGGACGTGATTCTTTTAAGTGGGGGTGAGTTGTCACATCCCTAGCTAGCACTTGCATTAGGACATGACTAGAGTGTGCATCATGTTTACTTTCAAAGAAACTTGAAATGGGATTAACAGAAACCCCAGCACCCCTCCCCTAACAACTAGGGTTTGATAAAATATTTTCCAATGTACCCAAAATGCCCTTCAAAATGTTCATCATTTCTGCCTTGGTCTTAAACCTCTGCCAAAAATGGTGCACAATTTTCTAGGACAATCTAGGGTTTTGGATTAAATCATATGGTATTTGAATTAGGGCATTTAAATGCTATAAAATATTTTAAATGCTCAAATAATCATAAACTATAATGTTTCCTACTGTTCATATTATATATAGCAGGTATGACAAGTGTTATGATTTATAAAAATGTTTAGGCATTTTTATTAAATGAACAAAGTTGCAAAAGAAATGAAACAGAAAAGAAAATAGGAAAAGAAAATAGGAAAACACTTACCTGGCGCCCACCCGGCCCACCTGCCGGCCCAGCCCAGCTGCCGCTCCAGCGAGCTGCTTGGCTCGGCCAGGTAGGCAGGCAGGTGCTCGACGGCGACCGCGCCGCGCGCCACGCAGCTGCCCGCCGCCTTGCTTCACCCCCTCGCCGTCCTGGAAGGATGGATCGAACGTCCACGACCTCCTCGACCCCCCAGACACCTCCGCTTCTCCCCAGCTCCTCTCCTCCGCTCTCCCCGCGCCATGGCCGACGCCGCCGTGATCGCACCGTCGTAGGAACCACGTCCACCGTCGTCCCCTAGCTCCGCCGTGTTGTCCATCGTCTCCGCCATCCTCGACTGCTTCGGACAGGCCGAGCCCCGAGCGCTCGCCCGCCCTGGAGACGCCGCCGACCTCTTCTTCCCCAACTCCGGCCGCGGAGATCCCCCTCGCCGTGCTGATCAGCTCCGACCACCCTCGAGCTCGCTTCGGTGCTTGCTGCAACCGCTGTGAGCCTAGCTACCTCCCCCCCTCTCCGTTGGCTCCCTCTTGCCCTGTAGCACACTGCACGTAGCTCCACCGCACGCACCACCGCCGTGCTCGTCGCCGGTGATGCTCCGGTGACCATTTGGTCACCGGCACCCGTCCATCGCACTCACCACAACACGTAGATGCGAACGGTGCTACGCACGCATCGCCTAGGCACCTGCAGCCGCATCTCCACACACGCCCGACGCCGGTCGCCGCCGTCGAGCTCGTTGCCGTCGTCTCCGGCCACCCCAGGTCCGGCGACCACCACCATCCGATGCGGAAGAGCAAGAGCTCTCCAACGCACCCAGCCGCAGCTCGAGCCGTGCAGCGTAGACGTTTTCCGAAGCACGCCGCCGCGTTTGGCCTCGCCGGCGGCTAAACGCCGGCGAGTTGACCCGGTTTTGACCCCGGGCTTGACCCCCTGGGTCAATGACATGTGGGCCCTGCCCGCAAGTCAAACTTAGTTTAGGTTTTATTTTAATATTAATTAGTTAACTAGTTTAGTCACTGACACGTGGGCCCTGGCCCCACTGACAGCTAATTAGTTTTAACTAAACTCTAATTAACTCAGTTAATTAGCTGTGACACTGACATGTGGGACCCACTGGTCAGGTTTGACCTGGACTGGCCCTGTTGACTGGCTGACGTCAGCATGATGTCATGCTGACGCAGTAAAGGTTTTCTAGGATTTTTAGATTTAAAATAATTCAGGAAATTCCAGAAAATTCCCAAAACTTCTAAAAATCATATAAAATCAACCATAGCTCAGATGGAAAAGATTTATATATCAAAAATGATCAGAAAAATCCAATCTTTCTAATGGCACTGGTTTCATGCATGTTTGAACAAGTTAACTTGCTGTATATATCAAAAACATGATAATGCACTTATTTAAATAATAGTTTGAACTTCAATTTGAATCCTTGATTCAAATAGGTTCAAACCCTTCTGGTTTTAGTTGCATTAGCCAACACACATGCATCTTGCCATGTCATAAACATGCATCATATTGTTGCATTTGTTTGTTAATGATTGTATCGTCGGTATTTCCTGTGTTAGGTCCTGCTCCCGAGGATACTGCTGCGTATCCAGTTGAAGAGCAGTACCCGACAACTACCTTGTCAGGCAAGCATTCATTGATCATTCCGATACAAACCCAATCTTCTCGCTCCTGCTCTCTTTTACTGCATTAAGGCAACAACGCGTGAATTGCTACTTGCTGCGGTAGTTGAACCCTATTCCCTTGAATGACCTGTCATTGCCACAGTAAATAGTTGAAACCCACTAGCATGTGTAGGAGTTGATTGAGCCATGTGATGTGTGATCGACCATGCTATTTACTTATGTTGCCTGCTATGCTTAGAGTAGTGTCTGGTCTGGTTCATCTGGGTGATGGATCAGAGTGAAATGATCTTACCGATAAAGAGAGGGAAGTGTGGAATACGCTTGGTAAAGGTATCGATGAAAGGCCATGTAGGAGTACATGGTGGGTTGTTTCATTGGAATCGTCCATAGGACCCGAGATCTGTGTGTGTGATTCAAGTTATAGTTACTACCACACATTGGGCCCTGAAATATGACCCCGCTCGACTTATTGACTGCCCTTGTACTCTGTCCAGGAGTTGCAACTAGTTTCTGGTGTTTATAGTTTACTGGAGGTCGTGCACAGCGCTGACCCTCGGGGTGGGCTGTGATGCGACAGGTACGTGGCACGGTGTACCGGTTGCCCGTATGGTGACTCGGGAACCCTGTACACATCGTTTGGGGCCGTGAGCGACACCCCGGCCGGATCTACCCACGGATGGAACCCAAATAGGCGATAAACCTGGACGTGAGACTTGAGTGGTTGGTTAGGTCGTGGTCTACACCCACGTCGGCTTTCGCTTGAAGTCTGCCGAGCACATGTCGTGTGCAGACGCTAAGTGGTGAAAACATGTGTGAAGAAGTACACCCCTGCAGGGTTATCAAACTATTCGAATAGCCGTTGTTCGCGGTACGAACTACTTGGTTACTCTTACAGTTCATAGACAAGTTGATGGATACTACTAAAAGCCTCAAGATAAGCGTGAGTGCCGTGGATGGCCCTTCCGTAGGATGACAGAAGAGGATCCTCGGTAGTGTATTGATGTGGTGATTAGAGGACTCGTGTTCGTAATAACATCTTGCAATCTGTTGAGAGTTGTAGTATAGGTTAGCCAAGGTCAAAGCTGGCATTCTGCTATAAACTCCACTACCCCCTTTGATAATGTTGCATGTATGATAGGTTCTGTGGTAAGACTTGCTGAGTACCTTTGTACTCATGTTTGCTTAATAACTGTTGCAGAGGAGAACCCTGCCCCTGCTGATGGGTTCTACATAGACGTTGACGTCGACGAGTAGCTTGACACCCAGACGGTGATCTAAAGCTTGTGAAGGGCCTTGTAGATAGTCAGGCTACACCAAGCCTGTTTTATTTTCTAAGATTTCTGTACTCAGACATGTAGCTTCCGCTTGTGCTTGTATGACTGTATGACTTGAGTGTTGGGTCATGTGACCCCTACCTGTATGACTATGTTATGTATGGCTCTTGGAGCCTTTTAAATAAAGTACTTTGAGTCATAGAGTTCTGTTGTGATGCAATGTTGTATTTGCACATATTGAGCATATTGCGTGTATGATTGAAATGCTTGGTATGTGTGGGATCCGACACCTAGTTGTTTTCCTTTGGTAGTCTATCTTACAGGTAAATGCCTCCTAGTGATTCCAATGAGCCTTGGTAGCTTGCTACTGCTCGGAACACGTAGGCTGGCCGGCATGTGTCCTTCTTCGTTCCTGTGTCTGTCCCTTAGGGGAAATGTCACGCGTTGTTCCTTTAAGTCCATGTAGCTTGCTACAACTTGGGTTCATACGTTGATGACCGACACGTTCGTTGCTGGGTCATGGATGCCTGTCTCTGTAATTTAGTGCCACTTTTGGTTTATAACTAGCCATGTCGGCCCGGGTTCTCTGTCATATGGATGCTAGCGACACTGTCATATACGTGTGCCAAAATGCGCAAACGGTCCCGGGCCAGGTAAGGTGGCACCCGTGGGGTTACCGTGCGTGAGGCCGCAAAGTGATATGACGTGTTACAGCTAGATCGGTGTGACTTAGGATCGGGGTCCTGACAGCGGTTGATGCCCTTCTTTCTCCACAAGAAAGCTAATATCCGGATAAAAATCGTGTCCAAAAATCAGCCCAATCGGAGTTATGGATCTCCAGGAATTTAAAAAATGGTGAAGGGCCAGAATCTGGGAACGCAGAAACAGAGAGAGACAGAGAGACATATCCAATCTCGGAGGGACTCTCGCCCCTCCCACGCCATGTAGACCATGGACCAGAGGGGAAACCCTTTTCCCATCTAGGGAGAAGGTCAAGGAAGAAGAAGAAGGAGGGGGGGCTCTCTCCCCCTCGCTTCCGGTAGCACCGGAGTGCCGCCGGGGCCATCATTGTCACGGCAATCTACACCAACAACTTCACCGCCGTCATCACCAACTCTTCCACACTCTATACAGCAGTGTAACCCCTCTTCTACCCGCTGTAATATCTACTTAAACATGGTGCTCAACGCTATATAATATTTCCCAATGATGTATGGCTATCCTATGATGTTTGAGTAGATCCGTTTTGTCCTATGGGTTAATTAATGACCGTGATTGGTTTGAGTTGCATGTTTTATTATTGGTGCTGGCCTATGGTGCTCTCCGTGTCGAGCAAGCGTGAGGGATCCCCGCTGTAGGGTTTGCAATATGTTCATGATTTGCTTATGGTGGGTGGCGTGAGTGACAGAAACACAGACCCGAGTAAGTAGGTTATTTGCGTTTGGGAATAAAGAGGACTTGATACTTTAATGCTATGGTTGGGTTTTACCTTAATGGTCTTTAGTAGTTGCGGATGCTTGCTAGAGTTCCAAACATATGTTGCATACTTTGTGTGGCTGTAACTTTTTGCATGTGGCTCCGTTTTGAGTGAATAATATGTCAAAATGTTCGCTGTGATATGCTCTTCATATTGTTGTACTGTGACATGCTTGTTTGAGTTCATCTTGATGCCCTAATCATCATTGCAAAAGTGCTATATGTTTAAAACTGCTGAAAACTGTTGTTATGTTAGCAAGTTTGTGATGTGATAACTTTGTGCATGTTGGTCCAAATGGAGTGTATGATATGTCAAAATGTTCATTGTGAAGTGCTCTACATGATGGTTGCTGTAGCATTCAAGTTAGGTGCCATAATGCTGATACGTCCAAAACGTATCTATAATTTCCGCTTGCTCCATGCCACTTTTGGGTGATATTGCTATGATATTCATACACTTCCATACACTTTTGATCATATTTGGACTAACTTACTAATCCAGTGCACCCCAGTGCCAGTTTCTGTTTTCGGCTGTTTTTGTATTTCAGGTTTTCACGTTTCGAGAACTGCCCAGAAAAATCCAGAAAAATTATATAAAAAATCAGCGAACCGGAAACAACACTGCGTCCGAAGGGCAGCCTGGGGGAGGCCACAGGGGCTCCAGGCGCCCTGTGGGCGCGCCCCCCCTGGGCCGCGCC
>LR738714.1:28850321-28871039 GCA_902687465.1 Secale cereale
GGGGGGGCGCCTCGGCCCCCCGAGGCTCCCCCGGTGCCCTACTTTGCCATATATTTAAAGGGTTCCCCGTAACCCTCAGAACATGACTTTTTTTCGCGATCCCATCTCTGTTCCGCCGCCGCCGCCGCTTCCAAGATCGGGAGCATCAGGAGAACTCTTCCCGGCACCCTGCCGGAGGGGAGGATCACCACCGGGAGCTTCTCCACCACCATGGACGCCTCCCGGATGACTCGTGAGTAGTCTCCCTTGGACCATGAGTCCATGACCAGTAGCTATGTGATGTTCTCCTCCCGTTCTTGTGCTTCACTAATTAGTCCTCGTGAGCTGCCCTACATGATCGAGGCACCTATGTAATCCTTATGATGTTGCTATGTTGAGTTTGCTGGGATCCGATGGATTATGAGATTATGTTCAGATTGATCTTGAGTAATATATTTGATTCACCTCTTTTATATTTTAGTTCATAAGTAATTCTTGCATGTTCTCCATTGTTATTTATTGCTTTGGCCGAGTAATAGGTAGTGACTCCAAGAGCGAACGTTATGCTCGATTGTGGGTTCATGCCCCTCGATGACTAGCTTGAGTGACAGAAACATGAGTCTAGGGGATGTGCTGTTGCCACAAGGGGGAAAACAACGGTGCTTGTGCCCACGGGTGCAAGGATTGTTTACTTTACGCAAAGTTCTTTTAATGCAGTTGTCTGTTGCATTGAGTTTACACTATGGGTGGGACTCACAACTTAATACCAGCGAGATGTTCTGGATAGATATCTCAAGGTGGATGATTAGTAGTAGATATTGATGGATTTTGGTCTACTTACTTTGGCGTACCGCCCATGCTTTGAACCTCAACCTTTCTTGCAATGTAATCAGCATTGGTTTGCGTTCGTGGTCTTGTCAATTGCCCAGCTGTAATTCGTTTACCTCACATAGCTGTTTTATCATCTTTTGGGAGAGATACATCACTAGTGAACATCATGAGACTCCGGTCCATATTACCATCACTGATCACATCCACTATTTACTTTTCGCTATTTACTTACTATTGCAAAAACACTATCTATCACTACTATCATATTGCTTTTAACCCTTTGTGAACTACAAGGCCGGAGAGATTGACAACCTCTCTGTACTCGTTGGGAGCAAAGTTATTTGTATCTGTGTGCAGGTCCACGTTGATTGCTAATTGCGCCGTTAGCAGTTGACACCTACTTGTTGAACCTAGGAGTCTCTGGGGATTCGATCCTTGGCATCTTTCTAGGGGAAAACACTTCTACTTACTGCATCTTACACCTTCCACTTGGGGTAACTAACGAGGGGTTCGAGGCCCATCAAGGAGTATTTTCTGGCGCCGTTGCCGGGGACTCCACTTGTCGGTGTACTAAGGTAGGGGTACCCTAGTACCCCAACTTGTGCACGGGCAGTAGCAGCTTCCCGCGGCAGGGTTTACCACGTGCTCGCCGGAAACCTTTCTGGTCCCTATAAAGCCATTCAAGAACAAAGTATACAAGTCAGAAGATCAAGGCCCCGGCAAGTGGAGCTTGCCGGGAAGGCCGCACCAGGCTCAAGGTTACTACGTTAGCACAAGACCCTGGCAAGAGGAGCTTGCCAGGAAGGCCAAGGAATGCACACCTCAAGAAATGCCTCGACGCATCGCGCGCCCCGGCAGGCCCTGGAGAGCGACAAGCTTCCGGGCCCGGCAAGGTCAAGACCCCGGCAAGGTGCTTGCCGGGGGAAACCCACGCTGTGTGCTCGCGCTCCAGCTTATCTGCCCACGCGTCGTCCCGAGGCCCTTCCAGGGACGCGTGGCGGGAGGCTGTGCAGCCTGGGGCACACGGTGGCAAGCCACGGTGACGAGGCTACCGCCGTGGCGAACGGAGAAGCATGTTTGGGCACTTTTGGGGTCGACGGTGACGGGCATTTAATGCCCTTGTCCCCCACTGTCAAAGTTAGGTGAAAACCACTGTTCATCCACTGTTCACGCACTATTCCCGCACTGTTACAACTACCACCAAAGTTACATTTTTGCCCTCCTCTACGTTGACACCTGTCGGTGACCCCTTGAGCTATAAAAGGAGGCCCAAGCACAACGTAGAAAGGGTTCGAAACCTAAGCAACACTCTCGCTCGGTGTAGCTAGTACTGTAGCTCTTCAAGCTCCCGAGCTCAATACAACCAAGGCAGGAGTAGGATTTTACGCGTCCGCGCGGCCCGAACCTGGGTAAACTGCCCGCGTGCGTTCCTCGATCTGCTCTCCGTGCTCCCTCCGCTCCCTTACCGCAACGTAGAAGGGACCCCGGTCCCATAGGTGATCGTGGGAGGACAGTTTCCCCCGACATCTTTGGCGCGCCAGGTAGGGGGCGTCGAGGTTGTGCGAACCTGATCCGGCGCTCACGCGGGCGCATTCTTCATCAACCTCTCCAGCTTCATCAACTTCATCAGCAGCACCAGCATGGCTCCGAAGAAGAAGGCTTCGGAGGTCGCAGGCCCGTCTGCGTCGATCCCACCACCACCAGAACCAACGGTTGGTGGAGGAGACGCCGGCGGAAGGGTGGTCGCCGGTGAGGAAACTCACGACGCCACCAAATCCAAGGACAAGACGGACGACAGGGCGAATTCCAAAACCTCGGTGTCCGTAGACGCGCCACATCCCTCTCAGCAGACGCCAGGCCAGCAACGTCGTAGTACAGGAGGTACTATACGCTTGCTGGGGCAAGGACAAACCGGAGGATCGCGGGATGCTCAAGGACATCGTCCTGGCACGAGCAAGGCGCGGTCGCCGGGACGGGAACGTGCTCCTTCTAACGCTGTTAGAAGTCCGAGCGTGTCCCGCTCCTCGCACCGCTCGCCGCCGCTTCCCTCCTCTCCAGCAGAAGCTCTAGCAAGAGCACAGCTGCTCCTCGATTTCCCTCCAGCGGCGGACAAGGCCGAAGACTGGAGGGCGACGATTCAGAGCCTCATCGCCTTCGCCAACAACGACACGCCGCAGCAGCCGGCGACATCGCGGCCACGGCAAGTCGACCAGACGAAGGCCGATGGCGACAAGACCGCCGGGGGTGCAACCACCGTGCACTCCCCGCCGCGGAAGCAGAAGACGCCACCCCGCCGGATCAACGTCGACGACGACTCCATGGCGTCGTCGGATCCGCGGGCTCGTCGGGACCAGCGCCAAGTCCTCGACGATCGGCGGCAAGAAGACGCTCGGACGCGCATCGAGCGTCGACGAGAAACCCGGCGACAATCGGATCAGCGCGCTGGGACCGCTGTCGACACGTACGCGCCCCGTGAGCCAGGCGACTTGCCGTACGCGACAGGTTGCCCTGCGTTCACCCGTGAGCTGCGGCGAGTCCAGTGGCCCAGCATGAAAAACTTCAAGCCCGACGTACCCGAGAAGTACGACGGCAAGACACACCCCTCGGAGTTCCTCAGCATCTACACCATCGCGGTGCAAGCTGCCGGGGGGCGTGACGAAAAGATACTAGCCAACTACTTCCGGCTAGTGCTTAAGCCAAACGTCCGCTCTTGGCTTATGCACTTGCCGGAGAGCTCCATTTCTTCGTGGGCAGATCTGTGCCACCAATTTATTGGCGCCTTCACGGGCGGCCACAAACCCCACGGCCAGGAGAGCGATCTCCACATCTTGGCCCAGAAGGAAGGAGAGACCCTGCGCAAGTACATCCAGAGGTTCAGCCGCGTGCAACACAACATTCCCGACGTCCACCCCGCTGCGGTTATTAGCGCGTTCCACCAGAACGTGCGTAACCGCCGCATGAGGGAAGAGATGGCCATGACCAAGATTCGGGATGTCAGCGAGCTCTACGCTCTGGCTGACAAGTGTGCGCGCGCCGAAGAGGGGAGGAGACTCCCCAGAGAGGATAACGGCGCAGGAGGAAGCGACAGCGAGGATGCCGCCCCGGCAAAGAAGAGCCGGCGGCGGAACAATAGAAAGAAGAAGAGCAAGGAAGTGCTAGTCGTCGAGCAGTCCGGCAAGGAGGCTCCCGCCAAGAAGGCACAGGCTGGCGGTTCCGGTAAGGAGCCTTCCCCTGTAGCGGCAGCCGACAAGCAGGACGGCTCCGACAAGCAATACTGCAAGATCCACCGCACCAATGGCCACGACCTTTCGAACTGCAAGCTAGTCGAGTACCTCGTAGAGCAGCAGAAGGCTGAATACGAGCGTCGCGACAAGGAGAAGGCCCAAGGTGGCGGAGGAGAGCCCAGCAAGAAGCGGCCATTCAATGGCCGGGGAGGACGCCGCGGCAAGGCCAAGCAACGGCAAGGAGATCGACCTCCCCGGGGCCGCGACAAGGATGAAGAAGAAGACGACGACGACGACATGGAGGAAGGAGATAACAGCGAGCAGGAGTTCCAGAAGGCCACAAAAGTTTTGTGTGTCGACGGAGGCGCCTCCCTGCACACTTCCCACCGCCAACTCAAGCAGTGGGTGCGGGAAGTGAACGCAGCTGAGCCGCCCGTCGAGTCACGCAGGCTGCTGAAGTGGTCCAGCACGCCCATCATTTTTGACCTTGAGGATCACCCTGACCGCACAACTGCGGTCGGGTGCTTGCCGATGTTGGTCTCACCAACTATCCGCAACCTCAAGGTCACCAAAATGTTGGTTGACGGCGGGGCCGGCCTAAACTTGATCTCCTCGGCTGTGATCAAGAAACTCCAGATCCCAGACGGCGAGCTCGAAGAGACCGGGTCGTTCCAAGGAATAAACCCGGGAAGGAGCAAGCCGAAGGGCAAGATTACACTGCCCGTGACCTTTGGCGGGGAACTCAACTTCAGGACGGAGAGGATAACCATTGACGTGGCCGATATCCCATTACCGTACAATGGGATACTTGGACGTCCTGCCCTCGCCAAGTTCATGGCAGCTTCCCACTTTGCTTACAACGTGCTCAAGATGCCGGGGCCGATAAGCGTCATCTCTGTCCCTGGCGACAAGAAGGACGCGCTTATCTGCGCCGACAAGATATACCGGGATGCAGCAGCCGCAGCGGAGAGCAACACACTTGCCGCTGAAGCTCCCGGGGGGAAGAAGACCAAGACCAAGCCCAGCAAGGACTCTGGGGCCCACTCCGGCAAACGCACCTCCTCGGAGTGCTGCGCTGCCGTCGAGGACGCACCATCGAGCTCCACCGGCAAGTGCAAGAAGGGGATGGCCGCTCCACCGGCAACCAAGAAGGTGTCCGCCAAGGAGGACGACACTGGTGGTACCTTCACCATCAGTGCTACGCTCGACGACAAATAGGAAAGCGCACTCGTTGCCTTCCTGCGGGCGAATGTCGATGTGTTTGCGTGGCAACCATCTGACATCCCCGGTGTTCCCAGGAAGGTAATTGAGCACAAGCTTGCTGTTTGTCCTCATGCGCGGCCCGTCAAGCAGAAGGTCAGGAAGCAAGCCGTGGAGCGCCAAGAATTCATCGCCGAGGAAATAAAGAAGTTGGAAGCAGCAGGCCTAGTTAGAGGCGTGATCCATCCTACGTGGTTGGCTAATCCAGTTGTCGTACGCAAGGCCAATGGGAAATGGAGACTTTGTATAGACTTCACTGATGTGAATAAAGCATGTACCAAGGATCCATTTCCCTTGCCGCGTATTGACCAGATTGTTGACTCCACTGCTGGATGTGAGCTGCTTTCCTTCCTTGACGCATACTCAGGTTACCACCAGATTTTCATGGCCAAGGAAGATGAAGAGAAGACTGCATTTATCACTCCATGCGGCTCATATTGCTTCATACGCTTGCCCTTTGGATTGAAGAATGCAGGCTCGACGTTTGCAAGGGTGGTGCACACTGCTTTTGAGCCACAGATTCACAGAAATGTGGAATCCTACATGGATGATATAGTGGTCAAGAGCAAGAGCAAAGATACCCTGATCCAAGACTTAGAGGAAACCTTTGAGAACCTTTGCAAGATATAGCTCAAGTTGAATCCCGAGAAGTGCGTCTTCGGAGTCCCCTCTGGCAAACTTCTCGGGTTCTTTGTGTCCCAGAGGGGGATTGAAGCCAATCCCGACAAGATAAAAGCCATCAAGCAGATCGAAGCCCCGAAGCGCGTCAAGGACGTAAGGAGACTTGCTGGTTGTGTGGCTGCCCTCAGTAGGTTCATTTCAAAGTCTGCAAAACGCGCCCTGCCTTTCTTCAAAATCTTAAAGAAGGCAGGTCCTATGAAATGGACTCCGGAAGCGGAGGCGGCGTTGCAAGACTTGAAAGGATACCTATCCTCCACTCCAATACTTGTCGCACCTAGGCCACAAGAGAAGTTACTGCTGTACCTAGCAGCAACCAATCAAGTGGTTAGTGCTGCGTTAGTAGCGGAGAGGGAGGCGGATGAGGAATCTACACCACCGGCAAGCGAATCCAGCGACAAGCAGGGGGCTTCTCCGACAACCTCTGGCCCCGACAAGGACAAGTCTGCGCAGGAACAAGGAGAAGTGCGAAGGAAGATGGTACAGCGCCCCGTGTATTTTGTGAGTTCCCTTCTGCAAGGGGCTAGATCAAGATACTCTGGGGTGCAGAAGTTGCTTTTCGGCCTCCTCATGGCCTCGAGAAAGCTGCGCCATTACTTCCAAGCACACGAGATAACAGTGGTCACTCGCTTTCCGTTGAAGAGGATATTGCAGAATCCAGAAGCAACAGGCAGGATCGTCGAGTGGGCACTGGAGCTGTCAAGCTTTGGTCTCAAGTTTGAGAGTACTTCAACCATACAGAGCAGAGCTTTGGCAGAATTCATAGCTGAATGAACCCCAACGCCAGATGAAGAAGTTCCAGAAACAAGCGTCCCCGTCCAAGAAGCGAGCAGTGAATGGGTAATGTACTTTGATGGTGCCTTCTCGCTGCAAGGCGCCGGTGCCGGCGTAGTACTCATAGCGCCCACCGGAGAGCACCTCAAGTATGTTGTCCAGATGCACTTTCCCAAGGAGCAAGCGACAAACAATACTGCTGAGTATGAAGGTTTGCTTGCCGGCCTCAGAATTGCGGCCGAACTTGGGATCAAGAAGTTCATTGTGCGGGGAGATTCACAGTTGGTGGTCAACTTTGACAGTGGGGGACAAGGGCATTAAATGCCCGTCACCGTCGACCCCAAAAGTGCCCATCCATGCTTCTCCGTTCGCCACGGCGGTTGCCTCGTCACCGTGGCTTGCCACCGTGTGCCGAGCGACAAGCTTCCGGGCCCGGCAAGGTCAAGACCCCGACAAGGTGCTTGCCGGGGGAAACCCACGCTGTGTGCTCGCGCTCCAGCTTATCTGCCCACGCGTCGTCCTGAGGCCCTTCCAGGGACGCGTGGCGGGAGGCTGTGCAGCCTGGGGCACACGGTGGCAAGCCACGGTGACGAGGCTACTGCTGTGGCGAACGGAGAAGCATGGATGGGCACTTTTGGGGTCGACGATGACGGGCATTTAATGCCCTTGTCCCCCACTGTCAAAGTTAGGTGAAAACCACTGTTCATCCACTATTCACACACTATTCCCGCACTGTTACAACTACCACCAAAGTTACATTTTTGCCCTCCTCTACGTTGACACCTGTCGGTGACCCCTTGAGCTATAAAAGGAGGCCCATGCACAACGTAGAAAGGGTTCGAAACCTAAGCAACACTCTCGCTCGGTGTAGCTAGTAATGTAGCTCTTCAAGCTCCCGAGCTCAATACAACCAAGGCAGGAGTAGAGTTTTACGCGTCCGCGCGGCCCGAACCTTGGTAAACTGCCCGCGTGCGTTCCTCGATCTGCTCTCCGTGCTCCCTCCGCTCCCTTACCAGAGCCCTTTGATGGAAGCCTATGTTGATGAAGTGAGGAAGCTTGAAGAACACTTTGAAGGTCTGCAAATGGAACACGTTCCAAGAGCTCAGAATGATATTGCAGATGGCCTTTCAAAGTGTGCTGCGATGAAGTTACCTGTGGAACCAGGGACCTTCCTGCTCAAGCTAACTCAACCATCCGTTACACCCTCAGTTGGGCAGAACAAGAAGAGGAAGTTGGTCTCCGGCGACTACTTGCCGGCGGATCTTCCAGAAGCCGCCGCCAAGGTCCCCAGGATCAACAGTCAAGATGCTGAGGAACAGTTTGCTCCTGCAGATCCAAGGATCTGTACAGTTGAAGCAAGCGTTCCCGACAAGCCCTGCCCCGGCAGGCTTGCCGGGGGACCATCAGCTCCGGCAAAACCGCAGGTTCTTGCCGTAGAAGCTGAGGTTCCCGCAGCAGCCCTTATGCATTTAGTCCTTGCTGTTGAGCCTCGGGCTCCAGCATGGGCACATCAGATCGTCCGTTTTCTGCAAACTGGAGAACTTCCCGACGACCCAGAAGAGATAGAGAAGATAACGAGGCAGTCAAGTATGTACCAGTTCGTCGACAACGAACTGTACAGAAGGAGACTCAATGGTGTCAGGTTGAAGTGCATTTCCAGGGAAGATGGGCAGAAGCTGTTGGCAGAAATACACGGAGGCATATGTGGCCACCACATAGGCGCAAGGGCACTTGCCGGAAAAGCTTTCCGGCAAGGGTTCTTCTGGCAAGAAGCCCTCCAAGATGCAACTGCACAAGTAACCAAGTGTGAAGCGTGCCAGTTCCATGCCAAGCAAATTCAACAGCCAGCTCAAGCTCTCCAAACAATCCCTTTGTCCTGGCCCTTCTCGGTCTGGGGGCTCGATATCCTCGGCCCCTTCCCCCGTGCTGTCGGGGGCTTTGAGTACTTGTACGTTGCGATCGACAAGTTCACAAAGTGGCCGGAAGTGGAACCAGTGAGAAAGGTGACAGCACAGTCAGCGGTCAGGTTCTTCAGGTCAATTGTTTGCCGTTTCGTAATCCCTAACAGGATCATCACCGACAACGGCACACAGTTTACAAGTCGCACCTTCATGCAGTACGTCCAAGACCTTGGCGCCAAGGTCTGTTTCGCTTCTGTTGCTCACCCGAGGAGCAATGGTCAAACGGAGAGGGCCAATGCTGAAGTGCTGCGCGGACTCAAGACAAGAACCTTCGACAGGCTGCGCAGGTGCGGAAGAAACTGGATAGAGGAGCTACCGACGGCTCTTTGGTCAATCAGGACGACACCAAGTCGAGCCACCGGACAGACGCCCTTTGCTCTTGTCTATGGAGCAGAGGCAGTTCTCCCCACAGAACACGTATACGGATCTCCTCGAGTGCTCGCTTATGATGAGCTCGAGCAAGAGCAACTGCGACAAGATGACGCATTGCTCCTTGAGGAGGAACGTCTCCAGGCTGCTGTACGAGCTGCTTGGTACCAGCAGGCCTTGCGTCGTTACCATAGCCGCAAGGTCAAGGCCAGGAGTCTCGAGGAAGGCGACCTTGTTCTTCGGCGTGTTCAGTCCGCCAAGAATTCCAACAAGTTGACGCCGAAGTGGGAAGGCCCTTATCGGGTGAGACAAGTCACAAGGCCCGGCGCTGTCCGCCTTGAGACCGAAGAAGGCTTACCGGTGAGCAACTCCTGGAACATAGAGCATCTTCGCAAGTTTCACCCATAAGGCGCGGTTGCCGTGATCCGCTCCGGCAACCACCTTTTGTACAAGTTTTGCCGCTGTTGCATGTAAACCTTTGTACAAAGCCGGGCGCAGATCCCGTGCAGCAGTAAAGCTTTTGTGCCTCGCACTGTTTGTCATTTACATGCTTCTCTTTGTTATTTGCATGCATTATCTGACACTTTGTGCAATGCACAACCCCGGTAAGCATTAGCGAGCCATGAGGCCATATACTTTCCCTCCTCTTTTTCTTTCCCTCTTAAGCAGAAGGAATATTCCTCACGCACAAGTTTGCCGGGGGGAAGGAGGTGGAGGATGAACCAGGTGCTGTTCAAGAAAGAGGAGCCTTATCGGGGAACAAGCAATCTATGAAAGCTAAGTTACCAAAGTTTGAGTAATTCAAATTTTTAATTTTTAGTTGTCTTCCTTGAACAACCACATTTTGTATGGAAAACCTGTGCGCAGAGGAACCTACCCACGGCTAGCCGCGCCCTTACTCCGTTTCGAGTACGCTCAACGGCTTAAGTGAGCTGCGACAAGTGTCGCGCCCTTACTTCGTTTTCGAGTTCGCTCAGCAGTCTAAGTGTGCTGCGACTAGCTGCGGCAATGTTACTTGCCGACAAGGCCTTTGCCAGCAGGCTGCTAAGAGTCCAGCACTCAGCGCTCGCGGCAAGGGTCCCTTGCCGGCAAGTCCCCTAAAAGCGTAGGGAAGAAAGCATACAAAGTGGAGGACCTAAAGCAAGGGAGATAACACCGCATTGATTGATAAAAATAAGATTGTATATTACAGAGATAACTTGCCGCTGTTCTAATAAACTACTGCCTATGAACTAATTGGCAGCGGCAAAGGAAGAAGAAGCAAAGGAATCTAGTCCACGTGGTCGCCTTCACGCCTTGAGATCTTGTTCACCTTGGCGACGATGTGGGCGACCTGCGCCTTCAACGCCTCCTGATCTGCATCGTCCGGCAAGGTGCGGAGGACGTTGGTGAGGTTGATGCCGGGAGTGCGGTAGACGATCTTCGTCAAGACGCGCTCCAAGGTACCCGCGCAGAGCTGACGCGACTCGTCGGCCAGCTACGCGGGGAGCTTCTCCTGCAGCCGAGCAAGCGCCGGCGCGATTCCCCTGAAGAAGAGACTTAACTTGGCGCTGTGGGGGAGATTCTCGTCCGGAGAGTACACAAGGTGCTCCACCCTCAACGCCATCAACTCCTTGTCAATGTTGGCAGCGGAGGCGACCAGGTCGTCAGTCCACTGCTCCACTGCCCGGCTGAACTGGTTCGCCGAGACGGCGGCGCTCTCCACCAGGCCTCGTTCCTTGCGGAGCTCGTCCTTCAGCTTCGTCTCGCGATCCCGGGCAGCGTCGAGCGAATCGGTCAGAGTAGAGACCTTCAATTCCAAATCAGCAATAGAATCTTTGGCTGCAGTGAGCTCGTCGCCTTTCTTGGAGAGGCGTACCTGCAAGTCGGAATTAGTGTGGGCATCTTTCTCCCGCTCCACATTGAGCGCGGTGATTCTGTCCGAACTCGCCTTCAGGTACCGCTCCAGCTGCTCCACCTTGGCCTCAAGATCCTTCTTGGCGGTCTCCGCAGTGGCTGCTGCGGCCTTCGCCTCCTTCAGGGCCCCGCCAATGGCCTGCTCCCGGGAGGTGAGGTCGTCCTCGTGGGCATCGAGGTCGACCTTCCGCTGGTTGAGCGCTCCTTCTCGCCGGGACAGCTCTTCACCAACCAATCGCTGCTGCTCCTCGGCCTCAGCCTTCTCAAGGAGGAACGCTTGGTGCTCCTCGGCAAGCCCTTCGCGCTCCTCCGCCAAGTTGCGGAGGGCCGCCTGGTTGGCGGCGCGGAGCTCCGCAACGCGTTTCTCCAAGTCAGCTCCAGCCTTGGCGGTGAGAGCTTCTCGGGACTTCAATTTCGCCTGCCTGGCCCGGTACAGGGCCAGGAGCTGGCGAAGAAGCTTCTCCTCTTCGGGCTCGTCACCCCCGCCAAGCGCTTCAACAACCTTCAACCCCGCGGAGGCGAGGACCTCTCCATCATAGGCCTCGCCCTCCACAGGGGCTCGCGACGAGGATGCCCACGGGACTTGTATGAAGATCCCGTTGGGAGCTTCAAGATAGACGCCCGACCGCTCCGTGGATGCGGAGGGGTCGGCGGTCGGCGCAGCGCTTGACGCTCCTGCTGCCTCCGGGCCAGCAGTGCGGTCGCCGGTCCCTTCTCCAACCGCGGCGTCTGCGGTCGGGGCGGTCTCCTCAGCGGCAGGCTCGTCGGCTCTAGCCATGCCCTCAGCGGCAGTGGCGGTGCCGCCGTCGCCGTGCGCGCCCTCCTCGCCGGCGGTCTCCGTCTCCATCCGCTCCGGTGCAGGAGGATCTAACAGAAGAAAAATGAAGGAAATAGTCAAGCAAATATCCAAAAAGACAAGTCCAAGAAGAAGAAGTTGCAAGACTCACCTTCGAGGACTTCTTCCACGACAGGCTCCCACGCCGGGGAATTCTCCCTTGGTGGCGGAGTGGTGGTGGTCCCCGCTGGCGGAGGGCCGCCCGCGCCCTCCCTTGGCGGGGAGCTCACCCTTGTCGGGCTGCTCACCCTTGTCGGGCTGCTCACCCTTGGCGGGGTGCCCGCCCTTGGCGGGGTACCCGTCCTTGGCGGAGCGTTCTCCCTCGCCAGGGAGTTCACCCTTGGCGGGGAGAGTGGAGCAGGTAGCTCGTCGGGGGCAGTCTCCGGGCGCTCCTGCGGCTGCGGCTCCACTTCTGCACAAGACAAAACAAGTCAACTAAACATCAGTATAGTCAACAACCTCAAGCGCGCCCGCCAAACAGAAATATAAAATCCAGACTTACGCTGGGGGCTGCGCTGGGGGCTGCTCCTCGGAGCAGCAGGTTGCTCCGGCAAGCTTGCCGCTGGCACGTCTCCGGTCGCCGCGGTGGGCGAGTCGTCTTCAACCTCGACCACGGGGATCTTGGCCCTCTTCGCCATCCGCTGGGCCAGGGTCCTGAAAGCAAAGCAAAAGCAAGATCAGAATCGTCAAGGAAAATCAAGACAAGATCGAAGAAGTTACAAGTGCAAGTACTTACTCCTCTTCCTCGTCGTCGGAGTTGAGGGCGGAGAAGTCGAACTCCACCTGAGATGCTCCTGCGCGAGGAGCTGGAGGAGAAGGCTCCCTCGGGCGCTTGGTGGACTCCGGGGCTGTGGGCTGCAAAGACCCAGCCTCCGTCGTCGTCGAGGGCCGAGGAGCAGGCGGAGCGCCCGTTCCGCTCCGGGAGGATCCCCCTCCGCTTGGCGCTGGTGCGCGGGGCGCTTCCGTCGCGGCTTGGCTCGCCCTGGTGGCGCGCGTCGCCCGGCGAGCAGGCTGCTGTCGAGGCACCTGCGTCCTCGTCGCTGTAGCCGCCTTGCGGAGGCGTTTCCTCGGCGTTTGCGTGGGACTTGCCGGAGGCGGGGAGTTCTCTGAGGACGAGGAGGCGTCATCGTCAAGACCCAGAGATCCACCGGTGTCTTCGTCGGCCTCGACGTCCTCCTCCTCCTCCCCGACAGGCCCGCTGGGTCCAGCATCATGCCCTGCGGCCTCGCTCCCTCCGGCGGCTTCGCTCCCTCCGGCGGCTCCGCTCCCTCCGGCAACCCTGCTCCCTCCGGCAACCTCACTCCCCGCGGCGGCCTCGCTCACAACTCCGGGTATCCCGGAAAGCCTCAGGGAAGGGACCCCGTCAAACTCTTCTGGCGGAAGCTTGAGCAACCTGAGGATTTCAGCCTCCTCGGCTTGGCTCAACACGTTCGCGGCTTCTGCGTCGTCCACGGTGTATCCAAAATCTCCCGCCGATGCGGCTGCGGCGGCCTCTTCCATCCTGGAAGCAATGTAAGCTATATCCCGCGCCGTGGTGGCCCGGGTGAGACCCCTGTTCTCCTCGGTGTAATTGGGCTTCTCGACCAGATTATCGAAGAAGCTCAGCACAGTATTCGGCGGAGGCTCGATCCAGGTGGGGACGATCCCATGGGAGTCGCACTCCGGCATCATTGCGCGCAAGGAATCACAAGCGGTGCTGTTGCACAGCGGCACCACTCCCTTGGCCGGTCTGAACCACTTCGGATGGGCCGGGTCATGCTTGAAGAGCTCTCGGACCATTCCTTTCAGCTCCAAAGCAGTGAAATTGAAGTTTAATCCCGGGCGCAGCCTCATGATATCCGCCGCATTGCCAAACTCCCAGGCTCGCCTTTTCCTTTCTTGTAAAGGGGCGATGCGGCGGCGGAGGAAATCTGCCCCAACCTCTCCGATGGTCAGATTGGCGGCCCGGAGACGAATAATCTTGATAAGGGCAATACTAAGCTTGTTGTCCTCCGGGGCCAATTCGCTCCAGTTCCTGCCGCGCACTATGGCTGTTGTGCGCGGCGCAGTGAAGGGCTCCGGCTTATCCTCCACTACCCAGCACCAATCTGCACGCCATTCTTCCCACTTGCCGCGGAGTTCTCCCTTCAGGTATGAATCTTTCTTGTTCAGCCGGAAGATCCAGGAGATGCCGCCAGAAAGGGGAGCGCCAGCCTCTACTCTAGGCATAAAGAAATGGCGAAAGAGTGCTACGTTTGGATGAATCCCAACATAGTTTTCGCACAGATGTGCGAAAACGGCCATCGTAAGGATGGCGTTGGGGGTAAAGTCAAGGAGGTGGAGGTTGTATGTGTTCATGATGTCACAAAAGAACTCCGAATACGGAGGGCACAATCCACAGTGGAAAAAAGCAGCGAAGAAGAAATACCCGTCGGGGAACATATCTCTGGCGACGGCAGGAAAGGCTCTGGTGCGGGGATGAGCTTTGGTCTCCCCGGACCAGAACAGATAGTACTTGTTCCGCAGCTCCTTCTCGCTAAGCCTCGGCGCGAAGACCACGTTCCTCTTCCGCAGGGCGACCAGCTTCGCCGCCTGCTCGGATTTCTCCTTCTTGGCCTTGTCCGCTTTCGCCTTCTCGCTCTTCGGAGACATGGCGGAGGCGGCGAGGGAAGAGGCGAGGAGCTCGACGGCGCCGCGGATGCGGAAGACGGCGGAGGAGGGGTGGAGGCAAGGAGCAGCGGGGGTTTCTGGAGGATGAAGACACAATGAAGGCGAAGGAGGAAACTGCCCCTGCTTCCTCTGCTTTTAAGGGGGAAGTGGGGGACGCTCCGCATTTCCCATTAAACAACAGGCCATGATCTCTCCCACGATGCCGCAATCGACGCGTGCCGTTAGGGAGGGGCGCGGCGGATACGGAAGGGGATACGGCTTGCCGTGGGCCGCGCGTGCCCGTGCACTGTTTTGGGCCTGGCCCAACAGCGCTCGGCACCGTGTGTGGCCCAGGCCCGGGGGCTCCTGTCGGTGTACTAAGGTAGGGGTACCCTAGTACCCCAACTTGTGCACGGGCAGTAGCAGCTTCCCGCGGCAGGGTTTACCACGTGCTCGCCGGAAACCTTTCTGGTCCCTATAAAGCCATTCAAGAACAAAGTATACAAGTCAGAAGATCAAGGCCCCGGCAAGTGGAGCTTGCCGGGAAGGCCGCACCAGGCTCAAGGTTACTACGTTAGCACAAGACCCTGGCAAGAGGAGCTTGCCAGGAAGGCCAAGGAATGCACACCTGAAGAAATGCCTCGGCGCATCGCGCGCCCCGGCAGGCCCCGGAGAGCGACAAGCTTCCGGGCCCGGCAAGGTCAAGACCCCGGCAAGGTGCTTGCCGGGGGAAACCCACGCTGTGTGCTCGCGCTCCAGCTTATCTGCCCACGCGTCGTCCTGAGGCCCTTCCAGGGACGCGTGGCGGGAGGCTGTGCAGCCTGGGGCACACGGTGGCAAGCCACGGTGACGAGGCTACCGCCGTGGCGAACGGAGAAGCATGGATGGGCACTTTTGGGGTCGACGGTGACGGGCATTTAATGCCCTTGTCCCCCACTGTCAAAGTTAGGTGAAAACCACTGTTCATCCACTGTTCACGCACTATTCCCACACTGTTACAACTACCACCAAAGTTACATTTTTGCCCTCCTCTACGTTGACACCTGTCGGTGACCCCTTGAGCTATAAAAGGAGGCCCATGCACAACGTAGAAAGGGTTCGAAACCTAAGCAACACTCTCGCTCGGTGTAGCTAGTACTGTAGCTCTTCAAGCTCCCGAGCTCAATACAACCAAGGCAGGAGTAGGGTTTTACGCGTCCGCGCGGCCCGAACCTGGGTAAACTGCCCGCGTGCGTTCCTCGATCTGCTCTCCGTGCTCCCTCCGCTCCCTTACCGCAACGTAGAAGGGACCCCGGTCCCATAGGTGCTCGTGGGAGGACAGTTTCCCCCGACACCACTCTTCAGGATAGGGGAGTTGCATGCTATCTTTTACCTTTGCTTTTTAGTCTTGTTAGTTTACTTTTCATTTTTTTGCTTTAGTTCCTTTTTATCGAAAATCACAAAAATAGTTATCTTGCTTGCTTGTTACTATGGGTTCCACCGAGAACACCAAGTTGTGTGACTTCACTAGTCACAACAACGATGACTTTATCAGCACACCTATCACTACACCTGCCACTTCAGCACCTTCATATGAAATTAAACCTGCTTTACTGAACTTAGTTATGAAAGAACAATTCTCCGGTGCTGGAGATGCTGCTGCTTTACACTTGAACAACTTTGTAGAACTTTGTGATATGCAAAAGTACCAAGAAATAGATGGTAATATTGTTAAGCTTAAGATTTTTCCTTTCTCCTTGAGAGGAGGAGCTAAAATTTGGTTTCAGTCTTTGCCTAGAAATAGCATAGATTCATGGGACAAGTGCAAAGATGCTTTTATCGGAAAATACTATCCACCTGCTAAAATTATCCAACTTAGAAGTAACATCATGAATTTTAAACAATTGGATAATGAACACGTTGCCCAAGCTTGGCAACGTATGAAATCTCTTATCAAAAACTGCCCTACTCACGGTTTGACTACTTGGATGGTTATCCAAACTTTTTATGCAGGCTTGAATTTTACCTCGCGGAACTTGTTAGATTCGGTCGCGGGAGGAACTTTTATGTCAACTGCACTTGGTGCTGCCAGAAAGCTTCTCGATGAGATGATGACCAACTATTCCCAATGGCACACCGAACGCGCTCCAACAGGTAGGAAGGTAAACTCTGTCGATGAGATTTCCTCCCTTAATGAAAAAGTTGACTTGATCATGTCTCTACTTTCGAAGCAATCAACTATTGATCCTCATGATGTTCCTTTAAATTCTTAGATTGCTCAGGAACAAGTAGATGTTAACTTTATCTCTAGAAACAATTTTAACAACAATGCTTATAGGAGTAACTTTGGTAACAATCCTAGACCGTTCCCCTCTAACTCTTATGGGAACAACAATGCTTATCCTTGTACCAAGAACTTCAATACTGAACTAGAGACCATGCTTAGAGATTTCATCACTACCCAAAAAGCCTTTAATAAGAATGTAGAAGAGAAACTGCATAAACTAGATGATCTTTCTTTTAAGGTAGACCACTTAGCCAATGAGTTAAAATTGCTAAAAATTGAAACTTCTCCTAAGGAGAGGGAAGTCATCCCTATTAATGCTACTCAAGTACAAATTAATGAAAATATTAGGATGATGGCTAAGCTAATAGAAAGATGGGCTAGAGAAAGGGAGGAAGAAGAAAGAATTAAGAGCCTTCCTGCCCACCACACTGTTGCTACTATCCAAGTTATTGAGGATGTTCACACTCTTAGCACCCAATGTACTCCTGGTCCTAATGGACCTATTAATGGTGATGCTATAGAAACTACCAACCAGGGGAGCCTTAAGGACACCACTACCACTTTACTTGATGCTCGTGACCTTGATTTTGATAATTGCACTCTTACAGAAGTTATTGATTTCCTTCACAAGATGTCTAGAGATCCCCGCACTAGCACGCTTAACCTTGCCTTCACAGAGCATATCACTAATGCTCTCATCAAAGCTAGGGAGGAGAAACTTAGAGTAGAAGCCTCCATACCTAGAAAGCTAGAAGATGGTTGGGATCCTATGATAAAAATTTATTTGAATGACTTCTCTTGTTATGCATTATGTGATATTGGTGCTAGTACCTCTGTTATGCCCAAAAGGATATATGATATGCTTAAATTGAAACCTTATGATTCTTGTTCTTTTGGTGTTCGTCTTGTTGATTCTTCCATAAAGAAACCTTTGGGGAGGATTGACGATGTTCTTATTGTTGTCAATGATAATTATGTGCCCGTTGATTTCACTATTATGGATATTGAATGTGATCCTTCATGTCCAATTATATTGGGACGTCCCTTTTTGCGCACCGTTGGTGCTGTCATTGACATGAAAGAGGGTAATATAAAATTTCAGTTTCCTCTCAAGAAAGGGATGGAACACTTACCTTGTAAGAAGGTCAAGTTACCTTTTGAGTCCGTTGTACGGGCTAGCTATTCTTTTACGTTTGATAAAACTTGATCTATGCATTATGCCTAGCTTAAAGGCATAAAAGAAAGCGCTTTTGGGAGGCAGCCCATATGAATAAATTTTTTGCTTTTGTTGTGTCTTGATGTTGTTTACTGCTGTAGCATCATCATTGTATCTTTATTTTTCATATTTGTGCCAAGTATAGCCTCTGATTGCTAGAAAGTTCAAAAGTTGTGAGGTGCTGTCCAGGAAACAGATTCTGTCCTTGGATAGAAAAATTCGTATAAAATCACCAGATCATCTTTTTGGTCTGAATTTTTTCGACAGCGTTCTCTATATAATTGTCTTTCGTGCGTCAGTTCTGAGTTTTTTGATTTGAGTTGCATAAGTATCCCGAACAGGTCAATTACTGCCTGCTGTTCTGTTTTTCACAGATTCTGTCCTGTTTTGCCTTACCTTCACTTTGCAAATTGAGAACTTGCTTTTTCTTTGCAAAAACGTTTTGGCAATCTTGAGAAACAGTAGAACTTCAAGAATATCCTTATTTCCAGCAAGGTATAATTATTTTATTAAGGGTACTAACCTCGCTAATCAGATTATGATGAGTTATGTATGAAGGGAGTTTTCAAGTGTGCGAGGGAAGATGATAAAAAGATTCAGGAGTGTCAAGCGCTCAAGCTTGGGGATGCCCCCGTGCACCCCCAAGAAATATTCAAGGAGACTCAAGCGTCTAAGCTTGGGGATGCCCCCCGTGCATCCCCTTCTCCATCAACATTATCAGTCCGTCTTTCGTTCCGCTATATTTTTATCACTTCATGTGTTATGTGCTATGCTTGGAGCGTCTTGCTTTTAGTTTTCTTTTTAGTTTTTCATAACAAGTCGGAACCCAGCATTCCTTTATGTGGGAGAGAAACACGCTCCACCTCTACCTAGAACATTACATAGAATTTTCATGTCTATCTATGCTGTGTGTGTTCTTTGTCTTTTAATAGCTACTATCGTGCTTTGCTCTTAGTATTCATGCTTATCTCTTCAAGAGCTTTTATTTAGTTGGTTGCTTGAACTCTCTTTAATGACCATGCTCACCTTATTAAGAGAGTTTGCTTCCGTTGCATTGGTTAATGTGTCTATGATAAAGGTGCTACTTTCATGATGGTGCTTAGTAGTTCAGGTTTTCTTATGGTTAATCTCAAATAGCTGGGGGGTTCCCAATGTGTTATTGGAGTACCAACTTGGTTTGTTTGCCTATGATGTGGTATGGTTTAGTAATATCTTCCTTCGATAATTTATTTTGATTGACTTGGCGTATGCTCACGCATATTCAAGACTGTAAAGAAAGTCTGTCAAGCCTTGATGATCTTTTATTTCTAAGTAGCGATATAACTACCATGCCTGATTCAATATTGCTTTGTCGCTCTGCATGATTATGACCGTCATTGCTCTCTTAGTTTGTCGCTCCCAGTCTTTTGCTAACCTCACCTGTACTAAGCAAATTAACCATGCAATACATAGCTCATGGGAAAGTAGCCTAAAAACTATTGTGGTAAAGAATATGTTGCCTATGTATCTTATTTCTTATGAGTTGCTTGCTAAGCGGTAACCATGTTTCTGGGGACGCCATCAACTGTCACACTTTTGTTGAATATCATGTGAGTTGCTATGCATGTTCGTCTTGTCTGAAGTAAGGGTGATTTACCGTGGGTTGAATTAATATGCATATTGTTAGAGAAGAACATTGGGCCGCCAACCAAAGCCATGCATCATGGTGGAAGTTTTAGCTTGGACCTTAATCCTCAATCTCTTATGAGAATATGCTTATGCATTAAAGAGGAGTCCATCATCTATTTTTTATGTTGTCCCGGTATGGATGTCCTCAAGTTGAGATCTATCAAAAACGAGAAATCAAATGCAATCTATCTCCTTGGACCTTTGTACAGGTGGCATAGAGGTACCCCTTTGTGACACTTGGTTAAAACATATGCAATGCAATGATAACCCATGGGGATCCGAGCTAATTAGGACAAGGAGCGAGCACTATTGGTATTCGATGCATGAGGCTTGCAACTTATAAGATGTTTTATACATGACACATATGAAGTACTACTACCGTTGACACAATTGCTTCCATGTTTTCAAATTAAAAAGCTTTAGCACTTAACCTTTCTTTTACCTTTATGTTGAAGCACCAACTACTGAGAGCATGATTGTCATTCTGAGTGTAATGTGCATTGTCCCAAAGTAGCATTGTCTTTTGCATGATTGTGATATCGTTTATTCTGAAATGATTGTATCTAGTCATCACTTAAACCTTGAAGGTGCCCTTGCACTTATGTTTTGCATCACTAAAGGGGGAAAGCTAGATATCACTTTATCATATTTGCACATCATGTTCATTGCAAATCTTTTTGATGTTTCAGTTTCATGTTGTAAAACTTTCAGTCATTTGTGATTTTCTCTTGAGGCAACTTAATTACTATAGAATCATTGTCTCAGTAAGCTTTTGTCATATGACTATGGGAAAGTCCTATATGGTTAATAGCATGTCACCACAGAAATTATTCTTGTTATCATTTACCTACTCGAGGACGAGCAGGAATTAAGCTTAGGGATGTTGATACGTCCAAAACGTATCTATAATTTCTGCTTGCTCCATGCCACTTTTGGGTGATATTGCTATGATATTCATACACTTTCATACACTTTTGATCATATTTGGACTAACTTACTAATCCAGTGCACCCGAGTGCCAGTTTCTGTTTTCGGCTGTTTTTGTATTTCAGGTTTTCACGTTTCGAGAAATGCCCAGAAAAATCCAGAAAAATTATATAAAAAATCAGTGAACCGGAAACAACACTGCGTCC
>LR738714.1:28871120-28888522 GCA_902687465.1 Secale cereale
CACAGGGGCTCCAGGCGCCCTGTGGGCGCGCGCCCCCTGGGCCGCGCCGGGGGGGCGCCTCGGCCCCCCGAGGCTTCCCCGGTGCCCTACTTTGGCATATATTTAAAGGGTTCCCCGTAACCCTCAGAACATGACTTTTTTTCGCGATCCCATCTCTGTTCCGCCGCCGCCGCCGCTTCCAAGATCGGGAGCACCAGGAGAACTCTTCCCGGCACCCTGCCGGAGGGGAGGATCACCACCGGGAGCTTCTCCACCACCATGGATGCCTCCCGGATGACTCGTGAGTAGTCTCCCTTGGACCATGAGTCCATGACCAGTAGCTATGTGATGTTCTCCTCCCGTTCTTGTGCTTCACTAATTAGTCCTCGTGAGCTGCCCTACATGATCGAGGCACCTATGTAATCCTTATGCTGTTGCTATGTTGAGTTTGCTGGGATCCGATGGATTATGAGATTATGTTCAGATTGATCTTGAGTAATATATTTGATTCACCTCTTTTATATTTCAGTTCATAAGTAATTCTTGCATGTTCTCCGTTGTTATTTATTGCTTTGGCCGAGTAATAGGTAGTGACTCCAAGAGGGAACATTATGCTCGATTGTGGGTTCATGCCCCTCGATGACTAGCTTGAGTGACAGAAACATGAGTCTAGGGGATGTGTTGTTGCCACAAGGGGGAAAACAACGGTGCTTGTGCCCGCGGGTGCAAGGATTGTTTACTTTACGCAAAGTTCTTTTAATGCAGTTGTCTGTTGCATTGAGTTTACACTATGGGTGGGACTCGCAACTTAATACCAGTGAGATGTTCTGGATAGATATCTCAAGGTGGATGATTAGTAGTAGATATTGATGGATTTCGGTCTACTTACTTTGGCGTACCACCCATGCTTTGAACCTCAACCTTTCTTGCAATGTAATCAGCATTGGTTTGCGTTCGTGGTCCTGTCAATTGCCCAGCTGTAATTCGTTTACCTCACATAGCTGTTTTATCGTCTTTTGGGAGAGAGACATCACTAGTGAACATCATGAGACTCCGGTCCATATTACCATCACTGATCACGTCCACTATTTACTTTTCGCTATTTACTTACTATTGCAAAAACACTATCTATCACTACTATCATATTGCTTTTAACCCTTTGTGAACTACAAGGCTGGAGAGATTGACAACCTCTCTGTACTCGTTGGGAGCAAAGTTATTTGTATCTGTGTGCAGGTCCACGTTGATTGCTAATTGCGCCGTTAGCGGTTGACACCTACTTGTTGAACCTAGGAGTCTCTGGGGATTCGATCCTTGGCATCTTTGCTAGGGGAAAACACTTCTACTTACTGCATCTTACACCTTCCACTTGGGGTAACCAACAAGGGGTTTGAGGCCCATCAAATGCCATGTTTATCTCTGTTGCAAAAGTGCATGTGGCTGTTAAGTGCTGAAACTTGTTATGAGATGCTGATTTGTCTTGTTCATAGCTATTGGAGTGATTGTCTTTTATGCCACATGTCAATATGTTTTAGAAGAACAATCATGCCATCTTTGCTGTGGTGCAATCCACTTTTCATGACATGCCTTGAGGTGTTGCAAAGCTTGTAAAGTAGTCTACTCGCTGTTGTTGTTCCCTGAGACTTGTTGAAAAACTGCTAAGTATAAAACTGTTACACCTGATGCCATGTTTGCTTGATGCCCCACTTAAATCCATGCTTGATTTGGGTTGGCCAATGATCATGTCTTGTTGTCCATGTTTTGCTCTATCCTTCCATGCCCTTGTTTGCATATATGCACTGCTGTAGCTTATTTATTTCTTGCTCTCAAGTTGCTATAAATTGTTTCTGTCAGCCTGTTATCAACAAGTTCAGTTTTGCCATGTGAATTGCTAGTGATCTATGCATCCTATGACTATGTTCTTGCCATGAGTAGCTTCATAAACATGCCTTCTTGCTGTTGGTTATCTTCTTATGCCATGCTATGCTTGAGTTGCACAAGCTTGCAAACATGCCTACTTGTTGTGTTTTTTGCCATGCCTTGTAATTTTCTCTAAGTCTGAGAAATCTGTAAACTTATTGAATCTTGCCATGCTAGTTTAATTGTGTTCCAGTAAGTTTCTGGGTGTGCTCTAAGTTCATGCTTGTTAAGTATCATGTATATTTCACATCCATGCCTTTTGTTATCATGTTTGGGTGCTGTAGCATATATATACCTTGCTCCAAAGTTGCTATGTTGCTGTTTTTGGATAGCTTGTTGTTATATCTTGTTTCATGTGTATGTGTTGAACCGTTGCTCCGTTTTGAGCGTGTCCTATATGAAACTTGTGTGATTTTGCATGTAGTTGCATAATATGATGTTGAATACCTGTTTGGAGTGTGTTTTCTTGATGTTTGGATTCATCTTGCATAAATGCCATGCTTGTCTTATTTTGCTCATATCTTCTAGGCCGTAGCTCCGAATTAAATAAACTTTATATGTAACTTGACTAGAATTTCGAGTAGATCATCATGGTGCATGTTAACTTGCTGTTTAACAACTTTAACTTAATGTTTGTTCATATCTGGACCCTTTTCGAAACGTGCATATGAGGACTTACCGGAATTGTTATATGTTGTTTCCGGCCTCATTTAAACTTGTCTTGTTGTGTTGTTCTTGTGTGCTTCATCCCTTGCCATGTTTTTCATCATATAGACTTCTCTTGCATCATACTTGGTGGAGCTTTATGTCATATTCTTGTGTGGTGTGTTTACCGTGTTACTTGCTTCTTCTCGTTAGTGCTTGTTTCATTGCGACCGTGAGGATTCGTTCGACTACACTTGGTTCGTCTTCGTGGCTTCTTCTTCGTCTTCTTCATGGACTCATTCTTCTTCCTTGCAAGATCTCAGGCAGGATGACCATCACCTTGGATACCCTTACTATCATTGCCATGCTAGTTGTCTCGATGCTATCGTTAAATGTCACGCTACCCATCATTTTTGTCAGCCCCTCTCCTTGTTGCCATGAAACCTCTAACCTTTGACACCTTCCTAGCAAACCGTTGTTTGGCTATGTTACCCGCTTGCTCAGCCCCTCTTATAGCGTTGTTAGTTGCAGGTGAAGATGAAGATTGCTCCATGTTGTATCTTGTTGTTGGTATATCACAATATATCTTATATATATATTAACACACCTATATACTTGGCAATGGGTGGAAGGCTTGGCGTTTTGCTCGGTGTTTTGTTCCACTCATGCCACCTTAGGATCCGATAAACCGGCGTTATGTTCCTTGATTTTGCGTTCCTAATGCGGTTGGGTATATGGGGACCCCTTGACAGTTCATCTTTGAATAAAACTCCTCCAGCAAGGCCCAACATTGGTTCTATTTGCAACATAATAAAAACTTAATTAATTAATTAATTGCATAGGGAGTTAGCGCTACCCGAGGATTCTTTCTACATACAGGGGGGGCCAGTGCTGATGGTGTTGGTCCCAAACGGGGGTTATGCGGGGCCACCACGGGGAAACTCGAGGATTGGCTCCCGTAGGATCACCCATCGGGTCGTGGCCTGAGACGAGATACGCGTGGCTACTATCAGGATGTCGACACACCGGGTGGTCTTGCTGGACTTGTTTTACCATTGTCGAAATGTCTTGTGCACCGGGATTCCGAGCCTGATCGGATTGTCCCTAAGATAAGGGGTAATATTATTATTATCTCTGCTGATTGTGAGAGCTTGTGATGGGCTAAGTTGGCACACCCCTGCAGGGTTATGATCTTTCGAAAGCCATGCCCTCGGTTATGTGGCAGATTGGAATTTGTTAATGTCCGGTTGTAGAAAACTTGACAGAGGATCCGAAGTAAAATACACGAACCGTGTGAGTAACCGTGACTGTCTCTTTTCACTTTGAGAAGAGAACATGGTGGGGTTATGTTTGACTCATAGGTAGTTCATGATCTTTAGCGATCACTACTAGTTTGCGACCGTTTGCGTAGATGCTCATATTATTCTTGTACTCGTAAGTTAGCCACCATATGATGCTTAGCCGTTGCTGCAACCTCACCACTATCCTCTCCATACCCATTTTAAGCCTTGCTAGTCTTGATACCCATGGTTATGGGATTGCTGGGTCCTCGTGGCTCACAGTTACTACAACACCAGTTGCAGGTGCAGGTTTCCAATGACACTACACCACGACACTGAAAGCAGCGTCAGAAAATCTGCCGGCAAAGTTCACTTACGGCGACACATTTTGTGTCGGTGAAGACCTTTCCCAACATAAAGGTGAGTGTCGCCTATAGTCCTGCCGGGAAAGGTGTTTGCCGACGGATAAACCTTTTCCGACAGACAACATGACAACATAAGTGAGATGTTTCCCGACAGACGTTTCTACAGCGACAGACAACTCTATGCCGACGGTTTGTCTGATACACTGGTATGCCGACGGTTTTTCTGATGCCATAGCTACGCCGATAGTTTGTCTGATACTACATGCGCCGACACATAGTCCATCGGCCATTTCTATGCCGACAGTTTATCTGCTGTGAGTTATGCCAACAGATAATGTGACATGCAGCACTTCTACCCACACACTTAGTGCGAGGGTTATACATTTCAGCAAAATGGTTATATTCAATTCATGTTCAATATGCAATACAATTTCACTCTTCCATTCATCACAAGGTAACAGCCAATGCATTCATTCTGACATATATAGATGATTCCAATTGCACTGTTCCATTCATAACAAGATAACAGACACTACATTCATTCCACATACACAGAAGATTCACTTGGTTTCTTCACTAAAGTAGCTACAACCATTAAGAAAATACCCTAGTGGCATTTGTCAGAGTCAGACATTTTGCTCATGCCCTATTACAAAATATGATCAAGTTCTCAAAAGACCAATCATTTGATCACTTGACTACTACAAAATATTATGGAAGATACCCGGTCTTCGATCAAGCCGACATCACCTTCCATATGCACAAAATGCGTCGACAATATTCCATGTTATGGTCAAAAGCGATCAGTGGAACATCATAGATCAACTTCAGTACTTGCTACTTTCTGCCATTTGTCCCTGCAAAAGAACTTCTATCTTTGAGAAATCTTAGAAAATGACAAGCACATGCAATCAAATGAAGTCAGGATGGAATAGATGTGATTTTGTAGACCATGATACTATACAAAATGATGTATATTTCAGTCCAAAAGAGATAATTAAAATAGTACGCAGACTGCTGCTACAAGTTTTTAACAAGAACAGAGATGTTCCATATTTTCAATCCAAAAGAGATGATTAAAATAGTACGCTAACTGCTGCTACAAGTTTTGTACAAGAACAGAGATGTCCTATATTTTTAGTGCAAAAGAGATGATATTATCAGGCAAAAATGACATTTCCTAATCTAAGTAACCCATTTTGCCGGCACGACACTGATAGATGTGATTTTGTAGACCATGATACTATACAAAATGATGTATATTTCAGTCCAAAAGAGATAATTAAAATAGTACGCAGACTGCTGCTACAAGTTTTTAACAAGAACAGAGATGTTCCATATTTTCAATCCAAAAGAGATGATTAAAATAGTAGGCTAACTGCTGCTACAAGTTTTGTACAAGAACAGAGATGTTCTATATTTTTACTGCAAAAGAGATGATATTATCAGGCAAAAATGACATTTCCTAATGTAAGTAACCCATTGGTACTTGTTTAATCCTGAACATCCAAATAGCATACTGTACTAGTTTCTATTCCAAAACTAGAAAAAAGCATGCACCAGAAGCATATAAGCATACTGTACTAGTTATTTTTAGTGTGAAACGATTGAAGACAACGCTGACATATGCATCAGATCAGATGTAGTTAAATAATTGCTAAGCTCCCTATAACCACTAGAATTGTGTGTTATACCTAGGCTCATCCATCTACCTTTTGTCCATGGTGACTGCACCTTCACAATTGATTCACAGACTACAAGTGAAATGTACAGATTTGGACTATCAATGTTTCTGTAGAGATTCAGAATACCAATGTTGCTGCAAAAATCGGCATTCACTATGAACATGCATATCAAATAGAAAAAAACTTAAAACATGACTATCAATGAAGTGTTTTTTTGAACCCCCTCAAAAAATTTAATCAACTGTTGCAGAAAAAAACAAGGAGGTATTATCCCAGTATATCATTGACCTATATTTTTTATAGACTTTTTCTACAGACTATCTTCTTTACAGTTTCCTAACTAACAACTAATAGACTGACTCTATGAATATTCCTTCCATCCATTTATATATGTATATATACTGACTCGAATGTATTTTTCTCTCGTGTGTCGCCATGGTTCTTCACATGAACTTTTTCTTTGAGAAATTGTAGCAGCGCCAGTTTTTTTCACATGATGCAGTGACCTAGAAGTGAGCACACACACTAATAAAGTCATGGCTGCAATGCAGATATATGCTCTACTATCTAATGGGCATGCTTCAAGTTATTTTTAAGAATGCATGCAGTATTGTCTCTACGGCCATACAAGTACAGCAGAAAATTGTTAGTAATTACGGTGATATATCTACCATATGATACACATCTTACAGTGAGCCCAATGACATCATTTGAGATATTTTATACTATTTCAAAGACCACAAAAATGTGCAATAAATAGGAAAAAGCTCGATAATGTGTACTGATATTAATCTTAGCTAGTGTTACATTACAGAACAAAAATTGTTAGTAATTACGGTGATATATCTACCATATGTCAAATGGTTAATTAGTCAGGGATGGTAAAATATTTGCAGATTTCCCGTTATTGGTTTGCTTGCACGCTTATAAGAGCCAATTGTGTTCCTAGCAAAAATTGAACTTGAGGGTTTGACAAATCAAACAAAAACAACCAGTAGTCCATCACTAAGAATTGAAGTATGTTTCACAGTAATATTGCTTGCACCTTTAAAGGAGCAGAAGAAACTGAATGAAAGCTCACAAGTAGCATCATGGCTCAAAGAAAGAATGCTATGTGTGAGAAAAACTGTGCAGGCCACCCGTTATAGAAGTTGGAAGAGAAGAGATAGTCTACAGATCAACTCTGATGATTTTAGTGCCACTAGGGAGTTATGGTTTCTCTTGGCAAACATGGAATACACCATATTTATGTAGCTACTGAAATTGCTAACAATTAAAGTTCTCAAAGAGAAGAGAACTATCTGCAAGCAAGGGATCTATCTGTGATGAACTACCAGTTCACTAGCATTACCATATCACAACAAGTAAGGTTCATACAAGCAAATCTGCAACTATACAATGCATAAACTGAAAAACTAAATCACGCAAGGCATGCCATCAGGTTATAAGCCATTCACACTAAAATGTGAACTACATATACCAACATACGAGAAGATATGTAAGGAAAAAAATTGCATCTTACTTCCTGAGATCTGGAGGCAAGGGGAGTCAACCGGGACAGGGGTCACCGGTGGAGGAAGAAGAACGATGGGGGATCCTTAGCAGCAGTCCGTGCGGCAGATCCTCTGGCGTATGGTGTTGTTGTTCCCGGCGCGCGGTGGATCCTTGGTGGCGGATGGTGCTGCTGTTCCTCGACGGCGAACGGTGCTCCTCTGTCGCAGATCGGCGCTGCTGCTACTGTGGACTAAGGGAAGGGAGGCCGGGGTCCGAGATGTGGTGGCGCGAGGATAACGGCGAGGGAGTTGCGTCGGCGGCGCGCAGGTCGGGGGCGGCGGCGGCGCGCAGGTCGGGCGCGGTCGGGTTAGGTTTTGGGTGGCGAGAGAAAGAGAGAGGTGAGATTGGCCGGGGATCGAACAGGTCGGGGACTCGGGGTTTTTTTTTCACGTTCTGGTGTGAGTCGGGTGTTTCGCATGGCCGCGCGTGGCCCTCTTTTCGCGCCGTATTTTTCAGACGTGGGCTGTAGCAAACAACGCCGACACTTTTTGTGTCCCCATGAATCGGCGACACACAAACAACAGGTAATACCTCTATTTGGCGACAGAAATTTCATCGGTGTTTTTCTGAGCTTTGGCGACAGATAATGTGTCACAAGTTTATATAACACTAACATACTATGTGTCGGTATAGTTTGGGACAAAAAAACTGTCGGCGATGCTCACTTATAGCAACAGATGCACGTCGCCTTTGTAGTGTCGTGGTGTAGTGTGACTTGACGTGAGAGCGATGTTACCTTTTGTTGGAGTTCCGTCTTCTTCTTCTTTGTCAGTCTTGGGCTAGGTTCCTGGTCGGCAGCCTGGGATAGCAGATGGATGTCGTTGTGTTTTTCATGTTTGCATCCGTAGTCGGATGCCTTGTATTGATGTTGTTGTATTCATGTGACTTGTATGAATTGTTGTATCCCCATGTATTTATGTAATGGTACGATGTAATGATATCCATCTTGCTAAGCGCCCAAAATACGGTTGTGCCCCAATCACGAGGTGTATCACGTGATCGGGATAGAATCGCATCTTGGGCCTGACAGTACTAGTGAATGATTGTGGTTTAGTAATAATATAGGTGTTAAGGTTTGTGATTCCCAAAGCATGCACGTATGGTCTCCTAACTATGTAACCAAATTGGCGCGCATTGTATTTTGATTGTTTATCTTTGCGTGAAGGTCGGTGGCGCGCGATGATTAACTCCTACCAACCTCCCCCCTAGGAGCACGCGTCGTAGTATTTTTGCTTCAAGGGCTAATAGATTTTTCGCAATAAGTATGTGAGTTCTTTATGACTAATGTCTAGTCCATGGATTATACGCACTCTCACCCTTCCATTTTGCTAGCCACTCTAGTACCGCGCAATTTTCGCCGGTGCATCAAACCACCTTATATCCTTCCTCAAAACAGCCACCATACCTACCTATTATGGCATTTCCATAGCCATTCCGAGATATATTGCCATGTAAGTCCACCGTTCTGTTTATTATGACACGCACCATCATTGTCATATTGCCTGCATGATCGTAAGATAGCTAGCATGATGTTTCCATGGCTTGTCCGTTTTTTGATGTCATTGCTACGCTAGATCATTTCACATCCCGGTACACCACCGGAGGCATTCATATAGAGTCATATTTTTGTTCTAGTATCGAGTTGTAAGTAAACAGAAGTGTGATGATCATCATTATTAGAGCATTGTCCCTTGAGAAAAAAAGAAAAAAAAGAAAGACCAAAAGAAAAGAAAAAAAATGAAAGGCCAAAAAAAAGGAGAAAGGCCAAATAAAAAAAGGAAGGTCCAAAAAAAGAAAAAAAGAAAAAGAAAAGAAAAAGAAAAAAAGAGGGGGACCATGCTACTATCTTTTTTCCACATTTGTTCTTAAAAGTAGCACCATGATCTTCATGATAGAGAGTCTCCTATGTTGTTACTTCCACATACTAGTGGGAATTTTCATTATAGAACTTGGCTTGTATATTCCAACGACGGGCTTCCTCGAATGCCCTAGGTCTTCATGAGCAAGCAAGTTGATGCACACCCACCAGTTTTCTTTTGATCTTTCATACACTTATAGCTCTAGTGCATCCATTACATGGCAATCCCTACTCACTCACATTGATATCTATTGATGGGCATCTCCATAGCCCATTGATACGCCTAGTCGATGTGAGACTTTCTCCCTACTTTTGTCTACTACCACCTTCTATTCCACCCATAGTGCTATGTCCATGGCTCACGCTCATGTATTGCGTGAAGATTTGAAAAAGTTTGAAAAAGTAAAGTATGAAAACAATTGCTTGGCTGACACCGGGATGGGCATGAGGGGTACCTTGTGTTAAGAAAAGGGATCATAAAAGACTATATGATTTTGTAGGGATAACGTTCTTTAGCATTGATATTTTAAAGACTTGACTGTTTGTTGGGATGCCCGAGTATTAAATTCTTTTATGTCAAATGATAGACTATTGCTTTGGATCACTCGTGTCTTAATATTCATGCCATGATTAGACTACATGATCAAGATTATGCTAGGTAGCATTCCACATCAAAAATTATCTTTTTATCATTTACCTACTCGAGGACGAGCATGAATTAAGCTTGGGGATGCTGATACGTCTCTGTTGTATCTATAATTTTTGATTGTTCCATGCCAATATTCTACAACTTTCATATACTTTTGGCAACTTTTTATACTATTTTTGGGACTAACAAATTGATCCAGTGCCCAATGCCACTTCCTGTTTGTTGCATGCTTTTTGTATCGCAGGATATCCATATCAAACGGAGTCCAAACGGGATAAAAACAAACGGAGATTTTTTTGCAATAATTGTGAATTTTGGGAAGCGGAACCAACGTGAGACGATGCCCGAGTGGCCCATGAGGGTGGGGGGCACGCCCAGGAGGGGCAGGCACGCCCTGGGCCCTCGTTGCCACTCCGTAAGGCGGTTGATTCCCTTCTTTATCCGCAAGAAAGCTAATATCCGGATAAAAATCGTGTCCAAAAAATCAGGCCAATCGGAGTTATGGATCTCCAGGAATTTAAGAAACGGTGAAGGGCCAGAATCTGGGAACGCAGAAACAGAGAGAGACAGAGAGACATATCCAATCTCGGAGGGACTCTCGCCCCTCCCACGCCATGTAGACCATGGACCAGAGGGGAAACCCTTTTCCCATCTAGGGAGAAGGTCAAGGAAGAAGAAGAAGGAGGGGGGCTCTCTCCCCCTCGCTTCTGGTAGCACCGGAGTGCCGCTGGGGCCATCATTGTCACGGCAATCTACACCAACAACTTCACCGCCGTCATCACCAACTCTTCCCCACTCTATATAGCAGTGTAACCCCTCTTCTACCCGCTGTAATCTCTACTTAAACATGGTTCTCAACGCTATATATTATTTCCCAATGATGTATGGCTATCCTATGATGTTTGAGTAGATCCGTTTTGTCCTATGGGTTAATTAATGACCGTGATTGGTTTGAGTTGCATGTCTTATTATTGGTGCTGGCCTATGGTGCTCTCCGTGTCATGCAAGCGTGATGGATCCCCGCTGTAGGGTTTGCAATATGTTCATGATTTGCTTATGGTGGGTGGCGTGAGTGACAGAAGCACAGACCCGAGTAAGTAGGTTATTTGTGTATGGGAATAAAGAGGACTTGATACTTTAATGCTATGGTTGGGTTTTACCTTAATGGTCTTTAGTAGTTGCGGATGCTTGCTTGAGTTCCAAACATATGTGCATATGATCCAAGAAGAAAAAGTATGTTAGCTTATGCCTCTCCCTCAAATAAGATTGCAATAGTGATTACCGGTCTAGTTATCGATTGCCTAGGGACAACTAACTTTCTCGTGACAAAAAGCTTTCTACTAAAACTAATTTAGTTGTGTCTTTATCTGAACAACCCCTACTTTTTATTTGCGCGCTCTTTATTATCTTGCAAACCTATCCCACAAAAACCACAAAGTACTTCTAGTTTCATACTTGTTCTAGGTAAAGTAAACGTCAAGCGTCCGTAGAGTTGTATCGGTGGTCGATAGAACTTGAGGGAATATTTGTTCTGCCTTTAGCTCCTTGTTGGGTTCGACACTCTAGTGCGAAGCACCAATTCCCCCCCGAGGCCGCCGTCCGCCGCGAAGCTCGTCGCCGGTGATTTCCTCCACCCCTGTCGCCCCCTCGACCACCGGGAGGACCGCCCCAGTCTGGCGGATCCATCCCTGCCATCAGGTGCCCTCGAGGAGCAGCCATTCGCCGGCGTTGATCGCCGGAGCCCCGCCTCGGTTCGGCCAGAGGAAGAAGGAGGCGGGGCGACTGGTCAAACCTGACCAGTGGGCCCCCTGGGCCCTCTGTCAGCGACCCAGCGCCGGTCCACGCGGGCATAAGTGAAGGCGCAGAACCCCGAGTATGTTTCATCTACTTCGAAAGCGTATTCTGATCGAAACGTTTTCCTTTTTCTGTTTTATTTAAAAACAGAGTTGACTGAAACTTTGATTGGCTATATCTTTTTAAATATAAATCCAAATGACTTGATTCTTTTTCTGTTGTTTCGCAAATATTGCCTAGTTTATTTTCATATTTATTTCAAAATTTTCCAAACAACTTTTTTGTACTGCTTTGAGTCTATGTATTGATTTCGTATTCTTTCAATTAGGTTTTTGAAGAGGGAGAAAACTTCCAAAAAAGTTTTGGGATGCATTTCTCCTCCCCTCTACTTGAAGGCAAGCACTTTTGAACCCTGGTCTAATGCATGTGGTTGTTGTTGATACGATTGCAACGTATGAACGCATTCATTTTTATTTCATATGTGATAATATGATCATACCCATGAGTGCATAAGGTAAACCCCTTGCTGTGAATAATTAGTATGCATGACGGTAATCCCCTTCGTATGCCTTTCATGCCTAACGGAAGAAAGCCGTGAAAGTCGCGGTCATGTGTAGACGCGAGCTTGTCACTAGCTCCCCGTCGGGACGGTGGAGTCCGGTATGGCTTGGTAAGGCATGACGGGTGGTGATTCCGACCGTTGATGTGGTATATGTTAGTTATGCTAATCATACCAGTGATGCTTGAACCTCCTAAGTCGACCGTAGATCGATTCTTGTTCCAGTAACCCCCATAATTGTTTCGTACTGCCACTTGTCCCTACCGTAGGTAGGGTACGGTTCAGTAAGTGTTCACCCCTGTCCTAGCACACACCGTACAGAGAGGCCATGGTGGAAGATACCGGCTACAACCGGTAGGCATGCCACCTGGTTCGGGGGCATGGGTGTTTCCGATTGGGACCGAGAGGGGGCACCCCTTAGAGCGCGCGATAGAAATTTGATCCCATGCTACGCGAGGTTGTAGCCTCCCCACTCAGAGTTTGCTTAACAAGTGTCATGGGTGATTCCATACACAAGTAAAGTTAATCTGGTGTGTGCAAGTCAGGCGTGTTTTCGACTAAAAGACCGTAGACGGAATTAGTTCCGATGGACTAAAGAAATCCGTTACTCGTGGGTAAAGAGTACACCCTCTGCAGAGATACTCAACCTATTCGAATAGCCGTGTCCATGGTTAAGGACTACAGTCTGGGATGGGTCAAGTATCGGTCTTAGTGTCGGTCTTCGGAGGAGAAACTACTAAACTAGAACATTGATTATGACCTGTGACATATGGTGAATATGATTATTATTGTGGACTAACCATTTGTATTCTTTGAATTAGTATCCCTGGGACAGTTCTACCTCCTGGATATTCAGTGTGATTATGTTTGCTTATGAGCCCTTTATGTGGCGTCGCTCAGATGCCCGACTGTGGCATGCTGGCTATTTCTTTATAAGCCCTTTCTGTGGTGTCGCTCAGACGCCCGACTGTGGCATGCTTGTTATTTATTTTCCCTTATAAGCCCTTTATGTGGTGTCGCTCAGACGCCCGACTGTGGCATGCTTGTTATTTATTTTCCTCATAAGCCCTTTATGTGGTGTCGCTCGGACGCCCGACTGTGGCATGTTCGTTATTTATTTTATTATCACTCCCTGATTGCATATGCATTCTCATACAAACGACCTGCTTGCAATATGGACTGTCATATCATAATTATCATAGTGACCATCAATTATTCTCGAGCATGATTCCATCTCACCCATATTCATAATGTTTGCGAGTACATTCAAAGTACTCACTAGCTTGTCCCTGGCTATTGTCTTGGCCAGATTTCTTGCGTGGAAAGGAACGATGCGATGACAGCCCCGGAACCTACACGCATGGAGATAGCAGCCCCACGAAGATAGGAATTATCCTGGTCAGCTGTTCCTGTGGGAAATGGAGTCCCATAGCCACCGATGTACCACAAACCGCTTCCACCATCAGCCACTAGAAACCTTGTGTTGTACTCACAGGCCAGAATGGTCTTGTACTACATATCTTGTATTTGCTTGGAGTTTCTGTAACAAGTTGGTGCCTCACCAGCTAACAGTAATCCTGGGGCTGGTGAGCACAAGGGCCACTTTTTGGGAAATTAATACCCCGAAAATCCGGTCCTGACAAACTTGGTATCAGAGCCAGGCTGACCATTGGCTAATCCTATCTTGGCCAGGTCAAAAACCTAGGTAAACCAACCCACCAGACCTTAACCAGACCCCGGCCAAGCTTCTCGCATAAGATAGCCACACAGTGACCGACACCCAAATTGTCTCATTCGCAAACGTGCGAAGGAAGACTCCATCCCCTTTTTCTATAAAAAGGGCACGCTAGCCTCAACCCAGCACAACACACCCTCTACCCCAAACCAAGCCAAGATGCCTGGCCCCACTGTTCATAATGAAACCACAGCAACCAACCTTGGAGGTTTTGTAACCGTGCTAGCAAACCTCACCCGGCATGCCTTTGCATTAGAAGAGCCCCCAAAATATGTTGTGTACCAAGAGAACCGTCAATTCTGAGCCACTGTGCACATCTATGGTAGGGGTCTATCGCCAGAACGCCCCTATAGGTTCACCGGAAGGACAACTTCCTTTGAGCCGCAAGCCCTCCAACTAGCTGCTCGAGAGGCTATAGTTCAACTCTGGCACTTATCACCCAGAGTTAACTGTCGCTCATTCTACTACTACCCCAGCCGTAACGGGTATGGCAGGCCATCCCAGGTTGCCAACGGAGATCACGAGACGGATCCCGCATTATTGCATCTGGTGCGCTATGTAAGTGCACTAGAGGAACTGTTTGATTAGATCACTCTTGATCTGATCGCAGCTCGTGGAGAACTGATCCGCAGAGCCCCGACAAGAGGAGAAGATGAGCCCGACACCTACAACCCAGTCGTGCTATTCAGACAACCGATAGAGTCCCTGAGGACTGCCCTAGCCATCGACCAAAATGCTTTGGTGTCCCTAGAAGTGATTCGTCGCCTCTTGGGAACACGCTCGAGCGGGATTGTGGCCAACAACCCCCGCAATGGTCATCATCGCTACCCCGACCCTGCAGTCCCTCAACCCCATCAAGCTAACCCCGATGGTGAAAACCGTGAAGAAGCCTCGACGTCCACAAGGCACGCCCGCTTAGATATAAATGAGGTAGACTAAATCACTAGAGTAGCGCCGAGTCTTAGTATGCCCACACCCTATCATTGTGTGATCTTGTATCGCTATATTTAAATGCGGTCTACCCGTGCGCTCCTATTTTCTTTCAGTAGCCATGCATAAGTATGTTGGTGTATGATTGCATTTTTATTCCGGGCATAGCCACCAAAAACCACCCCGACGATACCCACAGTGATACGGGATATGTGTATCTGTAGCATTGACCCCGACCCCATAGATCAGAACCGACAAGATAGTTGCCCTCTCATTGTAGTCATATTTTAACTACATGAGTAGGATGGTTATTTGTGTGATATTACTTTGTGATAGTAGGAGTAATTCTTTTCATTATAGCCATTAGCAAATCTCGAGGACAAGATTTTTCTTAAGGGGGGTAGTGTTGTAACACCCCAAAAATTTAACCATGTTTTATTAATTAAATTTTTTGCCAGGAAATTAAAATTTTCATTTGCTAGATTCTCCTTTTGATTTCAGGATCTTTCTTTTCCTTTTATGTTGGAGTTTTTACCACAAGTGAAGACTTTCCATTTATTGTTAGACTCTCATGCTCTCTTAATAAAACTTTTCTTATATCAGTGGAATTAATTATATAATTGTCTCCCTAATCTTCTTCTCTCTAAAAAAATGTTTCCCTTAGTTTTAGGGCCCCTTTTGAACTACAACCACTTGATAAGTTTATTTGATATTCCAACCAAAATTTGGAGATGTCATGTGATGTTGTTAGATCAGTTTTATGCAAGAATATATTTCATTCATTTAATATTTTGAGCTCCACACCAAGATTTCAAATCTGGTCCAGTAAGCAATTTTGCACTACAACCCCTTTAAATATTTCTGTAAAGCTTGCACCAAAATTTTGGGATGTTCATAGGAGTATATTATTCAACTTTATGCAAAAACCCATTTTGGTCCTTTGGAAAATTTGAGTGAATCAACCTCATTTTCATTCTGGTCCAGCATGGTGATTTGTACAGCCACCATCATTTAACTTTCCATTTTAGCTGTGATTCCTTTTCCTACTTGTTGGCCATCCTGCAAAAACCTTAAGTCCATGAGAGTGGGCTCATCAGAGGACTTTAAGTACATGCAATGGTGCCTTCTTCTTTCTGCCCAGAATCAGTTTTCTCACAAACTTGAACTGACAAGTTTTTGCTTTTAGCAAACTAACTTTGCCACCCTCTGTATCACCTAGAGAGACCCCAATCTGGAAGATTTGGCCACCCCAAGAGTTGCCTAGCTGTCCTTAGCATTTTGACAAACACCTGGTGTGCATGGCCAGTTTTGGCATGATCTTTGCTTTGCACCGTGACCTTGCCCCTCCATGCATACTGGCATGTCCACTAAACTCCCTAAAGCCTCTAGCCTAGACCTGCTAATTCCCAGCTTCACCCAAGCTCTGTGGCATGCCTTGGCATTTCGTCGAACAGCTCACGTGCGTGCTGTGGGCGCGCCCAGAGCGCACGTTTTGCACGCACGCACACCGAGCCGCCGCATCCCTCTGCCGACACCCCGCGCCCGTTCTGGATGCTCCCCTCGCACAGCCAGCACGCCTGACCTCTCCCCCACCGCAGAGACGCCACTGGAGCCCCACAGTGCCGCCGTCAGGTCGGCCGCGGCAGCTAGCGGGCGGCCACAGCAGCTCCTGCCTCGGACAGCGCCGCCCGAGCCACTAGCGCTCGCCACCTGCCCCCTGGAGCAGTTCCAGATCGTCCGCAAGCTCGTCCTCTAGCGCACGTCGCCGCCATGTCACCCTAAGCTACAGAAGGTCGGTCGCCGGCGTCCTTATCTGCGGCCATCATCGGAACCGACCCCGATCGCCTATTTAAGGAGCTTTGAGCATCTCCGCAACCTCAGACGACCACAAGACACCCCACATAGCACCCCCGTAGCAGCCAAGCGACCAGGGGAGGTCTTCTTCCCCATCTCCGGCAAGTCAGCCACCGCCACACTTCGGTACATTCCGTCGCAACCCGAGCCCCTCCCGTCCATCTAGCGCCACCGTTCGACTCCCCAAGACCCCGCGGAGCCACCCAACGCCTCAAACCCGCTCAGGAACCACCATAGTGCGAAGCCCCAATTCCCCCCGAGGCCGCAGTCCGCCGCGAAGCTCGTCGCCGGTGATTTTTTCCACCCCCGTCGCCCCCTCGACCACCGGGTGATACGTCCAAAACGTATCTATAATTTCTACTTGCTCCATGCCTCTTTTGGGTGATATTGCTATGATATTTATACACTTCCATACACTTTTGATCATATTTGGACTAACCTATTAACTCAGTGCACCCCAGTGCCAGTTTCTGTTTTCGGCTGTTTTTGTATTTCAGGTTTTCCCATTACGAGAACTGCCAGAAAAATCCCGGAAAAATTATATAAAAAATCAGCGTTCCAGAAGGTTCCCGGTAGCCAAAGTACAGCCGGGGGG
>LR738714.1:28888535-29033547 GCA_902687465.1 Secale cereale
GGCTCCAGGCGCCCTGGTGGCGCGCCCCCCTGGCCGCGCCGGGGGGGCGCCTGGGCCCTCCGAGCCTCGTCTGATGCCCCCCTTTGGCATATATTTATATCGTCTCCCGAAACCCTCGAGACGGGAACTCTTTTTCGCGATCTCATCTCTGTTCCGCCGCCGCCGCCACTTCCAAGATCGGGAGCACCAGGAGAACTCTTCCCGGCACCCTGCCGGAGGGGAGGACCACCACCGGGAGCCTCTCCACCACCATGGACGCCTCCCGGTTGAGTTGTGAGTAGTCTCCCTTGGACCATGGGTCCATGACCAGTAGCTATGTGATGTTCTCCTCCCGTTCTTGTGCTTCACTAATTAGTCCTCGTGAGCTGCCCTACATGATCGAGCACATATGTAATCCTTATGCTGTTGCTATGATGAGTTTGCTGGGATCCGATGGATTATGAGATTATGTTCAGATTGTGTTTGAGTAATATATTTGATTCACCTCTTTTATATTTATGTTCGTAAGTAATTCTTGCATGTTCTCCGTTGCTATTTATTGCTTTGGCCAAGTAGTAGGTAGTGACTCCAAGAGGGAACGTTATGCTCTGATTGTGGGTTCATGCCCCTCGATGACTAGCTTGAGTGACAGAAACATGAGTCTAGGGGATGTGCTGTTGCCACAAGGGGGAAAACAATGGTGCTTGTGCCCGCGGGTGCAAGGATTGTTTACTTTACGCAAAGTTCTTTTAATGCAGTTGTCTGTTGCTTTGAGTTTACACTATGGGTGGGACTCGCAACTTAATACTAGCGAGATGTTCTGGATAGATATCTCAAGGTGGATGATTAGTAGTAGATGCAGATGGATTTCGGTCTACTTACCTCGGCGTACCTCCCATGCTTTGAACCTCTACCTTTCTTGCAACTTAGTCAGCATTGGTTTGCGCACATGGTCCTGTCAATTGCCCAGCTGTAATTCGTTTACCTCACATAGCTGTTTTATCGTCTTTTGGGAGAGAGACATCACTAGTGAACATCATGAGACTCCGGTCCATATTACCATCATTGATCACATCCGCTATTTACTTTCCGCTTTTACTTACTATTGGAATTATACCTATCACTACTATCACTTGTGTTTGATCCTTTGTAAACTACAAGGCCGGAGGGATTGACAACCTCTCTGTACTCGTTGGGAGCAAAGTTATTTGTATCTGTGTGCAGGTCCACGTTGATTGCTAATATCTGGCGCCGTTAGCAGTTGACACCTTCTTGTTGAAACTGGGAGTCTCAGGGAAATCGATCCTTGGTATTGCCAAGGGAAAACTTACGCTACACTGCATCTCAAACCTTCCACTTGGGGTAACCAACGAGGGGCGAGAAGCCATCACCGGGAGGACCGCCCCAGTCTGGCGGATCCATCCCTGCCATCAGGTGCCCTCGAGGAGCCGCCGTTCGCCGGCGTTGATCGCCGGAGTCCCGCCTTGGTTCGGCCAGAGGAAGAAGGAGGCGGGGGCGACTGGTCAAACCTGACCAGTGGCCCCCCCTGGGCCCTCTGTCAGCGACCCAGCGCCGGTCCACGCGGGCATAAGTGAAGGCGCAGAACCCCGAGTACGTTTCATCTACTTTGAAAGCGTATTCTGATCGAAACGTTTTCCTTTTTCTGTTTTATTTAAAAACAGAGTTGACTGAAACTTTGACTGGCTATATCTTTTTATATATAAATCCAAATGACATGATTCTTTTTCTGTTGTTTCCCAAATATTTCCTAGTTTATTTTTCATATTTATTTCAAAATTTTCCAAACAACTTTTTTGTACTGCTTTGAGTCTATGTATTGATTTTGTATTCTTTCAATTAGGTTTTTGAAGAGGGTGAAAACTTCCAAAAAAGTTTTGGAATGCATTTCTCCTCCCCTCTACATGAAGGCAAGAACTTTTGAACCCTAGTCTAATGCATGTGGTTGTTGTTGATACGATTGCAACGATATGAACACAATAATTTTTATTTCATATGTGATAATATGATCATACCCATGAGTGCATAAGGTAAACCCCTTGCTGTGAATAATTAGTATGCATGACGGTAATCCCCTTGTATGCCTTTCATGCCTAACGGAAGAAAGCCGTGAAAGTCGCGGTCTTGTGTAGACGCAAGCTTGACACTAGCTCCCCGTTGGGACGGTGGAGTCCGGTATGGCTTGGTAAGGCATGACGGGTGGTGATTCCGACCGTTGATGTGGTATATGTTAGTTATGCTAATCATACCAGTGATGCTTGAACCTTCTAAGTCGACCGTAGATCGAGTCTTGTTCCAATAACCCCCATAATTGTTTCGTACTGCCACTTGTCCCTGCCGTAGGTAGGGTACGGTTCAGTAAGTGTTAACCCCTGTCCTAGCACACACCGTACAGAGAGGCCATGGTGGAAGATACTGGTTGCAACTGGTATGCATGCCACCTGGTCCGGGGGCATGGGTGTTTCCGGTTGGGACCGAGAGGGGGGCACCCCTTAGAGCGCGCGATAGAAATTTGATCCCATGCTACGCGAGGTTGTAGCCTCCCCACTCAGAGTTTGCTTAACAGGTGTCATGGGTGATTCCAGACACAAGTAAAGTTAAGCTGGTGTGTGCAAGTCAGGCGTGTTTTCGACTAAAAGACCGTAGACGGAATTAGTTCCGATGGACTAAAGAAATCCGTTACTCGTGGGTAAAGAGTACACCCTCTGCAAAGATACTAAACCTATTCGAATAGCCGTGTCCATAGTTAAGGACTACAGTCTGGGATGGGTCAAGTATCGGTCTTAGTGTCGGTCTTCGGAGGAGAAACTACTAAACCAGGACATTGATTATGACCTGTGACATATGGTGAATATGATTATTATTGTGGACTAACCATTTGTATTCTTTGAATTAATGAGTATCCCTGGGACGGTTCTACCTCCTGGATATTCACTGTGATTATGTTTGCTTATGAGCCCTTTATGTGGCGTCGCTTAGACGCCCGACTGTGGCATGCTGGCTATTTCTTTATAAGCCCTTTCTGTGGCGTCGCTCAGACGCCTGACTGTGGCATGCTTGTTATTTATTTTCCCTTATAAGCCCTTTATGTGGTGTCGCTCAGACGCCCGACTGTGGCATGCTTGTTATTTATTTTCCTCATAAGCCCTTTATGTGGTGTCACTCAGACGCCTGACTGTGGCATGTTCGTTATTTCTTTTATTGTCACTCCCTGATTGCATATGCATTCTCATACAAACGACCTGCTTGCAATATGGACTGTCATATCATAATTATCATAGTGACCATCAATTATTCTCGAGCATGATTCCATCTCACCCATATTCATAATGTTTGCGAGTACATTCAAAGTACTCACTGGCTTATCCCTGGCTATTGTCTTGGCCAGATTTCTTGCGTGGAAAGGAACGATGCGATGACAGCCCCGGAACCTACGCGCATGGAGATAGCAGCCCCGCGAAGATAGGAATTATCCTGGACACCTGTTCCTGTGGGAAATGGAGTCCCATAGCCACCGATGTACCACAAACCGCTTCCGCCATCAGCCACTAGAAACCTTGTGTTGTACTCACAGGCCAGAATGGTCTTGTACTACATATCTTCTATTTGCTTGGAGTTTCTGTAACAAGTTCGTGCCTCATCAGCTAATAGTAATCCTGGGGCTGGTGAACACAAGGGCCACTTTTTGGGAAATTAATACCCCGAAAATCCGGTCCTGACATCTGTCCGAATCATTTTAGCAATTGCCGAATTTTATCATTATGAAATCTGGCAAATGGATGTCAAAACTGCATTCCTTAATGGATCTCTCAAAGAAGAGTTGTATATGATGCAACCAGATGGTTTTGAGAGATTCTAAAGGTGCTAACAAAGTGTGCAAGCTCCAACGATCCATCTATGGAATGGTGCAAGCATCTCAGAGTTGGAATATACGCTTTGATGAGGTGAGCAAAGGATATGATTTTATATAGACTTTTGGAGAAGCTTGTATTTGAAAGAAAGTGAGTGGGAGCACTACAACATTTCTGATAAGTATATGTGAATGACATATTGATGATCGGAAATGATGTAGAATTTTCTGTAAAGCATAAATGATTGTTGAAAAGGATTTTTTCGATAAAAGACCTTGGTGAAGCTGCTTACATACTGGGCACAATGTATAGAGATAGATCAAGACGCTAGATAAGACTTTCGATTAAGAACATACCTTCATAAGATTTGGAAGTAGTTCAAATTGGATCAGTCAAAGAAGGAGTTCTTGCCTGATTTGTAAGGTATGAAGTTGAATAAGACTAAAAAAACTCGACCACGGAAGAAGATAGAGAGAGAATGTAAGTCATTCCCTATGCCTCAGCCATAGGTTCTATAAAGTATGCCATGATGTGTACCAGACCAATTATGTACCTTGCCATGAGTTTGGCAAGGAGTAACAATAGTGATCCAGGAGTAGATCACCAGATAGTGGTCAAAATTATCCTTAGTAACTGGAGGACTAAGGAAATGTTTCTCGATTATGGAGGTGATAAAGAGTTCATCGTAAAGAGTTACGCCAATGCAAGCTTTGACACTAATCCAGATGACTCTAAGTATCAATCTGGATGCGTATTGAAAGTGGGGGCAATTAGCTAGAGTAGCTCCATGCAGAGCATTGTAGACATAGAAATTTGTGAAATACATACGGATCTGAATGTGACAGGCCCATTGACTAAACTTCTCTCAAAGCAAAACATGATCACACCTTATAGTACTCTTCACATGTTAATCACATGGCGATGTGAACTAGATTATTGACTCTAGTAAGCCCATTGGATGTTGGGCACATGACGATGTGAACTATGGGTGTTAATCACATGCCGATGTGAACTATCGTTGTTAAATCACATGGTGATGTGAACTAGATTATTGACTCTAGTGCAAGTGGGAGACTGAAGGAAATATGCCCTAGAGCTAATAATAAAGTTGTTCTTTATATTTCCTTATATATCATGATAAATGTCTTTTATTCATCCTAGAATTGTATTAACCGGAAACTAGATACATGTGTGAATACATAGACAAAACATAGTGTCCCTAGTATGCCTCTACTAGACTAGCTCGTTCATCAAAGATGGTTGAGTTTCCTAACCATAGACATGTGTTGTCATCTAATGAACGGGATCACATCATTTGGAGAATGATGTGATGGACAAGACCCATCCATTAGCTTAGCATAATGATCGTTTAGTTTTATTGCTATTGCTTTCTTCATGACTTATACATGTTCCTCTGACTATGAGATTATGCAACTCCCGAATACCGGAGGAACACCTTGTGTGCTATCAAATGTCACAACGTAACTGGATGATTATACATATGCTCTACAAGTGTCTCCGAAGGTGTTTGTGGTGTTGGCATAGATCGAGAATAGGATTTGTCATTCCGAGTGTTGGAGAGGTATCTCTGGGCCCTCTCGGTAATACACATAATAATAAGCCTTAAAGCAAATTACACTGTGTTAGTCACGAGATGATGTATTACGGAATGAGTAAAGAGACTTGCTAGTAACGACATTGAACTAGGTATGAAGATATCGACGATCGAATCTCGGGCAAGTAACATATTGATGACAAAGGGAACAATGTATGTTGTTATGCGGTTTGACCGATAAAGATCTTCGTAGAATATGTAGGAGCCAATATTAGCATCTAGGTTCCGCTATTGGCTATTGACCGGAGATGTGTCTCGGTCATGTCTACATAGTTCTCGAACCTGTAGGGTTCGCACACTTAACGTTCGATGACGATTAATATTATGAGTTATGTGTTTTTGATAACCGAAGTTTGTTAGGAGTCCCGGATGAGATCACAGACATGACGAGAAGTCTCGAAATGGCCGAGACATAAAGATCGATATATTGGAAGGCTATATTCGGACATCGGAATGGTTCTGAGTGATTCGGGTATTTTTCAGAGTACAGGAGAATTACGGGAATTCGCTGGGGGAAGTTAATGTGCCTTATTGGGCTTTAGTGGAGAGTGGGGAGAACGGCCAGGAGGTGGTTCATGCCCACTACCCAAACCGAATTGGACAAGGGGTGGGGGCGCGGCCCTCCTTCTTTCCTTCTCCCTCTCCTACTCTTTCCCTCTCTCCCTTTCTTGGAAAGGAAGGGGAGTCCAACTAGGATTGGGAACCCTAGTTGGACTCCCCCAAGGGCGCGCCCAACCTGGCCGCCGGCCTCCTCCTCTCCCTCCTTTATATACGTGGCTAGGGGCACCCCAAAGGACAACAAACAATCTCTTAACCGTGTGCGGTGCCCCCTCCACAGTTACACACCTCGGTCTTATCGTCGTAGTGCTTAGGAGAAGCCCTGGCTGGTAACTTCATCATCACTGTCACCACGCCGTCGTGCTGGCGAAACTCTCCCTCATCCTCAACTGGATCAAGAGCTCGAGGGACGTCATCGTGCTGAATGTGTGCTGAACAAGAAGGTGCCATATGTTCGGTACTTGGACCGGTTGGATCGTGAAGACGTTCGACTACATCAACCGCGTTACTAAATGCTTCCGCTTTCGGTCTACGAGGGTACGTGGACACACTCTCCCCACTCGTTTCTATGCTTATTCTACATAGATCTTGCGTGATCGTATGAGATTTTTTGAAATACTACGTTTCCCAACAATTACTCCACTTCTGGAGCGCTTATATGTTGGCCTCTCTCTATGTATTAAGTTCATGACAAATAGAGTAATGCTTTAAGAATGATGACATAATATAGACAAAATAATTAAGATCAATTAGTATGATTAAAACCCATCATTTTATCCTTAGTAGCAGCAATACAAATATGTGCCTCGCTACCCCTTCTGTCACGAGGTGAGGACACCGCAAGATTGAACCTACTACTATGCACCACTTCCACTAAAAATCTAATCATCAACTTGGCCAAAGGTAACTCATAGATCAGAAATCATTGCATAGCTATAATAATCACACATAATAAAGTTCAAAAATAACTCAATTACTTTCAATGAATAATCTAATCATAAATCTAAAATTCATTGGATCCCAACAAACACACCGCATAAAAGGATTACATCGTATCAATCTCTGGACAGAAAATTGTACTGAAGATTAGAGAGAGAGAGAGAGAGAGAGAGAGATCCATCTAGCTACTTCTATGGACTTGTGGGTCCTGTGAGGAACTCCTCACACATCAAGAGGGGTACAAGAAGGTTGATGTAGAGGCCCTCCGTGATTGATCCCCCCTTCGACAGAGTGGCGACGAAGGCCTTGATGACCCACAAGTGTAGGGGATCTATCATAGTATTTTCAGTAAGTAAGAGTGTCGAACCCAACGAGGAGTAGAAGGAAATGACAAGCGGTTTTCAGAAAGGTATTTTCTGCAAGCACTAAAATTATTGGTAACAGATAGTTTTGTGATAAGATAATTTGTAACGGGTAACAAGTAACAAGTGTAACAATGGTGTAGAAAGTTGGCCCAATCCTTTTTATAACAAAGGAAAAGCATGGACGAACTCTTATATAAAGCAAAGCTCTCCCGAGGACACATGGAAATTATTGTTAAGTTAGTTTTCATCATGATCATATGATTCGCGTTCGTTACTTTGATAATTTGATATGTGGGTGGACAAGTGCTTGTGTGTTGTCCTTACTTGTACAGCCTCCCACTTATGATTAACCCCTCTCGCAAGTATCTGCAACTACAAAAGAATAATTAAGATAAATCTAACCATAGCACGAAACATGTGGATCCAAATCAACCCCTTACGAAGCAACACATAAACTAGGGTTTAAGCTTCTATCACTCTAGCAACCCATCATCTACTTATTACGAAGTGTCATGTAGTCGACATTCACATAACACCACTAGAGGAAAGAGAAAATACATCTTATCAAAATATCGAACAAATACCAAACTCACATGATTACTTATAACAAGACTTCTCCCATGTCCTCAAGAACACACGTAACTACTCACAAACCATATTTATGTTCATAATCAGAGGAGTATTTAATAGCATCAAGGATCTAAACATATGATCTTCCACCAAATAAACCAACTAGAATCAACTACAAGGAGGGATCAACACAACTAGCAACCCACATGTACCAATCTAAGGTTTTGAGGCAAACATTGAATACAAGAGATGAACTAGGGTTAGAGAGGATAGGGTGCTGGTGAAGATGTTGATGGAGATTGATCCTCCATCGATGAGAGGATCATTGGTCATGACGATGGCTTCGATTCCCCCCTTCCAGAGGGGAGTTTCCCCGAAAGAAAAGCTTCGCCGGAGCCTTAGATGGGTTCTTCCCAAGTTCCGCCTCGAGATGGCAGTTTTTCGTCCCGAAAGCTCTCCTCTGATTTTTTTACAGGTCAAAACTCTCAATATAGTAGAAGATGGGCATCGGGGACCTGCCAAGGGGCCCACAAGCCTGGGGGCGTGCCCCCAGGCTTGTAGTCACTTGGTGGCCCCCCTCTGGACTTTCTTCGCCCAATATTTTTTATATATTCCAAAAGAATTCCCCGTAGATTTTCAAGACTTTTGGAGTTGTGCAGAATAGGCCTCTCAGATTTGCTCCTTTTCGGTCCAGAATTCCAGCTACCGGCATTCTCCCTCTTCATGTAAATCTTGTAAAATCAGAGGGAAAAGGCATAAGTATTGTATCATAATGTGAAATAACAGTCTATAATGCAATAAATATCAACATAAAATCATGATGCAAAATGGACGTTGATACGTCTCCAACGTATCTACTTTTCCAAACACTTTTGCCCTTGTTTTGGACTCTAACTTGCATGATTTGAATGGAACTAACCCGGACTGACGATGTTTTCAGCATAATTGCCATGGTGTTATTTTTGTGAAGAAATAAAAGTTCTCGGAATGACCTGAAATTCAACGGAGAATTATTTTGGAATATATAAAAAATATCTGCGGAAAGAACCAAGCTAGGGGGCCCACACCTTGTCCACGAGGGTGGGTGCGCGCCCCCTCCCCCTAGGCGCGCCCCCTGCCTCGTGGGCCCCATGTTGCTCCACCGACGTATCCCCCTACTCCATATATTCTCTTTCGGGGAGAAAAAAATCAGAGAGGAAGAATTATCACGTTTTACGATACGGAGCCGCCGCCAAGCCCTAATCTCTCTCGGGAGGGCTTATCTGGAGTCCGTTCGGGGCTCCGGAGAGGGGAGATCGTCGCCATCATCATCATCAACCTTCCTCCATCACCAATTCCATGATGCTCACCGCCGTGCGTGAGTAATCCCATCGTAGGCTTGCTAGACGGTGATAGGTTGGATGAGATTTACCATGCAATCGAGTTAGATCTGTTAGGGTTTGATCCCTAGTATCCACTTTGTTCTAAGATTGATGTTGCTATGACTTTGCCATGCTTAATGCATGTCACTAGGGCCTGAGTGCCATGATTTCATATCTGAACCTATTATGTTTTCATGAATATATGTGTGTTCTTGATCTTATCTTGCAAGTCAATAGTCACCTACTATGTGTTATGATCCGGCAACCCCGAAGTGACAATAATCGGGACCACTCCCGGTGATGACCGTAGTTTGAGGAGTTCATGTATTCACTATGTGTTAATGCGTTGGTCTGGTAATCTATTAAAAGGAGGCCTTAATATCCCTTAGTTTCCACTAGGACCCCGCTGCCACGAGAGGGTAGGACAAAAGATGTCATGCAAGTTCTTTTCCATAAGCACGTATGAGTATATTCGGAATACATGCCTACATTACATTGATGAACTGGAGCTAGTTCGGTGTCACCCTAGGTTATAACTTTTACTTGAGGAATCGCATCCGACATAATTCTCATCACCGATCAAATGCCTACGAGCTTTTCACATATTGCTTGTTGCTTATTTACTTTTCCGCTACTACTGTTACAAAAACTACAAGAACACTACTGTTACTTTTATTGCTGGTACCACTATTTCCATATTACCTTGCTACTAAATTACCTTGCTGCAGATACTAAGTTTCCAGGTGTGGTTGAATTGACAACTCAGCTGCTAATACTTAAGAGTATTCTTTGGCTCCCCTTGTGACGAATCAATAAATTTGGGTTCAATACTTTACCCTCGAAAACTGTTGCGATCCCCTACACTTGTGGGTTATCAAGACTATTTTCTGGCGCCGTTGCCTGGGAGCATAGCTATATTCTTTAAGTCAGTTGGGATTTATATCTGTTGACATTATGAAGAATTTGAAGGACTCAAAAACCAAGATCTTTCCCTCAACTATGAGGGGAGGTAAGGAAATGCCATCTAGCTCTGCACTTGATTCACCCTCTGTTATGAGTAATTTTGCGACACTTACTCCTGCTATTAAATCTGATATGTCGCATGTTCTTGATGATGCCACTTCTGATATGTATGATGAAACTACTTCTATGCTTGATAATATTGTGCCACTAGGTGAATTTCTAGATGAACAAATTGCTAAGGTTAGGGAGAATGCAAATATTGAAACTGATAATATTTATGAAAGTGATGATGAAGATTCTCCCCCTAGATATGATTTGCCTGTTATTCCTGAGGGTTATGTTATGGATGAAGAAACTGCTAGAGACATTCTTGCTTGCAACGATAGATATGATCTTAAGATATTATTAGCTAAGGTGAAAGAAAAGTCTTTGAATGCTAGAATGAAATGTGACCCTGCTTTGGCTACTTCACCTATCTTTGTTACTGATAAGGATTATGATTTCTCTGTTGATCCTGAGTTAATTATTCTGGTTGAATCTGATCCTTTCCATGGCTATGAATCTGAAACTGTTGTGGCACATCTTACTAAGTTGAATGATATAGCCACCCTGTTCACCAACGAGGAAAAGATCCTTTATTACTATATCCTTAAGTAATTTCCGTTCTCGTTAAAGGGTGATGCTAAGACTTGGTTTAATTCTCTTGATCCTGGTTGTGTGCGTAGTCCCCAGGATATGATTTATTACTTCGCTGGTAAAAAAAATCCTGCTCATACGAAACAAGCTGCCTTACGGGAAATATATAATTTTCTGCAAATTGAAGAAGAGAGTCTCCCACAAGCTTGGGGGAGGCTTCTCCAATTACTTAATGCTTTGCCTGATCATCCTCTTCAGAGGAATGAAATACTTGATGTCTTTTATAATGGACTAACCGATGCTTCCGGAGACCACCTGGATAGTTGTGCTGGTTGTTTTTTCAGGGAAAGAACAGTTGATCAAGCTGAATTACTATTGAATAATATGTTGACCAATGAAAATAATTGGACACTTCCTGAACCAGCCCCTAAGCCAAATCCGAAGAAAAGGGGTGTTATGTTTATCAGTCCTGAAGATATGCAAGAGGCAAAAAAATCTATGAAAGAAAAAGGTATTAAAGCTGAAGATGTTAAAAATTTACCGCCTATTAAAGAAATACATGGTCTTGATAACCCGACACAGGTAGTAAAGGTAAATTCTCTTTATAGATTTTATGAAGGTGATAATCCTCGTTATAAGTCTGCTAGCCAATGCTTAGATGAGTTTGATAATTTTATTGTGAAACAAGAAGACTTCAATTCTTATGTTGGTAGACAATTGCAACGTAATGCTTATATGATTAAAAACTTGAGTGATTATATGTCTAGAGTTAAAGGTGAATTGAAACTCATTAGTAAACATGCTTCTATGGTTACCACTCAAGTAGAAATAGTACTTAAGGCTCAGAATGATTTGCTTAATGAATTAAATAGTAAGAATAATGACTTTGCTGTTAGAGTTGCAACTTGAGGGGGTAAAGTGACTCAGGAACCCTTGTATCCTGAGGGCCATCCTAAGAGAATTGAGCAAGATTCTTAGAGAGCTAACTTAGATGCACCTAGTTCTTCTAAGAATAAGAAAAAGAAAAATAGTAGGACTTTGCAAGCTTCTAGTGAACCTATAGCTGACACACATGAGAATCCCAATGATATCTTTGTTTCTGATGTTGAGACACAATCTGGTAATGAACTTGAACCTACTGATAATGTTAATGACGATGTTCATGATGATGCTCAACCTAGCAATGATAATGATGTAGAGATTGAACCTGCTGTTGATATTGATAACCCACAATCAAAGAATCAACGTTAAGATAAGAGAGACTTTGTTGCTAGGAAGCACAGTAAGGAAAGAGAACCATGGGTTCACAAACCCATGCCTTTTCCTCCTAAACCATCCAAGAAAAAGGATGATGAGGATTTTGAGCGCTTTGCTGAAATGATTAGACCTATCCTTTTGTGTATGCGTTTGACTGATATGCTTAAAACAAATCATTATGCTAAGTATATGAAAGATATCATTACCAACAAAACAAAGATACATGAAGTTGAAATTTCCACCAGGCCCTCCAATTACACTTTTAAGGGTGGAATACCTAAGAAATTAGGAGATCCAGGAGTACCTATGTCGGATTCAGGGCTCTGCAAAACCCGTCAAGTTCGAACACAGGGGCGTGAACGAAGATCTCTCCCACTCTCGTCTACCTAGCGCCTTGCTCTCATCGCGGTGGAAGGATTCAAGCAAACAATGAACACGACACACAAGAGTTTATCTAGGTTCGGGCCACCGCGTGGTGTAAGACCCTACTTCCTGCTTTTGTGGATTAGCCTCGGGCGAGCCGGGATACAAGCCAGTACAGAGGTTCCTGGGCTCAGGAGGTGAGCTCAGGAGGGTCAGGAGGCTAGTGTTCTTGCTCCTTGTATGGTGGCAGAGTGTCTCGGTCCGTCCCCTTTGCAGTGGGAGTTCTAGCTACTTATATAGGCGGCCACGATCCTCTTCCCCCGAAATGTTTAGGCGGGAAGGGATCCCACAACGGCCAATTTTGAGCGGGAACACAAGGACGTTCCTACCCTGACAAAAGCAGTCTTCGCGTGCAAAAGGATCAGGTGATGACGCGGTGGTGGGATCGACGATGACATCCTCCTTGTTGTCTTTGCGGTCTTCGGTCTCGTTGCACCAATGAGGAAACCTTTGCCCCGCTCCTCAGGAACTCGCGGCTGCGCTGTCCCCCTTGCACCGAAATGGTAACTGCGCCGCTGATGCATGCTGGCACCCGCTGGCGCGATGTGTCACTGCTAATATCACTGCCTCCTCCTGAGGCATGCTTGGCCTTGGATTCTCTGCCCCTCCGGAGCACCTTGCTGAGGCTGCCCCTAAGGAGGTCTTGACGTCGCTCTCCTCGCGAGGCTTCGCTCCCTCGCGAGGGTCTTGGGCAGCTGGTTGATCAGCTGGGCCGTACCATGCCGTAGTAGGAGCTTGTCACGGCCCGCAGACAGACAAGTCTGGGTACCCTAGTTCCCAGTACGCCAACAGTAGCCCCCGGGTCCAAGGCGTGCGCAGAGTTGGCTTCGGGGCGAAGCCTTAGTCGAGGGCGAAGCGCTGCAGGCCCAAAGGCTGCGGGCCAGGCTGGTGTGCGGGGGTTGGATGGGACGTGGGCGGCCCCGCCTCCCACGCAGTCTTGGTAGTCATGCGCCTTGCCAATCGCACGACCGGTAGGGCTTCTTGCTGCCGCCTCTGCTTTCTGCCTCCCAATCGCTCCCTTTCTCTGCTTACCATCATGCTACGCAAGGCGAAGATGAGGGGGGATGGCCAGCCTGCCGCGTCGCCGCCGGGGCTCGAGCCGACGCTGGGCCGCTCCGCCATAGTGAGCCAGGAGGGTCTGGACAAGGTGCGTCGCGCCTTGGCCGATGCATCTAACGAGTGGGGGCCGACCCGGGTCTGGCTTGCTTCCCAGCCGGTGGTGGAGCTTGGTGCTAACGACATCCAGCTTCATCTCCACGCTATCCTCGGGGGTCTCCTTCCCCCTTTCTTCGCCTTCTTCTACACAGTGCTCACGCATTACCAGATTCGGGCGTTACACCTGGACCCTGGGTCCATCATCCTGCTTTCCGGCTTCGCGTTCCTGTGTGAAGCTTTCGTTGGCGTTTCCCCTTCCGTGGCCTTGCTTCGCCACTTCTTCGCTCTCTCCTTGGTTGACGGGGGGCAGCGCTCGGGGTGTGTGTCATTGCGCACGATGGAAACGACTGCTGCCTTCGGAATTGACTTCTCGCTTCACCCAACCACAGAAGGGTTTCGCCGACAATGGGTGTCCGTTGACGCCGCCGTGTACAGCCCCCAATTCCATCTTCCTGATGCGCCGGCGGTGCCGAACTCGGGCTGGGGGCATGAGGCCCTTTCAGATCCACGGGCGGAGCCTGTGATGCGCCGACTGGCCAACCTGAGGAAGAGCGGGTTGACCCTGGCGATGGTGGTGAGGGACTTCCTTGTCCTCCGCGTCGCCCCGCTCCAGCGCCATTCCAACCCGATGTGGGTTCTAGATGATCGCGCGCATCTTCAGCGGAAGCAGCTCCCTCCTGATACGCTCTAGGGGCTGATGCGGCTGCTCGTTGGTGGAGTGCCTAAACTTCGCCCTAGTTCCGCGGTTCCCTTGTACTTGGCTCCAATAGCCGGAAGGGCCCTCACTGAAAGGATGCCCCCTTTGATGCATGGGGGATGATCCCGGGAGGCACCCCCTATCCTTGCGACGATTCCTCGGTGGTATCCGGGCTCGCGAGCCCGTCCTTCCCTTCCGGGCGGACGCACCTGGCGGAGCCCCTGGCCTGGGGTCGACTCTGTCCCTGGAGCGAGTGGACGAAGCTCAGGCGTCGGTGTTGGCGGAGGTGGCGGAAGGTGCTGAGGCGCCGCTGGTTCCTGAGGCAGCCAAGGGGGAGGCGCAGCGGCCTCTGGTCGAGGCGAGTCCGGGAAGCGCCACCTCAGGAAGCGGGGCGCCGGCCGCGGGCGCATGCTGCTACCTTGCTCCGGGACTAGGCATACCTGCCTCAAGCAGCCTCCAGTCGTCCTTCGCGACGCTAGGCAAGAGGCGGATGTTGAGTAGCATCTTCGGCCCTGCCCCAAGGGCCGTGAAGAGGATGAAGCTGACCGTACCAAGCAGGTGCGTGTCCTTCGGCTCTCCCCATCCTTCTCAATGCGGTTCTGCTGACCTATTGCTCCGCACGGTCTCTCCCGCTTCGTCCTCGAGTCACCCGACGAGACCTGCAGGAGCCTCCGCTTGCATTCCTTCTCCGGACCATGCTGGGCCTTCGGGAGGCCTCGCGCAGGCTCTTGAAATCATGCCCGGGTCCTATCGCACAGGTTGTGCTCCCAGCCCCCAAGCGTCCTTGGGGCAAGGCAGCTCTTGGTACATCGGGAGCCCGCTCCGTGTCCCGGGTCTTGCCTTCACCATGGGTCAGCAAGCTCTTGAGGCAGCTCGAGAAACTGTCCGCCCGCTAGGACCACGCCTGCTCCTTGCGCTGGAAGTACCGCGCGCCCCCGGGGCTAGCCCCGAGGCACACGTTGAACACGAGGGAGAGGGGGAGCCCCCTTTGGGCGATGCGGGTGCCGGGGACGAGCCCGGTCATCTTTTGGAACTGGCAATGCGCCGGAGCGTGGTCCGCCATGACCTTGTGCGGGAGGCGTCGGACGCCCTAAAGCGTCCCGAGGTTGAGGTTGCTGAAGTAGATGAGCGCGTTGAGGCCGAGGGTCTGCTTCTAGCGAGGGGTTGGCACCAGCTGAGGACCGCCGTCAACCTGAGCCAGTTTCAGCACGAAACCGCCTTAAGGAAGGCGGAAGCGTCGGCCGCCGCGGCTCAGGAGGCTTGCGACCGTGCCCTGAAGGAGGCCCGAGACACCGATCGCTGCTGCGCGGCCGCGGAGGAGCATGAGCGCGAGCTCGAAGCCTCAAACACCACGCTCGAGCGCCAGGTTCGTGCTCGAAGGGTTGCCCTTGTACACCTGTGGTTGATGATGATAGCTCAGCGGGCCTCCCGGCACGGGAAGAGGCGCTGGCACTTGAGGCGATGGAGCTGAGTATGCAGCCCGAACGCCTGGAGACGATGGAGCACCAACTAGCCGAGGGCGAGGGCAACCTTGATGATCGTGAAGTCATCGTGAAGAAGGCTACCAGGGAGGCAGAGCATCTCCGAAAGGATTACCGCGAGAATCTGGGGCTTCACGAGACTCGCTTTGCTGACAAGCGCAAGGAGCTTCAGAAGGAGATCATCGCACTTAAGAGCAGACTAGCGGGTGCCGAGCGTCGCCTGTAGGTCTCGGAGAAGGCTCGCGTTGCAGTCGAGTGTCGCGAACGGGCGTCGAAGAAGGCATGTGCCGAGGCGGAACGCCGTGAGCAAGCGTCGGAGAAGGCTCGCGCCACCGTCAGGGCGGAATTGTCCTGCTTTCACCAGCAAGTGGAGGACATTTCCACCCTCGCGGCTCGAACTTCTGAGGAGGCCGCACGAGTCCGTGGGATGCAGCACACCCGCTCGGAGATGTTTGAGGCCTTGCGGCACCGGACCAGCCGGGGCCTAGGAGAACTTCTTGGCTCGGGGGTCGCAGGCCCCCTGGTTAATGATGACGTCGGGTATCTCAGGTTCTTTACCAGGGTGGTGGAGCGTCTTGAAGGCGGGGTCAGGAAGGCTCGACAACTCGTCGAGGAGCAAAGCCGTGATGTCCTAAGGAGCGTGGTTTCCCGCATCTTCGGCAACTTGCACCGTCTTGACCCTCATACGGACTTCGAGGCCCTGCTGGAGCCTGCGCCTGAGGCAGTCGCCGGCCCCTCGGAGAATTGGGTGAGCGACCATGTGGACGCGTTGGTGACAGAGCTCGTTCCGGCTATCGAGGATGCGCCGGTGCCTGAGGGGAGCGACACCGACAGTTCTGACGAAGGCGTCGATGCTTAATCCAGTTCCTGCTGTAAATTTGTTTTTGGTTGTGGCTCCAGAGCCGGGTGAGATGGGTGTCACAAGGCTTAAACTTTTGATGATGTAATTGAACACTGTAAGGATGGGTTTTTAGGCACTCCCTTGCTTGTTCCTGAGGCTGTGGCTTTAAGCCCTTGTCGCGTGTCAGGAAGGAGCGCCCGCCGACCTCGTCCGGGCGCGCCTCGCGAGTACCTGCCTTGAGCGCAAGAGTGGTTGGCGGTCCAACCGCGGACCAGACAGAACATACGCCCACGCCTCGGCCCCTGGTCGTGAGGAGTGACAGGGCGGGGTTGCGGACGTAGCCCAGCTCGGCTGAGCAAAATGAAAAAATGGAATGGCGAGGAAACACGGCGGAAATCGCAAAACACAGACGAAAATTCTCCCTTTTATTCAAGAAACGGGTGGCGCGGTGGCGAGATCGGCTTGAGCAAGCGGATATAGATAGAGCAGATGCGGATAGCAAAAGGAGGGGTCGCGTCCGGCCCCTGAGCAGGTCTTCAGTCTTCTCCCCAGCGCGGAGCATAGGGCTACCACCGGCGGATGTGGGCATAGCCATTGGGGGGTAGTGTCGATGGCCAGCGCGGAGCATGGTGCTTCCACTCGGCGTGGGAGGGATCCCCCGAGGTCCTAGGGCGACGCTCCGGAGACTCCGGGGCGTGTACAGCCCCACTCATTATTACGTGAGAGTGTCACGGGCGGAGATCTTCTGACGTGCCCGCCCCTTCGCTTTGAGGGCTCCGCCCCGCACTAGTCCGCTCCCTCATGAACTCACCCGAAGGCGGCATTCATGAAGTGGGACACTGCGCATGATGGGGTGATGGGACCTTGGCCATAGGCCCCCCTCCGAGCACCAGGCGCGCCGCTCACACGATCTCCGAGCGCGCTTCGCCCCTGAGGGCTAACGTCGCTCAGAGACGCGGCGTCCTGAAGTGTGAGGGGGACCCCGCCCTACCCACGCTCCTAATGGCCCCTGAGCCCTTCCCGATCAGGGTCGGGCCCAGCGGGTATGGGATTTTGTGAGCAGGGGGACGGAGCCGCGGTCTTGTGCCCTCCTAGTGCGCGTAGGATGGGCTGCCGTACCGCCTCCAGACGCACCCTCTGCAGCCCGGGGGATGGTACGCTAGGAGGCACGGCATCTTGAGGTTGAATGGAGAGGGGAGAAAGCCCCTCCCCGCGCGCATCGTACCCGCCGCCAGCGAGCCCCTGGTGAAATCCAGGGCGGGCTCATGCGCGACGGGTCACACGGGGGGCGGGGCGGGGGGGGGGACGAGGGCCTGACCCGGGCCTTCCCTTCCCTTTCTGTCTTGACGTGGCAACCAGAGTAGCCTCCTGGCCTGCCGAGGCCCGGGGCCAGAGATATTGTTGGCATGTGGCCTACGGCTGGTGATGTGAGTGCCGGCCCTCGCAGGCACCTATGCGCGTCTCATTCGCGCTCCATGGCCATGGGCGATGATGATGAAGGATTGAGGGCTAAGAGCGGGGGATCTGCCTCCCGACATTCCGCTCCTGAGCCCCCTTATGCCAGCGCCTGGTTGCATCCGGCGTTCGGCGTAGTCCTGGGGTCGCCCCCTGGTGGCTCCTTGATGAGGGTGGTTCCTGAATACAAAGGGCTTCGAGGCAGAGGAGCGGCGTCATATGTAGGGTTCAGCGGATCAGACCCCATGCCGCCCTCGTAGGTTGCCGCGGGTCTTCACCATACGGGCGACCGGGTGTGGCTGGGGCGGCACCCGGTCCCCGACGTCGTCATGTGGAAGCAGAATGGCTCGGCTCCGGTGCTGGCGGCGTCGAGGAGCTCGGCCACCCTGAGGAGTAGCGCGTCGTGGCCGCGATCGAGCAACCGGCACCTTAGCAGTTCCCTTCTCACCAGTATCGCGGTCCTCATGTTCGCCATTTCGCGCCGGTCCCTTGAGCTTACCTCCGCGTGCTCGGTGGCCCGTGCTGCCGCACGGCCTTGGCGTCGAGTGGGCGGCGGATGCTGCCGGTCCTCTAGCGGTGGGTTGGTGATTCTCATCGTGCCGTCGGCCCCAATCAAGGACGAGTGGCGGCGAGTCCCGCGGCCGAAGGGCGATGCCTGAGCGGCGTGGACGCCACAGGCTTCCGCACGCGTCTACTATGCCTCTGCCATCGTGGACGCGGTTTGTTGGAGCTGGGCGATGCGGGGTTGATGGACGAGAGCGGGGCGAGGTCGTCGGAGAGGCGAGATTTCGACACGCCCCCTACCTGGCACGCGAAATGTCGGATTCAGGGCTCCGCAAAACCCGTCAAGTTCGAACACAAGGGTGTGAACGAAGATCTCTCCCAATCTCGTCTACCTAGCGCCTCGCTCTCGTCCCGGTGGAAGGATTCAAGCAAACAACGAACAAGACACACAAGAATTTATCCAGGTTCGGGCCACCGCGTGGTGTAAGACCCTACTTCCTGCTTTGGTGGATTAGCCTCGGGCGAGCCGGGATACAAGCTAGTACAGAGGTTCCTGGGCTTAGGAGGTGAGCTTAGGAGGGTCAGGAGGCTAGTTTTCTTGCTCCTTGTATGGTGGCAGAGTGTCTCGGTCCGTCCCCTTTGCAGTGGGAGTTGTAGCTACTTATATAGGCGGCCACGGTCCTCTTCCCCCGAAATGTTTAGGCGGGAAGGGATCCCACAACGGCCATTTTTGAGCGGGAACACAAGGACGTTCCTACCCTGACAAAAACAGTCTTCGCCTGCAAAAGGATCAGGCAATGACGCGGTGGTGGGCTCGATGATGACATCCTCCTTGTCGTCCTTTCGGTCTTCGGTCTCGTTGCACCAATGAGGAAACCTTTGCCCTGCTCCTCGGGAACTCACGGCTGCGCTGTCCCCCTTGCACCGAAATGGTAAGTGCGCCGCTGGCGCGCGCTGGCACCCGCTGGCGCGTGATACGTCCAAAACGTATCTATAATTTCTGCTTGCTCCATGCCCTTTTTATGTGATATTGCTATGAAATTTATGCACTTCCATACACTTTTGATCATATTTGGACTAACCTACTAATGGTTGCAAAAGTGCACAATGTTCTTGTTTTACACTTTATTGTGTAGGAATTACTTGGAAATTGACAAAAACGCAAAAGGAGTCGTATTGGAGTAGGACTCTGACTTTCCTGAAATCTGTCTGAGAACGTTTTTTAAAGATGGTCACGTTCCGGCCCGAAGACGACGTCAAACGGAAAAAGTCTAGTTGCGAAAGTTGTGGGGAATTTCGAGGCGATGCTTCTGGATATAAAATTCGTCCAAATCGTAGCCGGACGGCCGAGTAAAGCCCATTTTACTGAGGCCCAAAATCTGATGACGGGAATCCGAGATTCTATATAAAGAGAGGAAACCTATGTCACCAAGGGCCACGAATTTTCCTCCTCCCGAGCCGCCGTCTTGGAGGGGAGGACCAGCACCATTGCAGCACCATCCACAAGGAAGAAGGGGGGCCAAGGAGCCGCTGCCCCCTAGGGCCGCCGCCGCCGCCGCGCCCCCAAGGGCCGCCGCCGCCGCCTCCATGGCTGCCGCCGGCCGTCTCCTCCTCGCGGGGCTGCACCTCTCCATCAACACCATCATGAACCTCCTCCTCACCATGTCCATGTGTGAGTAGTCTTCTCCGGGGCCGAGGGCTCGTACGTGTAGCTATGTGGTTATCTCTCTCTCCCATGATGTGATCTTCGTTGTGATCATAGGCTATGTTAATCTAGGATGATCCCATGATATTTCCCCTTCCTCTATGTATTGGATTGATGTACTCACTTGTCTTTATCTAGTATAATCCCCGAGACCAAGGTGACAGCGGTCTATTGGACATGGATTAGAAAAATATTTTCATGAGTGATTTCCTCTCTTGTGTGTTGATTGAAGATTGAGAGTCTCTTGGTGCTTGTCTTTGACTATCCTTTAGATATGTTGTGGTGATTGTGGGACTCTCTTTGGATGGCCGCGGTGACATTGGGAAATCCTTAGATTGAGAACTACGAACTTTGAGGTGTGCTTTTGTAGCCCTACATAATTCTCGTCCTCTCTTGACCACGAAGGAATGACCTCCGGGTGCGTCTCCATTGCATGTTTTATGGGAAATATCATGTGATTCGATTATGTTAATGTTGTTGGGAGTTGCCACTAGTGAAAGTATGATCCCAAGGCCTTGTTTCCACCATTGCAATACCATTTGTGCTCCCGTTTACCACTTGTTTGCTTGCTGCACTTTTTATTAGAGATTTATATTACTTTCTTTTGCTATCCATATCACTTGCCATTTAACATCTTTTCGCCGAACTAGTGCATCTATACAACTCCTAGTTGTATTAGGTGTGTTGGGGACACAAGAGACTTCTTGTATCTTAGTTGCAGGGTTGCTTGAGAGAGACCATCTTCAACCTCTACTTCCCTGAGTTCGATAAACCTTAGGTCATCCACTTGAGGGAAATTGCTGCTGTCCTACAAACCTCTGCGCTTGGGGGCCCAACATAGGCTACAAGAGTAGAAGCGTGTGTAGACATCAGCGCGATGCGTCACTGCTGATATCACTGCCTCCTCCTGAGGCAGGCTTGACCTTGGATTCTCCGCCCCACCGGAGCACTTTGCTGAGGCTGCCCCTGAGGAGGTCTTGACGTCGCTCTCCTTGCGAGGCTTGGCTCCCTCGCGAGGGTCTTGGGCAGCTGGTTGATCAGCTGGGCCGTACCAGGCCGTAGTAGGAGCTCGTCGTGGCCCGCAGACAGGCAAGTCTGGGTACCCTGGTTCCCAGTACGCCGACAACCTACTATACCTTGCTCCATAAAAAGAAACTATGTTAAAACTACTTTGTGTGATCTTGGAGCCAGTGTTAGTGTTATGCCTCTCTCTTTATATCGTAGACCTAACTTGAGTAAGTTGATACCTACTGAAATATCTTTGCAAATGGCCAATATATCAACTGCTATACCTGTCGATATTTGTGAGGATGTGCCTGTTGTGGTTTCTAACGTTACTATTCTAACGGACTTTGTTATCCTTGATATTCCCGAGGACGATAGTGTGTCTATTATCCTTGGTAGACCCTTTTTGAATACTGCAGGGGCTGTTATTGATTGCAACAAAGGCAATGTCACTTTTCATGTCAATGGTAATGAGCATACTGTACACTTTCCGAGGAAACAACCTCAGGTCCACAATATCAATTCTATTGGTAAAATTTCAACTATTACTATTAGAGGTTTTGAATTTCCTCTTACTACTGTCAAGAAGACATATGATATTCTTATTGTTGGGGAAATACATATCCCCATTGAGGTAACCTAGTGTTTTTTGAAAATTCTCCGGTTTCATGTTATTCGGAAAGATTTTATTAACAAGACTTGATCAACCTTGTTAATGGACTCCTTTTGATGAGCATGAGATAGGTGAATCTAGATAGCACAACTTTCTGTATCCTCCTTTTACTTTATGTTAATTGGATTAAATAAAGCAAAAATAGTATTTTCTGTCTATTTCCAGACTTATTCATGCAATAAAAAAATACCCCGAAAATAAAAGTTCTCCAAATACCCTGAAAATGGAAAATGATTTTTTCTAGAATATTTGCGAATATTTTGGCACAGAGAACATAGCAGGGGGAGCCAACACCTGGCCACGAGGGTCCAGGGCGCGCCCACCCTCACTGGGCGGGCCCCTTGCCTCGTGGGCCCCACGTGGTCCCCCTCCACTAATTCCTACACACACACTCCTTCCTCCCAAAAAAAATCACTATCCAGCTCAAGCACGAGTTCTAGCTCATCTTGCTGCCATTTTCGATCTCCTTGCTCAAAGCTCAATTCACAAAACTGTTTGGGGAGATTGTTCCTTGGTATGTGATACATCTCCAACGTATCTATAATTTTTGATTGTTTCATGCTATTATTTATGATGTTTTGGATGTTTAATGGGCTTTGTCATACACTTTTATATTATTTTTGGGACTAACCTACTAACCCAAAGGCCCAGTCCAGATTGTTGTTTTTTGCCTATTTTAGGGTTTTACAGAAAAGGGAAATCAAACAGAGTCAAAACGGAATGAAACCTTCGGGAGAGATATTTTTGGAGAAAATCACGCACGGGAGACTTGAGAACCATAGAGTAGGGCATATGTGGTGCCCACTAGGGTGGGGGCGCGCCCCCTGCCTCGTGGGCCCCGTGTTTGGCCCCCGGTGCCCTCCTTCCTCCTATATATGCCTACATACCCCGAAACCATCAGAACAACAGAGAAAACCCTAGTTCCACCGCCGTAACCTTCTGTTCCCGTGAGATCCCATCTTGGGGCCTGTTCCGGAGCTCCGCCGGAGGGGGGATCTACCACGGAGTGCTTCCACATCATCATCACCGCCTCACCATGAGTTGTGAGTCGTTTACCACAGACCTTCGGGTCCATAGCTAGTATCTAGATGGCTTCTTCTCTCTCTTGGATCTCAATACAAAGTTCTCCTCGGTCTTCGAGGAGATCTATTCGATGTAATCTCTTTTTGCGGTGTGTTTGTCGAGATGCGATGAATTGTGGGTTTATGATCAAGATTATCTATGAGAAATATTTGGTTCTTCTTTGAACTCTTTATGTATGATTATAATATCCTTGCAAGTCTCTTCGAATTATTGGTTTGGTTTGGCCTACTAGATCTATAGTTCTTGCAATGGGAGAAGTGCTTGGCTTTGGGTTCAATCTTGCGGTGTCCTTTCCCAGTGACAGTAGGGGCAGCAAGGCATGTATTGTATTTTTACCATCGAGGATAAAAAGATGGGGTTTATATCACTGAGTTTGAATTTATCCCTCTGCATCATGTCATCTTGCTTAAGGCGTTACTCTGTTCTTATGAACTTAATACACTAGATGCATGATGGATAGCGGTCGATGTGTGGAGTAATAGTAGTAGATGCAGAATCATTTTGGTCTACTTGTCTCGGACATGATGCCTATATACAATGATCATGCCTAGATAGTCTCATAATTATTTCCTTTCTATCAATTGCTTGACAGTAATTTGTTTACCCGCCGTAGAATATCGCTATCATGAGAGAAGCCACTAGAGAACACTATGGCCCCCGGGTCTATTCTCATCATATCAATCTACAATCTACTTTACTTTTCCGCTTTTACTTTCTGTTCTTATAATAAAAAATACCAAAAATATCAAACTATCATCTCTATTAGATCTCACTTTCATAAGTGACCGTAAAGGAATTGACAACCCCTTATCACGTTGGCTACGAAGTTCTTATTTGTTTGTGCAGGTGCGAGGGACTCGCGCTTGGTCTCCTACTGGATTGATACCTTGGTTCTCAAAAACCAAGGGAAATACTTACGCTACTGTGCTGCATCACCCTTTCCTCTTCGAGGGAATACAACGCAAGCTCGAGAAGTAGCAAGAAGAATATCTGGCGCCGTTGCCGGGGAGGCTTACGCGAAAGTCATATACCAAGTACCTATCACAAACCCTTATCCTTCGCATTACATTTTCTGCCTCTCGTTTTCCTCTCCCCCACTTCACCCTTGCCGTTTTATTTGCCCTTTTTCTGCCGTGTGTTATTTGTTTGCTTGCCTCTTGTCTGCATGTGTGTTGCTTGCTTGCTTGTCATCATGTCTAGCACACCTATCATTATCAACACTCCCGAGAGTGAGATCCTCAACTTTAAACAAAGGGAGGAAGAAAACTTAAAAGATGCCTGGTATAGAATTTGCAATGCTCAAAATAGATCTACTAGGAAGCTTTCCACTTCCGTGCTTCTTCGCAATTTTTATGTTGGCATAACTCCGTGGAATAGATTTATCCTAGATACCATTACCGGAGGGAATTTCTTGGGTAGCCATACTTTTGATTCTTATAATGCTATGACTGAATTATTGGGCTCACCACCTCTTATGGTTAATGGGACCGTTTTAACTTTGGAGCATGTTATGCAAAGGTTAGAAATCATTGAAAACAAAGTTGCTACGGTAGAACTGGTAGAGAACTTGGATAGGAAAATCCATAATGAAATTACCCAATATGGATCCAAGGTAGGAGTTGTTCTGAAAATTCTTAAGGAAAAGGAACCCATAGTTAAAGAAAAGCTAGATCAGGATTCTACTAGAATCAATAAGCTTGAGGATATAATTACTAATGTGGGTTCTGCTCCTTCTGCTATAAAAACCACTCCAAATACTTCTACCACTAAATTATCTAAGTTCATGTATGTTCCTAAAGACAAGGGTGAAACGTCTAGTAAAGGAATCGTGGATCTCAAATCCATAAGTGTTCACCCTAATTTACATACTTTTGCAAGAGACCCTTTTGACACTTTAGAATTTCTTGATTTTTTGCCCAAAAGTTTGATTATCAATAGGGAGAAAGAAGTGCCTAATAATCACAAGTCCTTAATTAAAGAATTGCCGTCCAAGGGTGGCAATACCTAGATCTATCCATGTATCGTGCCTAGCTAGGGGCGTAAAACGGTAGCGCTTGTTGGGAGGCAACCCAATTTTTTTTTGCTTCTGTTTAGGAATAAATATTGCATCTAGCTTCTTTTTAGATGTGGTTTTGTGTTTTGTTTAGTGTTTGTGCCAAGTGGAACCTTTGGGAAGACTTGAGTGAAGTTTATGTGATCTTGCTGTGAAAAACAGAATCATTAGCGCTTGCAAGAATGGTCATCAAATTTTACTGGAGCATGCTATTTAGTTGATTCTTTTTTATGATGATTAATAGACAAATTCCTCACGTTTACCAATTTAGTTTGAATTCTTTGGAGTCACAGAAGTATGCGAAACCTGCAGATTACTACAGACTGATTCTGTTTTTGACAGATTCTGTTTTTCGTGTGTTGTTTGCTTATTTCAATGCATCTATGAGTAATATTGGGAAGTATGAACCATAAAGAAGTTGGAATACAGTAGGTTTAACACCAATATAAACAAAGAATGAATTCATTGCAGTACCTTTGAGTAGAGGTTTGCTTTCTTATACTAACGGAGCTCACGAGATTTTTGTCTAAGTTTTGTGTTGTGAAGTTTTCAAGTTTTGAGTATTACTTTGATGGACTATGGAACAAAGAGTGGCAAGGGCCTAAGCTTGGGGATGCCCAAGGCACCCCAAGTAAAATTCAAGGACAACCAAAAGCCTAAGCTTGGGGATGCCCCGGGAAGGCATCCCCTCTCTCGTCTTCATCCATCGGTAACTATACTCGGAGCTATATTTTTATTGGCCACATGATATGTGTTTTACTTGGAGCGTCTTGTATAATTTGAGTCTTTGCTTGTTGGTTTGCCACAATTATCCTTGCTGGACACACCTATTTGAGAGAGTTAAATATGGCCTAGGAATTGTTAGAACACTCTATGTGCTTCACTTATATCTTTTGAGTTGAATAGTTTTTGCTCTAATGCTTCACTTATATCCTTTAGAGCACGGTGGTGATAATATTTTGAAGAAATTGTTGAACTCTCATGCTTCACTTAGATCCATTTGAGAGTCTATTAAAACAGCATGGTAATGTGCTTAGGCTATAAAACTAGTCATCACATGATAGACATCCAATATCAATGTAGTAAAAACTTTCACACTAAGTGCATTGAATATGATGAGAAGTTGGATGCTTGATAATTGTTTTCAGATATGAGGATAGTGATATTAGAGTCATGCTAGTGGAGTTATTATGAAATTGAGAAATGCTTGTGTTAAAGTTAGTGATTCCCGTAGCATGCACATATGGTGAACCGCTATGTGACGAAGTTAGAGCATGAGGTATTTGTTAAATGTCAACCTTTATGTGGAGGTCGGGGGCACGCGATGGTTAACTCCTACCAACCTCCCCCCTAGGAGCATGCGTTGATTGCTTTGTTTTGATGACTCATAATTTTTTGCAATAAGTATATGAGTTCTTATGACTAATGTTGAGTCCATGGATTATACGCACTCTCACCCTTCCGCCATTGCTAGCCTCTCTTGTACCGCGCAACTTTTGCCGGTACCATACACCCACTATATATCCGTCCTCAAAACAGACACCATATATATTCCTCAAAATATCCACCATACCTACTTATCATGGCATTTCCATAGCCATTCCGAGATATATTGCCATGCAACTTTCCACCGTTCCGTTCATATGACACGCATCATATTGTCATTTTGCCACGCATGATCATGTAGTTGACATTGTGTTTGTGGCAAAGCCACCATGCATAATCTTTCATACATCTCACTCTTGATTCATTGCACATCCTGATACACCGCTGGAGGCATTCATATAGAGTCAAATTTGTTCTAGTATCGAGTTGTAAATCAATAAAAGTGTGGTGATCATCATTATTAGAGCATTGTCCCATGTGAGGAAAGGCCAATAAAAAAAGAGATGGCCCAAAAAAAAATAGAGAGGGGCTAAAAAAAGAGAAGGCCCCTCCAAAAAATGAGAGAAAAGAGAGAAGGGACAATTGCTACTATCTTTTTCCACACTTGTGCTTCAAAGTAGCACCATGTTCTTCATGATAGAGAGTCTCATGTTTGGTCACTTTCATATACTAGTGGGAATTTTCATTATAGAACTTGGCTTGTATATTCCAACGATGGGCTTCCTCAAATGCCCTAGGTCTTCATGAGCAAGCAAGATGGATGCACACCCACTAGTTTCTTTTGTTGAGATTTCATACATATTTAGCTCTAGTGCATCCGTTGCATGGCAATCCCTACTCACTCACATTGATATCTATTGATGGGCATCCCCATAGCCCGTTGATACGCCTAGTCGATGTGAGACTATCTCCCTACTTTTTTTCTTCTCCACAACCACCTCTCTATTCCACCCATAGTGCTATATCCATGGCTCACGCTTATTTACTGCGTGAAAGTTGAAAGGTTTGAAAGAATGGAGTATCAAAACAAGTGCTTGGCTGAAATCGGGGATGTGCGTGATATGAATATTTTGTGTGATGAAGAGGGAGCATAGCCAGACTATATGATTTTGTATGGATAACTTTCATTAGCCATAGTATTTTGAGAAGACATGATTGCTTTGTTAGTATGCTTGAAGTATTACTATTTCTTATGTCAATATAGACTTTGGTCTTGAATCTTTCAGATCTGAACATTCATGCCACAATTAAGAGAATTACATTGAAAAACTATTTTGGTTAGCATTCCACATCAAAAATACTGTTTTTATCATTTATCTACTCGAGGATGAGCAGGAATAAAGCTTCGGGATGTTTGATACGTCTCGAACGTATCTATAATTTTTTATTGTTCCATGCTATTATTTATGATGTTTTGGATGTTTAATGGCCTTTGTCATACACTTTATATTATTTTTGGGACTAACCTACTAACCCAAAGGCCCAGTCTAGATTGCTGTTTTTGCCTATTTCAGGGTTTTACAGAAAATGGATATCAAACGGAGTCCAAAATGGAATGAAACCTTCGGGAGATATATTTTTGGAGAAAATCACGCACGGGAGACTTGAGAACCACGGAGTAGGGCATACGTGGTGCCCACGAGGGTGGCGGGCACGCCCCCCCTATAGGGCGCGCCCCCTGCCTCGTGGGCCCCACGTTTGGCCCCCGGTGCCCTCCTTCCTCCTATATATGCTTATGTACCCCGAAACCATCAGAACAACAGAGAAAACCCTACTTCCACTGCCGTAACCTTCTGTTCCCGTGAGATCCCATCTTGGGGCCTGTTCCGGAGCTCCGCCGGAGGGGGAATCTACCATGGAGTGCTTCTACATCATCATCATCGCCTCACCATGAGTTGTGAGTAGTTTACCACAGTCCTTCGGGTCCATAGCTAGTATCTAGATGTCTTCTTCTCTCTCTTTGGATCTCAATACAAAGTTATCCTTGGTCTTCGAGGAGATCTATTCGATGTAATCTCTTTTTGTGGTGTGTTTGGCGAGATCCGATGAATTCTGGGTTTATATCAAGATTATCTATGAGAAATATTTGGTTCTTCTCTGAACTCTTTATGTATGATTATAATATCCCTGCAAGTCTCTTCGAATTATTGGTTTGGTTTGGCCTACTAGATCTATAGTTCTTGCAATGGGAGAAGTTCTTGACTTTGGGTTCAATCTTGCGATGTCCTTTCCCAGTGACAGTAGGGGCAGCAAGGCACGTATTGTATTGTTGCCATCGATGATAAAAAGATAGGGTTTATATCACTGAGTTTGAGCTTATCCCTCTACATCATGTCATCTTGCTTAAGGCGTTACTCTATCCTTATGAACTCAATACACTAGATGCATGCTGGATAGCGGTCGATGTGTGGAGTAATAGTAGTAGATGCAGAATCGTTTGTGTCTACTTGTCTCAGACGTGCTGCCTATATACAATGATCATGCCTAGATAGTCTCATAATTATTCGCTTTTCTATCAATTGCTTGATAGTAATTTGTTTACCCGCCGTAGAATATCACTATCATGAGAGAAGCCACTAGAGAACACTATGCCCCCCAGGTCTATTCTCAACATATCAATCTACAATCTACTTTACTTTTCCGCTTTTACTTTCTGTTCTTAAAATAAAAAATACCAAAAATATCAAACTATCATCTCTATCAGATCTCACTTTCACAAGTGACCGTAAAGGGATTGACAACCCCTTATCGCGTTGGCTGCGAAATTCTTATTTGTTTGTGCAGGTGCGAGGGACTCGCGCGTGGTCTCCTACTGGATTGATACCTTGGTTCTCAAAAACTGAGGGAAATACTTACGCTACTGTGCTGCATCACCCTTTCCTCTTCGAGGGAATACAACGCAAGCTCGAGAAGTAGCAGTATGTGACTCCTCCATTGGTCCAATTAGTTTTTGTTCTAGTGCTTTATTTATTGCAAATTTTTGCTGTTGTGGTGACCTTGTTCTTGAGCTTGCATGTTAAATTACTTTGGTCCCAAGTAGTTCTAATGCATGATATAGCCTCTAGGCACTTGTAGGAGTCGTTGCTATCAATCTTGTTGAGTTTGGTTCACTTTTATCTTGAGTTACTAAAAATCTCAAAAAAATTCAGAGGGGGAAAATGATGAGGAGATTGTTGAGAGGCTCTTCCAGTAAAAGTTCAGAGGGTAAGCAGAAGGAAGAAAATAAGAAGCCCAAATATAATCTTCCTAGCACTGCGGAAGTTCGGTCGTCTGAATGGCCTTGTAATGAGTTCTTGGAAGCCGCCTGTCGGGGAAACTGATCGCCCACGAACACCTATGGGACCGGAGCCCCTTTCTCGGTACGACAAGGGGGCGAAGGATGCACAAAGAGCGGATCGAGGCGAGCACGCGAGCAGTTTACCCAGGTTCGGGCCGCACGGATGCGTAAAACCCTACTCCTGCTTTGGTTTGTATTGCGTTCTTGACTCGGGAGCGAGGAGAGCGTCAGGGTGCTCTAACCGCTAGCAAGTCCGAGCGTGAGAATGATCGATGTTCGGAACCCCTTCTACGTTGCGCATGGGCCTCCTTTTATAGGTCAAAGGGGTCACCGACAGGTGGCAACGCGGATGGGGGGTAAAACTGTAAAATGGGTGGTAGTTGGAACAGTGTTCGCATAGTGCTCTATACCTAACTCTGACGGCAGGGGACAAGGGCATTGATTGCCCGTCGCTGTCGCCCCAAACAGTGCAAAAAGCGTCCGTCAGGGCGCCACCGTCCGCCACGACGGTGGCCTAGTCATCGCATCTTGCCACCGTGTCCCCCAGGCTGCACAGCCTTCCGCCACGTGTGCCTGGAAGGGTCCCAGGACGACGCGTGGGCGGATGAGCTGGAGCGCGGGCACTTAGTGGAAGCTTGCCGCGGCAAGCGCCTTGCCGCGGTTGCTATCTTGTCGCGCCTGGGAGCTTGTCGCTCTCCGGGCCTTGCCGGGACGCGTGGCGCGTCGCGGCAAGTCTCTTGAAATGCTATGTTTGGCCTTCCCGGCAAGCTCCTCTTGCCAGGGTCTTGTGCCAAAGAAAGTGGTCTTGAGCCTTGAATGGTCTTCCCGGCAAGCTCCTCTTGCCGGGGCCTTGTCTCTGGACTTGGATACTTTGTTCTTGAATGGCTCTAAAGGATCCACGAGGGGTCTTGGCGGTCGCCTAGCTAGCCCTACCGCGGGACGCTACAACTGCCCGTGCACAAGTTCAGGATACTAAGGTACCCCTACTTTAGTACACCGACAGGAGCCCCCGGGCCTGGGCCACACACGGTGCCGAGCGCTGTTGGGCCAGGCCCAAAATAGTGCACGGGCCCGCGTGCGGCCTGCGGCACGCCGTATCCCACTCCATATCCACCGCGTCTCTCCCTAACGGCACGCGTCAATCGTGGCGTCGTGGGGGAGATCGTGGCCTGATTCTTTAATGGGTGCGGAACGTCCCCCTCTTCCCCCTTAAAAGTAGGGGAAACAGGGGCAGTTCCTTCCATTCGCCCGTTGCTTTCTCAATCTTCAGAAACCCCCGCCGCTCCCCTCCTCCCCGAAGGTCGAAAGAGAGCAGCTCCCCGCTCCCTCCGCCGCCACCAGCATCACCAGCGCCGACGACCTCCCCCGCCGTCCCCGCCATGGCTCCGAAGGGCGAGAAGGCGAAGGCCGCGAAGTCCACCGAGGCGCTGCGGCTAACAGCAATGCGAAAGAAGATGGCGGTCTTCCTGCCGAAGCTAGACGCGGAGGAGCTGAAGGAAACCTTCTACCTCTTCTGGTCGAGGGAGACAAAGGCGCATCCGCGCACCAAAGTACTCCCCGCCGTGGCCTGCGAGATGTTCCCGGGTCGCTATGCCTTTTTTGCTCTGTTCTTCTACTGCGGGCTCTGCCCGCCCTTCTCGGAGTTCTTCTACGACATCATGAATACCTACGGGTTTCATCTCCTTGACTTCACCCCCAACGCCGTCTTGACCATGGCCATTTTCGCACATCTGTGCGAAAATTTTGTCGGAGTTTACCCCAATGTAGCTCTTTTCCGCCATTACTTCATACCTAGAGTCGAGGCAGGGTCGCCTCTATCTGGCGGGATCTCTTGGATCTCTAGGACCCATAAGAAGGAGGTGTACTTGGCGGGGGAGCTCCGCGGCAAGTGGGACGAGTGGAGAGCCAACTGGTGTTGGATCATGGAGGATGACCCGCAGCCATTCACTTCCCGACGCCAAACCGCAGTAGTACGCGGCAATGACTGGAGTGACCTGGCTCCCGAAGACGACAAGCTGAAGATAGCCACCACCCGGATCCTTCGCCTCCGACAAGCCAGGCTCACTGTAGGCGCAGTCAGAGCAGACTTCCTCCACCGCCGCATCGCTCCCTTGCAGGAGAGGAAAAGGGCTGCTTGGGAGTTCGAGAATGCGGCAGACATCATGAGGCTGCGCGCGGGCCTCAATTACAACTTCACTGTCCTGGAGCTCAACGCAATGCTCCAAGCGCTATTTAAGTACGACTCCGCCCATCCTGAGTGGTTTGCGTTGCCGCCGGGCGTAGTTCCGCTGTGTAACAACTCTGTGCTCAGCGCCATCCGCGCGGTGATGCCGCTGTGCGATTCCCACGGGATCGACTCCACTTGGCGGGAACCTTCCGATGAAGCTGTGCAGACATTCTTCGACAACTTGGTGGAACTGCCAGTCGACGCCGACGAGAAGAAGGGCCTCACCCGCGACACCATAGACCAGGAGATGGCATATATTGCCACTAGGTTGGAAGAGGCAGCGGCAGCTAGGGCTGCGGGCGAGTTCGGGTACACGGTGGAGGAAGCGGACGCAGCGGAGGCGCTAAGCCTCGCCGAGGAGGAAGAGCTTCGCAAAGCGGGAAAGCTTGCCGGGCGACTCGCCGGGACAAGCGAGCCCACCGAGCAAGGCGTCGAGTCGAGCGGGCCCGTCGAGCAGGGCGTCGGGTCGAGCGATCCTGCCGAGGACTCGGGCAGCTCGCTGGGCCTTGGCTTCTCATCTTCCTCGTTGGGCAGCTCGCCACCACCAGCAAGTCCTCCAGCTCAGACAAGGAGGCGCCTCCGCAAGGCCGCCGACGTGGCGGGGCGGCAGGCGGGCCAGCAGCCGCAGCGCCGCCCGACACGCACAACCGCGACGAGCAAGGCCGCCAAGGGAGCGCCTCGTGCTTCAGCGGGCAACAGGAGGGGGGTCTTCCCGGACCGGTGCCCCTGCGCCTGCCGCCCCTCGCGCCTCGGCGGCAACCGGAGCGGGGTCTTCTCAGACCACGGTCCCTGCTCCCGCCAAGCGGCCGAGGGAGCCCACTCCTCCGCCTCCTCGTGTCGGTATGCGAGAGCCGGATTTTGACTTCTCCGCGCTCAGCTCCGACGAGGAGGAAGAAGAGTAAGTCTTCGCGATTCTTGTTTCCCTTTGATTTTCTGTTGATTCTTGTCTTGTATCTCTGAACCTGTTTTTTTTCTTCCAGGACCTTGGCTCAAAGGGCGGCGAAGAGGGCCAAGGTCCCGGTGATCGTCATCGAGGACGAGCCCGCCGCGTCTGCGAGGGGCGTGCCCGAGACGAGCTTGCCGGATCCGACGACTGGTCTTCGGAGCAGCCCCCAGCGTAAGTGTGGTTCACTTCCCGCTTGTCGGGCGCGCGTGTGTCTTCTATCCTTACTGATATTTTGTTTGTTGACCTGTGCAGGAGCAGAGCGGCAGCACCAGGAGCGTCAGGAGACCGCCCCTGACATGCCGCATGTCTCGACCACACCGCCAAGGGCGAGCCCCCCGGCAAGGGAGAACACCCCGCCAAGGGCTAGTACCCCGCCAAGGGCGAGCACCCCGCCAAGGGCGGGCACTCCACCGAGGGTGAGTACGCCGCCAAGGGATGGCGCCAGCGGCCCTCCGCCGGCGGGAGCTACCCCCACGCCGCCGAGGGAAAGCTCCCCGGCAAGGAACCCCGCCGAGGAGGAGGCCCGCGCAGGTAAACCCTTGGACTTTCCTTCTTTTGATTCTTCTTTTTTGGATATTTGCTTGACTATTTTTCTTTCTTTTTCTTTTCTTCTGTCAGACCCGTCCGCCGCAGAGCCGATGGAGACGGAGGTCGCCGTCGAGGAGGACGCGCGCGGCAATACTGGCGACGCCGCCGCTACCCAAGAGGCGGCCGGTGCTGACGAGCCCGCCGCCGACGAGGCTGCCAAGGCTGCTGGCGCGGTAGCTGAGGAGGGATCCGGCAGTCGCACTGACGGCCCTGAGGCCGCAAGAGCGTCAGACGCTGCGCCGGCTGCCAATCCCTCTGCTGCCGCGGCCGAGCCAGGCGCCTATCTGGAGGCCGGCAACGGAGTCTTCATCCAGCTCCCGTGGGCGTCCACGTCTAGGGCGCCTGCTGAGGGAGAGGTCTTTGACGGGGAGGTCCTTGCCTCCGTCGGATTGAAGCTCGTCGACGCGCCAAGCAGCAGCAGCGAGCCCGAGGAGGAGCGGCTGCTGCGGAGGCTTCTATCTCTCTATCGCGCCAGGCAGGCCAAGCTGGAGTCCCGAGAGGCTCTGGCCGCCAAGGCGGGCGCCGACTTGGAGAAGCGCGCCGAAGAGCTCCGAGCCAACAACCAAGCAGCTCTCCGATCCTTGGCGGAGGAGCGGGAGCAGCTTGCCGAGGCGCATCAGGCCTTCATTCTTGAGAAGGCTGAAGCAGAGGAGCAGCAACGTCTTGCCGCCGAGGAGTTGTCCCGGCGAGAAGGCGAACTGACGCAGCGGAAGGTCGACCTCGACAGTCATGAGGACGAGCTTGCCGCGCGTGAACAGTCTCTTGGCGGAGCTCTGCAGGAAGCGAAGGATGCTGCTGCGGCTGCCAAGACCGCCAAGAGGGACTTGGAGGCGAGGGTAGCGCAACTGGAGGCCAACCTCAAGACGAGCGGCGAGGAGGTTGCCTCACTGAAGCTGATGAGGGAGAAGGACGCCCACAGCCACTCCGAGCTGCAGGTCCACCTCTCCGACAAGGGCAAGGAGCTCGCCGTCGCCAAGGACTCCATCGCCGATCTGGAGTTGAAGCTGTCCACCCTCAGCACGAAGCTTGACGGCGCCAGAGAGCGGGAGGCGACCTTGAAGGAGGAGCTCAGGGCCGAGAAGGCGCTGCTGGACAGCGCTGCCATCTCCCAGAACAACTTCAGGCTGACGGTGGAGCACTGGACAGAGGGCCTTGTCGCTGCCGCCGCCGACATCGACAAGGAACTGGCAGAGCTGGGGGCGGAGCACCTCGGGTACTCCACCGACGAGAATCTCCATCACAGCGCCAAGTTAACTTTGTTCTTCAGGGGTGTGGCGACGGCCCTGCAGCAGCTCCGGGAAAGGATTCCAAAGCAGCTGGCGGATGAGTCACGCAGGATCTGCGCGGGGGCCCTCGAGAAGGTGTTGATGAAGATAGCGCACCGCAACCCCGGCCTCAACCTCACCAACGTCCTCAGGACCCTGCCGCCGGACGTTGACCAGGAGGCGCTCAAGGCCCTTGTCGCGCCTATCGTGAACAAGGTGGGCGGCATCAAGAGGGTCGAGGGCGACCGCGCGGATTAGTCTTGTTTACTTTCTTCTTTCCTTGTCGCTGCCAACCATGTTATGAACAATAGTCTATTAGGACTGCGACAAGCCACTTTGTAATATAACTCCATCTTAGACACTGAATGCAATGTTATTTCCTCTACTTGATTCCTTTGCTTTGTATGTTTTCACCCTACACTTTCAGGGAACTTGCCGGCGTAGGCACCTTTGCCGCGAGCGCTGAGTGCGGAACTTCAGCAGCCTGCTGGCAGTGCCGTTGCCGACAAGAAACCTTGTCGCAACTAGTCGCAGCACACTTAAACTGTTGAGCGAACTCAAAAACGAAGTAAGGGTGCGACACTTGTCGCAGCACACTTAAGCCGTTGAGCGTGCTCGAAACAAAGTAAGGGCGCGGCTAGCCGCGAGTTGGTTCCTCCGCGCACAGGTTTTCCATACAAAGTGCGGTCGTTCAAGGAAAATAACTTAGAAATTTAAAAATTTTGATTGCTCAAACTTTGGCAACTTAGCTTTTGTGCTGTTTGCTTCCCGGCAAGGCAGGGTTTTCTTGAACGGTGCCTGGTCCATACCACTATCTTCCTTCTCCCCCGGCAAACTTGTGCGCGAGGAAACCTTCCTCTGCTGGAGAAAGAAGGCAGAAGAGAGAATATAGATATGGAGCTCTCGGGCTCGTTATTGCTTACCGGAGGTAGGTGCTGCACAAAGTGTCAGATAGTACATGCAAGAAAATGAAAAGGCATGAAATGACAAGTTGTGTGATGCACATAAGCTTTATTGATGCACGGGGTCTGCGCCCGGCTTTGTACAAAGGATTACATGCAACAGCGGCAAGACTTGTACAAAAGGTGGTTGCCGAAACGGATCACGGCAACCGCGCCTTATGGGTAAAACTTGCGAAGATGCTCAATGTTCCAGGAGTTGCTCACCGGTAAGCCTTCTTCGGTCTCAAGGCGGACAGCGCCGGGCCTTGTGACTTGTTTCACCCGATAAGGGCCTTCCCACTTCGGCTTCAACTTGTTGGAATTCTTGGTGGACTGAACGTGCCGAAGAACAAGGTCGCCTTCCTCGAGACTTCTGGCTTTAACCTTGCGGCTATGATAGCGGCGCAAAGCTTGCTGGTATCGAGCAGCTCGTACAGCAGCCCGAAGACAGTTTTCCTCAAGGAGCAGCGCGTCATCTTGTCGCAGCTGCTCTTGCTCGAGCTCATCGTAAGCGAGCACTCGAGGCGACCCGTATACGAGTTCCGTGGGGAGAACTGCCTCTGCTCCATAGACAAGAGCAAAGGGTGTCTGTCCAGTGGCTCGATTTGGCGTCGTCCTGATCGACCAAAGAGCCGCTGGCAACTCCTCGATCCAGTTTCTTCCGCACTTGTGCAGCCTGTCGAAAGTTCTCGTCTTGAGTCCGCGCAGCACTTCAGCATTTGCCCTCTCCGCTTGACCGTTGCTCCTCAGGTGAGCAACAGAAGCGAAGCAGACCTTGGCGCCAAGGTCTTGGACGTACTGCATGAAGGTGCGGCTTGTGAATTGTGTGCCGTTATCGGTGATGATCCTGTTAGGGATTCCGAAACGGCAAACAATCGACCTGAAGAACTTGACTGCTGACTGCGCGGTCACCTTTCTCACTGGTTCCACTTCCGGCCACTTTGTGAACTTGTCAATGGCGACATACAAGTACTCAAAGCCCCCGGCTGCGCGGGGAAAGGGGCCGAGGATGTCGAGCCCGCAGACCGAAAATGGCCAGGATAAAGGGATCGTCTGGAGAGCTTGAGCTGGTTGATGTATCTGCTTGGAATGGAACTAGCATGCTTCACACTTGGTTACTTGCGCAGTTGCATCCTGGAGGGCTTCTGGCCAAAAGAAACCTTGCCGGAACGTCTTGCCGGCAAGTGCTCTGGTGCCAATGTGGTGGCCACATATGCCTCTGTGTATCTCTGCCAACAGCTTTTGTCCATCTTCCCGGGGAATACACTTCAATTTCACACCATTGAGTCTTCTTCTGTACAGTTCGTTGCCGACAAACTGGTACATACTCGACTGCCGGTCTACTCTTTCAGCTTTTTCTGGCTCTTCGGGAAGCTCTCCTGTTTGAATAAAACGGACAATCCGCTGCGCCCATGCTGGAGCCTGTGGCTCAACAACAAGGACTAAAGGCATCTGTGCTGCTGCGGGAACGTCAGCTTCTACGGCGAGAACCTGAGGCTCAGCCGGAGCTTGACGTTCCCCGGCAAGCTTGCCGGAGCAAAACTTGTCGGGAACGCCTGCTTCTACTGTACAAACCCTAGGGTTTGCAGGAGCAGACTGCTCCTCAGCAACCTTGTCATTGATCTTGGGGACCTTGTTGGCGGCGGCTTCGGGAAGCTCTGCCGGCAAGTAGTCACCAGAAGCCAACTTTCTCTTCTTGTTCTGCCCAGTTGATTGTGTTACGGATGGCTGAGTCAGCTTGAGCACGAAGATCCCTGGTTCCACAGGTAACTTAAGTGCGGCGCACTTTGACAGGCCGTCTGCGACGTCGTTCTGAGCTCTTGGAACATGCTCCATCTGTAGGCCTTCAAAGTGCTCTTCAAGCTTTCTCACTTCATCGACATAAGCTTCCATCAATGGACTCTGGTAGTTCTTGTTTACTTGGCGGACAACCAACTATGAGTCACTCCGCACAATCAGCTTCTTGATCCCAAGTTCTGCCGCGATTCTGAGACCGGCAAGCAAACCTTCATACTCTGCAGTATTGTTCGTTGCTTGCTCCTTGGGAAAGTGCATCTGGACCACGTACTCGAGGTGCTCTCCGGTGGGCGCGACAAGAAGCACGCCGGCACCGGCGCCTTACAGCGAGAAGGCACCATCAAAGTACATTACCCATTCTTTGCTTGCTTCTTTGACGGGGATGCTCGTCTCTAGAATCTCTTCGTCTGGCGTTGGCGTCCACTCGGCTATGAACTCTGCCAATGCTCTGCTCTGGATAGTTGAGGTGCTTTCAAACTTGAGGCCAAAGCTTGACAGTTCCAATGCCCACTCGACAATCCCGCCTGTCGCTTCTGGATTTTACAGTATCCTCTTCAGCGCAAAGCGAGTGACCACTGTTATCTCATGTGCTTGGAAGTAGTGGCGCAGCTTTCTCGAGGCCATGAGAAGGACGAAAAGCAGCTTCTGCACCCCAGAGTATCTCGACCTAGCCCCCTGGAGAAGGGAGCTGACGAAGTAGACTGGGCGTTGCACCATCTTCTTTCGTACGTCCTCTTGCATCTGCGCAGTTCCATCCTTGTCGGGACCAGAGCTTGTCGGGGAAGCCCCCTGCTTGTCGCTGGATGTGCTTGCCGGGGCTGCTGGCTCATCATCTGCCTCCCTTTCCATTACTAACGCAGCACTAACCACTTGATTGGTTCTGCTAAGTACAGCAGCAACTCCTCTTGTGGCTTAGGTGCGACAAGTATTGGAGTGCAGGACAGGTACCTCTTCAAGTCCTGCAGCGCTGCCTCCGCTTCCGGAGTCCATTTCATTGGACCCGCCTTTTTCAAAATTTTGAAAAACGGCAAGGCGCGTTCCGCAGACTTAGAGATAAACCTGCTGAGAGCAGCCACACAGTCGGCAAGCCTTCGTACATCCCTGACGCGCTTCGGAGCTTCGATCTGCTCGATGTCTTTGATCTTGTCGGGGTTGGCTTCAATCCCCCTTTGAGACACAAAGAACCCGAGAAGCTTGCCGGAGGGGACTCCAAACACGCACTTCTCGGGGTTGAGCTTGAGTTGGATCTTGCGCAGATTCGCAAAGGTTTCGTCTAAATCTTGTATCAGAGTAGCCCTGTCCTTGCTCTTGACCACTATATCATCCATGTAAGCTTCCACATTTCTTTGTATCTGTGGGTCAAAAGCTGTATGGACTACCCTTGCAAACGTCGAACCGGCATTCTTCAATCCAAAGGGCATGCGTATGAAGCAATAAGTGCGACATGGAGTAATGAATGCGGTCTTCTCCTCATCTTCTTCAGCCATAAATATCTGGTGGTATCCTGAATATGCATCAAGAAATGAAAGCAACTCACATTCGGCCGTGGAGTCAACAATCTGGTCAATGCGTGGCAAGGGAAATGGATCTTTGGGACAAGCTTTATTCACATCGGTGAAGTCTATACAAAGCCTCCACTTCCCATTTGCTTTACGCACGACGACAGGATTGGCTAACCACGTGGGATGGAGCACACCTCTGACAAGGCCTGCCGCTTCCAGCTTCTTGATTTCTTCTGCTATGAACTCTTGGCGCTCCACTGCTTGTTTTCTAACTTTCTGCTTGACGGGCCGCGCGTGAGGACAAACGGCAAGCTTGTGCTCAATCACTTTCCTGGGAACACCGGGGATGTCAGACGGTTGCCATGCAAATACGTCGACATTCGCCCGCAGGACAGCAACGAGCGCGCTTTCCTATTTAGAATCAAGCGTGGCACTGATGGTAAAAGTACCACCAGTGCCGTCCTCCTTGGCAGACACCTTCTTTGTCTCTGGTGGAGCTGCCATTGCCTTCTTGCACTTGCCGGTGGAGCTCGATGGTGCGTTCTCGACGGCAGCGCAGCACTCCGAAGAGGTGCGTTTGCCGGAGTGGGCCCCAGAGCTCTTGCCGGACATGGTTTTGTTCTTCCCCCCGGGAGCTTCAGCGGCAAGTGTCTTGCTATTCGTTGTGGCTTCTGCATCCCGGTAAATCTTGTCGGCACAGATAAGGGCATCTTTCTTGTCGCCGGGGACAGAGATGACGCTTATCGGGCCTGGCATCTTGAGCATGTTGTAGGCATAGTGAGAGGCTGCCATGAACTTGGTGAGCGCTGGACGGCCAAGTATTCCATTGTAAGGCAAAGGAATATCGGCAACGTCAAAGGTGATCCTCTCAGTCCTGAAGTTCAGCTCTCCGCCAAATGTCACTGGCAGCGTGATCTTCCCCTTCGGCTTGCTCCTTCCCGGGTTGATCCCTTGGAACGTACCGGTTTCTTTGAGCTCGCTGTCGGGGTTCTGGAGTTTCCGGACCACAACGGAGGAGATCAGGTTCAGGCCGGCCCCGCCGTCAACCAGCATCTTGGTGACCTTGAGGTTGTGGGTAGTTGGTGAAACCAACATTGGCAAGCACCCGATCGCAGTTGTGCGATCAGGGTGGTCCTCAATGTCAAAGATGATGGGCGTGCTGGACCACTTCAGAAGTTTGCGCGACTCGACGGGCGGTTCTGCCGCATTGACTTCCCGCACCCATTGCTTGAGTTGGCGGTGGGAAGTATGCAGAGAAGCACCTCCGTCAACGCACAGAACTTCTGTGGCCTTCTGGAACTCCTACTCGCTGTTATCTCCTTCATCCATGTCTTCGTCGTCGTCTTCATCTTCGTCCTTGTCGCGGTCGCGGGGAGGTCTGTCTCCTTGCCGCTGCTTGGCCTTGCCGCGGCGTTCTCCCCGGCCGTTGAATGGCCGCTTCTTGCCGGACCCACCATCACCCCCTTGGGCCTTCTCCTTGTCGCGTCGCTCGTACTCAGCTTTCTGCTGCTCGACGAGGTACTCGACCCTTTTGCAGTTCTGGAGGTCGTGACCCTTGGTACGGTGGATCTTGCAGTATTGCTTGTCAGAGCCGTCCTGCTTGTCGGCGGCCGCCACAGTCTGGCAGTTGGTGCACGCTGTAGCCTCCTTGCCGGAGCTACCAGCCTGGGTCTTCTTGGCGCCGGCCTCCTTGCCGGACTGCTCAACGACTAGCACTTCTTTGTTCTTCTTCTTTCTATTGTTCCGCCGCCGGTTCTTCTTTGCCGGGGCGGCATCCTCACTGTCTGATCCTCCTGCTCCAGTATCTTCCCCGGGGAGTTTCCTCCCCTCCTCAGTGCGTGCGCACTTGTCAGCCAGGGCATAAAGCTCGCTGACGTCTCGAATTTTGCACATCGCCATCTCCTCCCTCATACGACGGTTACACACGTTCTGATGGAACGCGCTGATAACCGCGGCGGGGTGGACGTCTGGGATGTTGTGCTGGACGCGGCTGAATCTCTGGATATACTTTTGCAGGGACTCTCCTTCCTTCTGGGCAAGTAAGTGAAGGTCACTCTCCTGGCCATGGGGCTTGTGGCCACCCGTGAAGCCACCGACAAACTGATGGCACAGGTCGGCCCAAGAAGAAATGGAGTTCTCCGGCAAGTGCATGAGCCAAGATCTAACGTTTGGCTTGAGCTCTAGCGGGAAGTAATTGACGAGTATCTTCTCGTCTCGTCCCCCGGCTGCCTGCACCACGATGGTGTAGATGCTGAGGAACTCCGACGGATGATTCTTGCCGTCGTACTTCTCGGGTACGTCGGGCTTGAAGTTCTTCATGCTGGGCCACTGGACTTGCCACAGCTCACGAGTGAACGCAGGGCAACCTGCCGCGTACGGCAGGTCGCCTGGTCCCCCTGGCGCTTGCATGTCAACAGTGGGCCCAGCGCGCTGGTCAGATTGACGTCGCGCTTCTCTGCGACGCTCGATGCGGGTTCGAGCGTCCTCTTGTCGTCGATCGTCGAGGACTTGGCGCTGATCGCGGCGAGCTCTCGGATCCGACGACGCGGTGGAGTCGTCGTTGATGTTGATCCGGTGAGTCGGCGATTTCGGCCTTTGGGGCGGGGAGTGCACGGTGGTTGCACCCCCGGCAGTCTTGTCACCATCGGCCCGCGCCTGGCTGACTTGCCGCGGCCGTGATGTGCTCGGCTGCTGCGGGGTATCGCCGTTGGCGAAGGCGATGAGGCTTTGGATAGTGGCCCTCCAGTCGTCGGCCTTGTCTGCCGCTGGAGGGAAGTCGAGGAGCAGTTGAGCTCGAGCTAGAGCTTCTGCTGGAGTGGAGGGTAACGGTGGTGAGCGGTGCGAGGTGCGGGGTATGCTCAGACTTCTAACTACGTTAGAAGGAGCAGTTTCCCGCCCCGGTGACCGCGCCTTGCTCGTGCCAGCGTGTTGATGTGTATGTTGGCCTTGAGCGTCCCGGGACCCGCCAGTTTGACCTTGTCCCAGCAAGCGTATGGTACCTTGGGTACCACGCCGCTGCCGATCCCGCGCCTCCTGAGACGGGCGCGGTGCGTGTACGGACGCCGAGGCCTTGGAGTGAGCCCGGTCGTCCGTCTTGTCCTTGGACTTGGCGGCGCCGTGAGTTTCCTCGCTGACGTCCGTCCTTCCGCCGGCGTCTACCCCACCAGCAGTTGGCTCCGGTGGTGGTGGGATCGACGCGGACGGGCCCGCCGCCTCCGAAGCCTTCTTCTTCGGCGGCATGCTGATGGAGTCGATGAAGTTGATGAAATTGACGAAGATCTAGCCCGCGTGCAGGCCGGATCGGATTCGTGAAACCTCGACGCAACCCCTACCTGGCGCGCCAAAGATGTCGGGGAAACTGATCGCCCACGAACACCTATGGGATCGGAGCCCCTTTCTCGGTACGGCAAGGGGGCGGAGGATGCACAAAGAGCGGATCGAGGCGAGCACGCGAGCAGTTTACCCAGGTTCGGGCCGCACGGATGCGTAAAACCCTACTCTTGCTTTGGTTTGTATTGCGTTCTTGAATCGGGAGCGAGGAGAGCGACAGGGTGCTCTAACCACTAGCAAGACCGAGCGTGAGAATGATCGATGTTCAGAACCCCTTCTACGTTGCGCATGGGCCTCCTTTTATAGGTCAAAGGGGTCACCGACAGGTGGCAACGCGGATGGGGGGTAAAAACGTAAAATGGGTGGTAGTTGGAACAGTGTTCGCATAGTGCTCTATACCTAAATCTGACGGCAGGGGACAAGGGCATTGAATGCCCGTCGCAGTCGCCCCAAACAGTGCAAAAAGCGTCCGTCAGGGCGCCACCGTCCGCCACGACGGTGGCCTAGTCATCGCATCTTGCCACCGTGTCCCCCAGGCTGCACAGCCTTCCGCCACGTGTGCCTGGAAGGGTCCCAGGACGACGTGTGGGCGGATGAGCTAGAGCGCGGGCACTTAGTGGAAGCTTGCCGCGGCAAGCGCCTTGCCGCGGTCGCTAACTTGTCGCGCCTGGGAGCTTGTCGCTCTCCGGGCCTTGCCAGGACGCGTGGCGCGTCGCGGCAAGTCTCTTGGAATGCTATGTTTGGCCTTCCCGGCAAGCTCCTCTTGCCAGGGTCTTGTGCCAAAGAAAGTGGTCTTGAGCCTTGAATGGTCTTCCCGGCAAGCTCCTCTTGTCGGGGCCTTGTCTCTGGACTGGGATACTTTGTTCTTGAATGGCTCTAAAGGATCCACGAGGGGTCTTGGCGGTCGCCTGGCTAGCCCTGCCGCGGGATGCTACAACTGCCCGTGCACAAGTTCGAGATACTAAGGTACCCCTACTTTAGTACACCGACACCGCCGGGATTTATGAAGACTTTTATTATTTGGCGAACAATGCAGGACTCACCGACTTCCTCCACGACCAGCATGAACAGTATCTCTTGCTCACTAATATTTTCACCCAAAACTTTCATTTTCATGCTAATAAATTACCACCTTCAGTGGAGTTTCGTTTATATGATGAGGTTAAGGAGATGACGTTCTATGATTTTTGTCAAGTGTGTAAGATACCTTTTACTGGTAGTCTTGAGGAACCCCATCGCAAGGATGTCGAGGGGTTTATTGATATGATAGTTGTAGGGGAAACTAGGCAAGTTTCAGGGGAAAGAATTACTAGTATACATTTTCCTATTGTATGCTACTTTGCTATATTTGCTAGTAGACGTTTAATTGGTCGTGGGAATAGTGGGAATCTTAGTGCCCCTGATATTGTCATTTTACGCCATGCTTTGTTCCAAGACACAACCTTTAGCTTGGGTGCCGTCGTTGCTAAACGATTAAGTCTGAACCGCACAAAAGGTCCCGTCTTTGGAGGCATCTTTGCCTCTCACCTTGCTGAACACTTTAGAATACCTATTAGGCATCATGTGAAGGAAGAAAAATTGCTGGCCCTGCGTATCTAGATTATAACAGTATGATAGCACATGAATTTATTGTTAAAGACAAGGAGAAGTTGCTTAAGTATAAATTGAGGTTTGATGAAAAATATTGTGAGATTATTACGTTGCCTGCACAATCACTTTTTGATATGTTTTCAGGCATATACCTCGTTTCGTCTGATGCCTTCTACAAGTACTAGAGCCAGGCACAAGCTTCAGAGCCGGAGCCGGAACCACCACTTAACCCTTACCGCAGTCTTTTTATGGGTGGGATCCGGATGAGATTGCCAACCAATGGCATCCAGAGGACGCTCCTCAGTACACCGGAGAAAGTAACTTCGATCTGTGGCCATAAACCAACTTAGGCCAAAAGCCTAAGCTTGGGGGAGTACGTGTTTCTCACCGACATTACATTCATGTTCACACACTTATTCTAGTTGTCGGTGCTCACACTCTTTCATTGTACTATCCATGCTAGTTTCAATTCTTTTCTTAGTATTTTTCTTGTGTGTTAGAAAAACCTTAAGAAAAAAATAGTTGTAGTTTCTAGCTAGTTTGCTATCCATGTCTGTAGTAGTAGTAATTATAAGAAAACCCAAAAAGATTTCTCGTTCTTCTTTTGCTTGTTGGGAACTTTCTTGTATAAATAGTTTCTTTTCTTTCTCTGGGGGTCAAGAGGAGAAGACCATGATGAAAATGCTTAGTGGCTCTCATATGCTTTATTATTAATTTAACCACGAGCCATATTACCTTGTTTTCTCTCTTGTATTAAATGCTCGCAGATTCCAGCTTAGTCCAATGCACGTGCACTATTATTATTATACACACCATTCGGTCGTGCGAGTGAAAGGCAATAATGACGATATATGATGAACTAATTGAGATGAGAAAAGCTGGTATGAACTCGACCTCTCTTGTTTTTGAAATATGATAGCTTGTCGTTCTTGATTCAGCTTCTTATGAATGAAACATGCTTGCAATGAAAATTAGAGATCATAGCTGCTTATGCCATGCTTAATTAGCTGAGAGTTTATAATGGTCTATCTTGCGTGCCAACATGATGATAAAATGGTTGTGATGTGGTATGATGGGTGGTATCCTCCTCTGAACGATTTAAGAGACTTGACTTGGCACATGTTCACGCATGTAGTTGAAACAAAATCAACATAGCCTCCACGATAATTATATTCATGGTGATTTATATGCTACTCATGCTTGCATTCATTGTTGATTAATTTTAATGCATGATCATGACTATTGTCGCTCTCTAGCTGGTCGCTTCCCAGTCTGTTTCTAGCCTTCACCTGTACTAAGCGGGAATACTGCTTGTGCATCCACTTCCATAAACCCCAAAGTTATTCCACATGAGTCCACCATACCTTCCTATATGCGGTATCTACCTGCCGTTCCAAGTAAATTTGTATGTGCCAAACTCTAAACCTTCAAATAAAATTATGTTTTGTATGCTCGAACAGCTCATGTATCAACTAGGGGTGTCTATATCTTCCATGCTAGGTGGGTTATTCTCATGATGAGTGGACTCCGCTCATCATTCATGAGAAAATGGCTGGTAACCGGGATGCCCAGTCCCATGCTCAAATCATAATAATTAAACAAAACTCCCCCAGGGCTGTTGCTGGTTTGGACGGTACCCGTTGTTTCGGGCTAGCCGTGGAGTGTGCTTGTTGGTGGTTGGGGGAGTATAAACTTTACCATTCTGTTTGGGAACCGCCTATAATGTGTGTAGCATGGAAGATATCGAGATTCTTGGTTGTTATGTTGACAATGAGAGTATACCGCTCAAAATATTATTCATCTCTATTTAAAAATCGAGCTCTGGCACCTCTACAAATCCCTGCTTCCCTCTGCGAAGGGCCTATCTATTTACTTTTATGTTGAGTCATCATCCTCTTACAAAAGAGCACCAGTTGGAGAGCACCGCTGTCATTTGGATGTATTGCTATTAATTTGCATTGAGTATGATTGTGACTGGATCTCTTTTACCATGAATTACAATGTCTAGACAGTCGTTGATCTATAAAGGTGCTCTGCATTTATGTTTTGCGGTCTTAGAAAGGGCTAGCGAGATACCATCTTGTTATATCATATTATGATTGTTTTGAGAAAGTGTTGTCATCTGAGGTTTATTATTATTTGCTCGCTAGTTGATTATGCCATTGATATGAGTAGACATGAGACCTGAAAGTTATTGGACTCTAACTTGCATGATTTGAATGGAACTAACCCGGACTGACGCTGTTTTCAGCAGAATTGCCATGGTGTTATTTTTGTGCAGAATTAAAAGTTCTCAGAATGACCTGAAATTCAACGGAGAATTATTTTGGAATATATAAAAAATATCTGCGGAAAGAACCAAGCCAGGTGGCCCACACCCTGTCCACGAGGGTGGGAAGCGTGCCCCCTCCCCCTGGGCGCGCCCCCTGCCTCATGGGCCCCCCTGTTGCTCGACCGACGTATCCCCCGACTCCATATATTCTCTTTCGGGAGAAAAAAATCAGAAAGGAAGAATTATCGCGTTTTACGATACGGAGCCGCCGCCAAGCCCTAATCTCCCGGGAGGGCTTATCTGGAGTCCGTTCGGGGCTCCGGAGAGGGGAGATCATCGCCATCGTCATCATCAACCTTCCTCCATCACCAATTCCATGATGCTCACCGCCGTGCGTGAGTAATCCCATCGTAGGCTTGCTGGACGGTGATGGGTTGGATGAGATTTACCATGTAATCGAGTTAGTTTTGTTAGGGTTTGATCCCTAGTATCCACTATGTTCTAAGACTGATTTTGCTATGACTTTGCCATGCTTAATGCTTGTCACTAGGGCCCGAGTGCCATGATTTCGGATCTGAACCTATTATGTTTTCATGAATATATGTGTGTTCTTGATCCTATCTTGCAAGTCAATAGTCACCTACTATGTGTTATGATCCGGCAACCCCGAAGTGACAACAATCGGGACCACTCCCGGTGATGACCGTAGTTTGAGGAGTTCATGTATTCACTATGTGTTAATTCTTTGGTCCGGTACTATATTAAAAGGAGGCCTTAATATCTCTTATTTTCCACTAGGACCCCGCTGCCACGGGAGGGTAGGACAAAAGATGTCATGCCAGTTCTTTTCCATAAGCATATATGACTATATTCGGAATACATGCCTACATTACATTGATGAACTGGAGCTACTTCTGTGTCAACCTAGGTTATAACTTTTACATGATGAATCGCATCTGACATAATTCTCATCACCGATCCAATGCCTACGAGCTTTTCACATATTGCGTGTTGCTTATTTACTTTTCCGCTGCTACTGTTACAAAAACTACAAAAACACTACCGTTACTTTTATTGTTGTTACCACTATTTCCATATTACCTTGCTACTAAATTACCTTGCTGCAGATACTAAGTTTCCAGGTGTGGTTGAATTGACAACTCAGCTGCTAATACTTAAGAGTATTCTTTGGCTCCCCTTGTGTCGAATCAATAAATTTGGGTTGGATACTTTACCCTCGAAAACTGTTGTGATCCCCTACACGTGTGGGTTATCAGACGTATCAACTCCCCAAGCTTAGACCTCGCTTCCTCAAGCGAAAGCCAAAATTGATAATCATAACCACGTGCTTAGAGATAGAGGTGTCGATAAAATAAAATACAGACATGAGGGCATTATGGTCATCTTTAGATCAACAATATATTGTCATATAATTTCTTATATCAAAGTGATATTTCGTACACAATGTAAAGTATGAATCACAAAGCTTATTGAAAACTAACAAAATATGATCTCAATCATTGAAGCAATCGCAATTTCTCATAACATCAGAAAGAGTCAATGTGAGAGCTTTTATATAGCAAGTTCACATACTCAACCATCTCTTATTCTTTCATAATTGCTAACACTCACGCAATACTTATAAGATCAAAGTTTCAATCGGACACATAGGAAGATAGGGCTGATACGTCTCCATCGTATCTATAATTTTTTATTGTTTCATGCCAATATTATTAACCTTTTACATACTTTTGGCAACAATCTATATGATTTATTTGGACTAACTTACTGATCCAGTGCCCAGTGCCAGTTCCTGTTTTCTGCATGTTTTCTGTATCTTAGAAAATCCATATCAAACAAAGTCCGAATGCAATAAAATTTCATGGAGAATTATTTTGGAATATATGTGATTTTTGGGAGATGGAATCACCGCAAACGAAGGCCAACACAGCCACAAGACACCAGGGCGTGCCAGTGGCCCCTGGCACATGGTGGTAGGTTGTGCCCTCATCGTACATTGGTTGGAGCTCTACTTCGGGTGCAAGGAAGCTTATATCCGGAAAAAATCGTGTTAAAATCTCAGCACAATCAGAGTTATGGATCTCTGAGAATATAAGAAACGGTGAAGGACCAGATCTGGAGAACACGAAACAAAAGAGCATAGAGAGACAGATCCAATCTCAGAGGGGCTCTCGCCCCTCCCATGCCATGGAAGCCAAGAACCAGAGGGAAACCCTTCTCCCGCCTTGGGAGGAGGCCAAGGAAGAAGAATAAGGAGGGGGGCTCTCTCTCCCTCGCTTTCGGTGGCGCCAGAGTGCCTCAAGGGCAACAATCGGGATGACGATCTACATCAACAATCTTGCTACCATAAACACCAACTTTCTCCCCCTCATTGCAGCAGTGTGACACCGCTTTCCCCCCGCTGTAATCTCTACTTAAACATGGTGCTCAACTCCATATTTTATTTCCCAATGATCTATGGTTATCCTATGATGTTTGAGTAGATTCGTTTTGTCCTGTGGGTTAATTGTGATCTTGGTTGGTATGATTGTATATTTTATTTATGGTGCTATCCTAAAGTGCCCTCCGTTCTCGCGCAAACGTGAGGGCCCCCCGATGTAGGGTGTTGCAATATGTTCATGGTTCGCTTATGGTGGGTTGCGAGAGTGACAGAAGCTTAAACCCGAGTATGTGGGGTATGGCTTATAGGAGTGAAGACGACTTGATACTTAATGCTATGGTCGGGTTTCACGACCTTAATGATCTTTAGTAGTTGCGGATGCTTGCTAGGGGTCCAATCATAAGTGCATATGATCCAAGTAGATAAAGTATGTTAGCTCATGCCTCTCCCTCTTATAAAATTGCAAGAATGATTACCGGTACTAGTTATCGATTACCTAGGGACAAATGACCTTCTTGTTAACAAAAGCTATCCACTTTTATTATCTTGCAAAGTACTCCTAGTTTCATACTTGTTTTAGGTAAAGCAAACGTTAAGTCTGCGTAGAGTTGTATCGGTGGTCTGAGGGAATATTTGTTCTACCTTTAGCTCCTCGTTGGGTTCGACACTCTTACTTATCGAAAAAGTCTACAAATGATCCCCTACACTTCTGGGTTATCAAGACCTTTTTATGGCGCCATTGCCGACGAGTTATAGCGTGGGGTGAATATTCTCGTGTATGCTTGTTTACTTTATCAATAAGTAGTTTTTATTTTCTCACCTAAGCTGTTCTCTATCTTTAGCCATGGATTGGAACAACAAATACCAAAAAAATAAGTTGTGCTTACTAAACCAATGGTTGAAGAACCACCCAAAATATATCATTCTATTGAAGCTTTTTACTTGGATCATCTTTGATCCATTTGTGCTCGTGCTGAAAACCCAACTAGCTTAGTTGAGGGAAAATCATTAGAAGAGCATGCTTGTTTTGTGCGACACCATTTATCTCAAAAAGGGAAACTTTTACAGCATCAAATTAATACTATGCAATGCTATGCTTGGAATTTATGTGAAATATATGTTGTTACTTGTTGTTCTGAAGACCCTAAGAAACACCTTCCCTACCAATGTGAGTTTATTGATAATGGAATCGTATCTTCTTATGCCAAAGGTGTTTATAATTACTTCGATATTGAACAAATTGAAGAATTTGTTGCTTTTAAGGGTGCTTATGAAATTGCTTCTTTGATTGAGAAGTATGATGCTACCCTTTACAAATCTGGAATTTTTTCCATACTTAAATATGATTATGATAATTATGCTTCTAACGTCTATGTTAAACCATATATTGAGGACTCCTCCGCTGCCCAAGAAGAGACTAATATTTTGCAGGAGTCTATGGAAGAAGAAATTAATGACATTGTAAGCTCATTGGATGAAAAAGATGAGGAGGAGAGCGAAGAACAAAAGGAGGAAGAGCGGATTGATCACTCGTCCCCACCTTCTAATGAGAGCAACTCTTTATCCCATACATTGTTTAATTTCCCTTCATGTTTACCGAAGGATGAATGCTATGATAATTGCTATGATCCGGTTGATTCATTTGAAACATCCCTTTTTGATGAACTTGATGTTTTCTATGCTTGTGACCATGATGCCAATATGAATTATGCTTTATGGAGATGAACTTGCTATTGTTCCTTATGTTAAGAATGAAATTGTTGCTATTGCACCCATGCATGATAGTCCTATTATCTTTTTGAATTCTCCAACCTACACTATATTGGAGAAGTTTGCACTCATTAAGGATTATATTGATGGGTTGCCTTTTACCATTGCACATGATAATTTTGATAAATGTAATATGCATGTGCTTCCTGCCCCTACTTGCAATTATTATGAGAGAGGAACTACATTTCCGCCTCTCTATATTTCCAACACGATAGAATTGCAAGAAACTTCTTATGCTATGTATTGGACTTTACTTGATGTTCATAAATTGTTATTTTATGATATGCCGATGCATAGGAAGAGAGTTAGACTTCGTCATTGCTTGATAATGTTGCTTTGTGCTCACTACTAAATGCCAAATCATTGTTAATTAAAATTGGCTTTGATAATCCTTGGTATCCGGGTGGATTCATTACTTAAGCACTTTATGCCTAGCTTAATGTCTTTAAAGAAAGCGCTCCCAGGGTGACAACCCGGAAGTTAAAAAAAACTCATTTATTTCTGTTGAGTGCTTTTATAAAGTTTAAAAACAAAAAAATATAGAGGGGAACCTAAAACTTTTTCAAAAAGAGAAGCGATTGAAAGGTGATTCATTGCTGAAAAGGGGTCGACCTTGAGCACTTGTGTTCATGCTTATGGAAACAATGTAGAATTTTTCATGGAAGTTTCTCACAAAAATAATTACCCCCTTGTACAATTCCATTGTATTATAAAAATAATGTGCCAAGAGTTTCCTTTAGGATAATTAGATTGCTTGTTGGTTAGTGCGGTGCAAAAACAAAAACTTTGGCTGTGGTGCGCAATTTTACATTTTTTTACTGGAACATCAAACGGTTCTGAATTCTTTTGCACAGTCTTGCTATACAAAATGTTCATTTTTCCAAAAAAAAATCAGAATTTTTAGAGTTATAGAAGTATGGTGAATGTTCAAATCTTTACAAACTATCCTATTTTCATAGATTGCTGTATAAGCTTCATTATTTGCATATGTTTGAATTCTTGTTGAAGCCTCCTTGACTTGGGGCCATAGAATTGTGATGGCATACAGTGGGTAATGTTTTTTTATAATTATACAATAATTTTAGAGCAGTACATGATGGGAGTTAATTGATCATATGCACTAACCCTGCCACTAAAAGTTCGGTTAAGTTTTGTGTGGATGAAGTGTTGGAAGATCGAGAATGTCTTGATGTGAGGAGAAGGAGGAAAGGCGAGAGCTCAAGCTTGGGGATGCCCAAGGAACCTCAGTAAATATTCAAGGAGACTCAAGCATCTAAGCTTGGGGATGCCCCGGAAGGCATCCCATCTTTCTTCAACAAGTATCGGTATGTTTTTGGATTCGTTTCGTTCACATGATATGCGTAAATTCTTGGAGCGTCGTGTGCCTTTTATTATTCTTTTAATAACACACTGTGCTGGTATGAGATAGTCCTTGGCCAATCTGTAGAATGATCTTTTCACTTTACTTATATCTTTTCAGTATGGCTTTATAGAATGCTTCATGTGCTTCACTTATATCATTTGAAGTTTGGATTGCCTATTCCTCTTCACATAAAAAACCGATGTTCGTAGAATGCTCTCGTGCTTCACTTATATTTGTTAGAACATGATATTTTGTAGGAAGAATTAAACTCTCATGCTTCACTTATATCTATATTTAGAGAGTTAACTTGAATTGGTCAATTGGATGGTTAGTCATAAAATCCTACATAAAACTTATGGATCACTGAATATGATATATTTGATTCCTTGCAATAGTTTCGCAATATAGAGACGATAATATGCGGGAGGTACTAGTGGATGATTATGTTTAGTAAGATATTGGTGTTAAGGTTTGTGATTCCCGAAGCATGCACGTATAGTCTCTCTTTATGCCGGGAAGTTGGAGCACAATTTATCCTTGATTGTCTATCTTTGTGTGAAGGTCGGGGGCTCACGATGGTTAACTCCTACCAACCTTCCCCCTTGGAGCATGCGTAGTATTACTTTGCTTCGAGGGATAATAAACTTTTGCAATAAGTATGTGAGTTCTTTATGACTAATGTGAGTCCATGGATTATACGCACTCTCACCCTTTTATAATTGCTAGCCTCTCTCGTGCCGCGCAACTTTCGTTGGTGCATAAATTTTATTAAACCTTCCTCAAAACAGCCACCATACCTACCTATTATGGCATTTCCATAGCCATTCCGAGATATATTTCCATGCACTTCCATCACATAGTTGACTTGAGCATTCATTTTCATATTGCTTTGCATGATCGTAAGACAGCTAGCACGATATTTTCATGGCTTGTCAATTTTTTTATATCTTTGCTATGCTAGATTATTGCACATCCTGGTACACTACCAGAGGCATTCATTTAGAGTCATACTATGTCATAGGTATCGAGTTGTAATTTTTATTTCTTTTGAGTTATAAGTAAATAGAAGTGTGATGATCATCATTATCCATTCTTAGAGCATGTCCCAGTGAGGAAAGGATGATGGAAACTATGATTCCCCCACAAGTCGGGATGAGACTCTGGACAATGAGAGAATATATATTGCTATATCCACACTTGTGCTTCAAAGTACATGGAAATAAAGAGAGAAAGGGCATGCTAGTTCCACACTTGTGCTTCAAAGTAGCACCATGTTTTTCATATAGGGAGTCTCCTATGTTTTCACTTTCACATACTAGTGGGAATTTTTTATTATAGGATTAGATGCATGCCCACTTAGTTTTATATTGAGCTTTCATACACTTATAGCTCTTAGTGCATCCGTTGCATGGCAATCCCTACTCCTCACATTGATATCGATTGATGGACATCTCCATAGTCCATTAGTTTCCCTAGTTGATGTGAGACTTTCTTCCCTTCTTTTGTCTACTACCACCGCATTCTATTCCAACTATACTGCTATATCTATGGCTTGCGCTCATGTATTGCGTGAGAGTTGAAAATGCTGAAGCGTGTTAAAAAGTATGAACCAATTGCTTGGCTGACACCGGGGTAGTACATGATTTATACTTTGAGCTGGGAAGACAAAGCATGACAAGACTATATGATTTTGTAGGGATAACGTTATTTAGCATTTGATATTCTGAAAGACGTGATTATTTGTTGGAATGCCCGAGTATTGATGTCTTTATGTCAAATAATAGACTATTGCTTTGAATCACTCATGTCTCAATATTCATGCCATGACTAGATATATGATCAAGTTTATGCTAGGTAGCATTCCACATCAAAAAATATCTTTTTTGTCATTTACCTACTCGAGGACGAGCAGGAATTAAGATTGGGGATGCTGATACGTCTTTGTCGTATCCATAATTTTTGATTGTTTTATGCCAATATTATTCAACTTTTACAAGCTTTTGGCAACAACTTATATGATTTATTTGGACTAAGTTACTGATCCAGTGCCCAGTGCCAGTCCCTGTTTTTTGCATGTTTTTTGTATCGCAGAAAATCCATATCAAACGAAGTCCAAATGCAGTAAAATTTCACAGAGAATTATTTTGGAATAAATGTGATTTTTGGGAGTTGGAATCACCGCAAACGGAGGCCCACACAACCCACAAGACACCAGGGCGCGCCAGAGGCCCCTAGCACATGGTGGTGGGTTGTGCCCTCCTCGTACGCCGGTTGGAGCTCTACTTCGGGCGCAAGAAAGATTATATCCATAAAATATTTTTGTTAAAATCTCAGCGCAATCAGATTTACGGATATCCGAGAATATAAGAAATGGTGAAGGGTCAGATCTGGAGAACGCGAAACAGAAGAGGACAGAGGACAGATCCAATCTCGGAGGGGCTCTCACCCCTCCCATGCCATGGAAGCCAAGGACCAGAGGGGAAACCTTTCTCCTGCCTAGGGAGGAGGCTAAGGAAGAAGAAGAAGGAGGGGGGCTCTCTCTCCCTCGCTTCCAGTGGCGCTGGAGTGCCACCGCGACAACGATTAGGACGGCGATCTACATCAACAATCTTGCTACCGTCAACACCAACTTTCTCCCCCTCATTACAATGGTGTAACACCTCATCCCCCCCGCTGTAATCTCTACTTAAACATGGTGCTCAACTCCATATATTATTTCCCAATGATCTATGGTTATCCTATGATGTTTGAGTAAATTTGTTTTGTCATGTGGGTTAATCATGATCTTGGTTGGTATGATTGTATATTTTATTTATAGTGCTGTCCTACAGTGCCCTCCGTTCTCGCGCAAACGAGAGGGGCCCCCGTTGTAGGGTGCTACAATATTTTCATGGTTCACGTATGGTGGGTTGCGAGAGTGACAGAAGCATAAACCCGAGTAAGTGGGGTATGACGTATGGGAGTAAAGAGGACTTGATACATAATGCTATGGTTGGGTTTCACGACCTTAATGATCTTTAGTAGTTGCAGATGCTTTCTAGGGGTCCAATCATAAGTGCATATGATCTAAGTAGAGAAAGTATGTTAGCTCATGCCTCTCCCTCATATAAAATTGCAAGAAGGATTGCCGGTACTTGTTATCGATTATCTAGGGACAAATGACCTTCTTGTTAACAAAAGCTATCCACTTTTATTATCTTGCTAAGTACTCCTAGTTCATACTTGTTTTAGGTAAAGCAAATGTTAAGTGTGCGTAGAGTTGTATCGGTGGTCGATAGAACTTGAGGGAATATTTGTTCTACCATTAGCTCCTCGTTGGGTTTGACACTCTTACTTGTCGAAAAAGGCTACAAACGATCCCCTAGACTTGTGGGTTATTAGGGGCTTATAGTTTCGCCTCCCAACGATTACCTCAAGGGTAATGTCAAGAATAATAGTTTATGATCTTCTACATCTGTATGAATATATGTATCTAGATCTTTCTCCAACATATTGTGCTTGCCAAAGGAAATAAAGTAAAAAAGGGAAAGGTAGAGATCACCTTGACTCTAGTATTAAGGCAGACATTAAAATAAAAGATAGGCCCTTCGTAGAGGGAATCGGTGGTTGTCATGCGCTTTTTGGTTGGATGCACGGAATCTTAATGCAATGGAACGTCACTTTTGTATTGCCACTTGTGATAGAGACCTTTATTATGCAGTTCGTCACTTTTATTTCTTCCCAATCTCAAGATTGTGCAAAATTTATTTTCCTAACAATAAAAGATAGCACGTATTTAGAGAGCAATTTTTATCGCTTGCACCGATGAAAACTTACTTGAATGATCTTACTCAATCCATAGGTAGATATAGTGGACTCTCATGGAAAAACTAGGTTGAAGGTTTTTGGATGCACAAGTAGTATCTCTACTTAGTGTAGAAAGTTTTTGGCTAGCATAAGAGGTTAACCAAGCCCAACATGTTGGAGGATCTACGACAATATAGCTTCTATTCGGATATAAAGGAACATCACACATTACGTTGTCTTCCTTGTCCAACATCAACCTTTTAGCATATAATATTTTAATGAGTGCTCACAATCACGAAAGATGTCCAAGATAGTATATTTGTATGTGAGACCTCTCTTTCTTTGTTACTTCCTATTAATTGCAACAATGACCAAAACTATGTTTGTCAAGTCTCAACAAGTTTCATGTAACATACCCTTTACATGTGAAGTCATCACTCCCCATAAAGTTATTATATAATCTCCTTTTATTTTATTTTCTTTATTTTGTAACATCAAAGCACGAAAGCAAAGCCCTCAAATCAAAACTATATTTATTATATAACTCTTGCACTCGATTACATAGATGGATCACAGAGCAAAACTCAAAATCTAGATCATGCTAAAAACTTTTATTCTACTAGAAAGAGATATAACCAAAAGAATCGAACTAAGATAGACAATAAAGGTGAATGTGTGATGGTTATACGATTGCGGGGCACCTCCCCCAAGCTTGGCACAAGCCAAGGGCACCTCCCCCAAGCTTGGCACAAGCCAAGGGGAGTGCCCATACCCATGTACTCAAGTCTCCTTCTTTGGTGGTGGTGATGATGTGGTTGATGATGTCGGGGCCTTGTCCTCCGTCTTCTAGGGCATAGGCTCCCCATCGTAGAAGGATGAACGTGTCTCCGGAATTCTCAAATCTGCACCCAAACTCATCCTCTTAAATCTATATTCATACTCACAGTTTTGGTTTTGCAGGTCATAGATCCATGCTTGGAGATGCTTGTTTTTCTCATGAAGCTTGACGATGGCCTTCCCAACATCTTTGGTGTCTAGCTTGTGGTCACGGGTAAATTCCGCGATCATCATGTGGTTGGAATTGAATCCGCGTTCCATCATCCCTTGGCACTTGAAAACCTCCTACTCCAACGCTTCACGCCTGGCCTCCACGCTTTCGGTCCTTCTGCGCCCTTGAACATCCCGGATGTGAAGCAACCCCTCGTGCAGCTCCATTGTTTGAGGGTGTTTCATCACCTTTGAGAGGTAGGGGTTGATGACCCTCTCATAGAACTTGTCCTTGGAGGTGCTTGGGGATGCCATGGCGATCTAGATCTGTTAGAAAAACAGCTCGAAACAAGAACAGGGGGTATTGCAGTGATACGGTGGTCAAAACCTTCTGGAGATTATATAATGAATTTTTACCATGTGGAACAAGTATTCTGGGAGAAAATGGAGTCCGGAGGGCACACGAGTTGGCCACAAGACAGGGTGGCATGCCTCCACGGCTTGTCGCCTACTCGTGCGCTTTTTGGACTACTTTTTATTTTCCTAATTTTTAAATATTCCAAAACGGATAAAATTGACTTTGGAAAGTGTTTGGAGCCGGTTTACTTACCTTACCACATACCTATTCCTTTTCAGGGTTCTGGAACGTGTTGGAAAGTTTCCCTAATGTACTCCTCCGGTGTTATGGTATCTATGATATTAGTTTCAATATTTATGGGAGTACCTGAGATATAATGTTTGATTCTTTGCCCGTTTACCACTCTAGAGTTATTGCCTGCGGCGTTGAATGAGAAACTTCCTCAATAATGTAAGGTCCTTCCCATTTAGAGAAGTTTCCCCACAAAAAACCTTAAACAAGAATTGTATAGCAAAAATTGGTTACCTACATTGAATTCCCGCCTTTGTATTCTTTTGACATGCCACAATTTAACTTTTTATTTAAATAATTTGGCATTTTCATAGGCTTGGGTTCTCCATTCATCAAGTGAGCTGATGTCAAATAACCTCTTTTCACCGGCAAGTTTGCAATCATAGTTGAGCTCTTTAATTGCCCAATAAACTTTGTGTTCTAGTTCAAGAGGTAAGTGGCATGCTTTTCCATAAACTATTTTATACGGAGACATGCCCATAGAATGTTTGTTAGCAGTTCTATAAGCCCATAATGCATCATCATGTTTCTGTGACCAATTCTTCCTAGACCTATTGACAGTCTTTTGCAAGATCAATTTTATTTCTCTATTGCTTAATTCTACTTGACCGCTAGACTGAGGATGATAAGGTGATGCAATTCTATGGTTAACATCATATTTAGCAAGTAATTTACGACAAGCACCATGAATAAAGTGTGAACCACCATCAGTCATTAAATATCTAAGGACACCAAACCTCGGGAAAATTACTTCTTTAAGCATTCAAATAGAGGTGTTATGATCAACACTACTAGTTGGAATAGCTTCTACCCACTTAGTAACCTAATCAACAACAACTAAAATATGTGTATACCCATTAGAGGATGGAAAAGGTCCCACGAAATGAAAACCCCAAACATCAAATGGTTCAATATCAAGTGAATAATTCATAGGCATTTCCTGACGTCTACTAATATTACCAATTCTTTGACATCCATCACAAGACAAGACAAACTTACTGGCATCTTTACAGAGAGTAGGCCAATAAAAACCAGATTGTAGTACCTTATGTGTAGTTCTGTCTCCCGCATGGTGTCCTCCATATGCCTCGGAGTGACACTTGCATATGATTTGTTCATGTTCATGATCATGTACACAACGTCTAATAACAACATCTACTCCTTCTTTATAAAGGTGTGGGTCATCCCAGAAGTAATGTCTTAGATCATAGAAAAACTTTTTCTTTTGTTGGTATGTGAAACTAGGTGGTATAAATTTGGCGACAATATGATTAGCATAGTCTGCATACAAGGAGTACTACGAGAAATGTTTTATGACTGCTAATTGTTCATCTGGAAAGCTATCATGAATGGGTAGTGGGTCATGAAGAATATTTTCTAACCTAGACAAGTTGTCTGCTACTGGGTTCTCAGCTCCTTTCCTATCAGTGATATGTAAATCAAATTCTTGTAGCAAAAGAACCCACCTAATAAGTCTAGGTTTAGCATCTTTCTTTTCCATAAGATATTTAATAGCAGCATGGTCGGTGTGAATATTTACTTTAGAATCAACAATATAGGATCTGAATTTATCACAGGCAAACACAATTGCTAAGAATTCTTTTTTGGTAGTAGCATAATTCCTTTGAGCACTGTCTATAGTTTTACTAGCATAATGAATAACATTTAATTTATTATCAACACTTTGTCCTAGAACAGCACCAACAACATAATCACTAGCACCGCACATGATTTCAAAGGGTAGGTTCCAATCAGGCAGTTGAACAATAGGTGCATAGGTGCAGAGACTAAGGCTTTCTTAAGTATTCCAAAGGCTTCTACACAATCATCATAAAAAACAAATGGAACATATTTTTGAAAGAGATTAGTAAGAGGCCTAGCAATTTTAGAGAAGTCTTTAAAAAATCTCCTATAGAAACCAGCATGACCAAGGAAACTTCGTATACCTTTGATATCTTTAGGACACATCATTTTTTCAATAGCATCAACTTTAGCTTTATCAATTTCAATACCTCTTTCGGAGATTTTATGCCCCAAGACAATACCTTCATTAACCATAAAGTGACACTTCTCCCAATTTTCAGAGATTAGTTTCTTCACATCTCTGCAAAACTCAATCAAGGTTGCTTAAGCAATCATCAAAAGAAGTTCCGTATATAGAAAAATCATCCATGAAGACCTCAACAATCTTTTCAAAAAAATAAGAGAATATAGCTGTCATACATCTTTGAAAGGTAGCAGGTGCATTGCATAAACCAAAAGGCATACATCTATAAGAAAAGGTACCAAATGGGCATGTAAAAGTAGTTTTTTCTTGATCCTCTTGTGACACATGTATTTGTGAAAAACCAGGATATCCATCTAGAAAGCAAAAGTGTGTATGTTTTGATAGTCTTTATAGCATTTGATCGATGAATGGTTGAGGATAATGATATTTCCTAGTAGATTTTTTTAATTTTCTGAAATCAATTACCATTCTATAACTTGTAATAATTATATGTGGAATTAATTCATTTTTATCATTAGGAACAACGGTAATACATCCCTTCTTAGGGACACAATGAACAAGGCTTACCCATTTACTATCGTCTATGGGGTAGATTATACCTGCTTCTAGAAGTTTTAATATTTCATTTCTTACCACTTCCTTCAATCTAGGATTTAACCTTCGCTGATGGTCAACAACTGGTTTAGCGTCGGGTTCCACCTTAATTTTGTGTTGACATAAAGTGAGATTAATGCCCTTAAGATAATCAAGAGTATATCCAATAGCGCCATGGTGCTTTCTCAGAGTTTTTAATAATCTCTTTTCTTCATGCTCTGAAAGGTTAGCACTAATAATAACAGGATATATCTTCTTTTCATCAAGATAAGCATATTTCAATGTATTAGGTAATTATTTCAATTCAAACACAGGATCACCCTTAGGTGGAGGAGGACCTACTAGGGTTTCAACGGGCAAATTGTGCTTGAGCAAAGGTGGTTGTTGAGGGAGTCCTGTATTCAGGGGTCCTCAGGCGTGCGGGTCGATGAAGCTGGGCCGTATTGATGGGCCACGAAAGTAGAAGCAGAAGCCTCTCCCCCGTATTTGGTCAGGACTCCTATGTACGTAGAAAGGCAAGCGTAGAGTCCGGATATATCTATTACTTCCTCCCCAAGTCACCCTTGTAACCCTAGACCCTCTCTAGCATGTATATAAGCCAGGGGGTTTAGTCCATAGAGGCTAACACCAGAATCATAGCATCCTCATAGTCTAGGCATTAGGGTTTAGCCACTACGATCTCGAGATAGATCTACTCTTGTAATCATATTCATCAAGATTAATATAGTAGGAAGTATGGTTTTACCTCGATCGAGAGGGCCGAAACCTGGGTAAATATCGTGTCCCCAGTCTCCTATTACCATCGATCCTCTAACGCATAGCTTGCCCCCCCTACCCGAGATCTGCCGGCTTTGACACCGACAATGGTGCTTTTATTGAGAGATCCGATGTGCGCTCGTGATGAGCGATCAATGGCTCATCTCATCATCAGCGACGATATAACCCTCGGAAACAACTTGGCCATTGGCCAGGTTCTCCAGCTCGGTGGGCTCGTTGTATGTGCCCGCGTGGCCTCAGGGCCGGCCGCACTCCCTGCGGTCATCGAGCACCACCCTTATGTTAACTCCGGCCACTCCGATGACGCAACCTCGGCAGATCTCTCGCCTTTAAACGAGTTGCTGGATTGCATCGCCGCCCTGGGGATTTCATCGCCAGGAGATCAGATCGGACCTAAATCCGGTCATGGTGGGATCAATCACATCTCGATCACTCATCTAGTGGCAGCAGTCGAGGACGGAGCCGAAAAGACCCCCCCTCTTGAGACGGAACCCTTCACAGTTGGGATCTCCGAACCCATCGAGCCAAAAACGCCCCTTTAGGGTGGAACTTTGTGTTTTTTGAGCTTTGGAATTGCGTCGGGCCCACGGAACGATCAGATCCTGCTGAGCCCGTATCGTCCACATCGGAGGTTGTCAAAACCCCGAATACCACTTTGGGTCGGGACTCAAAATTACCAACGCCCACCCACCCTGGGAAAAACTCTCCAAGTAAATCCGGATTCCTGGACATAGATGATCTCGCGAACATACATCAACAGCCCGAGGAAACGGTCAACCACTTCTGGGCCAGATTCCTGCTTGACAAGAACAAGATTAAGGACTGCTAGGATGACAAGGCGGTCTCCCTATTTTACCGCAATTGTACGGATGAGGGAGTCTTGAACGCCCTCAATCGACGTTGTGTTCTGAGTTTCACAGAACAGTCGCATTTAGTACGAAAGTATTGCGCAATGGAAAACACTTGGAAAGCCCAGAATACACCTCTCGAATAGTCCATATTCGGACAACACACTATTAAGGCTAAACGGGCATACCCTAGTAGGTCAGCCAAAAATATGCCTATTGGCAAGAAGAACAAACCCTTTTCAGGGGGCAGGTCCGTACCGGACGAGCTGCTCGATAAATCTTGCCAAATACACGCAGCCCCGGATAATATCCCAAACCACTGCCTTAGGGCATGTTGGGTTCTCCGGTAGGTAGCAAAGAGCGGTGCAGTAATCCTTGCCACCGCTGTGTGAGGGGAGAAACACGTCGGTGTTTTCACTGTCTTCAAGACGTTCTCCTCAAATAACCACCGCAAGAGAGCATATCGTGAACTTGCCGAGGTCTACCAAATTAGCTCTGCAAGCCCATGGAGCGACACGGGAATTAGTTTTTCTGCCGAAGACGCACCTCGAGTCCGGCCGATCCGAGCAACAGCAGCTCTTGTACTAGGCCCAATAGTAGACGGCTTTCGCCTCACTAAAGTACTTATGGACGGAGGAAGCGGACTGAACCTCATATATGAGGAAACGCTTGCAAAAATGCAGGTCGACAAATCCCGCATTGAGCACACTAGCACAACCTTCAGAGGAATTATTCTCGGTCGAGAAGCCCGGTATTGTGGAAGCATTAAGTTCAAAGTAGTATTTGGCACATCCGATAACTATAGGTCGGAGGAACTACTCTTCCACATTGTTCCCTTCAGTAGCGGATACCACGCCCTTCTAGGATGGGATGCTTTTTCCCACTTCCAAGCCATACCACATTACGGGTACATGAAGCTTAAAATGCTAGGGCCCAATGGAGTAATCACATTAACAAGTGATCCGGATAGAGCACTCCGCGCCGAGAACAAAACGACGTCTTTAGCCTTAGAGGCATTATCCGAAGCCCTCGTGGCCGAAGAATTAGGTACCTTACGATCAACGGTGGACAAGGACGATGTAATCCTCGCCAGAAGATCGAAATCTACCTCTTTCAAGCCAGCAGATAAATGTTGGGGAACGTAGCAGAATTCAAAAAATTTCTACGCTTTCACCAAGATCCAACTAAGGAGACATCTAGCAACGAGCAAGTAAGAGTGCATCTACATACCGTTATGTAGATCGCGTGCGGAAGCTTTCGAAGAAGCGTGGATGAAGTAGTCGTACTCTTCGCGTTCTTCGTCATCGATGATCTAGCGCCGAACGGACGGCACCTCCACGTTCAACACACGTCCGGTACAGCAACGTCACCTCCTTCTTGATCCAGCAAGAGGGGAGGAGAAGTCGTCAGAGATCCAGCAGCACAACGGCGTGGTGGTGGATGCAGTGGAGATCGCATCAGGGCTTCGCCGGGCGCCCTGCGTTGGGAGTATGGAGGTGTGACGGGAGGGGGAGAGGCGCCAGGGCTTGGGTGTGGCTGCCCTCTCACCCCCCACATATATATAGGGGGCCAGGGGGGTGCGCCAGGGCCCTGCAGATCCAATCTGCAGGGGGGCCGGCGGCCAGGGGGGTGTCCTTGCCCCCCCAAGGCAAGTGGGGCGCCCCCTCCCCCCTAGGGTTTCAACCCTAGGCGCATGGGGAGGTGGGCCCCTAGTGGTGCGCCAGCTCATTAGGGCTGGACACTTCCCCTTGTGGCCTAGGGGCCCCACCGGGATGGGTGGCCCCACCCGGTGGACCCCCGGGGCCCCTCCGGTGGTCCCGGGACGCTCTCGGTGACCCCCGGAGATCACCCGATGGCCGAAACTGGACTTCCTATATATCAATCTTTACCTCCGGATCATTCCGGAACTCCTCGTGACGTCCGGGATCTCATCCGGGACTCCGAACAACTTTCGAGTTTCCACGTGCATGTATCTCTACGACCCTAGCGTTACCGAACCTTAAGTGTGTAGACCCTACGGGTTCGGGAGACACGTAGACATGACCGAGACGACTCTCCGGTCAATAACCAATAGCGGGATCTGGATACCCATGTTGGTTCCCACGTGTTCCTCGATGATCTTCATTGGATGAACCACCGTGTCAAGGATTCACTTAATCCCGTATGTTATTCCCTTTGTCCATCGGTACGGTACTTGCCCGAGATTCGATCGTCGGTATTCCCTATACCTTGTTCAATCTCGTCATGGCAAGTCTCTTTACTCGATCCGTAATCCATCATCCCGTGACTAACCACTTAGTCACATTGAGCTCATTATGATGATGTCTTACCGAGTGGGCCCAGAGGTACCTCTCCGTCACACGGAGTGACAACATCCCAGTCTCGGTTCGCACCAACTCAACAGACACTTTCGGAGATACCCGATGCGTACCATTATAGCCACCCAGTTATGTTGTGACGTTTGGCACACCCAAAGTATTCCTACGGCATCCAGGAGTTGTACAACCTCATGGTCTAAGGAATAAATACTTGACACCGAAAAGCTTATGCATTACGAACTATACGATCTCGTGCTATGCTCAGGATTGGGTCTTGTCCATCACATCATTCTACTAATGATGTGATCCCGTTATCACCGGCATCCCATGTCCATGGTCAGGAAACCGTGACCATCTGTTGATCAACGAGCTGGTAACTAGAGGCCTACCAGGGACCTATTGTGGTCTATGTATTCACACATGTATCGCTGTTTCCGTACAATACAATTCAAGCATGAATAACAGACGATTATCATGAACAAGGAAATATAATAATAATACTTTTATTATTGCCTCTAGGGCATATTTCCAACAGTCTCCCACTTGCACTAGAGTCAATAATCTAGTTACATTGTGATGAATCGAACACCCATAGAGTTCTGGTGTTGATCATGTTTTGCCCGTGAAAGAGGTTTAGTCAACGGGTCTACGACATTCAGATCCGTATGCACTTTACAAATATCTATATCTCCATCCTGAACATAATTCCGGATGGAGTTGAAATGGCGCTTGATATGCTTGGTCTTCTTGTGAAACCTGGGCTCCTTGGTAATAGCAATAGCACCAGTGTTGTCACAGAAGAGAGTCATCGGGCTTGACGCGCTTGGAATGACTCCTAGGTCGGTGATGAACTCCTTCATCCAGACTCCTTCCTGCGCTGCTTCAGAAGCAGCTATGTACTCTGCTTCACATGTAGATGCTGCCACGACGCTTTGCTTGCAACTGCACCAGCTGACTGCCCCTCCGTTCAAAATATACACGTATCCGGTTTGTGACTTAGAGTCATCCAGATCTATGTCGAAGCTAGCATCGACGTAACCCTTTACGACGAGCTCTTCGTCACCTCCATAAACGAGAAACATATCCTTAGTCCTTTTCAGGTACTTCAGGTTGTTCTTGACCGCTGTCCAGTGTTCCGTACCGGGATCACTTTGGTACCTCCCTACCAAACTTATGGCAAGGTTCACATCAGGTCTGGTACACAGCATGGCATACATGATAGAACCTATGGCCGAGGCATAGGGAATGACACTCATCTTTTCTCTATCTTCTGCCGTGGTCGGCGACTGAGCCTTGCTCAATCTCATACCTTGCAAAATAGGCAAGAATCCTTTCTTTGACTGATCCATATTGAACTTCTTCAATATTTTGTCAAGGTATGTACTTTGTGAAAGACCAATGAGGCGTCTTGATCTATCTCTATAGATTTTGATGCCTAATATGTAAGCAGCTTCTCCAAGGTCCTTCATTGAAAAACTTTTATTCAAGTAGGCCTTTACATTTTCCAAGAATTCTATATCATTTCCCATCAGCAATATGTCATCCACATATAATATGAGAAATGCCACAGAGCTCCCACTCACTTTCTTGTAAATACAAGCTTCTCCATAAGTTTGTATAAAGCCAAACGCTTTGATCACTTCATCAAAGCGAATATTCCAACTCCGAGATGCTTGCACCAGCCCGTAAATCGAGCGCTGGAGCTTGCATACCTTGTTAGCGTTCTCTGGATCGACAAAACCTTCCGGTTGCATCATATACAACTCTTCCTTGAGGAAGCCGTTAAGGAATGCTGTTTTGACGTCCATTTGCCATATTTCATAATCATAGAATGCGGCAATAGCTAACATGATTCTGACTGACTTCAGCATCGCTACGGGAGAGAAAGTCTCGTCGTAGTCAATCCCTTGAACTTGTCGATAACCCTTAGCAACAAGCCGAGCCTTATAGATGGTTACATTACCATCCGCGTCTGTCTTCTTCTTAAATATCCATTTGTTTTGTATGGCATGCCTATCAACAGGCAAGTCCACCAAAGTCCATACTTTGTTTTCATACATGGATTCTATCTCGGATTTCATGGCTCCAAGCCATTTATTGGAATCCGGGCCCGCCATTGCTTCTTCATAGTTCGAAGGTTCACCGTTGTCTAACAACATGATTTCCAGTACAGGGTTGCCGTACCACTCTGGTGCGGAACGTGCCCTTGTGGACCTTCGAAGTTCAGTAGTAACTAGATCTGTTTCTTCATGATCATTATCATCAACTTCCTCCCTTGTTGGTGCAGGCACCTCGGGAACAGTTTCCTGCGCTGCGCTACTTTCCGGTACAGGAGGGGTGACTGTCACCTCATCAAGTTCTACTTTCCTCCCACTCACTTCTTTCGAGAGAAACTCTTTCTCCAGAAAGCATCTATTCTTTGCAACAAAGACTTTGCCTTCGGATCTGTGGTAGAAGGTGTACCCAATTGTTTCCTTTGGGTATCCTATGAAGACGCATTTTTCCGATTTGGGTTCGAGCTTTTCAGGTTGAAGTTTCTTGACATAAGCATCGCAACCCCAAACTTTTAGAAACGACAGCTTCGGTTTCTTGCCAAACCAAAGTTCATACGGAGTCGTCTCAATGGATTTCGACGGAGCCCTATTTAAAGTGAATGTGGCAATCTCTAAAGCATAACCCCAAAAAGATAGCGGTAAATCGGTGAGGGACATCATAGATCGCACCATGTCCAACAGAGTACGATTTCGATGTTCGGACACACCGTTACGTTGAGGTGTTCCGGGCGGTGTCAATTGTGAAACAATTCCACAGCTCCTAAGGTGTGTGCCAAATTCATGACTTAAATATTCACCCCCACGATCTGATCGCAAGAACTTTATTTTTCTGTCATGTTGATTCTCAACCTCATTCTGAAATTCCTTGAACTTTTCAAAGGTCTCAGACTTGTGTTTCATCAAATAGATATACCCGTATCTACTCAAGTCATCTGTGAGGGTGAGAACATAACGATAGCCTCCGCGAGCCTCAACACTCATTGGACCGCACACATCGGTATGTATGATTTCCCACAAGTTGGTTGCTCGCTCCATTGTTCCGGAGAACGGAGTCTTGGTCATCTTGCCCAAGAGGCATGGTTCGCACGTGTCAAATGATTCATAATCAAGAGACTCTAGAAGTCCATCTGAATGGAGCTTCTTCATACGTTTGACACCAATATGACCAAGGCGGCAATGCCACAAGTATGTGGGACTATCATTATCAACTTTACATCTTTTGGCATCTACACTATGAATATGTGTATCATCACGTTCGAGATTCATCAAAAATAAACCATTGACCAGCGGGGCATGACCATAAAACATATCTCTCAAATAAATAGAACAACCATTATTCTCCAATTTGAAAGAGTAGCCATCTCGCATAAGACGAGATCCAGACACAATGTCCATGCTCAAAGCTGGTACTAAATAACAATTATTAAGGTTTAAGACTAATCCCGAGGGTAGATGTAGAGGCAGCGTGCCGACGGCGATCACATCGACCTTGGAACCATTCCCGACGCGCATCGTCACCTCATCCTTCGCCAGTCTCCGTTTATTCCGCAGCTCCTGTTTTGAGTTACAAATGTGAGCAACTGCACCGGTATCAAATACCCAGGAGCTACTACGAGTGCTGGTAAGGTACACATCAATAACATGTATATCATATATACCTTTGACGTTGCCGGCCTTCTTGTCTGCTAAATATTTGGGGCAGTTCCGCTTCCAGTGACCTGTTCCCTTGCAATAAAAGCACTCTGTCTCAGGCTTGGGTCCATACTTTGGCTTCTTCCCGGCAACAGGCTTGCCAGGCGCGACAACTCCCTTGCCGTCCTTCTTGAAGTTCTTTTTACGCTTGCCTTTCTTGAACTTAGAGGTTTTATTGACCATCAACACTTGATGTTCTTTCTTGATGTCCACCTCCGCTGATTTCAGCATCGAATACACCTCGGGAATGGACTTCTCCATCCCCTGCATATTGAAGTTCAACACGAAGCTCTTGAAGCTTGGTGGGAGCGACTGGAGGATTCTGTCAACGACCGCTTCATCTGGGAGATTCATTCCCAGCTGAGACAAGCGGTTGTGCAATCCTGAAATCTTGAGGATGTGTTCACTGACAGAACTGTTCTCCTCCATCTTACAGCTGTAGAATGCGTCGGAGACATCATATCTCTCGACTCGGGCATGAGCTTGGAAAACCATTTTCAGCTCTTCGAACATCTCATATGCTCCGTGGTGCTCAAAACGTTTTTGGAGCCCCGACTCTAAGCTGTAAAGCATGCCGCACTGAACCAGGGAGTAATCATCACTACGCGACTGCCAGACGTTCAAAACGTCTTGGGCCGCATCGGGAGTAGGTGCATCACCTAGCGGTTCTTCAAGGACATATGATCTCTTGGCAGCTATGAGGATAATCCTCAGGTTACGGACCCAATCCGTATAGTTGCTACCATCGTCTTTCAGCTTGGTTTTCTCTAGGAACGCGTTGAAGTTGAGGGAAACTGGAGCGTGGGCCATTTGATCTACAAGAGATATTGTAAAGAATTTAGACTAAGTTCATCTTAATCAAATTTCAATGAACTCCCACTCAGAATGACATCTCTCTAGTCATCTAAGTGATACACGATCCGCATCGACTAGCCCGTGTCCGATCATCACGTGAGACGGACTAGTCATCAACGGTGAACATCTTCATGTTGATCGTATCTTCTATATGACTCGTGTTCGACCTTTCGGTCTTCCGTGTTCCAAGGCCATGTCTGTACATGCTAGGCTCGTCAAGTGAACCCTAAGTGTATCGCGTGTGTAAATCTGTCTTACACCCGTTGTATGCGAACATTAGAACCTATCACACCCGATCATCACGTGGTGCTTCAAAGCAACGAACTTTAGAAACGGTGCACAGTTAGGGGAAACACAATTCTTGAAATTTTTAGTGAGAGATCATCTTATTTACTACCGTCGTTCTAAGTAAACAAGATGCATAAACATGATAAACATCACATGCAATCAATTAAAGTGACATGATATGGCCAATATCATCTTGCTCCCTGGATCTCCATCTTTGGGGCACCATGATCATCTTGTCACCGGCTCGACACCATGATCTTCATCATCATGATCTTCATCATCGTGTCTTGAAGAAGTCGTCACGCCAACTATTACTTATACTACTATAGCTAACGTTTAGCAATGAAGTAAAGTAATTACATGGCGTTATTCAGTGACACGCAAGTCATACAATAATTAAGACAACTCCTATGGCTCCTGCCGGTTGTCAAGTTCATCGACATGCAAGTCGTGATTCCCTATTACAAAAACATGATCAATCTCATACATCACATATATCATTCATCACATCTTCGTTTTGGCCATACCACGTCACATAGCACATGCTGCAAAAACAAGTTAGACGTCCTCTAATTGTTGTTGCAAGTTTTACGTGGCTTCTATAGGATTTCTAGCAAGAACGTTTCTTACCTACGCCAAAACCACAACGTGATTTGTCAACTTCTATTTACCCTTCATAAGGACCCTTTTCATCGAATCCGATCCGACTAAAGTAGGAGAGACAGACACCCGTCAGCCACCTTATGCATCTAGTGCATGTCTGTCGATGGAACCAGTCTCACGTAAGCGTACGTGTAAAGTCGGTCCGGGCCGCTTTATCCCACTATACCGTCGAATCAAGATTGACTAGTAACGGTAAGAAAGTTGAACAAACTCAAACGCCCACAACTTTTTGTGTTCTACTCGTGCAAGATGCTACGCATAAAACCTAGCTCAGATGCCACTGTTGGGGAACGTAGCAGAATTCAAAAAATTTCTACGCTTTCACCAAGATCCAACTAAGGAGACATCTAGCAATGAGCAAGTAAGAGTGCATCTACATACCGTTATGTAGATCGCGTGCGGAAGCTTTCGAAGAAGCGTGGATGAAGTAGCCGTACTCTTCGCGTTCTTCGTCACCGATGATCTAGCACCGAACGGACGGCACCTCCACGTTCAACACACGTCCGGTACAGCAACGTCACCTCCTTGATCCAGCAAGGGGGGAGGAGAAGTCGTCAGAGATCCAGCAGCACAACGGCGTGGTGGTGGATGCAGTGGAGATCGCAGCAGGGCTTCGCCGGGCGCCCTGCGTTGGGAGTATGGAGGTGTGACGGGAGGGGGAGAGGCGCCAGGGCTTGGGTGCAGCTGCCCTCTCACCCCCCACATATATATAGCGGGCCAGGGGGTGCGCCAGGGCCCTGCAGATCCAATCTTGAGGGGGGCGGCGGCCAGGGGGGTGTCCTTGCCCCCCAAGGCAAGTGGGGCGCCCCTCCCCCCTACGGTTTCAACCCTAGGCGCATGGGGAGGTGGGCCCCTAGTGGTGCGCCAGACCATTAGGGCTGGACACATCCCCTTGCGGCCTAGGGGCCCCACCGGGATGGGTGGCCCCACCCGGTGGACCCCCGGGGCCCCTCCGGTGGTCCCGGGACGCTCCCGGTGACCCCCGGAGATCACCCGATGGCCGAAACTGGACTTCCTATATATCAATCTTTACCTCCGGACCATTCCGGAACTCCTCGTGACGTTCGGGATCTCATCCGAGACTCCGAACAACTTTCGGGTTTCCACGTGCATGTATCTCTACGACCCTAGCGTTACTGAACCTTAAGTGTGTAGACCCTACGGGTTCGGGAGACACGTAGACATGACCGAGACGACTCTCCGGTCAATAACCAACAGCGGGATCTGGATACCCATGTTGGTTCCCACGTGTTCCTCGATGATCTTCATCGGATGAACCACCGTGTCAAGGATTCACTTAATCCCGTATGTTATTCCCTTTGTCCATCGGTACGGTACTTGCCCGAGATTCGATCGTCGGTATTCCCGATACCTTGTTCAATCTCGTCATGGCAAGTATCTTTACTCGATCTATAATCCATCATCCCGTGACTAACCACTTAGTCACATTGAGCTCATTATGATGATGTCTTACCGAGTGGGCCCAGAGGTACCTCTCCGTCACACGGAGTGACAACATCCCAGTCTCGGTTCGCACCAACTCAACAGACACTTTCGGAGATACCCGATGCGTACCTTTATAGCCACCCAGTTACGTTGTGACGTTTGGCACACCCAAAGTATTCCTACGGCATCCAGGAGTTGTACAACCTCATGGTCTAAGGAATAAATACTTGACACCGAAAAGCTTATGCATTACGAACTATACGATCTCGTGCTATGCTCAAGATTGGGTCTTGTCCATCACATCATTCTCCTAATGATGTGATCCCGTTATCACCGACATCCCATGTCCATGGTCAGGAAACCGTGACCATCTGTTGATCAACGAGCTGGTAACTAGAGGCCTACCAGGGACTTATTGTGGTCTATGTATTCACACATGTATCGCTGTTTCTGTACAATACAATTCAAGCATGAATAACAGACGATTATCATGAACAAGGAAATATAATAATAATACTTTTATTATTGCCTCTAGGGCATATTTCCAACAATAAAATCATAAAATTCCAAGTGCACCCAACAGACCCTAATAAGACAACGTCTATCGGGGCATAGTGCTACTTCTCGAGCTTGCATTGTATTCCCTCGAAGAGGAAAGGGTGATGCAGCACAGTAGCGTAAGTATTTCCCTCAGTTTTTGAGAACCAAGGTATTAATCCAGTAGGAGACCACGCGCGAGTCCCTCGCACCTGCAAAAACAACTAAGAACTTCGCAGCCAATGCGATAAGGGGTTGTCAATCCCTTTATGGTCACCTACGAAAGTGAGATCTGATAGAGACGATTGTTTGATATTTTTGGTATTTTTGGATATAAGAGCAGAAAGTAAAAGCAGAAAAGTAAAGTAGATTGTAGATTGATATGTTGAGAACAGACTCGGGGGCCATAGTGTTCTCTAGTGTCTTCTCTCATGATAGCGATATTCTACGGCGGGTAAACAAATTACAGTCGAGCAATTTATAGAAAAGCGAATAATTATGAGACTATCTAGGCATGATCATTATATATAGGCATCACGTCTGAGACAAGTAGACCAAAACGATTCTGCATCTACTACTATTACTCCACACATCGACCGCTATCCAGCATGCATCTAGAATATTAAGTTCATAAGAACAGAGTAACGCCTTAAGCAAGATAACATGAAGTAGAGGGATAAACTCAAACATAGTGATATAAACCCCATCTTTTTATCCTCGATGGCAACAATACAATACGGGCCTTGCTGCCCCTACTGTCACTAGGAAAGGACACCGCAAGATTGAACCCAAAGCTAAGCACTTCTCCCATTGCAAGAACTATAGATCTAGTAGGCCAAACCAAACCAATAATTCGAAGAGACTTGCAAGGATATTATAATCATACATAAAGAGTTGAGAAAAGAACCAAATATTTCTCATAGATAATCTTGATCATAAACCCACAATTCATTGGATCTCGACAAATACACCGCAAAAAGAGATTACATCGAATAGATCTCCTCGAAGACTGAGGAGAACTTGGTATTGAGATCCAAAGAGAGAGAAGAAGCCATCTAGATACTAGCTATGGACCCGAAGGTCTGTGGTAAACTACTCGAAACTCATGGTGAGGCGATGATGATGATGTAGAAGCGCTCCATGGTAGATCCCCCCTCCAGCGGAGCTCCAGAACAGGCCCCAAGATGGGATCTCACGAGAACAGAAGGTTGCGGCAGTGGAACTAGGGTTTTCTCTGTTGTTCTGATGGTTTCGGGGTACGTAGGTATATATAGGAGGAAGGAGGGCACCGGGGGCCAAACGGGGTGCCCACGAGGCAGGGGGCGCGCCCTATAGGGGGGGCACGCCCCCCACACCCGTGGACGCCACGTCAGCCCTACTCCGTGGTTCTCAAGTCTCCCATGCGTATTTTGCACCAAAAATATCTCTCCAGAAGTTTCTTTCCGTTTGGACTCCGTTTGATATTCCTTTTCTGTAAAACCCTAAAATAGGCAAAAATACAGCAATCTGGACTGGGCCTTTGGGTTAGTAGGTTAGTCCCAAAAATAATATGAAAGTGTATAACAAAGCCCATTAAACATCCAAAACATCATAAATAATAGCATGGAACAATCAAATATTATAGATATGTTGGAGACGTATCAAGCATCCCCAAGCTTAATTCTTGCTCGTCCTCGAGTAGGTAAATGATAAAAACAGAATTTTTGATGTGGAATGCTGACCAACATAGGTTTTCAATATAATTCTCTTAACTGTGGCATGAATGTTCAGATCTGCAAGATTCAAGACAAAAGTCTATATTGACATAAGAAATAATAATACTTCAAGCATACTAACAAAGCAATCATGTCTTCTCAAAATACTATGGCTAAAGAAAGTTATCCCTACAAAAACATATAGTCTGGCTATGCTCCCTCTTCATGACACAAAATATTCATATCATGCACAACCCCGGTTTTTAGCCAAACACTTGTTTTCATACTCTATTCTTTCAAACCTTTCAACTTTCACGCAATACATGGCACTATGTGGAATAGAGAGGTGGTTGTGGAGAAGACAAAGAGGAGGGAGATAATCTCACATCAATGTGAGTGAGTAGGGATTTCCATGCAACAGATGCACTAGAGCTAAAAATGGCACTGGAGCTAAAAATGTATGAAAGCTCAACAAAAGAAAATAAGTGGGTGTGCATCCAACTTGCTTGCTCACGAAGACCTAGGGCATTTGAGGAAGCCCATCATTGGAATATACAAGCCAAGTTCTATAAGAAAATTCCCACTAGTATATGAAAGTGACTAAACATGAGACTCTCTATCATGAAGAACATGGTGCTACTTTGAAGCACAAGTGTGGAAAAAGATAGTAGCAATTGTCCATTTTTTCTTTTCTTTTTTTGGGCCTTTCTATTTTTTCTTTGGCCTTTCTTTTCTTTCTTTTTTCTATTTTTGGAGGGGTTTTCTTTATTTAGCCTTTCCTCACATGGGACAATGCTCTAATAATGATGGTCATCACACTTTCATTGAATTACAACTCGATATTACAACTCGGTACTAGAACAAAGTATGACCTATATGAATGCCTCCGGCGGTGTACTGGGATGTGCAATGAATCAAGAGTGACATGTATGAAAAATTAAACATGGTGGCCTAGCCACAAATACGATGTCAACTACATGATCATGCATGGCAATATGACAATATGAAGCGTGTCATATGAACGGAACGGTGGAAAGTTGCATGGAAATATATCTCGGAATGGATATGGAAATGCCATGATAGGTAGGTATGGTGGTTGTTTTGAGGAAAGTATATGGTGGTTGTTTTGAGGAAGGATATATAGTGGGTGTATGGTACCGGCGAAAGTTGTGCGGTACAAGAGAGGCTAGCAATGGTGGAAGGGTGAGAGTGCGCAATATCCATGCACTCAACATTAGTCATAAGAACTCATATACTTATTGCAAAAATTTACGAGTCATCAAAACAAAGCAATCAACGCATGATCCTAGGGGGGAGGTTGGTAGGAGTTAACCATCGCGCGCCCCCGACCTCCACACAAAGGATGACACTCTACAAATACCTCATGCTCTAACTTCGTCACATAGTGGTTGACCATACGTGCATGCTACGAGAATCACTAACTTTAACACAAGCATTTCTCAATTTCATAATAACTCCACAAGCATGACTCTAATATCACTATCATCATATCTCAAAACAATTATCAAGCATCCAACTTCTCATCATATTCAATGCACTTAGTGTGAAAGTTTTTACTACATTGATCTTGGATGCCTATCATGTGAAGGCTAGTTTTATAGCCAAAGCACATTGCCATGCCGTTTGAATAGACTCTCAAAAGGATATAAGTGAAGCATGAGAGATCAACAATTTCTACAAAATATTATTTCCGTCGTGCTCTAAAAGATATAAGTGAAGCACTAGAGGAAAAACTATTCAACTCAAAAGATATAAGTGAAGCACATAGAGTGTTCTAATAATTCCTAGGCCATATTAAACTCTCTCAAAAAGGTGTGTCCAGCAAGGATAATTGTGGCAAACTAACAAGCAAAGACTCAAATTATACATGACGCTCCAAGTAAAACACATATCATGTGGTGAATAAAAATATAGCTCCGAGTATAGTTACCGATAGATGAAGACGAAAGAGGGGATGCCTTCCCGGGGCATCCCCAAACTTAGGCTTTTGGTTGTCCTTGAATTTTACCTTGGGTGCCTTTGGAATCCCCAAGCTTAGGCTCTTGACACTCTTTGTTCCATAGTCCATCAAAGCAACACTCAAAACTTGAAAACTTCACAACACAAAACTTAGACAAAAATCTCGTGAGCTCCGTTAGTCTAAGAAAGCAAACCACTACTCAAAGGTACTGCAATGAATTCATTCTTTGTTTATATTGGTGTTAAACCTACTGTATTCCAACTTTTCTATGATTCATACTTCCCAATACTACTCATAGATGCATTGAAATAAGCAAACAACACACGAAAAACAGAATCTTTCAAAAACAGAACAGTCTGTAGTAATCTGTAGCTTTCGCATACTTCTGTAACTCCAAAAAAATTGAAATAAATTGGTAAACATGAGGAATTTGTCTACTAATCATCTGCAAAAAGAATCAACTAAATATCACACTCCAGTAAAATCTGGTGACCATTCTAGCGAGCACTAACGATTCTATTTTTCACAGCAAGATCATATAAACTTCACACAAGTCTTCCCAAAGGTTCTACTTGGCACAAACACTAATTAAAACACAAAACCACATCTAAACAGAAGCTAGATGCAATATTTATTCCTAAACAGGAGCACAAACAAAAAAAATATAAAATTGGGTTGCCTCGCAACAAGCACTATCGTTTTACGCCCCTAGCTAGGTACGATACATGGATAGATCTAGGTATTGTCATCTTTGGAAGGCAATCCATAAGTGTCTCTCATAATAGATTCATATGGTAATTTAATTTTCTTCCCAAGAAAGTGTTCCATGCCTTTCCTTAACGGAAATTGGAATCTAATATTTCCTTCCTTCATATCAATAATTGCACCAATCATTCTAAGGAAAGGTCTACCAAGAATAATAGGACATGAAGGATTGCAATCTATATCAAGAACAATGAAATCTACGGGCACATAATTCCTATTGTCAACAATGAGAACATCATTAATCCTTCCCATAGGTTTCTTAATAGTGGAATCCGCAAGATGCAAATTTAAAGAACAATCATCAAGCTCATGGAATCCTAGCAAATCACACAAAGTTTTTGGGATAGTGGAAACACTTGCACCCAAATCACACAAAACAAAGCATTCATGATCTTTAATTTTTATTTTAATAGTAGGTTCCCACTCATCATAAAGCTTTCTAGGGATAGATACTTCTAATTCAAGTTTTTTTCATAAGATTGCATCAAAGAATCAACTATGTGTTTGGTAAAAACTTTATTTTGACTATAAGCATGCGGAGAGTTTAGTACGGATTGCAACAAGGAAATACAATCAATCAAAGAGCAATTATCATAATTGAATCCCTTGAAATCCAAAGTAATGGGTTCATCACTATGCAAAGTTTTAATCTCTTCACTCCCACTTTTAAAAAAATTAGCATCAAGATCTAAAAACTCTGAATCATTGGGACACTTTAAAGTAAACTCATCTCCAATCCTATCTTTATCAAGATTCATACTAGAAAACAAGGATCTAATAGGAGACACATCAATAACTTTCAGATCTTCATCTTTATTTTCATGATAACTAGAAGAACACACTTTTATATAACTCTCTTTTTTAGCGCGCATCCTAGCGGTTCTTTCTTTGCATTCATCAATGGAAATTCTAATAGCTTTGAGAGACTCGTTGATATCATGCTTAGGTGGGATAGATCTAAGTTTCAAAGAATCAACATCAACAGTAATTCTATCCACACTTCTAGTCAATTCATCAATCTTAAGCAATTTTTCTTCAAGCATAGCATTGAAATTCTTTTGCGAAATTATAAACTCCTAAACACTAGTTTCAAATTCAGAAGGCATCTTTCCATAAGAGTTGTTGTAGGTATTTCCATAATTATTAGAGGAATTACTAGGAAAAGGCCTAGGATTAAAGTTTCCTCTATAAGCATTGTTACAAAAATTGTTCCTACCAACAAAATTCTCATCGAAAGATTCATTATTATTTTCAATCAAAGTGGACAAAGGCATATCATTAGGATCAGAAGAAGCACTCTTAGTAGCAAATAATTTCATAAGTTCATCCATCTTTCCACTCAAAACACTAATCTCTTCAATAGCATGCACTTTTTTACTAGTAGATCTTTTGGTGTGCCATTGAGAATAATTAACCATAATATTATCTAGGAGTTTAGTAGCTTCTCCTAAGGTAGTTTCCATGAAAGTGCCGCCTGCGTCCGAATCTAAAAGATTTCTAGAAGCAAAATTCAAGCCAGCATAAAAGTTTTGAATAATCATCCATAAGTTCAAACCATGTGTAAGGTAATTACGTATCATTAGTTTCATTCTCTCCCAAGCTTGTGCAACATGCTCATGATCTAGTTGCTTAAAATTCATAATATCATTTCTAAGAGAGATGATCTTAGCAGGAGGGAAATACTTAGAGATAAAAGCACCTTTGCACTTATTCCATGAATCAATACTATTTCTAGGCAAAGATGAAAACCAAGTTTTAGCACGATCTCTAAGTGAAAACGCAAATAACTTCAATTTAACAATATCGTTATCCGTATCCCTTTTCTTTTGCATATCACACAAATCAACAAAGTTGTTTAGATGGGTAGCGGCATCTTCACTAGGAAGGCCAGAAAATTGATATTTCATAACAAGATTCAACAGAGCAGCATTGATCTCACAAGATTCAGCATCGGTAATAGGAGCAATCAGAGTGCTAATAAAATCATTATTGTTGGTATTGGAGAAGTCACACAATTTGCTATTGTTCTGAGCCACAGTGACAAGCAAGCAATCCAACACACAAGCAAACAAGAAGCAAGCGAACGATAAACACACTGCAAGAAAAGAAGGGAAAATAAAACGTCAAGGGTTGAGTGGGGGAGAGGAAAACGAGAGGCAAAAAATGTAATGCGAATGATAAGGGCTTGTGATAGGTACTTGGTATATGACTTTTGCGTAAGCCTCCCCGGCAACGGCGCCAGAAATTCTTCTTGCTACTTCTCGAGCTTGCGTTGTATTCCCTTGAAGAGGAAAGGGTGATGCAGCACGGTAGCGTAAGTATTTCCCTCAGTTTTTGAGAACCAAGGTATCAATCCAGTAGGAGACCACGCGCGAGTCCCTCGCACCTGCACAAACAAATAAGAACTTTGCAGCCAAGGCGATAAGGGGTTGTCATTCCCTTTACTGTCACTTACGAAAGCGAGATCTGATAGTGATGAGAGTTTGATATTTTTGGATATAAGATCAGAAAGTAAAAGCGGAAAAGTAAAGTAGATTGTAGATTGATATGTTGAGAATAGACCTGGGGTCCATAGTGTTCTCTAGTGGCTTCTCTCATGATAGCGATATTCTACGGCGGGTAAACAAATTACTGTCGAGCAATTGATAGAAAAGAGAATAATGATGAGACTATCTAGGCATGATCATTATATATAGGCATCACGTCCGAGACAAGTAGACCGAAACTATTCTGCATCTACTACTATTACTCCACACATCGACCGTTATCCAGCATGCATCTAGAGTATTAAGTTCATAAGAACAGAGTAACGCCTAAAGCAAGATGACATGAAGTAGAGGGATAAACTCAAACATGGTGATATAAACCCCATCTTTTTATCCTCGATTGTAACAATACAATACGTGCCTTGCTGCCCCTACTGTCACTGGGAAAGGACACCGCAAGATTGAACCCAAAGCCAAGCACTTCTCCCATTGCAAGAACTATAGATCTAGTAGGCCAAACCAAACCAATAATCCGAAGAGACTTGCAAGGATATTATAATCATACATAAAGAGTTCAGAAAAGAACCAAATATTTTGCATAGATAATCTTGATCATAAACCCACAATTCATCGGATCTCGACAAACACACCGCAAAAAGAGATTACATCGAATAGATCTCCTCAAAGACCAAGGAGAACTTGGTATTGAGATCCAAAGAGAGAGAAGAAGCCATCTAGATACTAGCTATGGACCCTGAAGGTCTGTGGTAAACTACTCACAACTCATGGTGAGGTGATGATGATGATGTAGAAGCGCTTCGTGGTAGATCCCCCCTCCGGTGGAGCTCCGGAACAGGCCCCTTGATGGGATCTCACGGGAACAGAAGGTTGCGGCGGTGGAACTAGGGTTTTCACTGTTGTTCTGATGGTTTCGGGGTACGTAGGTATATATAGGAAGAAGGAGGGCACCGGGGGCCAGACGGTGTGCCCAAGAGGCAGGGGCGCGCCCTATAGGGGGGCGGGCCCCCCACCCTCGTGGACATCACGTCATCCCTACTCCGTGGTTCTCAAGTCTCCCGTGCATATTTTGCTCCAAAAATATCTCTCCAGAAGTTTCATTCCGTTTGGACTCCGTTTGATATTCCTTTTCTGTAAAACCCTGAAATAGGCAAAAAAACAACAATCTGGACTGGGCCTTTGGGTTAGTAGGTTAGTCCCAAAAATAATATGAAAGTGTATAACAAAGCCCATTAAACATCCAAAACATCATAAATAATAGCATGGAACAATAAAAAATTATAGATACGTCGGAGACGTATCACACAACTGGATCCGGCGGTAGATAGCACGTTGCGCGCCTTCCTTCGGGAAAATTGGGATATATTCACCTGGCACCCTTCAGATATGCCGGGAATCCCACGCAGGCTGGCCGAACACAACCTCAATATTATCAAAGGGTTCAAACCACTCAAGTTGTCAATGCGATGGTTTTCCGAACCCAAAAGACAAGCAATGGGAGAATAGCTAGCCAAGCTATTGGAAGCCGGAATCATCAGAGAAATTAAACACCCGGATTGGCTAGCCAACCTAGTCATGGAACCGAAAAAGGATAAATACTGGCGCCTTTGCATTGACTTTACAGACCTAAATTAGGCCTGCCCCAAGGATCCCTTTCCTCTGCCCCGCATTGATCAAATTATCGATGCAACGGCCGGACACGACTCATTGTGCTTCCTTGATGCTTACTCCGGATACCATCAAATAAAGATGAAGGAATCCGATCAGGCCGCAACAGCATTTATCACCCTGTACGGTCCCTTCTATTTCAACACTATGCCCTTTGGATTTAAAAACGATGGCGCCACATATCATCTCATGATTCAAACATTCTTAGAAAAACAAATTGGCAAGACATTGGAGGCATATGTTGACGTCGTAGTTGTTAATACTAAACACGTCGAGACTCTGGTGGAAGATCTCCGCCTTATGTTTGATTACCTTCGAGAATATGACATAAGGCTCAATCTGGAAAACTGTGTTTTCTGCATTCCAACCGGAAAGCTATTAGGGTTCATTATATCCCATGGAGGAATTGAAGCTAACCCAGCTAAGATCCGGGCCTTGCCAGAGCTCAAAACGCCAACCGATCTCAAGCAAGTGCAAAAACTAGCAGGCTGTGTAGCGGCCATGAGCCGCTTCATCTCTAGGTTAGGAGAAAAAGCATTGCCACTTTATAGATTGCTACGACGCACTGACAACTTCGAATGGACGGACGTGGCCACAGCTGGATTGGAAGAAATAAAAACTCTACTAGCAAGCAACCCAATCCTAGCCACCCCCGGTGTTGGCGAACCAATGTTGCTGTATATATCAGCCACTCACCGGGTAATGAGTGACGTGCTCGTCGTCGAACGAGCCGAAGAGGGACATAAGTTCCCCATTTAAAAACATGTATACTGCGTATCTGAGGTTCTAACATCGTGCAAATCATGGTACCCCCACTATCAGAAAATTGCCTATGCGGTCTTCATGTCATCTCGGAAACTTCGACACTAATTTCAAGAGTGTTCTATCACAGTGGCATCTGAAGTACCACTTAACGATATTATTAACAATAAAGATGCCACTGGACGCATAGCCAAATGGTCCATCGAGCTCTTACCGTTCGAAATATCTTATAAGCCACGCTGGACTATTAAATCCCTGGTGCTGGCTGACTTTGTCGTAGAATGGACCGAAGCCGAACTCCCTAAAGAGTACAACTCATATTCGCACTAGATAATGTACTTCGACGGTTCCAAAATGCTAGCCGGATTGGGGCCGGCGTAATATTGATATCTCCAACTGGGGATACAGTCTGATACGTTCTACAAATTAGGTACACCGACTTGAACAATGCGGCCGAATATGAGGCCCTACTGCATGGTCTCCGCCAAGCTGTATCCATGGGCATACAACGCCTTGAGGTACGCAGAGACTCAAACCTTGCTATCTCCCAAATAAACGGAGATTTTGATGCGAAGGATTAAAAAATGGCAGCTTATCGCAATGCTATATTGAAAATATCGGCTAGATTTGAGGGGTTGGAATTCCATCACGCAGCCTGGGATAATAACCAGGCCGCTGACGTACTCATTCGTATGGGCGCTAAACGCGACCCAGTCCCACCTAACACCTTCGTGGAAAGGCTATTTAAGCCATCAGTAACATGGCAGGACACAGGCGGCGATACGGATTCGGATCCGAACACACCCCCGACCGAACTTAACCCAGACGTCATCGGATACTCAGACGTGGAGATAACTCCTTCGGCTCACGAGAACATGGCTGTCATAGCCTCCTGGACAGAGCCTTTCTTAGCTTACCTTGCAAGACAGGAGCTCCCCGATGACCAAAATGAGGCCCGCCGCATAGTCCGGCGTTCGAAAGCCTACAAAGTTCACGAAGGTGAACTATATAAGAAAAGCACTACTGGTGTTCTGAAAAGGTGCATCTCCGAAGAGGAGGGAAGGAAAATTCTCACTGAAATACACGCTGGAATGGGCGGCCACCATGCCGCAGCCCGGGCGCTCGTAGGCAAAGCTTTTCGAGTTCGCTTTTTCTGGCCCACTACCCGAGCAGATGCCCAAACCTTAGTCCAACATTGGGTTGGCTGCCAGCTCTTTGCAAATCAAAGTCACATTCCTCCCACCGCTTTGAGAACAATCCCCATTACTTGGCCTTTTGCGGTCTGGGGGCTCGATATGGTCGGACCCCTTAAAGGGGGAAGCCATAAAAAGAAATACTTGCTAGTGATGGTAGATAAATTCACTAAATGGATAGAAGCCAAGCCATTAAAAACAGCTGAGGCAGGGCCAGTGATAGATTTTATATCTGGTGTAGTACACCGTTATGGTGTCCCGCACAGTATTATCACAGATAATGGCACCAACTTTACAGCTGACGATGTATAAAATTGGTGCGCAAAGTTAGGTATTAAACTTGATTATGCTTCTGTGTACCACCCTCAAACAAACGGTCAAGTCGAAAGAGCCAATGGTATGATAATGAGCGGCATTAAACCCCGACTAGTGCGCTCCCTACGGGAGTCTGATAAACACTGGGTTGAGGAGCTTGACCCCGTACTCTGGAGGCTGCGGACCACACCTAATCGGACAACCGGATACACACCTTTCTTCATGGTGTACGGCGCAGAGGTTGTTCTGCCCTATGGCATTATTCATGACTCACCCCGAGTGTGCATGTACGAGGAGAGAGAAGCCGTGCTAGATCGGCAGGACGACCTAGATGGACTTGAAGAGAAGCGCGATACAGTGCATGCCCGTTCCGCATTTTATCAACAATAGGCCAGGAATACAAGAGCAGAGAAGTGCGGGCCAAGACATACAACGTCGGCGAACTCGTTTTACGCCTCCCGGAGAAGAAGAAGGACTAGCTCAAACCAAAATGGGAGGGGCCCTTCATTATCGATGCAGGACTCACCGGTGGAGCGTATCGCCATCTGAGTGCGCAAGACAACCACCTTGAGCCGAACCCGTGGAACGCTACCAGGCTCCGACGATTTTATGGATAGTTCGGTAGAAAAAAAATTCCTCCTTTTGAGTTAGGTCTTGTCTCTTATCTTTTATTTTTCTCCATTTCCTCTTTTTTACCTTTTCTCTTATCGATAAGTATTTAGCTCACCCGAACTACTACAAGATAAGTACATCTTTGAATGTATCTACCTCAAATATACTTGGGGGCTTCTTTAACGAAGCCCATTACCAAAAAAAGCTTCTTGCTTAAAATGTCGTCTATTTTTTATAGTCCTTCCTTGCCATTATATGCAACAATATGACTTAAGTTCTGGCCAAGCTGGGTTGCCTGGCTCCTATGTTTACCCCTATGTTTCCGATTGTTCGGCTAGGGCGTAAGGGGAGCACCTCTGCGATTGGTACAACCAGGTAAACCAGACATGTACCTCTGACTGGGTGAAGCCGAAAGCTAGCGCTCTTAATGGAATAATCAGTCGGCGGATACATGACATATCGCTTTTAACGCATAAACTATCACAGGATATGGCATCCTACAATCCTTTCGTTACAGGATCAAAAGCCTAGGCCTGCATACGTATGCACGCCTGGAAGATGTTTCTTACGTTAAACAGTAATATAACATAACTCCCCGAATAAAGTTTCTCTGCTCAAGCAATTATGACCGGATTGCCTGGTTTCCGAACATACCACGTGTTTACCACATGTATAGTATTCAGAAGAACTCCGGCCTTTAGGTTTATGGAGGTTAAAGCGAAAGGTCGGCCACGACAACCTTTTTATAATTTCGACCAGAGATAAGTTTGATGTTAAAAGTACATTGATACATAGAATCAAAAGATTACTCTTTCTCTATTCCCTCTATAAGGTTGTCTAGTCTACAGTCCTGTTGGGAAAACTGGGCAGTTGTCTCCACGTGGTCATACACCAAGCTTAGGGGGATATCTTGTCCATCCGATCCTCAAGGTCCCACGCGGGCCATATGATTCGGATCAAGATGGGTGTAGCGTGTCTTCACCATGGCCCAGGCTTCTCGAGCACCCATGCAGCATGCTGATGCTTTCCACAGTTCGAAGCGGCGTCGAGCCCCTTTGAACAAGTCCACCAAGTCCTCCATAGTTTCTGGAGGGGAGTCGCCCGGCGATAAAGCCTTGTCCATATTCTTCATGGCCTTCCGAGCTCGCTCATGGACCCCGGAAAGCTCTTGCAGCAAGTCACCCTCAAAACCGAACACTTCCTTTTCGGGCTGCCCAATTAACAAACCTGCAGGAAAAGTTTTATGAAAAACTTTCAAAATAAGGGACTATAAGGAGACCTAGGTATAAAGGACATACTGAACATGCCGCCTTTTAGCCTCCGGTTCTATTCCATGGCACTTGAGAGTTGGATTCTTACGTCCTTTAGCTAATGTTCCAGCCTAACATTTTTATCCCGCGCTTGGTTTCTTTTATCTATGGCTTGCGTCAATACGCGCTTACCAGCAGCTGTTTCCCCTTCGGCAAATTTTTTGTTCGCCAAAGCAGCCCTTAGCTCCCTCTCCATTTGGTCGGTCGGCACTGTTGATGTATTACAATTAGTATGTACTTAACGACTCAGTGATCAGCACAAATATCATATTGACTTGACACCGTTGTTCTTACCACCAGCATCCTTTCTGGATGTCTTCAAATTTTCCAATTCGGTGTTGACAGTCGTGAGCTGGGTCCGACACTCTTCGAGCTCCTTGGATAAGGCGTTATTCTTTTCTTGAAGCACCTGCAAAAACACAACGATCCTCAAATCAGTTGTACTAACTGCTTTAAGTCTCGGTGGCTACTGGCATGGGAACATCAAAATGTACACTTACCCGCATATCTTTTGAAAGCCGGTGAGTGGCTCCAGCGAGTCCGTCTTGAGCGGCTCGGATATAAGCATCTGCAGAGCTGAGGGTGTTTAACGCCTTCTCAGAAAAGGCTGGGTCACGCATGGCTGCTTTCCACCGCCGGTGAACCATCGCGACCTCCACTTCGGAATTAGTAACCGACATTCCATCCGAATCCTCTTGAAGGGGACAATCCAGCACTGAATCCGTATTAATCCATGATGGGCCGAATGCCGAATTGGCTGGAGCTTTATCTGCAGAAATTATGAAAACAGTCTGGCGTGTGTTCCTCCTAAAAGGAAAAAGAAGGCGGAAAGTAGTAATACCGACTTCACCACCCAGCGTGTGTCAAAACAAACATACCTCTTTTAAGGTTCGGTGGTGTTCGCGATCCTCTTTCGCTTCATGGCCTCACCCCCTGCAAGCTTCGCCCTCTAGGATGACGGTTGATACGTCTCCAACGTATCTATAATTTTTGATTGTTCCATGCTATTGTATTATCTGTTTTGGATGTTTAATGGGCTTTATTATACACTTTTGTATTATTTTTGGGACTCACCTACTAACCCAAGACCAAGTGCAAATTGCTATTTTTTTTGCCTATTTTAGTGTTTCGCAGAAAAGGAATATCAAACAGAGTCCAAACGGAATGAAAACTTCGGGAGAGTTATTTTTGGAACAATATCAACACAGAAGACTTGGAGTACACGCCAGGAAGCGAACGAGGAAGCCACGAGGGCAGGGGCGCGCCCAGGGGGGTAGGCGCGCCCCCACCCTCATGGGCCCTTAGTGGCTCCCCTGACGTGCCTCTTCCTCCTATATATACCTACGTACCCTGAAACCATCGGGGAGCACCACGAAACCCTAATTCCACCGCCGCAACCTTCTGTACCCGCGAGATCCCATCTTGGGGCCTGTTCTAGAGCTCCACCGGAGGGGGCATCGATCACGGAGGGCTTCTACATCAACACCATAGCCTCTCCGATGAGTTGTGAGTAGTTTACCACAGACCTTCGGGTCCATAGTTATTAGCTAGATGGCTTCTTCTCTCTCTTTGGATCTCAATACAAAGTTCTCCTCGATCTTCTTGGAGATATATTCGATGTAATTCCTTTTGGGGTGTGTTTGTCGAGATCTGATGAATTGTGGGTTTATGATCAAGATTATCTATGAACAATATTGGATTCTTTTCTGAAATCTTTTATGCATGATTTAAATATCTATGCAAGTCTCTTTGAATTATCGGTTTGGTTTGGTCCACTAGATCGGTAGTTCTTGCAATGGGAGAAGTGCTTAGATTTGGGTTCAATCATGCGTTGTCCATTCCCAGTGACAGCAGGGGCAGCAAGGCACGTATTCTATTGCTGCCATCGATGATAAAAAGATGGGCTTTATATCATATTGCCTCAGTTTATCCCTCTACATCATGTCATCTTGCTTAAGGCGTTACTCTGTTCTTATGAACTAAATACTCTAGATGCATGCTGGATAGCGATCGATGTGTGCAGTAATAGTAGTAGATGCAGAATCATTTCGGTCTACTTGTCACGGACGTGATGCCTATATACAATGATCATGCCTAGATATTCTCATAACTATGCGCTTTTCTATCAATTGCTCGACAGTAATTCGTTCACCCACCGTAGAAATCTGCTATCATGAGAGAAGCCACTAGTGAAACCTATGGCCCCCGGGTCTATCTTCATCATATTAATCTTCCACCAACTATTTATCGTTACTTTACTTTTGTTTCGCAATCTTTACTTTCAGTTTACATATCAAAAATACCAAAAATATTATCTTATCATCTCTATCAGATCTCACTTTTGCAAGTGGCGGTGAAGGGATTCACAACCCCTTTATCGTGTTGGTTGCAAGGTTCTTATTTGTTTGTGTATGTAAGAGGGACTCGCGCATGGTCTCTGTCGGTGTACCAAGATAGGGGTACCTTAGTACCCCAACTTGTGCACGGGCAGTAGCAGCTTCCCGTGGCAGGGTTTACCACGTGCTCGCCGGAAACCTTTCTGGTCCCTATAAAGCCATTCAAGAACAAAGTGTACAAGTCAGAAGATCAAGGCCCCGGCAAGAGGAGCTTGCCGGGAAGGCCGCACCAGGCTCAAGATTATCATGTTAGCACAAGACCCTGGCAAGAGGAGCTTGCCAGGAAGGCCAAGGAATGCACACCTCAAGAAATGCCTCGGCGCATCACGCGCCCCGGCAGGACCCGGAGAGCGACAAGCTTCCGGGCCCGGCAAGGTCACGGCCCCGGCAAGGTGCTTGCCGGGGGAAACTTATGCTGTGTGCCCGCACTCCAGCTCATCTCCCCACGCGTCGCCCTGGGGCCCTTCCAGGGACGTGTGGCGGAAGGCTGTGCAGCCTGGGGAACACAATGGCAAGCCACGGTGACGAGGCTACCGTCGTGTCGAACGGAGAAGCATGGACGGACACTTTTGGGGTCGACGGTGACGGGCATTTAATGCCCTTGTCCCCCACTGTCAAAGTTAGGTGAAGACCACTATTCATCCACTGTTCACGCACTATTCCCGCATTGTTACAACTACCACCAAATTTACACTTTCACCCTCCTCTACGTTGACACCTGTTGGTGACCCCTTTGAGCTATAAAAGGAGGCCCATGCACAACGTAGAAAGGGTTCGAAACCTAAACAACTCTCTCGCTCGGTGTAGCTAGTACTGTAGCTCTTCAAGCTCCCGAGCTCAAGAATTCTATACAACCAAGGCAGGAGTAGGGTTTAACGCGTCCGCGCGGCCCGAACCTGGGTAAACTGCCCGCGTGTGCCCCTCGATCTGCTCTCCGTGCTCCCTCCGCTCCCTTACCGCAACGTAGAAGGGGCTCCGGTCCCATAGGTGCTCGTGGGAGGACAGTTTCCCCCGATATCTTTGGCGCGCCAGGTAGGGGGCGTCGAGGTTGTGCGAACCTGATCCGGCGCTCACGCGGGTGAATTCTTCATCAACCTCTCCAGCTTCATCAAACTTCATCAGCAGCACCAACATGCCTCCGAAGAAGAAGGCTTCGGAGGTCGCAGGCCCGTCTGCGTCGATCCCACCGCCACCAGAACCAACGGTTGGTGGAGGAGACGCCGGCGGAAGGGTGGTCGCCGGTGAGGAAACTCACGGCGCCACCAAATCCAAGGAGAAGACGGACGACCGGGCGAATTCCAAAACCTCGGTGTCCGTAGACGCACCACGTCCCTCTCAGCAGACGCCACGCCAGCAGCGCCGTGGTACAGGAGGTACCATACGCTTGCTGGGGCAAGGACAAACCGGAGGATCGCGGGTTGCTCAAGGCCATCGTCCTGGCACGAGCAAGGCGCGGTCGCCGGGGCGAGAAACTGCTCCTTCTAACCCTGTTAGAAGTCCGAGCATATCTCGCTCCTCGCACCGCTCGCCGCCGCTCCCCTCCTCTCCAGCAGAAGCTCTAGCAAGAGCACAGCTACTCCTCGATTTCCCTCCAGCGGCAGACAAGGCCGAAGACTGGAGGGCGACGATTCAGAGTCTCATCGCCTTCGCCAACAACGACACGCCGCAGCAGCCGGCGACGTCGCGGCCGCGGCAAGTCGACCAGACGAAGGCCGATGGCGACAAGACCGCCGGGGGTGCAACCACCGTGCATTCCCCGCAGCGGAAGCAGAAGACGCCACCCCGCCGGATTAACGTCGACGACGACTCTACGACGTCGTCGGATCCGCGGGCTCGTCGGGACCAGCGCCAAGTCCTCGACGACCGGCGGCAAGAAGACGCTCGGACGCGCATCGAGCGCCAACGAGAAACCCGACGACAATCGGATCAGCGCGCTGGGACCGCTGTCGACACGTACGCGCCCGGTGAGCCAGGCGACTTGCCATACGCGGCAGGTTGCCCTGCGTTCACCCATGAGCTGCGGCGAGTCCAGTGGCCCAGCATGAAAAACTTTAAGCCCGACGTACCCGAGAAGTACGACGGCAAGACGCACCCCTCGGAGTTCCTCAGCATCTACACCATCGCGGTGCAGGCTGCCGGGGGACGCGACGAGAAGATACTAGCCAACTACTTCCTGCTAGTGCTTAAGCCAAACGTCCGGTCTTGGCTTATGCACTTGCCGGAGAACTCCATTTCTTCGTGGGCAGATCTGTGCCACCAGTTTGTTGGCGCCTTCACGGGCGGCCACAAACCCCACGGCCAGGAGAGCGATCTCCACATCTTGGCCCAGAAGGAGGGAGAATCCCTGCGCAAGTACATCCAGAGGTTCAGCCGCGTGCAACACAACATTCCCGACGTCCACCTTGCCGCGGTTATCAGCGCGTTCCACCAGAACATGCGTAACCGCCGCATGAGGGAAGAGATGGCCATGACCAAGATACGGGATGTCAGCGAGCTCTACGCTCTGGCTGACAAGTGCGCGCGCGCCGAAGAGGGGAGGAGACTCCCCAGAGAGGATACTGGCGCAGGAGGAAGCGACAGTGAGGATGCCGCCCCGGCAAAGAAGAGCCGGTGGCGGAACAACAAAAAGAAGAAAAGCAAGGAAGTGCTAGTCGTCGAGCAGTCCGGCAAGGAGGCTCCCGCCAAGAAGGCACAGGCTGGCGGTTCCGGCAAGGAGCCTGCCCCTGTAGCGGCAGCCGACAAGCAGGACGGCTCCGACAAGCAATACTGCAAGATCCACCGCACCAAGGACCACGATCTTCAGAACTGCAAGCGAGTCGAGTACCTCGTAGAACAGCAGAAGGCTGAGTACGAGCGTCGCGACAAGGAGAAGGCCCAAGGGGGCGGCGGAGAACCAAGCAAGAAGCGGCCGTTCAATGGCCGGGGAGGACGCCGCGGCAAGGCCAAGCAGCGGCAAGGTGATCGACCTCCCCGGGGCCGCGACAAGGATGAGGAAGAAGACGACGACGAAGACATGGAGGAAGGAGATAACAGCGAGCAGGAGTTCCAGAAGGCCACAGAAGTTCTGTGTGTCGACGGAGGCGCCTCTCTGCACACTTCCCACCGCCAACTCAAGCAGTGGGTGCGGGAAGTAAATGCAGCTGAGCCGCCCGTCGAGTCACGCAGGTTGCTCAAGTGGTCCAGCACGCCCATCATTTTTGACCTTGAGGATCACCCTGACCGCACAACGGCGGTCGGGTGCTTGCCGATGTTGGTCTCACCAACTATCCGCAACCTCAAGGTCACCAAAATGTTGGTTGACGGCAGGGCCGGCCTGAACTTGATCTCCTCAGCTGTGATCAAGAAACTCCAGATCCCAGACGGCGAGCTCGAAGAAACCGGGTCGTTCCAAGGAATAAACCCGGGAAGGAGCAAGCCAAAGGGGAAGATTACACTGCCCGTGACCTTTGGCGGGGAGCTCAACTTCAGGACGGAGAGGATAACCTTCGACGTGGCCGATATCCCATTGCCATACAATGGGATACTTGGACGTCCTGCCCTCGCCAAGTTCATGGCAGCTTCCCACTATGCCTACAACGTACTCAAGATGCCGGGGCCGATAAGCGTCATCTCTGTCCCTGACGAAAAGAAGGATGCGCTTATCTGCGCCGACAAGATATACTGGGATGCAGCAGCCGCAGCAGAAAGCAACACACTTGCCGCTGAAGCTCCCGGGGGGAAGACCAAGACCAAGTCCGGCAAGAGCTCTGGGGCCCACTCCGGCAAACGCACCTCTTCGGAGTGCTGCACTGCCGTCGAGGACGCACCATCGAGCTCCACCGGCAAGTGCAAGAAAGGAATGGCAGCTCCGCCGGCAACCAAGAAGGTGTCCGCCAAGGCGGACGGCACTGGTGGTACCTTCACCATCAGTGCTACGCTCGACAACAAATAGGAAAGCGCGATCGTTGCCTTCCTGCGGGCGAATGTCGATGTGTTTGCGTGGCAACCATCTGGCATCCCCGGCGTTCCCAGGAAGGTAATTGAGCACAAGCTTGCAGTTTGTCCTCATGCGCGGCCCATCAAGCAGAAGGTCAGGAAGCAAGCCGTGGAGCGCCAAGAATTCATCACCGAAGAGATAAAGAAGTTGGAAGCAGCAGGCCTAGTTAGAGGAGTGATCCATCCTACGTGGTTGGCCAATCCAGTTGTCATACGCAAGGTCAATGGGAAGTGGAGACTTTGTATAGACTTCACGGATGTGAATAAAGCATGTCCCAAAGATCCATTTCCCTTGCCGCGTATTGACCAGATTGTTGACTCCACCGCTGGATGTGAGCTGCTTTCCTTCCTTGATGCGTACTCAGGGTACCACCAGATTTTCATGGCCAAGGAAGACGAAGAGAAGACTGCATTCATTACTCCATGCGGCACATATTGCTTCATACGCATGCCCTTTGGATTGAAGAATGCAGGCTCGACATTAGCAAGGGTGGTGCACACTGCTTTTGAGCCACAGATTCACAGAAATGTAGAAGCTTACATGGATGACATAGTGGTCAAGAGCAAGAGCAAAGATACCCTGATCCAAGACTTAGAGGAGACTTTTGAGAATCTGCGCAAGATCCAGCTCAAGTTGAACCCCGAGAAGTGCGTCTTTGGAGTCCCCTCCGGCAAGCTTCTCGGGTTCTTTGTGTCCCAGAGGGGGATTGAAGCCAATCACGACAAGATCAAAGCCATCGAGCAGACTGAAGCCCCGAAGCGCGTCAAGGACGTAAGGAGACTTGCTGGTTGTGTAGCTTCCCTCAGCAGGTTCATTTCAAAGTCTGCAGAGCGCGCCCTGCCTTTCTTCAAGATTTTGAAAAAGACAGGCCCTATGAAATGGACTCCGGAAGCGGAGGCAGCGTTGCAAGACTTGAAAGGATACCTGTCCTCTACTCCAATACTTGTCGCACCTAGACCACAAGAGAAGTTGCTGCTGTACCTAGCAGCAACCAATCAAGTGGTTAGTGCTACGTTAGTAGCAGAGAGGGAGGCGGATGAGGAATCTACACCACCGGCAAGCGAATCCAGCGACAAGCAGGGGGCTTCTCCGACAAGCTCTGGCTCCGACAAGGACAAGTCCGCGCAAGAACAAGGAGAAGTGCGAAGGAAGATGGTGCAGCGCCCAGTGTATTTTGTAAGCTCCCTCTTGCAGGGGGCTAGATCAAGATACTCTGGGGTGCAGAAATTGCTTTTCGGCCTCCTCATGGCCTCAAGAAAGCTGCGCCATTACTTCCAAGCACACGAGATAACAGTGGTCACTCGCTTTCCGTTGAAGAGGATACTGCAGAATCCAGAAGCAACAGGCAGGATCGTTGAGTGGGCACTGGAGCTGTCAAGCTTTGGTCTCAAGTTTGAGAGTACTTCAACCATACAGAGCAGAGCTTTGGCAAAGTTCATAGCTGAATGGACCTCAACGCCCGACGAGGAAGTTCCAGAAACAAGCATCCCCGTGCACGAAGCAAACAGCGAATGGGTAATGTACTTTGATGGTGCTTTCTCGCTGCAAGGCGCCGGTACCGGCGTGGTACTCATAGTGCCCACCGGAGAGCACCTCAAGTATGTTGTCCAGATGCACTTTCCCAAGGAACAAGCGACAAACAATACTGCTGAGTATGAAGGTTTGCTTGCCGGCCTCAGAATTGCGGCCGAACTTGGGATCAAGAAGTTGATTGTGCAGGGAGATTCATAGTTGGTGGTCCGACAAGTGAACAAGAGTTATCAGAGCCCTTTGATGGAAGCTTATGTTGATGAAGTGAGGAAGCTTGAAGAACACTTTGAAGGTCTGCAAATGGAGCACGTTCCGAGAGCTCAGAATGACATTGCAGATGGCCTCTCAAAGTGTGCTGCAATGAAGTTACCTGTGGAACCAGGGACCTTCTTGCTCAAGCTAACTCAGCCATCCGTTACACCATCAGTTGGGCAGAACAAGAAGAGAAAGTTGATCTACGACGACTACTTGCCGGCGGATCTTCCCGAGACCGCCGCCAAGGTCCCCAAGATCAACAACCAACATGCTGAGGAACAGTTTGCTCCTGCAGATCCAGGGATCTGTACAGTTGAAGCAAGCGTTCCCGACAAGCCTTGCCCCGGCAGGCTTGACCGGGAACTATCAGCTCCGGCAGAACCGCAGGTTCTTGCCGTAGAAGCTGAGGTTCCCGCAGCAGCCCTCGTGCCTTTGGGCCTTGCCGTTGAGCCTCGGGCTCCGGCATGGGCACAGCAAATCGTCCGTTTTCTGCAAACTGGAGAACTTCCCGACGAGCCAGAAGAGATAGAGAAAATAACAAGGCAGTCAAGTATGTACCAGTTCGTCGACAACAAACTGTACAGAAGGAGACTCAATGGCGTAAGGTTGAAGTGCATTTCCAGAGAAGATGGACAGAAGCTGTTGGCAGAGATACATGGAGGCATATGTGGCCACCACATTGGCGCAAGGGCACTTGCCGGAAAGGCGTTCCGGCAAGGGTTCTACTAGCCAGAAGCCCTCCAAGATGCAACTGCACAAGTAACCAAGTGTGAAGCGTGCCAGTTCCATGCCAAGCAAATTCACCAGCCAGCTCAAGCTCTCCAAACGATCCCTTTGTCCTGGCTCTTCTCGGTCTGGGGGCTCGATATCCTCGGCCCTTTCCCCCGTGCTGTCGGGGGCTTTGAGTACTTGTACGTTGCAATCGACAAGTTCACAAAGTGGCCGGAAGTGGAACCAGTGAGAAAGGTGACAGCACAGTCAGCGGTCAGGTTCTTCAGGTCAATTGTTTGCCGTTTTGGAATCCCTAACAGGATCATCACCGACAACGGCACACAGTTTACAAGTCGCACCTTCATGCAGTACGTCCAAGACCTTGGCGCCAAGGTCTGTTTCGCTTCTATTGCTCACCCGAGGAGCAATGGTCAAGCGGAGAGGGCCAATGCTGAAGTGCTGCGCGGACTCAAGACAAGAACCTTCGACAGGATGTGCAAGTGCGGAAGAAACTGGATAGAGGAGTTACCAGCGGCTCTTTGGTCAATCAGGACGACACCAAGTCGAGCCACCGGACAGACACCCTTTGCTCTTGTCTATGGAGCAGAGGCAGTTCTCCCCACGGAACTCGTATACGGATCTCCTCGAGTGCTCGCTTATGATGAGCTCGAGCAAGAGCAACTGCGACAAGATGATGCATTGCTCCTCGAGGAGGAACGTCTCCAGGCTGCTGTATGAGGTGCTCGATACCAGCAAGCCTTGCGTCGCTACCATAGCCGCAAGGTCAAGGCCAGGAGTCTCGAGGAAGGCGACCTTGTTCTTCGGCGTGTTCAGTCCGCCAAGAATTCCAACAAGTTGACGCCGAAGTGGGAAGGCCCTTATCGGGTGAGACAAGTCACAAGGCCTGGCGCTGTACGCCTTGAGACCGAAGAAGGCTTACCGGTGAGCAACTCCTGGAACATAGAGCATCTTCGCAAGTTTCACCCATAAGGCGCGGTTGCCGTGATCCGCTCCGGCAACCACCTTTTGTACAAGTCTTGCCGCTGTTGCATGTAAACCTTTGTACAAGGCCGGGCGCAGATCCCGTGCATCAGTAAAGCTTTTGTGCCTCGCACTGTTTGTCATTTCCATGCTTTTCTTTGTTATTTGCATGCATTATCTGACACCTCATGCAATGCACATCCCCGGTACCGTGAGGCCCTATACTTGTTTTTCCTCCTCTTTTTCTTCCCCTCTTAAGCAGAAGGAGTATTCCTCGCGCACAAGTTTGCCGGGGGGGGAAGGAGATGGAGGTATGAACCAAGTGCTGTTCAAGAAAGAGAAGCCTTGTCGGGGAGCAAACAGCATATGAAAGCTAAGTCACCAAAGTTTGAGCAGTTCAAATTTTTAAATTTTTAGTTGTCTTCCTTGAGCAACCACACTTTGTATGGAAAACCTGTGCGCGGAGGAACCTACCCATGGCTAGTCGCACCCTTACTTTGTTTTCGAGCACGCTCAACGACTTAAGTGAGCTGCGACAAGTGTCGCGCCCTTACTTCGTTTTTGAGTTCGCTCAGCAAGCTAAGTGCGCTGCGACTAGCTACGGCAAGGTTACTTGCCGACAGGCTCCTTCGCCAGCAGGCTGCTAAGAGTCCAGTACTCAGCGCTCGCGGCAAGGGCCACTTGCCGGCAAGTCCCCTAAAAGCGTAGGGCAAAAAGCATACAAAGTGAAGGACCAAAAGCAAGGGAGATAACACTGCATTGATAGCTTAGAATAAGATTGTATATTACAAAGATAAATTGCCGCGATAGCTAATCGAGTCATGTCCATAACATACTTTGCAGCGGCAAAGGAAATAGAAAGAAAGAAGCCTCATTTACGCGGTCGCCTTCACGCCTTGAGATCTTGTTCACCCTGGCGACGATGTGGGCGACCTGCGCCTTCAACGCCTCCTGATCTGCGTCGTCCGGCAAGGTGCGGAGGACGTTGACAAGGTTGATGCCGGGGTTGCGGTAGACGATCATCGTCAAGACGTGCTCCAAGGTGCCCATGCAGAGCCGACGCGACTCGTCGGCCAACCGCACGGGGAGCTTCTCCCGCAGCCGTGCAAGCGCCGGCGCGATTCCCCTGAAGAAGAGACTTAACTTGGCGCTGTGGGGGAGATCCTCGTCGGGAGAGTACACGAGGTGCTCCGCCCTCAGCGCCATCATCTCCTTATCAATGCTGGCAGCGGAGGTGACCAGCTCGTCGGTCCATTGCTCCACCGCCCGGCTGAAGTTGTTCGCTGAGACGGCGGCGCTCTCCACCAAGTTCCGCTCCTTGCGGAGCTCGTCCTTCAACTTCGTCTCGCGGTCCCGGGAGGCGTCGAGCGAATCAGTCAAAGTGGAAACCTTCAACTCTAAGTCAGCGATTGAATCCTTGGCGGCAGTGAGCTCGTCGCCTTTCTTGGAGAGACGTACCTGCAAGTCAGAGTTGGTGTGGGAATCTTTCTCTCGCTCCACATTGAGTGCGGTGACTCTGTCCTCGCTCGCCTTCAGGTACCGCTCCAACTGCTCCACCTTAAGCTCCAGGTCCCCCTTGGCAGTCTCCGCGGCGGCGGCAGCATCCTTTGCCTCCTTCAAGGCCCTGCCGATGGCCTGCTCCCGGGCAGTGAGTTCGTCGTCATGGGCGTTGAGCTCGACCTTCCGCTGGTTGAGCACCCCCTCCCGCCGAGACAACTCCTCGGCGGCCAGCCGCTGCCGCTCTTCTGCCTCAGCCTTCTCCAGGAGGAAGGCTTGCTACTCCCCGGCAAGCTCTTCCCGCTCCTCCGCCAAGTTGCGGAGGGCTGCCTGGTTGGCGCCGCGGAGCTCCGCGGCGCGCTTCTCCAAATCAGCTCCAGCCTTGGCGGTGAGAGCTTCCCGGGACTCCAGTTTCGCCTGCCTGGCCCGATACAGGGCCAGGAGCTGGCGAAGAAGCTTCTCCTCTTCGGGCTCGTCACTCCCGCCAAGCGCTTCAACAACCTTCAACCCCGCGGAGGCGAGGACCTCTCCGTCGTAGGTCTCTCCCTCCACGGGGGCTCGCGACGAGGACGCCCACGGGACTTGTATGAAGACCCCGTTGGGGGCCTCAAGATAGACGCCCGACCGCTCCGTGGAGGCGGAGGGGTCGGCGGCCGGTGCAGCGCTTGACGCTCCTGCTGCCTCCGGGCCAGCAGTGTGGTCGCCGGTCCCTTCCCCGGTTGCGGCGTCTGCGGTCGGGGCGGTCTCTTCGGCGGCAGGCTTGTCGGCTCCAGCCATGCCCTCTGCGGCAGTGGCGTTGCCGCCGTCGCCGTGCACGCCCTCCTCGCCGGCGGTCTCCGTCTCCATCCGCTCCGGTGCAGGAGGATCTAGCAGAAGAAAAAGAAAAGAAAAAAGTCAAGCAAATATCCAAAAAAGAAGAGTCCAAGAAGAAGAAGCTACAAGACTCACCTTCACGGACTTCTTCAACGACAGGCTCCCGCGCCGGGGAGTTCTCCCTTGGCGCCGGAGTGGTGGCCCCTGCTGGCGGAGGGCCGCCTGCGCCCTCCCTTGGCGGGGTGCTCACCCTTGTCGGGCTGCTCACCCTTGGCGGGGTGCCCGTCCTTGGCGGAGCGTTCTCCCTCGCCGGGGAGTTCACCCTTGGCGGGGAGGGTGGAGCAAATAGCTCTTCGGGGGCGACCTCCGGGCGCTCCTGCGGCTGCGGCTCCACTTCTGCACAAAATAACCAAGACATCAGTACAGGCAACTACCTCAAGCGCGCTCGACCAACAGAAAAGAATAACTACCAGACTTACGCTGGGGGCTGCGCTGGGGGCTGCTCCTCGGAGCAGCGGGTTGATCTGGTAAGTTTGCCGCTGGCGCGTCTCCGGTCGCCGCGGCGGGCGAGTCGTCTTCAACCTCAACCACAGGGATCTTGGCCCTCTTCGCCATCCGCTGTGCCAGGGTCCTGAAAGCAAAACAAAAACAAGATCAGAATCATCAATGAAGATCAAGACAAAATCAAAGAAATTACAAGTTGCAAGTACTTACTCCTCTTCCTCGTCGTCGGAGCTGAGGGCCGAGAAGTCGAACTCCACCTGAAGTGCTCCCGCGCGAGGAGCAGGAGGAGAAGGCTCCCTCGGGCGCTTGGCGGTCTTCGGGGCTATGGGCTGCGAAGACCCAGCCTCCGTCGTCGCCGAGGGCTGAGGAGCAGAAGGGGCGGCCGTTCCGCTCCGGGAGGATCCCCCTCCGCTTGGCGCTGGTGCGCGGGGCGCCTCCTCCACGACCTTGCTCGCCCTGGTGGCGCGCGTCGCCCGGCGCGCAGGCTGCGGTCGAGGCGCCGGCGGCCTCGTCGCTGTAGCCGCCTTGCGGAGGCGCTTCCTCGGTGGTTGCGTAGGACTTGTCGAAGGCGGGGAGTTCTCTGAAGACGAGGAGGCATCGTCGTCAAGTCCCAGAGATCCACCAGTATCTTCATCAGCCTCGACGTCCTCCTCCTCCTCCCCGGCAGGCCCGCTGGACCCAGCTCCATGCCCGGCGGCCTCGCTCCCTCCGGCGACCTCGCTCCCTCCGGCGGCCCCGCTCCCTCCGGCGACCTCGCTCGTCCCGGCAAACTTCAGAGTAGGCACCCTGGCAAACTCATCGGGCGGAAGCTTGAGCAGCCTGAGGATTTCTGCCTCCTCTGCTCGGTTCGCCTCGTCCGCGGCCTGCGCCTCGTCCACGGTGTATCCAAAGTCACCCGCCGCCGCAGCTGCGGCCGCCTCCTCCATCCTGGAGGCAATGTAGGCTATATCCCGAGCCGTAGTGGACCGGGTGAGGCCCATGTTCTCCTCGGTGTTCTTGGGCGTCTCGACCAAGTTGTCGAAAAGCTCAGCACAGTATCCGGCGGAGGCTCGATCCAGGTGGGGACGACACCATGGGAGTCGCACGCTGGCATCATTGCGCGCAAGGAATCCCGGGCGATGCTGTTGCACAGCGGCACCACTCCCCGGGAAGGTTTGAACCACTCCGGGTGGGCCGGGTCATGCTTGAAGAGCTCTCGGACCATCCCCTTCAGCTCCAAAGCAGTAAAATTGAAGTTCAATCCAGGGCGCAGCCTCATTATATCTGCCGCATTGCCGAATTCCCAGGCGGGCCTTTTCCTTTCTTGTAAAGGGGCGATGCGGCGGCGGAGGAAATCTGCCCCAACCTCTCCGATAGTCAGATTGGCGACCAGGAGGCGAATAATCCTAATGAGGGCAATGCTGAGCTTGTTGTCCTCCGGGGCCAATTCGCTCCAATCCCTGCCGCGCACTATAGCAGTTGTGCGCGGCGCGGTGAAGGGCTCCGGCTTATCCTCCACTACCCAACACCAATTTGCACGCCATTCTTCCCACTTGCCGCGGAGTTCTCCCTTCAGGTATGAATCCTTCTTGTTCAGCCGGAAGATCCAGGAGATGCCGCCGGAAAGGGGAGCGCCAGCCTCTACTCTAGGCATGAAGAAATGGCGAAAAAGGGCTACGTTTGGATGGATCCCAACATAGTTTTCGCACAAATGTACGAAAACGGCCATCGTAAGGATGGCGTTGGGGGTAAAGTCTAGGAGGTGGAGGCCATATGTGTTCATAATATCACAAAAGAACTCCGAGAACGGAGGGCACAATCCACAGAGGAAAAAGCAGCGAAGAAGAAGTACCCGCCGGGGAACATATCTTTGGCGACGGCGGGGAAGGCTCTGGTGCGGGGATGAGCTTTGGTCTCCCCCAACCAGAACAGATAATACTTGTTCCGCAGCTCCTTCGCGCCAAGCCTCGGCACGAAGACCACGTTCCTCTTCCGCAGGGCGGCCAGCTTCGCCGCCTGCTCAGACTTCTCCTTCTTGGCCTTGTCCGCTTTCCCCTTGTCGCTCTTCGGATCCATGGCGGAGGCGGCGGGGGAAGAGGCGAGGAGCTCGACGGCGCCGCGGATGCGGAAGACGGCGGAGGAGGGGTGGAGGCAAGAAGCAGCGGAGGTTCCTGGAGAGTAAAGGCGCAATGAAGACGAAGGAGGGAACTGCCCCTGCTTCCTCTACTTTTAAGGGGGAAGTGGGGGACGCTCCGCATTTCCCATTAAAGGACAGGCCACGATCTCTCCCACGACGCCGCAATTGACGCGTGCCGTTAGGGAGGGATGCGGCAGATGCGGAAGGGGATACGGCTTGCCGTGGGCCGCGCGTGCCCGTGCACTGTTTTGGGCCTGGCCCAACAGCGCTCGGCACCGTGTGTGGCCCAGGCCTGGGGGCTCCTGTCGGTGTACTAAGATAGGGGTACCTTAGTACCCCAACTTGTGCACGGGCAGTAGCAGCTTCCCGTGGCAGGGTTTACCACGTGCTCGCCGGAAACCTTTCTGGTCCCTATAAAGCCATTCAAGAACAAAGTGTACAAGTCAGAAGATCAAGGCCCCGGCAAGAGGAGCTTGCCGGGAAGGCCGCACCAGGCTCAAGATTATCACGTTAGCACAAGACCCTGGCAAGAGGAGCTTGCCAGGAAGGCCAAGGAATGCACACCTCAAGAAATGCCTCGGCGCATCACGCGCCCCGGCAGGACCCGGAGAGCGACAAGCTTCCGGGCCCGGCAAGGTCACGGCCCCGGCAAGGTGCTTGCCGGGGGAAACTTATGCTGTGTGCCCGCACTCCAGCTCATCTCCCCACGCGTCGCCCTGGGGCCCTTCCAGGGACGTGTGGCGGAAGGCTGTGCAGCCTGGGGCACACAATGGCAAGCCACGGTGACGAGGCTACCGTCGTGTCGAACGGAGAAGCATGGACGGACACTTTTGGGGTCGACGGTGACGGGCATTTAATGCCATTGTCCCCCACTGTCAAAGTTAGGTGAAGACCACTGTTCATCCACTGTTCACGCACTATTCCCGCACTGTTACAACTACCACCAAATTTACACTTTCACCCTCCTCTATGTTGACACCTGTTGGTGACCCCTTTGAGCTATAAAAGGAGGCCCATGCACAACATAGAAAGGGTTCGAAACCTAAACAACTCTCTCGCTCGGTGTAGCTAGTACTGTAGCTCTTCAAGCTCCCGAGCTCAAGAATTCTATACAACCAAGGCAGGAGTAGGGTTTTACGCGTCCGCGCGGCCCGAACCTGGGTAAACTGCCCGCGTGTGCCCCTCGATCTGCTCTCCGTGCTCCCTCCGCTACCTTACCGCAACGTAGAAGGGGCTCCGGTCCCATAGGTACTCGTGGGAGGACAGTTTCCCCCGACAGTCTCCTACTGGATTGATACCTTGGTTCTCAAAAACTAAGGGAAATACTTACGCTATTGTGCTGCATCACCCTTCCTCTTCGAGGGAAAATAACGCAAGCTCGAGAAGTAGCAAGAAGAATTTCTGGCGCCGTTGCCGGGGAGATCTACGCAAAAGTCATATACCAAGTACCCATCACAAGCTCTTATCCCTCGCATTACATTATTTGCCTTTCGCCTCTCGTTTTCCTCTCCCCCACTTCATCTTTGCCGTTTTATTCGCTTCTTTTTCCGTTCGCCTTTTTGTTTGCTTGTGTTGCCATGTGCCTTCTATTAGCTTGCATCTTCGCTTGCTAAATTATGGACCCTCATCCACTTGCTAATCTTTTTAAGAGATCCAATTATGATGAACCAATTGCTAGTGAGCTCCGTGCACTAGATTATCTTTATGAGGTTTTGCTTGAAATTCGTGAATCTAAAAATTGTGATGAAGTGTTGAAGGAAGAAAGTTATCAAGTGATTCACGATATCTCTTTTAATGAAAAACATGAATGCAATGATATTATTGTAAATTCTATTAATGTAAGTTGTGTTAATGATATGCAAAACCCTAAGCTTGGGCATGCTAGTATTGCTATGTCCACTACTTGTTGCAATGATCATGATTGGGGTGATTCTTCTTATGATCTTGAAAATTTATTTAAACCCCATGATGAATGTAAGATTGATAATAATGTTTGCAATAATATTGAAAGTGGGTTTGGGAGAGTGTCAACTTTAGATCCCACATATTTGGAGAATGTTCAATCTTCTGAAATTTTTGATAAAAGTGGGTTTGGAGAGGTCATGGCTTTAGTTAATGTTGATCCCACTATTTTGGAAGACTGTCAACTTCGCCTAAATGTGGATCATGTTGAGAATATGTTTTGCGATAGCTATATTGTTGAATTTTCTTATGATCCTACATGCAATTATTATGAGAGAGGAAAATATGGTTGTAGAAATCTTCAAGTTACTAAATTACCTCTCTTCATGTTGAGATTGATCTTGTTTCTTTCTTCTTCCTTGCATATGCTAGATATTGCTTGTCTTGATTTGTTTTCCTATAAAATGCCTATGCATAGGAAGTATGTTAGACTTAGATGTCTTTTCCACGTGTTTTATGATGCTCTCTTTGTGCTTCAAGTCTTGTCTTTCATGTGAGCATCATTAAAATTATCAATGCCTAGCTAGGGGAGTTAAACGATAGCGCTTGTTGGGAGGCAACCCAATTTTATTTTCTTTGCTTTTACTTCTGTTTAGTACTCCCTCTGTAAACTATTATAAGAGCGTTTAGATCACTATTTTAGTATTCTAAACGCTCTTATATTAGTTTACGGAGGGAGTAATAAATATTTCATCTAGCTTCTGGTTAGATGTTGTTTTGTGTTTTAATTAGTGTGTGTGCCAAGTAGAACCTTTGCGAAGACTTGGGTGAAGTATTTGCGATCATGCTGTAAAAAATAGAAACTTTAGCGCTCACGAGATTAGCTACCATTTTTTACTGGAGAGTGATTTTAATTTGATTTATTTTGCAGATGATTAAAAGACAAATTCCTCACATCCACCAATTTATTTCAGAATTTTTAGAGTTACAGAAGTATACTGAAGTTACAGATTTCTACAGACTGTTATGTTTTTGACACATTCTACTTTTCGTGTGTTGTTTGCTTATTTTGATGAATCTATGAGTAGTATCGGGGGGTATGAATCATAGAGAAGTTGGAATATAGTAAGTTTAACACCAGTATAAATAATGAATGAGTTGATTATAGTACCTTTGAGTGGTGGTTTGTTTTCCTATACTAACGGAGCTCACGAGATTTACTGTTAAGTTTTGTGTTATGAAGTTTTCAAGTTTTGGGTAAGGATTTGATGGACTATGGAACAAAGAGTGGCAAGAGCCTAAGCTTGGGAATTCCCAAGGCACCCCAAGGTAAAATTCAAGGATAACCAAAAGCCTAAGCTTGGGGAAGCCCCGGGAAGGCATCCCCTCTTTCGTCTTCATCTATCGGTAACTTTACTTGAGACTATATTTTTATTCACCACATGATATGTGTTTTGCTTGGAGCGTCATGAATGATTTGAGTCTTTTCTTTTTACTTTACCACAAGCATCCTTGCTGGACACACCTTTTGAGAGTGATACTCATGAATCGGAATTTATTAGAATACTCTATGTGCCTCGCTTATATCTTTTGAGCTAGATAGTTTTGTTCTAGTGCTTCACTTATATCTTTTAGAGCACGGCGGTGGGTTTCTTTTGTAGAAATTATTGATCTCTCATGCGTCACTTATATTATTTTGAGAGTCTTTTAGAACAGCATGGTAATGTGCTTTGGTTATAAAATTAGTCCTAATACGATAGGCATCCAAGACGGGTATAATAAAAACTTCCATATAAAGTGCATTGAATATTATGAGAAGTCTGATACTTGATGATTGTTTTAAGATATGAGGATGGTGATATTAGAGTCATGATAGTAGAGTAGTTGTGAATTTGAGAAATACTTGTGTTGAGGTTTGCAAGTCCCATAGCATCCACGTATGGTAACTGTTGTGTGACAAATTTGAAGCATGAGGTATTTCATTATGTGTCCTCCTTAGCGGGGAGGTCGGGATCGCGCGATGGTTATTCCTACCAACCCTTCCCCTAGGAGCATGCGTGTAGTACTTTGTTTTTATGACTTGTAGATTTTTGCAATAAGTATGTGAGTTCTTTATGACTAATGTTGAGTCCATGGATTATACACACTCTCACCCTTCCACCATTGCTAGCCTCTCTTGTACCGCGCAACTTTTGCCAGTACCATACACCCACCATATATCTTCCTCAAAACAGCCACCATACCTACCTATCATGGCATTTCCATAGCCATTCCGAGATATATTAGCATGCAAATTTCCACCATTCCATTCATATGACACGCTTCACCATTATCATATTGCCATGCATGATCATGTAGTTAACATCGTATTTGTGGCTAGGCCACCATGCTTAATTTTTCATACATGTCACTCTTGATTCATTGCACATCCCGGTACACCGTCGGAGGCTTTCATGTAGAGTCATACTTTGTTCTAGTATCGAGTTGTAATATCGAGTTGTAAATCAATATAAGTGTGATGATCATCATTATTAGAGCATTGTCCCAAAGGAAAAAAAGTAAAAAAGAAGAAGAAAGGCCAAAGAAAAAAATTGAAAGGCCCATAAAAGAAAGAAAAAAAGAATAAAAAAAGAAAAGGGACAATGCTACTATCTTTTCCACACCGTTGCTTCAAAGTAGCACCATGATCTTCATGATAGAGAGTCTCTTGTTTTGTCACTTTCATATACTATTGGAAATTTTCATTATAGAACTTGGCTTGTATATTCCAACGATGGGCTTCCTCAAATGCCCTTGGTCTTCATGAGCAAGCAAGTTGGATGCACACCCACTTTGTTTCTTTTGTTGAGCTTTCATACATTTATAGCTCTAGTGCATCCGTTGCATGGCAATCCCTACTCACTCACATTGATATCTATTGATGAGCATCTCCATAGCCCGTTGATACGCCTAGTTGATGTGAGACCATCTTCCTCTTTTGTCTTCTCCACCACCACCACTCTATTCCACCTATAGTGTTATATACATGGCTCACGCTCATGTATTGCGTGAAAGTTGAAAAAGATTGAAAAAAATTAAGTATGAAACAATTGCTTGGCTGAAACCGGGGTTGTGCATGATTTGAGTATTTTCTGTGATGAATATGGAACATAGCCAAACTATATGATTTTGTAGGGATGAAATTTCTTTGGACATGTTATTTTGGGACGACATGATTGCTTTGTTAGTATGCTTAAAGTATTATTATTCTTATGTCAACATTAAACTTTTGTCTTGAATCTTTCGGATCTGAACATTCATGCCACAATAAAGAAAATTACATTGAAAATTATGTTGGGTAGCATTCCACATCAAAAAAATTGTTTTTATCATTTACCTACTCGAGGACGAGCAGGAATTCAGCTTGGGGATACTTCATACGTCTCCAACGTATATATATTTTTTTATTGTTCCATGCTATTATATTATTTGTTTTGGATGTTTAATGGGCTTTATTATACACTTTAATATTATTTTAGGAACTAACCTACTAACCCAAGGCCCAGTGCAAATTGTTATTTTTTGCCTACTTCAGTGTTTCGCAGAAAAGGAATATCAAACGGAGTCCAAACGGAATGAAACCTTCGGGAGAGTTATTTGGAACAATATCAACACAGAAGACTTGGAGTACACGCCAGGAAGCAAACAAAGCAGCCATGAGGGCAGGAGGCGCGCCCATGGGGGTAGGCGTGCCCCCACCCTCGTGGGCACCTCGTGGCTCCCGTCACGCGCCTCTTCCTCCTATATATACCTACATACCCTAACACCATCAGGGAGCACCACGAAACCCTAATTCGACCGCCGCAACCTTCTGTACCCGTGAGATCCCATCTTGGGGCCTGTTCCGGAGCTCCACCAGAGGGGGCATCGATCACGGAGGACTTCTACATCAACACCATAGCCTCTCCGATGAGTTGTGAGTAGTTTACCACAGACCTTCGGGTCCATAGTTATTAGCTAGATGGCTTCTTCTCTCTCTTTGGATCTCAATACAAAGTTCTCCTCGGTCTTCTTGGAGATCTATTCGATGTAATTCCTTTTGCGGTGTGTGTGCCGAGATCCGATAAATTGTGGGTTTATGATCAAGATTATCTATGAATAATATTGGATTCTTTTCTGAAATCTTTTATGCATGCTTTAAATATCTTTACAAGTCGCTTCGAATTATCGGTTTGGTTTGGCCTACTAGATCGGTAGTTCTTGCAATGGGAGAAGTGCTTAGCTTTGGGTTCGATCTTGCGGTGTCCTTTCCCAGTGACAGCAGGGGCAGCAAGGCACGTATTGTATTGTTGCCATCGAGGATAAAAACATGGGGTTTAAATCAGATTGCTTGAGTTTATCCCTCTACATCATGTCATCTTGCTTAAGGCGTTACTCTGTTCTTATAAACTTAATACTCTAGATGCATGCAGGATAGAGGTTGATGTGTGGAGTAATAGTAGTATATGCAGAATCATTTCGGTCTACTTGTCATGGACGTGATGCCTATATACAATGATCATGCCTATATATTCTCATAACTATGCGCTGTTCTATCAATTGCTCGACAGTAATTCGTTCACCCACCGTAGAAATCTGTTATCATGAGAGAAGCCACTAGAGAAACCTATGGCCCCCGGGTCTATCTTTATCATATTAATCTTCCATCAACTATTTATCTTTACTTTACTTTTGTTTTGCAATCTTTACTTTCAGTTTACATATCAAAAATACCAAAGGTATTATCTTATCATCTCTATCAGATCTCACTTTTGCAAGTGGTCGTGAAGGGATTGACAACCCCTTTATCGCGTTGGTTGCAAGGTTCTTATTTGTTTATGTATGTAAGAGGGATTCGCGCGTGGTCTCCTACTGGATTGATACCTTGGTTCTCAAAAACTAAGGGGAATACTTACGCTACTGTGCTGCATCACCCTTTCCTCTTCGAGGGAAAACAACGCAAGCTCGAGAAGAAGCCACGGTCTTCGCACAGTTCAGCATGAGGAGCGCCGTCCCTTTTGAGCATGGAAAAGTGCGGTGGGTAAGGTCCACTGGGAATCTTCTCTTTGATGAGATATGTCCTGGGTGTTTACGTGAGAAGAAGGAATGAGGCCAGGGTAATCGGCTACAATAGGCACCAAGGCGCCCTCACGGCAGGCTTGATAGGAGACTCCATCTTCTAGCTATATGCCTATGTCCGAATCTTCATCATATCCAGGGCCCGCATTTTGGAGTCGGTCCTCTGGGTGTGGGGCGGGACTATTAATCCCCTCGATCACCTTCCTCCACTCCTGTTGGGAAAAACCGAATTTAGTTCGGTCAATACATCATAACAAAGAAAAATGGGCGAATATAGCGGTCACGAGAGAGACTTACCCAGTCAGGAGGATTGTACATAGAAAAACCCTCCCGGCACTTCAAACGATGGAAGTCTTGCTTCTTTCCCATATAAAGACCTTCCAGGATGATGGCTAAAGCGGCAGGGTCATCCGGACTCGGGCGTACGCAGCGTGAGGCATCATTCAGGCCATTATAATACCACATTGGAAATCCTCTAGCTTGGAGCGGCTGCACGCATCGCTTTATTGAAATCGCCATCACTTCAATTATAGACAGCCCCGAACTGGTGAGCAATCTGATCTTGCCAGCCGGTCTGCTAACCTCCCCTCTCTCTTCTTCTAAGGGACTGCGGGACACGAGTTGAAAAGCTTCTTTGGAGGAGCATTGGAATATTTGGGGAGGCCTTGCCGAACTGGATCCAGTAGGGCGATGTCCTCAATATAAAACCACTCCGAAGGCCACTCTTTGGATGCCTTCTTTAGAGTACCGGGCAGATAGCATGTCCCTGCTATACGCCATACTTCGGCGCCACAAACTTCAAATATGGATTCCTTTTCCGAGTGAGGGACAAGGCAGAAGAAGTTTCGCCACAGCTCAAAGTGAGGCTCGCAGCCCAAGAACAGTTTGCATAAAGCAACAAATCTCGCAATATGCAGGGTAGACCCCGGCGTGATAACATGCAATTCAAGACCATAGAACTCTAGGAGCCCCCTAAGGAAGGGGTGGACGGGAAAACCTAGGCCTCTTAGAAGGAAGGGGTCAAAACTTACCCGCTCTCCATCGGAGGGGTTGGGAAAGCTCACCGTCGGGGCTTGATTGTCGATGGAAGTTAGTCTGGCCCGGACAGGGACTAGATACTCGGGAGGGAGATATCACTGCGCTTGAAGCATTCTCAGGTGCGCATGGGACACGGAACAACTTTTCCAATCACCTGCTCGAGGGCCGTGAGGGCGCGAGGAAGAGCTTGGGGCACTGGCCATGTCTGAAAATTGTTTGCAGGCACTAGGGATTCTTCCGCGTGCAATGGAATGTAGAAGCAACTGAGATCTAATCTCTTATATAGGCTCCTTCCCTACACAATCAAGGGGGTAATTGTAAAAATACCCAGACGGTTCGCATTCGTTGGACACGTGCAAGCCAAGCCGATGGTGGCGAGGAATCGACGAAATACAATATTAAAAGAAGCCGAACTATCATCCAGGAGGACTCGCCTCTGAAGACCGAAGACATGAAGCCGGGCACAATCTCGTCCTTGAAGGCAAATCCGGGGGCTATGGAGGGAGTCCTGTATTCAGGGGTTAGGCGTCCGGGTCGATGAAGCTGGGCCGTATTGATGGGCCACAAAAGTAGAAGCAGAAGACTCTCCCCCGTATTCGGTCAGGACTCCTATGTACGTAGAAGGGCAAGCGTAGAGTCCGGATATATCTATTACTTCCTCCCCAAGTCACCCTTGTAACCCTAGACCCTCTCTGGCGTGTATATAAGCCAGGGGGTTTAGTCCGTAGAGGCTAACATCAGAATCATAACATCCTCATAGGCTACGCATTAGATTTTAGCCAGTACGATCTCGAGATAGATCAACTCTTGTAATCATATTCATCAAGATTAATATAGCAGGAAGTAGGGTTTTTCCTCGATCGAGAGGGCATGAACCTGCGTAAACATCGTGTCCCCAGTCTCCTGTTACCATCGATCCTCTAACACATAGCTTGGGCCCCCCTACTCGAGATCTGCCAGTTTTGACACCGACAGTTGTTCAAAGATAATTATATCTATTTCATTCCTTCCATTCATGAACATGTCATTTTCATGGTCTACCAAATATTGTTCTAAAGAATCAGTGGGAGGTGCAACAATAGAAGCAAGGCCAATAATTTCATCCTTACTAGGTGTTTCTTTATCACAAGGTTGTCTACGGAATTTAGAGAAATTAAACTCATGAGACACTTCACCAAAATTAACACTGACTTTTTCTTTAGTGCAATCTATTTTAGCATTCATAGTGTTCAAGAAAGGTCTACCAAATATAATGGGAAAAATCATCTTGTGGGGAACCAAGAACTAGAAAATCAGTAGGGTATTTTATTTTCCCACACAAGACTCCGACATCTCTAACAATCCCAAGTGGTGTGATAGTATCTCTATTAGCAAGTTTAATAGTAACATCAATATCTTCTATCTCTGATGGTGTAGTATCATTCATAATTTCTTGATAAAGAGTAAATGGAATAGCACTCACACTAGCACCCAAATCACATAAACAATGGTAACAATGATCTCCAATTTTAACTGAGACAACATGAATGCCAACTATAGTTCTATGTTTATCTTTTTCATCAGGTTTGGCAATTCTAGCAGCTTCACCAACGAAGTAAATAACATGCCCATCAATATTATCGACCAAAAGATCTTGGACCATAGCAACACTAGGTTCTACTTTAATTTGTTCAGGGGGTTTAGGTGTTCTAACATAACACTTACGAACCACGGTTGAAGCATTAACATGTTCCTTTAACCGAACTAGGAAGGGTGGTTTCTCAATATAAACAGTAGGAACAACTAGATTATCATTATAAATGATGGTTTCTTCTTCAACCTTAATGGGTTCTACTGCTTTTACTTCAATGGGAGGATGATATTTAAACCACTTCTCCTTAGATACATCAACATGAGTAGCATCACAGAAAGAAGCTACTATCCCAGAGTCAAGTCCATACTTAGTGCTGAAATCTCGAAAAAGCATCGGTATTCATAAAATATTTAACATAGTCAAACTCAAGGTTCATACCTGACTCCTTACCTTCGTCGATTTCCCACTCTTCAGAGTTGTGTTTAATTCTTTCTAAAAGTTCCCATTGGAATTCAATAGTCTTCTTCATAAAAGAACGGGTACAAGAAGTATCAAGCATGGATTGATCATTACGAGAAAGCCAAGCATAAAAATTACGAATAGTAATTTCTCTTGGGAGATCATGATTGGGGCATGAATATAACATTGACTTAAGCCTCCCCCATGATTGAGTGATAATGTCTCCTTCACGAGGCCAAAAATTATAAATATAATTTCGATCATGATGAACTAGATACATAGGATAAAACTCCTGATGAAATCCCAATTTCAAACGGTTGTAATTCCAAGCTCCAATATCATCACATAGCCTATATCATGTCAATGCCTTTCCCTTGAAAGATAAAGGGAAGAATTTTTTCTTGATCTCATCCTCGGGCAAACCCGCAAGCTTAAATAATCCACAAACTTCATCCACATAGATTAGATGCATATCAGGATGTAGTGTTCCATCTCCTACATAAGGATTAGCTAGGACTTTCTCTAACATACCCAAAGGAATTTTGTAATAAATATTTTTAGTAGGTTCAGTAGGTTGAGGGGCAACTCTTTGTTATTTGAGTCGAAGTGAATATACCCCGAACAAACCCCACAAAGGATTGTTTTCCATTGTGACAAGTGACAGTCAATTTCAGCACATAATATAATTTTTCCTTACCAAATTCCACTCACCAAAGGTGCTTCACTCCCCGGCAACAGCGCCAAAAAGGAGTCTTGATGAACCAAAAGTGTAGGGTATATCATAGTCCTTTCGATATGTAAGAGTGTCGAACTCAACGAGGAGCTGAATGAAATGACACGCGGTTTTCACAAGGTATTTTCTACAAGCACTGAAATTAATGGTAATAGATAGTTTTAAGATAATTCGTAAAGGGCAACAAGTAACAAGTGTAACAAAGGTGCAACAAGGTTGCCCAATCCTTTTATAGAAAAGGAAAAGCATGGACGAACTCTTATATAAATCAAAGCGCTCCCGAGGACACATGGGAATTATTGTCAAGTTAGTTTTCATCAATCTCATATGATCCACGTTGGATACTTTGATAATTTGATATGTGGGTGGACCAGTGGTTGGGTGTTGTCCTTACTTGGACAAGCCTCCCACTTATGGTTAAACCATCTAGAAAGGATCCACAATTACAAAATAAGAATTAAGATAAATCTTACCATAGCATGAAACATGTGCATCCAAATCAGCCCCTTACGAAGCAACACATAAACTAGGGTTTAAGCTTCTGTCACTCTAGCAACCCATCATCTACTTATCACTTCCCAATGCCTTCCCCTAGGCCGAAATAATGGTGAAGTGTCATGTAGTCGACGTTCACATAACACCACGAGAGGAAAGACAACATACATCTTATCAAAATACCGAACGAATACCAAATTCACATGATTACTTATAACAAGACTTCTTCCATGTACTCAAGAACAAACGTAACTACTAACAAACCATATTCCTGTTCATAATCAGAGGAGTATTTAATAGCATCAAGGATCTGAACATATGATCTGCCACCAAATAAATCAACTAGCATCAACTACAAGGAGTAATCAACACTACTAGCAAGCCACAAGTACCAATCTGAGGTTTTGAGGCAAAGATTGAATACAAGAGATGAACTAGGGTTTTATAGGAGGTGGTGCTGGTGAAGATGTTGATGGAGATTGACCCTCCCTTGATTAGAGGATCGTTGGTGATGACGATGGCTTTGATTTCCCCCTTCTGGAGGGAAGTTTCCCCAGCAGATTAGCTCCGCCAGAGCCTTAGATTGGTTCTGCCCAAGTTCCTCCTCGAGACAGCAGCGTTTCGTCCCAAAATCTCTCCTCTGATTTATTTTTTCTAGGTCAAAACCCTCAATATAGCAGAATATGGGCATCGGGGACCAGCCAGGGGCCCCTCAAGCCCTGGGGGCGCGCCCTGGGCGCTAGGGCGCGCCCCTAGGCTTGTGGCCACCTGGTGGGTCCCCCTCTGTATTTTATTCACCCAATATTTTTTATATATTCCAAAATAATTCTCCGTAGGTTTTCAGGACTTTTGGAGTTGTGCAGAATAGGCCTCTCAGATTTGCTCCTTTCCGGTCCAGAATTCCAGCTACCGGCATTCTTCCTCTTCCTGTAAATCTTGTAAAATAAGAGGCAAAAGGCATAAGTATTGTATCGTAATCTGAAATAACCGTCCATAATGCAATAAATATCAACATAGAAGCATGATGCAAAATGGACGTATCAAGCGTCCAGATGGGATCGTGGAAGAATGAAGGCTTGCGGCGGCATGATAATTGTTTCAGGTCTCGCTTTGGTGGTTTCTGGATTTTAGTGAATTTATGGGTCTGGAATTAGGTCAAACAAAGTTGGGAGGGGCCACAAGCTTAGACGGTGCGCCCTCCCTTGGGGGAGGAGGGTGCCATGTGAGCTTGTGCCTCTTTCATGCGACGTCTGGTTTCCCTCGAAGCTCTAGAGTCCTTTTTGGTCTAGAAAAAATCACCGTAAAGTTTCATCGTGCTTGGACTTTGTTTGGTATGGTTTTCATGCGAACAATAAAATAGGAAAAAACAGGAACTGGCAATGGGTACTAGGTTAATAGGTTAGTTCCCAAGAAATGATATAAAATTGCATATAAAGCATACAAGATTGATAATATAATAGCATGAAAAAATTAAAAATTACAAATACACTCGAGACATATCAGCATTCCCATGCTTAATTCCTGCTCGTCCTCATGTAGGTAAATGATAAAAATAGAATTTTTGATCTTGAATGCTACCTAACATGTTTTATCATGTAATCTTTTTACGGCATGAATGTTTGAGAAATGTTTAAGTAAATAATATGAACATAATAATATCCATGAATACACAAAAATAATCATTACTCTTCAAAATATACGATGCTTAACCAAAGTTATCCCTACTCATCGAATTATGTAAGCATGGCATGACTCCATCTTCCTAACATAAGTACAAATCATGAGCACTCGGTGCCAAACCAAGCAAGTGTACCATGCTTTTTCTCGCTTCAGCATTTTCAACTCTATTCAATACTTGAGGGTGAGCCATGGACTTAGCACTTTGGATGGCGTAAAGAGTGACAATGGGGGTTCATAAGGGAAGACAAAAATAGAGAAAGTCTCGCATCAACTTGGCGGATCATTAGACAATGGAGACGCCTTTCAATCGACATCGATGCTAGGAGTAGGGATTCCCATGTGATACGTCTCCAACGTATCTATAATTTTTGATTGTTCCATGCTATTATATTATCTGTTTTGGATGCTTAATGGGCTTTAATATGCTCTTTTATATTATTTTTGGGACTAACCTATTAACTGGAGGCCCAGTGCATGTTTTTGTTTTTTTGCCTATTTTAGAGTTTTGCAGAAAATGAATACCAAACGGAGGCCCAACGGAATGAACCCTTCATGATGAACTTTCTTGGACCGAAAGCAATCCAGAAGACTTGGAGTTGAAGTATGGAACTCCACAAGGAGGCCACGAGGCAGGAGGGCGCGCCCAGGGGGGTAGGCATGCCCCCCACCCTCGTGGGCACCTCATAGCTCCACCGGCGTAGTTCTTTCGCCTATATATACTCTTATACCCTAGAAACATCGGGGGGAGCCACGAAACCGCTTTTCCACCACGGCAACCTTCTGTACCCATGAGATCCCATCTTGGGGCCTTTTCCACTGATCTGCCGGAGGGGGAATCGATCACGGAGGGCTTCTACATCAACACTATTGCCTCTCCGATGAAGCGTGAGTAGTCTACCACAGACCTCCTGGTCAATAGTTATTAGCTAGATGGCTTCTTCTCTCTCTTTGATTCTCAATACAAAGTTCTCCTCGATGTTCTTGGAGATCTGTTCGATGTAATACTCTTTTGCGGTGTGTTTGCCGAGATCCAATGAATTGTGGATTTATGAACAAGATTATCTATGAATATTATTTGGTTCTTCTATGAATTATGATATGCATGATTTGATATCTTTACAAGTCTCTTCGAATTATCGGTTTAGTTTGGCCTACTAGATTGATCTTTCTTCCAATGGGAGAAGTGCTTAGCTTTGGGTTCAATCTTACGGTGTCCTTTCCCAGTGACAGTAGGGACAGCAAGGCACGTATTGTATTGTTGCCATCGAGGATAAAAAGATGGGCTTTATATCATATTGCTTGAGTTTACCCCTCTACATCATGTAATATTGCTTAATGTGTTACTCCGTTCTTATGAACTTAATACTCTAGACGCATGCTGGATAGCGGTTGATGTGTGGTGTAATAGTAGTAGATGCAGAATCGTTTCGGTCTACTTGACAGGAACGTGATGCCTATATTATTGATCATTGCCTTAGATATCTTCATAACCATGCGCTTTTCTATCAATTGCTCGGCAGTAATTTGTTCACCCACCGTAATACATGCTATCTCGAGAGAAGCCACTAGTGAAACCTATGGCCCCCGGGTCTCTTTCCTATTATATTACATCTCTTTTATTTACATCGCATCTCATTTACTATTTTGCAATCTTTACTTTCCGATCTATACAACAAAAATACCAGAAAAATTACTTTACTATCTCTATTAGATCTCCCTTTTGCGAGTGACCGTGAAGGGAATGACAACCCCTTTATCATGTTGGTTGCAAGGTTCTTAATTGTTTGTGCAGGTACTAGGTGATTTTTGTGTTATCTCCTACTGGATTGATACCTTTGTTCTCAAAATTGATGGAAATACTTACGCTACTTTGTTGCATCACCCTTTCCTCTTCAAGGGAAAACTAACGCATGCTCAAGAGGTAGCAAGAAGGATTTCTGGCGCCGTTGCCGGGGAGATCTATGCCAAGTCAAGACATACCAAGTACCCATCATAAACTCTTCTCTCTCGCATTACATTATTTTCCATTCGCCTCTCATATCCTCTCCCCAACTTCTAAAATAATTTTGGAAAACCTTTGCCTTTTCTTCGCCCCTCTTCCGTTCGCTTCTTTTCGCTTGCATCTTGTGCGTCCGTGTGTTAGATCGTTTGTTTCACCTTCATGGCTAGTCCTCCTATCAATGTTAATACTCCTGATAATGAAGTTCTCAATTTTATACAAAGGGAGGGAGAAAATCTAAAAGATGCTTGGTATAGAATTTGCAATGCTCAAAATAGATCTACTAGAAAGCAATCCACTTCTGTGCTTCTTCGCAATTTTTACGTAGGCATCACTCCTTGGAATAGATATGTTCTTGACACCATTACCGAAGGGAATTTCTTGGGAAGCCATACTTGTAATTCTTATAATGCTATGATAGATTTGTTCGGCCCACCAACTCTTTTGGTCAATGGAACTATTTTAACTTTGGAAACTATGATGCAAAGGCTTGATATTATTGAAAATAAAATTTCCATTGTAGAGTTAATCAAAAATTTGGATAAAAAGATCCACAACCAAATTAACCAATATGGATCTAAGATAGGAGTTACTCTGAAAAATCTTAGGAAGAAGGAACCCATAGTTAATGAGAATATAGATCAAGATTCCACTAGAATTGATAAACTCACAGATATTATTACCAACTTGGGGTCCGCTTTTTCTGCCATTACAAATACCTTGAATCATCCTCCTACCAAAGTTGCCAAGTTTATCTATGTTCCTAGAAATAAGGGTGAATCTTCTAGTAAGGAAAATAAAGACCTCAAATCAATAAGTGTTCACCCCAACATTTTCGATATCATTAAGGAACCTTTTGCTACAAATGAATCTCTTGATTTCTTGCTTAGCAATTTGATCATTAATAAAACCAAAGAACCTCCTAAGGGTTATGTGTGTTCAATTGAAGAATTGCATACCAAAGATGGCAATACCTAGATCTATTCTTGTTTTTATGCCTAGCTAGGGGCGTTAAACGATAACGCTTGTTGAGAGGCAACCCAATTTTATTTTTGTTCTTTGCTTTTTGCTCCTGTTTAGTAATAAATAATTCATCTAGCTTCTGCTTAGATGTGGTTTTATGTTTTAATTAGTGTTTGTGCCAAGTAGAACCTTTGGGAAGACTTGGGTGAAGTCTTTCCGATCTTGCTGTAAAAAAAAAAAAATTTGCGCTCACGACATTAGCTGTCATTTTTTACTGGAGAGTGCTTTTAGGTTGATTCTTTTTGCAGATGATTAATAGATAAATTCCTCATGTCCACCAATTTATTTCAGAATTTTTGGAGTTACATAAGTATTCGAAAGTTACAGATTTATACAAATTGTTCTGTTTTTGACAGATTCTGTTTTTCGTGTGTTGTTTGCTTATTTTGATGAATCTATGAGTAGTATTGGGGGTACGAACCATAGAGAAGTTGCAATACAGTAGGTTTAACACCAATATAAATAAAGAATGAGTTCATTACAGTACCTTAAAGTGGTGGTTTATTTTCTTATACTAACGGAGCTCATGAGATTTTCTGTTGAAGTTTTGTGTTGTAAAGTTTTCAAGTTTTTGGGTAAAAATTTGATGGACTTTGGAATAAGGAGTGGCAAGAGCCTAACCTTGGGGATGCCCAAGGCACCCCAAGGTAAAATTCAAGAACAACCAAAAGCCTAAGCTTGGGGATGCCCCGGAAGGCATCCCCTCTTTCGTCCTTGTCTATCGGTAACTTTACTTGAGGCTTGAGTTTTATTTACCACATGATATGTGTTTTGCTTGGAGCGTCTTGTATGATTTGAGTCTTTGCTTTTTAGTTTACCACAATCATCCTTGCTGTACACACCTTTTGGGAGAGACACGCATGAATCGGGATTTATTAGAATATTCTATGTGCTTCACTTATATCTTTTGAGCTAGATAATTTTGCTCTAGTGCTTCACTTATATCTTTTTAGAGCACGGTGGTGGTTTTATTTTATAGAAATTATTGATCTCTCATGCTTCACTTATATTATTTTGAGAGTCTTTTAGAACAGCATGGTAATTTTCTTTGGGTATAAAATTAGTCCTAATATGATGGGCATCCAAGATGGGTATAATAAAAACTTTCATATAAACTGCGTTGAATACTATGAGAAGTTTGATGCTTCATGATTGTTTTGAGATATGAGGACGGTGATATTAGAGTCATGCTAGTAGAGTAATTGTGAATTTGAGAAATACTTGTCTTGAGGTTTGCAAGTCTCGTAGCATGCACGTATGGTAACCGTTGTGAAACAAATTTGAAGCATGAGATGTTTCTTTGATTGTCTTCCTTATGTGTGGAGGTCGGGATCGTGCGATGGTTAACTACTACCAACCCTTCCCCTAGGAGCGTCCGCATAGTGCTTGGTTTTGATGACTTGTAGATTTTTGCAATAAGTATGTGAGTTCTTGATGACTAATGTTGAGTCCATGGATTATACGCACTCTCACCCTTCCACCATTGCTAGCCTCTCTAGTACCGCGCAACTTTCGCCGGTACCATAGACCCACCATTTACCTTCCTCAAAACAGCCACCATACCTACCTATTATGGCATTTCCATAGCCATTCTGAGATATAATGCCATGCAACTTTCCGTTGTTCCGTTTATTATGACACGCTCCATCATTGTTATATTGCCTTGCATGATCATGTAGTTGACATCATATTTTGGCAAAGCCACCATTCATAAATTTTTTCATACATGTTACTCTTGATTCATATCCCGGTACACAGCCGAAGGCATTCATATAGAGTCATATTTTGTTCTAAGTATCGAGTTGTAATCCTTGAGGTGTAAATAAATAGAAGTGTGATGATCATCATTATTAGAGCATTGTCCTGTGTGAGGAAATAAAAAAAAAGAGGCCAAAGAAGCCAATGAAAAAAAAGAGGCCAAAGAATCCAAACAAAAAAAGAGAGAGAAAGAGAGGGAAGGGACAATGCTACTATCCTTTTTCCACACTTTTGCTTCAAAGTAGCACCATGATCTTCATGATAGAGAGTCTCTTATTTTGTCACTTTCATATACAAGTGGGAATTTTCGTTATAGAACTTGGCTTGTATATTCCAATGATGGGCTTCCTCAAAATGCCCTAGGTCTTCGTGAGCAAGCAAGTTGGATGCACACCCACTTAGTTTCTTTTATTGAGATTTCATATATTTATAGCTCCAGTGCATCCGTTGCATGGCAATCCCTACTCACTCACATTGATATCTATTGATGGGCATCTCCATAGCCCATTAATAGGCCTACTTAATGTGAGACCATCTTCCTCTTTTTGTCTTCTCCACAACCACCATTCTATTCCACCTATAGTGCTATGTCCATGGCTCACGCACATGTATTGCGTGAAAGTTGAAAAGGTTTGAGAATACTAAAGTATGAAACAATTGCTTGGTTGAAACCGGGGTTGTGCATGATTTGAATATTTTGTGTGACGAAGATGGAGCATAGCCAATCTATATGATTTTGTAGGGATGAACTTTCTTTGGCCATCTTATTTTGAGAAGATATGATTTCTTTGTTAGTATGCTTGAAGTATTATTATTTTTATGTCAATATTAAACTTTTGTCTTGAATCTTTCGGATCTGAACATTCATGCCACAATAAAGAAAATTACATTGATAATTATGTCAGGTAGAATTCCACATCAAAAATTATGTTTTTATCATTTACCTACTCGAGGACGAGCAGGAATTAGGCTTGGGGATGCTTGATACGTCTCAAATGTATCTATAATTTTTTTATTGTTCCATGCTATTATATTATCTGTTTTGGATGTTTAATGGGCTTTAATATGCTCTTTTATATTATTTTTGGGACTAACCAATTAACCGAAGGCCCGGTGCCAGTTTCTGTTTTTTTGCCTATTTTAGAGTTTTGCAGAAAAGGAATACCAAACGGAGTCCAAACGGAATGAAACCTCCGCGATGATCTTTCTTGGACCGAAAGCAATCCAGAAGAGTTGGAGTTGAAGTCTAGAACTCCATGAGGAGGCCACAAGGCAGGAGGGCACGCCCAAGGGGGGTATGCGCGCCCCCACCCTCGTGGGCCCCTCGTAGATCCACCGACGTACCTATTTTTCCAATATATACTCTTTTACCCTAGAAACATCAAGGGGAGCCATAAAACCACTTTTCGACCGCTGCAACCTTCTGTGCCCATGAGATCCCATCTTGGGGCCTTTTCCGGTGATCTGCGGAGAAGGAATCGATCACGGAGGGCTTCTACATGAACACGATTGCCTCTCCGATGAAGCGTGAGTAGTTTACCACAGACCTTCGGGTCCACATTTATTAGCTAGATGGCTTCTTCTAGCTCTTTGATTCTCAATATAAAGTTCTCCTCGATGTTCTTGGATATCTATTCGATGTAATACTCTTTTGCGATGTGTTTGCCGAGATCCAATGAATTGTGGATTTATGAACAAGATTATCTATGAATATTATTTGGTTCTTCTCTGAATTCTGAAATGCATGATTTGATATCTTTACAAGTCTCTTCGAATTATTGGTTTAGTTTGGCCTACTAGATTGATCTTTCTTCCAATGGGAGAAATGCTTAGCTTTGGGTTCAATCTTGAGGTGTCCTTTCCCAGTGATAGTAGGGACGGCAAGGCACATATTGTATTGTTGCCATCGAGGATAAAAAGACGGGATTTATATCATATTGCTTGAGTTTATCCCTCTACATCATGTCATCTTGCTTAATGTGTTACTCCGTTCTTATGAACTTAATACTCTGGACGCATGATGGATAGCGGTTGATGTGTGGAGTAATAGTAGTAGATGCAGAATCGTTTCGGTCTACTTGACAGGAACGTGATGCCTATATTCATGATCATTGCCTTAGAAATCTTCATAACTATGCGCTTTTCTATCAATTGCTCGGCAGTAATTTGTTCACCCACCGTAATACATGCTATCTTGAGAGAAGCCACTAGTGAAACCTATGGCCCCTGGGTCTCTTTCCTATTATATTACGTCGCATCTCATTTACTATTTTGCAATCTTTACTTTCCGATCTATACAACAAAAATACCAAAAATATTTACATTACTATCTCTATAGATCTCACTTTTGCGAGTGACTGTCGGTGTCAAAACCGGCAGATCTCGGGTAGGGGGGCCTAAGCTAAGCGTTAGAGGATCAATGGTAACAGGAGACTGGGGACACGATGTTTACCCAGGTTCGGGCCCTCTCGATCGAGGTAAAACCCTACTTCTTGCTATATTAATCTTGATGAATATGATTACAAGAGTTGATCTACCTCGAGATCGCAATGGCTAAACCCTAATGTCTAGCCTATGACGATGTTATGATTCTGATGTTAGCCTCTACGGACTAAACCCCCTGGCTTATATGCATGCCAGAGAGGGTCTAGGGTTACAAGGGTGACTTGGGGAGGAAGTAACAGATACATCTGGACTCTATGCTTGCCTTTCTACGTACATAGGAGTCCTGACCGAATACGGGGGAGAGTCTTCTGCTTCTACATTCGTGGCCCATCAATACGGCCCAGCTTCATCGACCCGGACGCCTGAGGAATCCTGAATACAGGTCTCCCTCAGTAGCCCCCGGACTTGCCTTCAAGGGCAAGATTGTGCCCAGCTTCATGTCTTCGGTCTTGCAAGGTGAGTCCTCCTGGATGATAGTTCGGCTTCTTTTAATATTGTATTCCGTCGACTCCTCACCGTCGTCACCTTGGCTTCCACGTGTCCATCGAAAGCGAACCGTCTGGGTATTTTTACAATTACCCCCTTGACTGTGTAGGGAAGGCGCCTATATAAGAGGTTAGATCTCAGTTGCCTCTCCATTCCATTCCACGCGGAAGAATCCCTAGTGCGTGCAAAAAATCTTCAAACATGGCCAGCGCCCCAAGATCTTCCTCGCGCCCTCACGGCCCTCGAGCAGGTGATTGGAAAAGTTGTTCTGTATCCCATGCGCACCTAAGAACGCTTTGAGCGCAGGGATATCTCCCTCCCGAGGATCTAGTCCGCGTCTAGGCCGGACTAACTTCCATCAACAATCAAGCCCTGGCGGAGAGCTTTTCCGACCCCTCCGATGGAGAGCAGGTATGTTTTGTCCCATTCCTTCTAAGAGGCGTAGGTTTTCCCGTCCACCCCTTCCTTAGGGGGCTCTTGGAGTTCTATGGTCTTCAATTGCATGATCTCACGTCAGGGTCTATCCTGCATATCGCGGGATTTGTCGCTTTATGCGAACTGTTCTTTGGCTGCGAGCCTCACTTTGAGATGTGGCGAAGGTTCTTCTACCTTGTCCCTCGCTAGGAAAAGGGATCCATATTTGAAGTTGGTGGCGCCGAAGTATGGCGCATAGTAGGGACATGCTATCTGCCCGGTACTCCAAAGAAGGCATCCGAAGAGTGGCCTTCGGAGTGGTTTTATATTGAGGATGTTGCCCTAACGGATCCAGTTCGGCAAGGCCTCCCCAAATGTTACAATGCTCCTCCAAAGAAGGTTTTCAACTGGTGTCCCCGCAGTCCCTCAGAAGAAGAGAGAGTGGAGGTTAGCAGACTAGCCGGCAAAATTAGATTGCTCGCCAGTTCGGGGCTGTCTATAATTGAAGTGATGGAGATTTGAATAAAGCGATGCATGCAGCCACTCCAAGCTAGAGGATTTCCAATGTGGCATTATAATGGCCTGAATGATGCCTCACGCTGCTTACGCCCGGGTCCGGACGACCCTGCCGCTCTAGCCGTCATCCTGGAAGGTCTTTATAAGGGAGAGAAGCAAGACTTCCTTCGTTTGAAGTGCCGGGAGGGTTTTTCTATGTACAATCCTCCTGACTGGGTAAGTCTCTCTCATGACCGCTATATTTGCCCATTTTTCTTTGTTATGATGTATTGACGGAAATGAATTCGGATTTTCCCAAGAGGAGTGGAGGAAGGTGATGGAGGGGATTAATAGTCCCGCCCCACAGCCTGAGGACCGACTCGGAAATGCGGGCCCCGGATATGATGAAGATCCGGACATAGGCATAGAGCTAGAAGATGGAGTCTTCTATCAAGCCTGTCGTGAGGGCGCCGTGTTGGCTATTGTAGCCGATTACCCTGGCCTCATTCCTTCTTCTCACATAAGTACCCATGACATATCTCATCAAAGAGAAGATTCCTAGTGCGCCTTACCCAGCACACTTTTCCATGCTCAAAAGGGGCGGCGCTCCTCACGCCGAACTATGTGAAGACCATCATCCCAGAGGGCGACGCCTGCAGCGGGTGAGGCCTTGAAGCGAAAGAGGACCGCGAACACCACCGAACCTTCAAAGAGGTATGTTCGTTTTGAAGCACACTGGGTGGTGAAGTCAGTATTACAACTTTCCGCCTTGTTTTTTCCTTTTAGGAGGAACACACACCGGACTGTTTCCAGAAATCCTGCAGATCAAGCTCCAGCCAATCCGCATCCGGACCGTTAAGGATTAATACGGATTCAGCGCCGGATTGTCCCCTTCAAGAGGATTTGGATGGAATGTCGGTTACTAATTATGAAGTGGAGGTTGCGATGGTTCACCGGCGCCGGAAAGCAGCCATGCTTGACCTAGCCTTTTCTGAGGAGGCATTTAACACCCTCAGCTATGTAGATGCTTATATCCGAGTCGCTCAAGACGGACTCACTGGAGCCACTCACCGGCTTTCAAAAGATATGCGGGTAAGTGTACATTTTGATGTTCCCATGCCAGTAGCCCCCGAGACTTAAAGCAGCTGGTACAAGTGATTTGAGAATCGTTGTGTTTTTGCAGGTGCTTCAAGAAAAGAATAACTCCTTATCCAAGGAGCTGGAAGAGTGTCAGACCCAGCTCACGACTGTCACCACCGAATTGAAAAATTCAAAGACATCCAAAAAGGATGCTGGTGGTAAGAACAATGGTGTCCGGTCAATATGATATTTTTGCTGATCACTGAGTCGTTAAGTACATACTAATTGTAATACAACAACAGTGCCGACCGACCAAATGGAGAGGGAGCTAAGGGCTGCTTTGGCGGACAAAAACTTTGTCGAAGGGGAAACAGCTGCTGGTAAGCGTGTATTGACGCAAGCCATAGATAAAAGATACCAAGCGCAGGATAAAAATGTTAGGCTAGAACATGAGCTAAAGGACGTAAGAGCCCAACTCTCAAGTGCCATGGAAGAGAACCGAAGGCTAAAAGGCGGCATGTTCAGCATGTCCATTATACCTAGCTCTCCTTATAGTCTCTTATTTTGAAAGTTTTTCATAAAATTGTTCCTGCAGGTTTGTTAACTGTTAACTGGGCAGCCCGAAAGGGAAGTGTCTGGTTTTGAGGGTGACGTGCTGCAAGAGCTTTTCAGGGTCCATGAGCGAGCTAGGAAGGCCATGAAGAATATGGCCAAGGCTTTATGGCCGGGCGATTCCCCTCCAGAGACTAGTGAGGACTTGTCGGACCTGTTCAAAGGGGCTCGACGCCGCTTCGAACTATGGAAAGCGTCAGCATGTCGCATGGGTGCTCGAGAAGTGTGGGCCATGGTAAAGACATGCTACACCCGTCTTGATCTGAATCATATGGCCCGCGTGGGACCTCGAGGATCGGATGGACAAGAAATCCCCGTGAGCTTGGTATATGACCAAGTGGAGACAGCTGCCAAGTTTTCCCAACAGGACTGTAGACTAGATAGCCTTATAGAGGGAATAGAGAAAGAGTAATCGTTTGATTCTATGTATCAATGTACTTTTAACATCAAAATTATCTCCGGTCGAAATTATGAAAAGAGTGTCATGGCCGACCTTCCGCTTTAACCTCCATAAACCCAAAGGATGGAGTGTTTCCGAATACTATACATGTGGTAAACACGTGGTATGTTCGGAAACTAGGTAATCCAGTCATAATTGCTTTAAAAGACAAACTGTATTCAGGGAGTTATGTTACATTACTGTTTAACGTAAGAAACATCTTCCAGAGAGAATAGTTCCGTTAAGGGTTCCTTTTCCTGGGTCGCCATGCATACATATGCAAGCCTAGGCTTTTGATCCTATAAAAAAGGATTGTAGGACGCCATATCCTATTTTAAATAAAATGTATGCGTTAAAGTGTTATGTCGTGTATCCGCCGACCGATTATTCCCTTAAGAGCGCTAGCTTTCGGCTTCACCCAGTCTGAGGTACATGTTCGGATTACCCGACTGTAACAATCGCAAAGGTGCACCCTTTACGCCCTAGCCGAACAATCAGAAACATAGGGGTAAGCATAGGAGCCAGGCAACCCAGCTTGGCCAGAACTTAAGTCATATTGGTGCATATAATGGCAAGGAAGGACTGTAAGAAACAAACGACATTTTAATCAAGAAGCTTTTTTGGTAATGGGCTTCGTCAAAGAAGCCCCCAAGTATATCTGAGGCAAATACATTCAAAGATGTACTTGTCTTGTGGTAGTTCGGGTGAGCCGAATACTTACCAATAAGAGAAAAGGTAAAATAGAGGAAAGGGAAAAGAAAAAGGAAAGATAAGAGACAAGACCTAACTGAAAAGGAGGAAAAAATTGCTACCGAACTATCCATAGAATCGTCGGAGCCTGGCAGCGTTCCACAGGTTCGGCTCAAGGCGGTTGTCTTGTGCATTTCGAAGGCGATAGGCTCCACCGGTGAGTACTTCATCGATAATGAAGGGGCCCTCCCATTTTGGTTTGAGCTTGTCCTTTTTCTTATCTGGGAGGCATAAAACGAGTTCGCCGACATTGTATGTCTTGGCCCGCACTTCTCTGCTCTGGTATCGCCTGACCTGTTGTTGATAAAATGCGGAACGGGCCTGCAATGTATCGCGCTCCTCTTCAAGTCCATCTAGGTCATCCTGCCGGTCTAGCTCGGCTTCTCTCTCCTCGTACATGCGCACTCAAGGTGAGTCATGAATAATATCACAGGGCAGAACAGCCTCTGCGTCGTACACCATGAAGAAACGTGTGTATCCGGTCGTCCAATTAGGTGTGGTCCGCAGCTCCCAGAGTACGGATTCAAGCTCTTCGACCCAGATGTTTATCAGAATTCTGTAGGGAGCGCACTAGTAGGGGTTTAATGCCGCTCATTATCACACCATTGGCTCTTTCAACTTGACCGTTTGTTTGAGGATGGTACACAGAAGCATAATCAAGTTTAATACCTAACTTTGCGCACCAATTTTTTACCTCGTCGATTGTAAAGTTGGTGCCATTATCCGTGATAATATTGTGCGGGACACCATAATGGTGTAGTACACCGGGTATAAAATCTATCACTAGCCCTGCCTCAACTATTTTTACTAGCTTGGCTTCTATCCATTTAGTGAATTTGTCTACCATCACAACAAGTATTTCTTTTTATGGCTTCCCCTTTAAGGGGTCCGACCATATCGAGCCCCCAGACCGCAAAAGGCCAAGTAATGGGAATTGTTTTCAAAGCGGTGGGAGGCATGTGACTTTGATTTGCAAAGAGCTGGCAGCCAACGCAATGTTGGACTAAGGTCTGAGCATGTGCTCGGGCAGTGGGCCGGAAAAAGCCAGCTTGAAAAGCTTTGCCTACAAGCGCCCGGGCTGCGACATGGTGGCCGCCCATTGTTGTGTGTATTTCAGTGAGAATTTTCCTTCCCTCCTCTTCGGAGATGCACCTTTGGAGAACACCGGTAGTGCTTTTCTTATATAGTTCACCTTCGTGAACTTTGTAGGCTTTAGAACGCCGGACTATGTGGCGGGCCTCATGTTGGTCATCGGGGATCTCCTGCCTTTTAAGGTAAGCTAAGAAGGGCTTTGTCCAAGAGGCTATGACAGCCATGATCTCGTGAGCCGAAGGAGTTATCTCCATGTCTGAGTCTCCCATGACATCTGGGTTAAGTTCGGCCAGGGGTGTGTTCGGATCTCAATCCGTACTGCCGCCTATGTCCTGCCATGTTACTGATGGCTTAAATAGCCTTTCCACGAAGGTGTTAGGCGGGACTGGGTCGTGCTTAGCGCCCATACGAGCGAGTACGTCAGCGGCCTGGTGAGTATCCCGGGCTACGTGATGGAATTCCAACCCCTCAAATGTAGCCGATATTTTCAATATAGCATTGCGATAAGCTGCCATTTTTGAATCCTTTGCATCAAAATCTCTGTTTATTTGGGAGATAGCAAGGTTAGAGTCTCCGCGTACCTCGAGGCTTTGATTGCCCATGGATACAGCTAGGCGGAGACCATGCAATAGGGCCTCATATTCTGCCGCTTTGTTCGAGTCCGTGTACATAATTTGTAGAACGTACCGGACTGTATCCCCAGTTGGAGATATCAATATTACGCCAGCCCCCAATCCGGCTAGCATCTTGGAACCGCCAAAGTACATTGTCCAGTGGGAATATGAGCCGTACTCTTTAGGGAGTTTGGCTTCCGTCCATTCTGCGACAAAGTCAGCCAACACCTGGGATTTAATAGTTCGGCGTGGCTTATAAGATATTTCAAACGGTAAGAGCTCGATGGCCCATTTGGCTATGTGTCCAGTGGCGTCTTTATGGTTAATAATATCGTTAAGTGGTACTTCAGATGCCACTGTGATCTAACACTCTTGAAAGTAGTGTCAAAGTTTCCGAGATGACATGAAGACCGCATAGGCAATTTTCTGATAGTGGGGGTACCGTGATCTGCATGGTGTTAGAACCTCGGATACGTAGTATACGGGTTTTTGAACGAGGAACTTATGTCCCTCTTCGGCTCGTTTGACAACGAGCACGGCACTCACTACCTGGTGAGTGGCTGATATATACAGCAACATTGGTTCGCCAACACAGGGGGCGGCTAGGATTGGGTTGCTCTCTAGTAGAGTTTTTATTTCTTCCAATCCAGCTGTGTCTGCGTCCGTCCATTTGAAGTTGTCAGTGCGTCGGAAGAATCTATAAAGTGGCAATGCTTTTTCTCCTAACCTGGAGATGAAGCGGGTAAAGGCCGCTACGCAACCTGCTAGTTTTTGCACTTGTTTGAGATCGGTTGACGTTTTGAGCTCTGACAAGGCCCGGATTTTAGCTGGGTTGGCTTTGATTCCTCTATGGGATACGATGAACCCTAGTAGCTTTTCGGCTAGAACGCCGAAAACACATTTTTCCGAATTGAGACTTATGTCATATTCTCGAAGGCAAACGTAAGGTGGAGATCTTCCACCAAAGTCTCGACATGTTTGGTCTTAACGACTACGTCATCAACATACGCCTCCATTGTCTTGCCAATTTATTTTTCTAAGCATGTTTGAATCATGCGTTGATATGTGGCGCCGGCGTTTTTGAGTCCAAAGGGCATAGTGTTGAAACAGAAGGGACCGTACGGGGTGATAAATGTCGTTGCGGCCTGATCGGATTCCTTCATCTTTATCTGATGGTATCTGGATTAAGCATCAAGGAAGCACAACGAGTCGTGTCCGGCCGTTGCATCGATAATTTGATCAATGCGGGGCAAAGGAAAGGGATCCTTGGGGTAGGCCGTATTTAGGTCTGTAAAGTCGACGCAGAGGCGCCTTGATTTATCCTTCTTCGGCACCATGACTAGGTTGCCTAGCCAATCCGGATGTTTAATTTCTCTGATGAATCCGACTTCCAATGGCTTGGCTAGCTCTTCTCCCATTGCTTGTCTTTTGGGTTCGGAAAACCGTCGCAGTGACTGCTTGACTGGTTTGAACCCTTTGATAATATTGAGGATGTTTTCGGCCAGCCTGCGTGGGATTCCTGGCATATTTGAAATATATCCCAATTTTCTCGAAGGAAGGCGCGTAACGCGCTGTCTACCGCCGACGATGTCTTGTTAGGGTCCGTTGGGTGCACTTGGAATTTTATGATTTCATCTACTGGCTTGAAGGATGTAGATTTCGATCTTTTGGCGAGGATTACATCGTCCTTGTCCACCGTTGATCGTAAGGTAGTTAATTCTTCGGCCACGAGGGCTTCGGATAATGCCTCTAAGGTTATAGATGACGTTTTGTTCTCGGCGCAGAGTGCTCTATCCGGATCACTTGTTAATGTGATTACTCCATTGGGCCCTGTCATTTTAAGCTTCATGTACCCATAATGGGGTATAGCTTGAAAGTGTGAAAAAGTGTCCCGTCCTAAAAGGGCGTGGTATCCGCTATTAAAGGGAACAATGTGGAAGAGCAGTTCCTCCGACCTGTAGTTATCGGATGTACTGAATACTACGTCAAACTTAATGCTTCCCGAACACCGGGCTTCTCGTCTAGGTATAATTCCTCTGAAGGTTGTGTTAGTGTGCTCAATGCGGGATTTGTCAACCTACATTTTTGTAAGCATTTCCTCATATATATGAGGTTCAGTCCACTTCCACTGTCCATAAGTACTTTAGTGAGGCGAAAGTCGTCTACTATTGGGTCTAGTACAAGAGTTGATGTTGCTCGGATCGGCCGGACTCGGGGTGCATCTTCGACAGAAAAACTAATTGTTGTGTCGCTCCATGGGCTTGCAGAGCTAATTTGGTAGACCTCGGCAAGTTCGCGATTAGCTCTCTTGTGGTGGTTATTTGAGGAGAATGTCTCGAAGACAGTGAAAATGCCGACGTCTTCCTCCCCTGATACGGCGGTGGCAAGGATTACTGCACCACTCTTTGTTACCTGCCGGAGTACCCAACCAGCGCTAAGGTAGTGGTTTGGGATATTGTCCGGGGCTGCGTGTATTTGGCAAGGTTTACCGAGCAGTTCATCCAGTACGGACCTGCGTCCTGACAAGGTTTGTTCTTCTTGACAATTGGCATATTATCGGATGACCTGATAGGGTATGTCCGTTTAGCCTTAACAGTGTGTTGTCCGAATATGGACTGTTCTAGACGTGTATTCCGGGCTTTCCAAGTATTTTCCATTGCGCATCACTTTCGTACTAAATGCAACAGTTCTGTGAAACTCAGAACACGGCGTCGATTGAGGACGTTCAAGACTCCATCGTCCGTACAGTTGTGGTAAAATAGGGAGACCACCTTGCCGTCGCAACAGTCCTCAATCTTGTTCTTGACAATCTGGCCCAGAAGTGGTTGACCGTTTCCTCGAGCTGCTATTGTATGTTCGCGAGATCATCTATGTCCAGGAATCCGGATTTACTTGGAGAGTTTTTCCCAGGGTGGGTGGGTGTTGGTAATTTTGAGTCCGGCCCAAAGTGGTATCCGGGGTTTTGACAACCTCCAATGTGGATGATCCGGGCTCAGCGGGACCTGAACATTCCTGGAGCTTGGCGTCAATCCCAGAGCTCGAAAAACACAAAGTGCCTCCCGACAGCGGCATGTTCGGCTCGATGGGTTCGGAGATCCGAACTTTGATGGTCTCCTTCTCAAGATGGGGAGTCTCTTCGGCACCATCCTCAACTGCTGCCACTAGATGAGTGATCAGGATGGGATTGATCTCATCATGACCGGATTTAGTTCCGATCTGATCTCCAGGCGATGAAAGCCCCAGGGTGGTGATGCAATCCAGCAGCTCGTTTAAAGACGAGAGATCTGCCGAGGTTGCGTCACCGGAGTGGCCGGAGTCAACATAATGGTGAAGCTCGCTGACCGCAGGGACTGCGGCCGGCCCTGAGGCCACGCGGGCGCATACAGTGAACCCGCCGAGCTGGAGAACCTGGCCAATGGCCAAGTTTTTTCCGAGGGTGATCTCGTCGCTGATGACGAGACGAGCCATCGATCGCTCATCGCGAGCGCACAGCAGAGATCTCAATGAAAGCTGAAGGAAATATGCCCCAGAGGCAATAATAAAGTTGTTATTTATATTTCCTTATATCATGATAAATGTTTATTATTCATGCTAGAATTGTATTAACCGGAAACTTAGTACATGTGTGAATACATAGACAAAACAGAGTGTTCCTAGTATGCCTCTACTAGACTAGCTCATTGATCAAAGATGGTTATGTTTCCTAACCATAGACATGAGTTGTCATTTGATCAACGGGATCACATCATTAGGAGAATGATGTGATGGAAAAGACCCATCCGTTAGCTTAGCACTATGATTGTTTAGTTTTACTGCTATTGCTTTCTTCATGACTTATACATGTTCCTATGACTATGAGATTATGCAACTCCCGAATACTGTAGGAACACCTTGTGTGCTATCAAACGTCACAACGTAACTGGGTGATCATAAAGATGCTCTACAGGTGTCTCCGAAAGTGTTCTTGGTGTTGGCATAGATCAAGACTAGGATTTGTCACTCCGAGTGTCGAAGAGGTATCTCTGGGCCCTCTCGGTAATGCACATGATAATAAGCCTTGCAAGCAAAAGACTAATGAGTTAGTCACGAGATGATGTATTACGGAACGAGTAAAGAGACTTGCCGGTAACGAGATTGAACTAGGTATAGAGATACCGACGATCGAATCTCGGGCAAGTAACATACCAATGACAAAAGGAACAACGTATGTTGTTATGCGGTTTGACCGATAAAGATCTTCGTAGAATATGTGGGAGCCAATATGAGCATCCAGGTTCCGCTATTGGTTATTGACCGGAGATGAGTCTCCGTCATGTCTACATAGTTCTCGAACCCGTAGGGTCCACACGCTTAACGTTTGATGACGATCGGTATTATGAGTTTATGAGTTTTGATGTACCAAAGGTAGTTCGGTGTCCCGGATGAGATCACGGACATGACGAGGAGTCTCGGAATGTCCGAGACATAAAGATTGATATATTGGATGACTATATTCGGACACCGGAAGTGTTCTGGAAAGTTTTGGAATTTACCGGAGTGCCCGGGGGGTTACCGGAACTCCCCGGGGGAATGGTTGGCCCTAGTGGGCCATAGGAGAGAAAGAGGGCAGCAGCCAGGAGGTGGCGCGCCCCCTCCCTAGGGGCAGTTCGAATAGGACTAGGGGAGGGGGCGTGGCCCCTCTTTCCCTCTCCCTCTCCCTCTCCTTCCTTCCCCCTCTCCTTCTTGGTGGACTCCTACTAGGAATAGGATTGCAATCCTATTCCTAGTAGGATTGCCTCTCTAGGCGCACCATAGAGGGCCGGCCGGCCTCCCCCCTTGCTCCTTTGTATACGGGGGCAGGGGGCACCCAAAGACACACACGTTGAATTGTTTTAGCCGTGTGCGGTGCCCCCCTCCACAGAAACACACCTCGGTCATACCATTGCAGTGCTTAGGCGAAGCCCTGCTCCGGTAGATACATCATATCTGTCACCACGCCGTTGTGCTGACAAAACTCTCCCGTGAAGCTCAACTGGATCAAGAGCTCGTGGGACGTCATCAAGATGAACGTGTGCTGAACGCGGAGGCGCCGTACGTTCGGTGCTTGATCGGTTGGATCGCGAAGAAGTTCGACTACATCAACCACGTCACTTGACGCTTCCGCTCCTGGTCTACGAGGGTGCGTAGACACACTCTCCCCTCTCGTTGCTATGCATCTGGTAGATAGATCTTGCGTGATCGTAGGAAAATTTTAAAATACTACGTTCCCCAATAGTGGCATCATGAGCCAGGTCTATGCGTAGATGATATGCACGAGTAGAACACAATGAGTTGTGGGCGATACTAGTCATACTGCTTACCAGCATGTCATACTTTGCTTCGGCGGTATTGTGAGATGAAGCGGCCCGGACCGACATTACGCGTACGCTTACGCGAGACTGGTTTCACCGTTATGAGCACTCGTTGCTTAAAGGTGACTGGCGGGTGTCTGTCTCTCTCACTTTAGCTGAATCAAGTGTGGCTACGCCCGGTCCTTGTGAAGGTTAAAACAGCACATACTTGACGAAACATCGTTGTGGTTTTGTATGCGTAGGTAAGAACGGTTCTTGCTCAGCCCATAGCAGCCACGTAAAACTTGCAACAACAAAGTAGAGGACGTCCAACTTATTTTTGCAGGGCATGTTGTGATGTGATATGGTCAAGACATGATGAGATATACGGTTTTGTATGAGATGATCATGTTTTGTAAAGTTATCGGCAACTGGCAGGAGCCATATGGTTGTCGCTTTATTGTATGAAATGCAATCGCCATGTAATTGCTTTACTTTATCACTAAGCGGTAGCGATAGTCGTAGAAGCAATAGTTGGCGAGACGACAATGATGCTACGATGGAGATCAAGGTGTCGCGCCGGTGACGAAGGTGATCATGACGGTGCTTTGGAGATGGAGATCAAAAGCACAAGATGATGATGGACATATCATGTCTAATATTTTGATTGCATGTGATGTTTATCTTATTATGCTTCTTATTTTGCTTAGTTCGACGGTAGCATTATAAGATGATCCCTTACTAAATTTCAAGGTATAAGTGTTCTCCCTGAGTATGCACCATTGCGAAAGTTCGTCGTGCCGATACACCACGTGATGATCGGGTGTGATAAGCTCTACGTTCAAATACAACGGGTGTAAGCCAATTTTGCACACGCAGAATACTCGGGTTAAACTTGATGAGCCTAGCATATGCAGATATGGCCTCGGAACACTGGAGACCGAAAGGTCGAGCGTGAATCATATAGTAGATATGATCAACATAAGATGTTCACCATTGAAACTACTCCATCTCATGTGATGATCGGACATGGTTTAGTTGATTTGGATCACGTGATCATTTAGATGACTAGAGGGATGTCTATCTAAGTGGGAGTTCTTAAGTAATATGATTAAATTGAACTTTACTTTATCATGAACTTAGTCCTCGTAGTATTAGCATATCTATGTTGTAGATCAATAGCTCACGATGTTGCTGCCCGTTTATTTTTTATATGTTCCTAGAGAAAACTAAGTTGAAAGATGTTAGTAGCAATGATGCGGAATTGTTCCGTGATCTGAGGATTATCCTCATTGCAGCACAGAGAATTATGTCCTTGATGCACCGCTAGGTGATAGACCTATTGCAGGAGCAGATGTAGACGTTATGAACGTTTTGACAAAAGCTCGGTATGATGACTACTTGATAGTTTAAGTGCACCATGCTTTACGGCTTAGAACCGGGACTTCAAAAACGTTTTGAACGCCACGGAGCATATAAGATGTTCCAAGAGTTGAAATTAGTATTTCATACTCATGCCCGTGTCGAGAGGTATAAGACTTCTGACAGTACTTTGCCTACAAGATGGAGGAGAATAGCTCAACCAGTGAGCATGTGCTCAGATTGTCTGGGTACTACAATTACTTGAATCAAGTGGGAGTTAATCTTCCAGATAAGATAGTAATTGACAAAGTTCTCTAGTCACTATCACCAAGTTAGTAGAACTTCGTGATGAACTATAATATGCAAGGGATGACGAAAGGAATTCCCGAGCTCTTCGCGATGCTGAAGTCGGCGAAGGTAGAAATCATGAAAAAGCATCAAGTGTTGATGGTTAACAAGACCACTTGTTTCAAGTAAAGGGCAAAGGGATAGAAGGGGAACTTCAAGAAGAATGACAAGCAAGTTGTCACTCCCGTGAAGAAACCCAAAGCTAAAACTCAAGCCTGAAACTAAGTGCTTCTACTGCAAAGGAAATGGTCACTGGAAGTGGAACTGCCCTAGATACTTGGCGGATAAGAAGGATGGCAAAGTGAACAAAGGTATATTTTGATATACAGATTATTGATGTGTACTTTACTAGTGTTCATAGCAACCCCTGGGTATTTGATACCGGTTCAGTTGCTAAAATTAGTAACTCAAAACGAGAATTGCAGAATGAACAGAGACTAGTTAAAGGTGAAGGGATGATGTGTGTTGGAAGTGGTTCCAAGATTGATATGATCATCATCGCACACTCCCTATACTTTCGGGATAAGTGTAAAACCTAAATAAATGTTATTTGGCATTTGCATTGAGCATGAATATGATTTGATCATATTTGTTGCAATACGGTTATTCATTTAAAGTCATAGAATAATTGTTATTCTGTTTACATGAATAAAACCTTCGATGGTCATACACCCAATGAAAATAGTTTGTTGGATCTCGATCGTGGTGATACACATATTCATAATATTGAAGCCAAAAGATGCAAGGTTAATAATGATAGTGCAACTTATTTGTGGCACTACCGTTTAGGTCATAATGGTGTAAAGCGCATGAAGAAACTCCATAGTGATGGACTTTTGGAATCACTTGATTATGAATCACTTGGTGCTTGCGAACCATGCCTCATGGGCAAGATGACTAAAACTCCGTTCTCCGGAACAATGGAATGAGCAACAGATTTGTTGGAGATCATACATACAGATGTATGTGGACCAATGAGTGTTGAAGCTCGCGGCGGGTATCGTTATTTTCTGACCTTCACTGATGATTTGAGCATATATGGGTATATCTACTTAATGAAGCACAAGTCTGAAACATTTGAAAAATTCAAAGAATTTCAGAGTGAAGTGGAGAATCATCGTAACAAGAAAATAAGAGTTTCTACGATATGATCGTAGAGGAAAAATATTTGAGTTTGCGAGTTTGGCCTTCAGTAAAAACAATGTGAAATAGTTTCACTACTCACGCCACCTGGAACACCATAGTGTAATGGTGTGTCCGAACGTCATAACCGTACTTTATTAGATATGGTGCGATCAATGATGTCTCTTACCGATCTACCACTATCCCTTTTGGGTTTATGCATTAGAGACAGCTACATTCACGTTAAATAGGGCGCCATCTAAATCCGTGAAGATGACACCGTATGAACTGTGGTTTGACGAGAAACCTAAGCTGTCATTTCTTTAAGTTTGGGAATGCGATGCTTATGTGAAAAAGTTTCAACATGATAAGCTCGAACACAAATTGGAGAAGTAAATCTTCATAGGATACCAAAAAGAAACTGTTGGGTACACCTTCTATCACAGATCCGAAGGCAAAGTCTTTGTTGCTAAGAGTGGATCCTTTCTAGAGAAGGAGTTTCTCTCGAAAGAAGTGAGTGGGAGGAAAGTAGAACTTGATGAGGTAATTGTATTTTCTCCCGAATTGGAAAGTGGAACATCACAGAAACTAGTTCCAGTGATTCCTACACCAATTAGTGAGGAAGCTAATGATGATGATCATGAAACTTCAGATCAAGTTTCTGCTGAACTTCGTAGATCAACCAGAGTTCGTTCCGCATCAGAGTGGTACGGCAACCCAGTTCTGGAAGTCATGTTACTGGACCATGATGAACCTACGAACTATGAGGAAGCGATGATGAGCCCAGATTCCGCAAAAAGGCTTGAGGCCATGAAATCTGAGATGGGATCCATGTATGAGAACAAAGTGTGGACTTTGGTTGACTTGCCCGATGATCGGCAAGCCATCGAAAATAAATGGATCTTCAAGAGGAAGACTGACGCTGACGGTAATGTTACCTTTTACAAAGCTCGACTTGTTGCGAAAGTTTTTCAACAAGTTCAAGGAGTTGACTACGATGAGACTTTCTCACCCGTAGCGATGCTTAAGACTGTCCGAATCATGTTAGCAATTGCCGCATTTTATGAAATCTGGCAAATGGATAACAGAACTGCATTCTTTAATGGATTTATTAAAGAAGACTTGTATATGAGGCAACCAGAAGGTTTTGTCAATCCAAAAGGTGCTAACAAAATGTGCAAGCTCCAGCGATCCATCTATGGACTGGTGCAAGCATCTCGGAGTTGGAATATACCCTTTGATAAGTTGATCAAAGCATATAGATTTATACAGACTTGCGGTGAAGCCTGTATTTACAAGAAGTGAGTGGGAGCACTACAACCTTTCTGATAAGTATATGTGAATGACATATTGTCGATCGGAAATGATGTAGAATTTTCTAGAAAGCATAAAGGAGTGTTTGAAAGGAGTTTTTCAAAGAAAGACCTTGGTGAAGCTGCTTACATATTGGGCATCAAGATCTATGGAGATAGATCAAGATGCTTGATAAGACTTTCGATGAGTACATACCTTGATAAGATTTTGAAGTAGTTCAAAATGGATTAGTCAAAGAAGGAGTTCTTGCCTGACTTGTAAGGTGTGAAGTGGAGTAAGACTCAAAGCCAGACCACGGCAAAAAAATATAGAGAGAATGCAAGTCATTCCCTATGCCTCAGCCATAGGTTCTATAAAGTATGCCATGCTGTGTACCAAACATGTTGTGTACCTTGCCATGAGTTTGTCAAGGGGGTACAATAGTGATCCAGGAGTAGATCACTGTACAGCGGTCAAAATTATCCTTAGTAACTGGATGACTAAGGAAATGTTTCTCGATTATGGAGGTGATAAAGAGTTCGTCGTAAAGGGTTACGCCGATGCAAGCTTTGACACTAAATCCAGATGACTCTAAGTATCAATCTGGATGCGTATTGAAAGTGGGAGCAATTAGCTAGAGTAGCTCTATGCAGAGCATTGTAGACATAGAAATTTGCGAAATACATACGGATCTGAATGTGACAGACCCGTTGACTAAACTTCTCTCACAAGCAAAACATGATCACACCTTATTACTCTTGGGTATTAATCACATAGCGATGTGAACTAGATTATTGACTCTAGTAAACCCTTTGGGTGTTGGTCACATGGCGATGTGAACTATGGGTGTTATTCACATAACGATGTGAACTATCGGTATTAAATCACATGGCGATGTGAGCTAGATTATTGACTCTAGTGCAAGTGGGAGACTGAAGGAAATATGCCATAGAGGCAATAATAAAGTTGTTATTTATATTTCCTTATATCATGATAAATGTTTATTATTCATGCTAGAATTGTATTAACCGGAAACTTAGTACATGTGTGAATACATAGACAAAACAGAGTGTCCCTAGTATGCATCTACTAGACTAGCTCATTGATCAAAGATGGTTATGTTTCCTAACCATAGACATGAGTTGTCATTTGATCAACGGGATCACAACATTAGGAGAATGATGTGATGGACAAGACCCATCCGTTAGCTTAGCACTATGATCGTTTAGTTTTACTGCTATTGCTTTCTTCATGACTTATACATGTTCCTATGACTATGAGATTATGCAACTCCCGAATACCGTAGGAACACCTTGTGTGCTATCAAACGTCACAACATAACTGGGTGATCATAAAGATGCTCTACAGGTGTCTCCGAAAGTGTTCGTGGTGTTGGCATAGATCAAGACTAGGATTTGTCACTCCGAGTGTCGGAGAGGTATCTCTGGGCCCTCTCGGTAATGCACATGATAATAAGCCTTGCAAGCAAAAGACTAATGAGTTAATCACGAGATGATGTATTACGGAACGAGTAAAGAGACTTGCCGGTAACGAGATTGAACTAGGTATAGAGATACCGACGATCGAATCTCGGGCAAGTAACATACCAATGACAAAAGGAACAACGTATGTTGTTATGCGGTTTGACCGATAAAGATCTTTGTAGAATATGTGGGAGCCAATATGAGCATCCAGGTTCCGCTATTGGTTATTGACCGGAGATGAGTCTCGGTCATGTCTACATAGTTCTCGAACCCGTAGGGTCCGCACGCTTAACGTTTGATGACGATCGGTATTATGAGTTTATGAGTTTTGATGTACCGAAGGTAGTTCGGAGACCCGGATGAGATCACGGACATGACGAGGAGTCTCGGAATGTCCGAGACATAAAGATTGATATATTGGATGACTATATTCGGACACCGGAAGTGTTCTGGAAAGTTTCGGAATTTACCGGAGTGCCCGGGGGGTTACCGGAACCCCCCGAGGGAATGGTGGGCCCTAGTGGGCCATAGGGGAGAAAGAGGGCAGCAGCCAGGAGGTGGCGCGCCCCCTCCCTAGGGGCAGTCCGAATAGGACTAGGGGAGGGGGCGCGGCCCCTCTTTCCCTCTCCCTCTCCCTCTCCTTCCCCCTCTCCTTCTTGGTGGACTCCTACTAGGAATAGGATTGCAATCCTATTCCTAGTAGGATTGCCTCTCTAGGCGCACCATAGAGGGCCGGCCGGCCTCCCCCCTTGCTCCTTTATATACGGGGGAAGGGGGCACCCAAAGACACACAAGTTAAATTGTTTTAGCCGTGTGTGGTGCCCCCCTCCACAGAAACACACCTCGGTCATACCGTTGCAGTGCTTAGGCGAAGCCCTGCTCCGGTAGATACATCATATCTGTCACCACGCCGTCGTGCTGACGAAACTCTCCCGTGAAGCTCAACTGGATCAAGAGCTCGTGGGACGTCATCAAGCTGAACGTGTGCTGAACACGGAGGTGCCGTACGTTCGGTGCTTGATCGGTTGGATCGCGAAGAAGTTCGACTACATCAACCACGTCACTTGACGCTTCCACTACCGGTCTACGAGGGTACGTAGACACACTCTCCCCTCTTGTTGCTATGCATTTGGTAGATAGATCTTGCGTGATCATAGGAACCTTTTAAAATACTACGTTCCCCAACAAAAGCACCATTGTCGGTGTCAAAACCAGCAGATCTTGGGTAGGCGGGCCCAAGCTATGCGTTAGAGGATCGATGGTAACAGGAGACTGGGGACACGATGTTTACCCAGGTTCAGGCCCTATCGATTGAGGTAAAACCCTACTTCATGCTATATTAGTCTTGATGAATATGATTACAAGAGTTGATCTACCTCGAGATTGTAATGGCTAAATCCTATTGTCTAGCCTATGAGGATGTTATGATTCTGATGTTAGCCTCTACGGACTAAACCCCCTAGCTTATATACATGCCAGAGAGGGTCTAGGGTTACAAGGGTGACTTGGGGAGGAAGTAACAGATACATCCGGACACTACGCTTGCCTTTCTACGTATATAGGAGTCCTGACCGAATACGGGGGAGAGTCTTCTGCTTCTACTTTCATGCCCCATCAATACGGCCCAGCTTCATCGACCTGGACGCCTGAGGACCCCTGAATACAGGACTCCCTCAGTGACCGTGAAGGGATTGACGACCCCTTTATCGCGTTAGTTGCAAGGTTCTAGATTGTTTTGTGCAGGTACTAGGTGACATGTGTGTTGTCTCCTACTGGATTCATACCTTGGTTCTCAAAACTGAGGGAAATACTTATGCTACGTTGCTCCATCACCCTTTCCTCTTCAAGGGAAAACCAACACATGCTCAAGAGGTAGTACCAAGCAACAGATGCACTAGAGCTATAAGTATATGAAAGCTCACTATGAAACTATGTGGGTGTGCATCCAACTTGCTTGCTTATGAAGACCTCGAGCATTTGAGGAAGTCGTCATTGGAATATATAAGCCAAGTTCTACAATGTAAAAATTCCCACTAGTATATAGAAGTGACAAATCATGGAGACTGTCTACGAAGGACATGGTGCTACTTTGAAGCACAAGTGTTGTAAATGATAGTAGTGTACCCCCTCACTTTTTCTCTCATTTCTTTTTCTTTTTTTAGAACAGTCTGATGGACCTCATCCCCACTTTTTCGAGGACTCATTAGTCTCCACCATACTTTACCTCACTAGTAGGGGCAATAATCTAATAATGATGATCATCATGTTGGGAAATGCTCCTACGCTCACGCAAGATCTATCTAGGAGATGCATAGCAACGAGACGGGAAGAGTGTGTCCACATACCCTCGTAGACCGAAAATGGAAGCGTTAGATTAACACGGTTGATGTAGTCGAATGTCTTTGCAATTCAACTGATCAAGCACCGAATGTACGACACCTTCGAGTTCTGCGCACGTTCAGCTTGCTGACGTCCCTCGAGCTCTTGATCCAGCAGAGGGTCGAGGGAGAGTTCCGGCAGCACGAGGACATGTTGACGGTGATGGTGAAGTTGATCGCGCAGGGCCAAAGCACTACGACAATATGACCTGAGGTGTAAGCTGTGGAAGAGGGCGCCGCACACAGGAGGAGGGGAGGAGGAGGCCGGCCTAAGGGGCCGCGCCATGGGGGGAGTCCTACTAGGACTCCACTCCTAGTAGGATTCGCCCCCCCCCCCCCCCCCCCACCCCGTCTTTTTTTCCTTTCTTTGGAGTTGGAAGGAGGGAAGGAGAAGAGAGGGAGAAGGAAAGGGGGGCCACACCCCCTCCCCTAGTCCAACTCGGACTCCCCTTGGGGGGAGGGCGTGCGCCACCCCCTTGTGGGCTGCCCTCTCTCTTCCCTATGGCCCATGTAGGCCCAATACTGCCCCAGGGGTTTCTGGTAGCCCCTTGGTACTCCGATAAATATCTGAAACGTCCCGAAACCATTGCGGTGTCCGAATACCATCATCCAATATATCGATCTTTACCTCTCGACCATTTATAGACTCCTCGTCATGTACGTGATCTCATCTGGGACTCCGAACAATCTTCAGTCACCAAAAACACATAACTGTTAATACAAATCGTCATCGAACGTTAAACGTGCGAACCCTACGGGTTCGAGAACTATGTAGACATGACCGAGACACTTCTTCGGTAAATAACCAATAGCGAAACCTGGATGCTCATATTGGCTCCCACATATTCTATGAAGATCTTTAGCGGTCAAACCGTAATGACAACATACGTTATTCCCTTTGTCATCGGTATGTTACTTGCCTGAGATTCGATCGTTGGTATCTTCATACCTAGTTCAATCTCGTTACCGGCAAGTCTCTTTACTCGTAACATAATGCATCATCACATGAATAACTCATTAGTCACATTTCTTGCAAGGCTTCTTATTATGTGCATTACCGAGAGGACCTAGAGATACCTCTCTGATACTCAGAGTGACAAATCCTATTCTCGACCTATGCCAACCCAACCAACACCTCCGGAGATACCTGTAGAGCATCTTTATAATCACCTAATTACAAAGTGACGTTTGATAGCACGCAAGGCATTCCTCCGGTATCCGAGAGTTGCATAATCTCATAGTTGGAGGAATATGTATTGGACATGAAGAAAGCAATAGCAGTAAAACTGAATGATCAATATGTTAAGCTAACAAATGGGTCTTGTCCATCACATCATTCTCCTAATGATGTGATCCCGTTAATCAAATGACAACACATGTCTATGGTTAGGAAACTCAACCATCTTTGATTAATGAGCTAGTCTAGTAGAGGCTTACTAGGTACACCGTGTTTTGTCTATGTATTCACACATGTATCAAGTTTCTGGTTAATACAATTCTAGCATGAATAAAACACATTTATCATGATATAAAGAAATATAAATAACAACTTTATTATTGCCTCTAGGGCATATTTCCTTCAGTCTCCCACTTGCAGTGGAGTCAATATTCTAGATTAAATAGTAATGATTCTAACACCCATGGAGTCTTGGTGCTGATCATGTTTTGCTCGTGGAAGAGGTTTAGTCAATGGGTCTTCTAATTTAGATCCGTATGTATTTTGCAAATCTCTATGTCTCCCTCCTTGACTTGACCGCGGATAGAGTTGAAGCGTATCTTGATGTGCTTATTTCACACCCAAGATGCGATTCTATCCCGATCACATGATGAACTCAAGATTGGGGCACAACCGCATTTTGGGCGCTTAGCAAGATGGATATCATTTCATCGTACCATTACAAAAATAGATGGGGATACATACAAGTCATACAAGGGCCACATGAATACATCAGCATCATACACAAGTCATCCGACTACAGATGAAAACACACGAAAATCACAACGATATCCATCCTGCTATCCCAGGCTGCCGACCAGGAACCTATCCCAAGACAGACGGAGAAGAAGAAGAAGGAAGAACTCTAACACAAGTAAACATCGCTCTCACGTCAAGTCATTTGAAAACATGTACCTGCAACTGTTGTTGTAGTATATGTGAGCCACGAGGACTCAGCAATCCCATTACCATGGGTATCAAGACTAGCAAAGCTTAATGGGTATGGAAAGGATAGTGGTGAGGTTGCAGCAACGGCTAAGCATTTGTATGGTGGCTAACTTACGATTCCAGAGATAGATGAGATGCTACGCAAACAGTCGTAAACTAGTAAAGATCAATAAGCGATCATGAACTACCTACGAATCAAACATAACCCCACCGTGTTCTCTTCAAGAACTTACTCGAAAAGAGACGATCACGGTTACTCACGCGGTTTGTGTATTTTATTTCGGATCCTCTGTCAAGTTCTCTACAACCGGACATTAACAAATTCCAATCTGCCTCATAACCGCGGGCACGACTTTCAAAAGATCATAACCCTGCAGGGGTGTCCCAACTTAGGCCATCACAAGCTCTCACGATCAGCAGAGGTAAAACCTCTTATTTTAGGGACAACCCGATCAGACTCAGAGTCTCGGTGCACAAGACATTTCGACAATGGTAAAACAAGTCCAACAAGACCTCCCGGTGTGCCAACACCCTAATAGTAGACGCGTGTATCTCGTCTCAGGCCACAACCGGATGGGACATCCTACGAGTAAAACCAAACCTCAAGTTTCCTCGGGGTGGCCCAGCAGTCTACCCGTTTGGGACCAACACCATCAGCACTGGCCCCCCTTTATTATGTTGAATTAATAATCCCCAGGGACGCGACCCGCTATGCAAAATTAATTAATTAATTAATAGTTTTATTATGTTGGCAAATTAAAACCAAAGTTGGGCCTTGCTGGGGGGAGTTTTATTCAAAGTGAACTGTCAATGGGGGGCCCATAACCCCAATCACGTTAGGAACGCAAAATCATGGAACATAACATGGGCTTATCGGTTCTTAAGGAGGCATGAGTGGAACAAAACACCGAGAAAAAGGCCAAGCCATCCACCCATTGCCAAGTATATAGGTGCATTAATTATAGTAATAGATATTGTGATATTCCAACATCCAAGTTCCAACATGGAGCAAACTTCATCTTCACATGTAGCTAACAACGCTATAAGAGGGGCTGATCAAGCGGTAACATAGCCAAACAATGGTTTGCTAGGATGGTGGGAAAAGGTTAGAGGTTGTTTCATGGCCTAATGGGAGGCTTGATAAACAAGTGGTGGGTAGCGCGACATATAGCGATAGCATCGAGACAACTAGCATAGCAATGATAGTAATGAGATCCAAGGTGACGGTCATCTTTCCTGAGATCCCACTAGGAAAAATAATGAGTCCATAAATAAGATGAAGCCATGTAGACGAACCAAGCGTAGTCGGACGAATCCTCACGATCGCAACGAAACAGGAACTACGAGAAGAAACAAACAACATGGTAAACACTCAACACATAAACAATACATGATGCTCAACCAAGTATGATGCATGACAAGGATACATGATTCTAATCATGGCAAGAGAAGAAGCAAACAAGAACAACACACAAGGCAAGTTTAAATGAGGCCGGAAACAACATATAACAATTCTGGTAAGTCCTCATATGCAAATTTCGAAATTGGTCCAGATCTGAACAAACCTTATGTTAGAGTTGTTAAACAGCAAATTAACATGCACCATGATGATCTACACGAATTTCTAGTCAAGTTACATATAAAGTTCTAGTCGAGTTACATATAAAGTTGCATGTAGAAGATATGAGCAAAACAAGTTGAATAGCATTGATGCAAAATGCATTCAAACTTCAAGCACACACACTCAAAACATGGATGCAACCTGACATGATGCATCTACATGCAAGACCAAGCAAGTTTCATATAGAGCATGCCCCAAACGGAGCCACGGATCAACACATACACAAGCAACAAGTTTAAAGGACAAATTGTCCAAAACAGCAACTAGGCATCTTAGAAGCATTAAAACAATATGCTACAAGTACAAGATAGGCACAAACATGGCATGCACTCAACGTACAGATTACATACTTCCAATATCAACAAGGATCAGGTTCATATGCATCAAGAGTAATCCAACATGATCAAGGCAACAAGCAAACTTTATAACACAGATTAAGACTTAGTGAAAAAGTAGGCATATACATGAGCAGAATTAATATGTTGACATGTTGGAGGCACAAAACAAAGCTGGTACAGCACAATAACATGGCAAACAAAAGCATGGCATGCTAGTCCATAACATGGAGCTCAAGTAACACAACATGGCATATACATGGGAGCAACAGGTTCATGGCATTCATCAAAACAAGATGCAAACATGATATAGCAGATTCTCAGACTTAGTGAAAATCTAGGAATGTAAACAACAACATCATGATGCTGCCTTTGGAGGCATATAATAGCAAGCATAGCAATCCTAATAAGCATTAAAAGGTCATGAACATGTAGTAGGCATGTCATACTCCAAACTCGATTGACACAACTCCATAAGATGCATAGATTGATTACAATGAGCTTTGCCAAATGGAACATGATGTTGATAGGTGTGACACCCAGATAATTAAGCTATAGTAATTCCATGCTAATGATGACACGTCACCACGATCACTGTTTCTAATCTCACCTAAGTTCATAATCGATCCAAATTCAAATTTGAAACAAAGGCAAACAACAACGGTTTTGAAACATTAAAACCAAAATGTTCGGTTTGTGGCAAATAATCCTTACTAAATATCGGTGAAGAAACCACACTGTTATAGTATGTCTGGATGCACCAAAATAATAAAAACAGTAGGAAAAAAATATTATTCAAATACTTTTAAATATTAAATAATTATGTAACTATTTTAGTTTGCTTAGTAAGTCAATGTGGCAGTGGTACAACTAGCAACATCAATTTAGGTGCCACTTTGGTATGTTATTAAAACTAAAACAAACAAGAACAAAAAGAAACAGAAAAGAAATGATATACATAAAAGAAAAGGCTATAAAATTACAAACAAAAAGAACAAAAACAAAAAGCCCCCTGGCCAACTGGGCCACTGCCCCAGCTGGCCAACTGGCTGGCCCAACCGGCCCCTCTCTGGCCTACAAGGCCACTACCCCGACCCCCAAACCCTAAATCCCCCACACCCGGATCCCCTTCTCCCCTCGGTTTCTTCCTCCCTGCACAAATCGAGCATTGCCGTCGACGCGCCGCTGCCATCACCGTGACCAATGTCGTCCCTGCGTCCTTGGAATATGTCCAGGAGCTTCGTGGAGCTCTACCAAATCGACCTCGTGCGCCCGTTCGACCAGGGTTGCCCCACATCGACGGCGTCGACCAGTTTCCCCATCGCCGGCCACCGAAGCTTCTTCCCGTCGATCCACTCGACTCTGGCCTCCTCGTGTCACTTCGAGCACGGCAACACCCCAATGTGAGCAATCAGGCCATTTTCCCCTTAGCTTGAGCTCGGTTTCGAGCTCCGGCATTTCTAGTTTTTGGTTGCTCCGGTCGTCGTTGTTGTCCGTTGTCGTTCGCCGTCTGCTGTCGTCCGCTTACACATGGCCCCTTGGCTCCCTTGCTCGCAAGCGCATGCCCACGCCGCTCCTCTGCCCGCGCCACGCCGACGGTTGACGTGGCCCGCGCGTGCACGCGCGCCCACGTGCCCACAGCCGGGCCGGCTGTGTCCTCATTCCCCCCCCCCCACCTCGACTGCTCGCCATCGCCGCTGCCTCGCCATTGCTCCGCGCCCACAGCCGCCCCGCTCGGCGCCCCACTGCTACCGCCGTGCTCCCGCAGCCACTGCCACCACACGCACCCGCCGCCGCTGGCCGTTGGCCGAGCACCGTGGCCGCCGGCGCACCGCCACCCCACCGATAGCGTCGACCTCTCCCCGCTCCTACAGTCCACCTGCGTCGCCGATGCCCCCACGCCCGTGGCCCCCTCCGGCACTCCGGCGCCCGCACCCTGCTGCGGCCCTTCGCCCCGCAGTGCCGCGGTGCCTTGCCCCGATGTGCCTTGTCGGGCAGGCTGGTGCCCGGCGCCCGCGCCCATTAACAGCCCCGCATCGCCACACACCCGTTAAGGCCCCTGTGGGCCACTCACCAATGGGGCCCAGTCCCCAGAACGTTTAAAAATAATAATAAATAGAAAAAATAAAATATTAAATTAATTAATCTAATTAACCTTGTTAAGTAACCTAATTAATCTGTTAGTTAGATTAATTAATTGTTTGTTAGTTAAACAACCTGTGACATGCGGGACCCACCCTGTCAATTAACTGGTCAACGGTCAACTTTGACCGCTGATGTCATGCTGACATCATGATGATGCAGTAATTATTTTTTCGAATTAATTAAATAATAATAATCCCCAAAAATAATTAAATCTTTATAAAATAATATAAAATAAACAGTAACTCGGATGAATAAACTTTGTACATGAAAATTGCTCAGAACAACGAGACGAATTCGAATGCGTTGTTCGTTCGTCCGCCACATGCCTCTATCTATCTGA